>OY986964.1:21843133-22057792 GCA_963920575.1 Narthecium ossifragum | reverse complement strand
CTCGATCACTGATCCAAGGATTCGGGTAGCTCGGATCTAGCTCTAGGGCCGAGGTATGGGTAGGAGGACTAGGGTGAGATTGTGTGGTTATGATCTTGTGTTAATCGAGGTTGAAACCTAGATATACTCATTTGAATTATGATATTGAGGTGTAGTGGTCGTGTCGTCGTTTCAGAACGGTGTGCTCTGTAGGGCTTACGCACCATGCTGTGTGAGGACCCGTTTCTCCGACCTTGTCCGACCATGTTAGGTCGAGGGTCTGGCTTGGTTGGTTTTGCTCGGTTAGTATTGCTTTATGATCGGTTGATTGCATCGTTGTTCTTGGACCCCAAGGGTAATTTAGTAAATTGGGACTTGGCGGTCGGTTTCACACCCGCATAGTGCAGATAACCTTGATTTATGTACATGATTGAATAGATCAGTAGGAGCGTACGCGATCATCAGATCCGGACGAGATGGCGATGAGATCGCAAATTTGGAGTCAAATCGGATTCAGTCCGATCTGTTGACTCGTCTGAACCGGCTAAGCCACTTAAGTTGCTTAACCCTCTTCCCCTTTTCTCTTTCCCTTTTTTCTTCCCTTTCTCTTCCCCAGCTTCTTTCCTCCACCCAATCCCCTTTCCCTTCTTCTCCCTCTTTTTCTTCTTCTCCGACGACGGCAGCGGGTGTGGGAGTTCCTGGCGGCTCTTCGGCGAGCTAGAGATGGCGACGGCGAGGAAGGGAGGCGGATTAGACGAGGTTAACGGCGGATTTAGCGTTCAAGGTAGGTTTCTACGCCTAAACCTATGTTTAGGGTTTATCTAGGGTTTGGTTTTATTGTTTGTTGATTTCTTTATGCTAATTAGTTCCTCAGAGCTTGCTTGGTATTTGATTTACCTCTCATGTGAATTGATTTCGATTTTAAGCCGGATTTATGTAAGATTTTCTTGGATTTCCATCGAAACCCAGTTTTCACCCGGACGGAGTTGTTCAAGCTCAAATCCCAGGTCGCACATGCATGATCTCGTCTGAGCATCAGCATGAGACTTGTAGATCCTTGGACCTACATCCAATTGCCGTTGGTTGCATAATTTTTGGATTTATATACGATTTTGGTGAATTGTCTACAGAACTGCTGCGAAACTGAAATTAAGAAATTAGTTAGCTTATTTAATGGAATTTCGACCTTCGTTTAACCTGATACTCGTGTAACTTATCCCCAAGGTTAGCTAGGATTGTTTTGGGAGTTTTAGCTTTGATTGGAGAGGTTTTTGGGGTATTTATGCCTCTTTTCGCATTTTTGGCTGAAAGCCGAAAAACGTGATTTTCATCTATTTCCGCTTATCCGTTTGAATCGAATTTCGGGAAGATGTTTTGGAAGCTAGTAATGAACATGTATGTCAAGTTTCATATTAATCGGACGGATATAGTCAAACCTAGGGTATACCCTTACCTTGTCGATCATATATAATCAAAGTATGATTAGTGAATTGTAACCTGTCTAATTTATCACTTACCCTGAATTGATGTTAGCAGTATTCAGTAGATACATTATGATTTGATAAGTTTTGGGAGATTAATCCCTTGACTTCGACAAGTTTGTTTAAGTTGCTAATCTTCTAGCTTAATTAGCATTTGGTTATCAAGTATGTTTAATATCCATGTATTGTATACTCTAAGCCCTATGTGTGGCTCGTGGTTGAACCAAGGGAGTCATGCCCCTTTGGATGTTTAGATAATTAGTGGGCCGAAGGTGTGCCCTAGTTGTTGTATATTGTAATGGTTGTAGTTTGTTATTTGTTTGGTTGGGGTTGTATCCCTTTGTAGAAATTACGGTTGACGGCTGTGGACGCCGTTATAATGCCGGACTTTGATCTGTTGAGTGTTTGTTATAATTGCTTTGCTAGATAGATCCTTATTGCTTTGAACCCTTGTTATGTTTACCCTCTGGCAAACTTGAGGCTATGCCTAGCCCTGTATTATGTATGACATATTGTTGCATGCCCTGATCTATTAAATGTGCGAGTGAGCATTGGATACATTTGCTTGCATTAAAGGCATTCATGCTAGGTGGTAGACGATGAGTTCGATTGTTGATCCGGGGTTCTCAGGTAGCCCGGATCTAGCCCCAGGACCGGGGTTCGGGTAATCGAGGATTAGGATGCGATTGTAATGTTGACTGATTATTTATCAATCGAGGATTATTAAGTAGTCGTGTGAGAACCTGCCCCTCCACTCCTGGGTCGACCGTCTGGGTCGGGCCCGTGGCTCGTTGTGGACCGCAAGGGCAATTTGGTAAATTACACCTTGTTGGTTTGTTTCACACTCGCGTGTGCACACACTGACCGTGTTTGTATAAATGTTTGATTAGAACGGTTAGGTGGACCCGGGATCGAAGGATCCTAGCTTGAGCTTGTGTTTTAGCCTAAGTCTAGCTTTCTTGGCAAAGCAGATCGATCTTCCTTTACTAAGGAGATCGATCTTTTAGCGCCAGAAAGTTAAGTCGGTTCGTCATGAAATATCGATCTCTTTTTGAGAAGTGATCAATCTCTCATAAGGCGGTTAATCCTTCTATAGAACGAACGAAACCCTCTTCTTTGATTCTTTTTCAAATCCGCGTTCTTGAGTTGAGATCCGGCTGGATTTGAAGGAGATTGAGGATGATCCAAGGCTTAGCAGTTGGGATTGAAGCTGCTCTAGTCTAGGTAGGGATCGTACCTATTTGTTTTTCCGAATTTGTAAGGTTTGAGTTTCATTGTGGTTTGTTTTGCTTAGATCTGATTATATACATGTTTGTTTTCAATGAGATCTTCGGTTTTGGACTCATGGTCCTTCGTACTACCAGATCCCAAGGTTTTATGGGATTCGGTGGAGTTTTTCGGTGGTATTTCTCGCCGGCGGTCCGCCGGTGAACTCATTCGGATTGATCTTCTTGAGGAAAGATCGATCATTTGTGGGACATCATGCCCAGCCCGAGCGGGATTGATCCTTTTGCTGGAGAAGATCGATCCTTGCTTAGCTGACATAGGTGGGGTCCAAGTCACGAAGAAGATCGATCCTTCTGATGGAGAAGATCGATCTCTTCCGGTTGACTGGGATGAGGCTTCCCAAGCACTAAGAAGATCGATCTTCTCTGGTATAGAGAACGATCTCTTTGGTGGCTGAGAGGCGGTTTCAATGGGTTTACCCGCGGGGCTTCGCGTATGCGGTTTTCTTTACCGTTTTATAACTTTTACATAATCTTGAGCATGTTAGCCCCATAATGAGGGGTAATGGTGAACCGAGAGAGTGACGACTCCCGAGATGTTTAGATAGCATGTTGTACTGCTAGTTTTCTTTGTCGAGGTTGCTTCCTGTAACATGTTGTTTTTTGGCGGACTGGCTACAGTTGGTGGGGTTACCACTGCAGCAGCTCCTTGGCATGTTATACGGTTCATCACCCCGGGCCGGCAGGGTGTCGAGCCCAGACCTTGTTTCTTTAATCGTCACATATGTTGCATGCTTATCTGCTTTCCTGCGTATGTGCATCGCATGCATCTGGCTGTGCATTAGTTGCATAAGGTTAGGACGTGGGCGATCTGTGGGTCGCCGTCACTAGGCTTGGGAGCTCGGATTTAACCCTAGGACCGGGGTTGGGTAGCTTGGTCGAGGTTTGAATAGTAGTGTTCAGTCGATTTCGATGATAGGCCTAGATAACTCGAATACCTGTTGATTGATGATTGTAGAGGTCGTGTCGGCCTCGAGTCGGGTTCTGAGGTGTAGCCGGTGTCTAGTTATGACGACCCTTGAGTAGAGGGTGTGCCTACTCAGTGGTGCGATTTCCTGCCAGCAGTGCCGATTTCCTGCTCGTGAGTCAGCAATGTTGGTTTCCTGCTTACTGAGCGTGACCCGTCATGTTGTTCGTAGATAAAACGTCGATATCGTTGGGACGAGATTTCTATTTTATTTTCGAGCAAATCATTTTTAATTTTGTATAAGGAAATTGCAGGCACCACACCCCTGAAACGCCAAATCGGCAAATCCATCATTCACATCCCCATAGGGAATACCTCCGATTCTAGATCCAATAAAAATAAATATTTTCCTATAATAATAATAATTAAAGGAAAATGAAATGACGTGAAGTCTTGGACCACCATGTTCATCACCATGCAGGATGTCTTTGTCGCCGGGGCTTCAAGTCCGCCGGAGCTTGGGCAGAGCCGTCCAAGGTCCAATTGCTGTCGTGAAGATGTAGCAGCTGGAACAGGGAAGGCGTCGTCCGAGCGTCGAAGTTGGTGGAGTCAAGGAGTGTCGCCCGAGCGTCGAAGCTGATATTGTTCAGGCGTCGAAGCTGATAGCGTCGAAGGAGTGTTGTCCAAGCGTCAAAGGAGTGCTGTCCGAGCGTCGAAGGCTGGGCCATCCGAGCGTCGAAGCTGGTGTTGTTTGCGTGTCGAAGCTAGTGGGAAGCTTGTATCCGACCTCCATCGTTGTGGCAGCTGGACTCGATGAAGCCGGCTAGAACCAGAGAAGCGCGGGCTAGGACAGGGGAAGCCTCTATTCGGAACAGGGGAAGCTGCCATCCGTGCTCAGAAGCTCAGCATAGGGGGGAGCAACGGCTGGAACAGAGGGAAGCCGCTGAAGAAGAACTCGCAGGACCTTGAAGCTGCGAGCGAATGGCGACGGACGGCTGGTGATGGATCTCGTTGGACGAGATCTCGACGGACGTGGGTGTTGATGCCGCCGCGAGGTTTAGGCTTCGCACAGCGGTGGGTGACGGATCCGATGGGGATGCCGGATGCGCCGGGTGCTTGAGATGGGGAACGCCATCCAAGACCTCGCTGAGTGTGGGCTTGATGCCGCGTGCTTGAGGCTGCGGACGGCCGTCGACTATGAGGATGCGCCCGGGGTGCTCCTCCTACTTGATTGCCTGAGAGGATCGCTGGTCGATCTCCTTCTCCTCCTTTCTTGGTTGTCGCTGGACGCGGGGTTGATGGTGAGGCGCCGGAGAGGGTGATGCCGACGGAATATGGGTTTTGCCGGATGTGGGGTTTGGTGCAGCGGGCTTTGTGGCTGTGCACGGCGGTGAGGGGCGACGAATGCCCCCCCCCCTTGGATCGGATCCGGTGACAGAGCCGCCGGGTGCCGGAGCGACGGAAAAGGGTCATGGGCTGCTCTTCTCCTACCTTCTTCTATCTCCCTTCTCTCCTCCCTCTCTATTTTTTGCCAGCCGCTCCTTCCTTTCTTTATTTTCCAGTCGAGGTTGGGGATGAGGGTATCGTCGGAGAAGATCTCGCTGTACGTAGTCTCGATGCCGCGTGCCTGAGGCTGCGGACGGCGGTGAAGATCTAGCCGGGCCGTTGATGATGAAGCGCCGGAGAAGCCTCACTGGATGTGGGTTTTAACGCCGCGAGCTTGGAGTTGTGCATGGCGGTGAAGGACGGTGATGGAGGTCCCTGGGGCTAGATGAATGATGGCGATGGCGATCCTCGAGCTGGAGCAAAGTGGGCGACGGCGACAGCGGGTCTTCCTCGGGCGAGATCACGGCGACGACGAGCTCCTCCAATGTCCTCCGACCGGGCCATCTCTCCTCCTCCCTGTTTTTTCTCAACCCACTCTATTTATAGGGATGAGGCATGCATGTGCTGATATGGGATGAGATCGTGGATCCTTGATCAAAGGGATCTCTCTTGCCTTAGAAGGATGTGGATCCTTCATATAAGGACATATGGCCATGCATCCAGCCATATTTGGTGATGGTTGATTTTATATATGGCATGGGTTGTGCAACCAACTATATTTGGTTGATCTCATTTTTATATGATATGTAATAGCTATGGCAGGTTTTTTGAAATTCGAAAGTGATGTTCAAATTTTCAAATTTGTTGTGATTTGAACATTTCTCCTTTCTCATTTCTATTTAAATCTGAATTATTTGGATATTTGTTCGATTTAAGACGTTTGTGAATATTTACTCCGGTCCGGGATATTTGTAGGAATTTTACAAATATACCCTTTTACCAGTCGTATGTACTGAAAATACCTTGGAGGGCGGAATGGTCAGATTTCTGACAATTATATCCCTGAGGGTGTGAATTGACCAAGATACCCCTTAAGGCTAAGGGTTGAGGTAAGATTACCACAATACCCCTGGGGGCTAAATGTCTGAAATACCTCCTTGGTTGTGGCTCATGTGTTGTCCAGATATATATTTCGGACGAAAATACCTCCGAGGTGGACGGGACGTCGAAGGTTGACGTGTGGCTGTAATCATCTCCTGAGAGTTGCAGATGACCAAAGTACCCTTATTATGGGCGATTTGGAAAATTACCTTAGATTTGAAGGTTTATGTGGGATACTGTCAAAACCATCTAAGGATCAATGAAAGAATTCTGAAATATCTGAATTTGTGTGTTCTTGATCAGAATTCCAAAAAATACCCCTGAAGGCTATAATTACCAAAATACCCCTCTATGTATGTAGAATGATGTCAAAATCATAAAGGGTTAATTTGGAATTTTATTGGGAGTTTAGGTCTATATTTTGACCAAAATACCCAAAATACCCCCATGGGGGTGAAAATTATGGAAACGTCCTTTGGTTTATATAGGATGTCGTCAAAACCATATAGGACGAATCCAAATGTGTTAGGGAGTTTAACCATGTATATTTAGTCAAAGTTCCCAAAATTCCCTTTTTCATTTCCAAAGTCGAGAAAGCATGTATAGAGCATTTTAAGTATGTTTTTCAATGTTGTCATGCCTTTGTAAAGCATCTAAAGCATGTACGTATGTGACAAAGGTAATTTCGTAGATATTACGAATTCTACCCTTAGTCAAAATTGGTGTCAACACATGTGACCAGTTTTTCTGGAAGATCATGACCGTGGACCTCAGGGATATGCGGTGGGGTTATGTGACCCTTGTCTACACCCATGCCTTACTAGAGGGTGACACTGTTGCGTTTCCCTCTTTCTTCCGTGTATCGTAGTGTAGTTTCCCTGCTGAGCTTAGTGATCATTCCTACCCGGGCTGCGTTTTGCATGTGCAGGCATTAGCTCCTCTTCGGTGGCCCCTACCGGGCAGTTGGTCGGCGATGCAGCGGCGCCTGGCGGAGTCTGAGGAGTGGTGATCTGTCTTTCCTAGAACCCTTGTATAGTTAGCCTCCTACGGGAGAGTATAAATGTTTGTACTTGATCTTTCCCTCTTCGAGGTTTTGTACATTATACTTTGGGATTTGATATCTTCAGCTTGAGGTTTCTTAAATCTTTCTTTTTTTGTAATTGAGGGTTTTTGATGAATTGTTTAGGGAGACCATTAGGTTAGAGGGAACCCTCGCCAATATTTTTCCGCAGTTTGTTAGGTTCCGGTTCACGTCGCCCGGTCCGGTTGGGCTTTTGCGGGTCGGGGCGTTACAAGTCGGACTGGAATATTATATTGTTTGAGGTTTAGAGGTCGTGCCGCTTCTCCAAGGCCAAGTGCTAAGGATGGATGTCGATGCGTTCCCGACATTGGTTCCCAAGGCATGGGAATCCTGCTTGGGTAAGGGTGATCCTGCATGCTGCTATTCCTTGGCCTCCTGATAACATGTTCAGGAGAGAAGTTTCATGACAGGAGCCCTTGGGGCATCGATAGGGTTGTGGGACCCCATGGCATCCTTTAGACTTAGGCAGAGAAATGACATTGTTATTGTTTTCCTTCCTTTCTGTACGACGTAGAATAGCGTAGAACTCTTCTGTGCTTTGCTGCTCACTCCTACCTGGACTGCAACGGCGATGCAGGCCGATGCAGTTCTTTCATTTCATGTGATCTTTTAGGCATTGGCGCGCCATTCTCGAGGTGATCATGGACTTGGAGATCCTGGAGTTTCCCCTTTTGTTAATAGTTGTACATTTGGAGTACTTGAAGATCCTGGAGTTTCCCCTTTTGTTAATAGTTGTACATTTGTAGTTGTATTAAATGTATAATTTCCCTCTTCGATGATTTGATCATCTGTATTAAATTATGTATTGAGGGTTGCTGAATTTTTGTATAAATAGATGTTGTACCAGAACCTGTGCCAGTCAGTGAAATAATAATAGTATAATTGTATTCGTGCTGAATTTAGAACTGTTATAATTATTGTTTTAATTTGAGGTGAAATTGTAAACTGTACGGGGTTCAAATTGAGAAAATACAGGGGAGACTCTCGCCGTTTGATTTTAGAGTTTAGGACCGTCACGCCCCGGACCGGATAGGTTTTCTGAGTCGAGGCGTGACATGTTGTGTCCTACCTCTATTGGTATGTTTCCCCGTGCATGGTGGATGAGGACGTGATAGGCAGCGGGGTAGTGGCGATACACTCACACTGTGTCCTAGCCCGTTGTGCTCACCACCTTGCTTCGCTGGTAGGGTTGTGACCCTTGGGAATAGGGGTGGTGGTTGATACAGAAGTTACCAACCTTGTGTCCGTACCCTGGAGTAGGTCGTGGGCGTAAAGAGAGTCCCCTTGACCCGTGATGAGACCCGACGCATTTGCAGTTCCCTTTCATTGAGTGTAGAACCATACTGGGCTTTATGCTCACCCTACCCGGGCTGTGTTTTGCAGGTGCAGGCGTCGTTCCTTCCACTTCAGTAGTCCCATGCAGATGCTTCTACTTCGGGTGGACTTTGAGGTTGTTGGCAGATCAGAGGGCTCAATTCAGTATTTACATTTATTTGATGTCGTTGATGAGCACAATATAGAGCGTGTATTTGTACTCATCTAACTCCTATTTGATACCCATTTGTGCATGAAAGTGACCCTTTATAGCTTTTATTTGAGCACTTTCACCACTTGTGGCCTTATAGCACCCTCTTGGCCTAAGCAAGGCTTAAATGATGATTTTATTGTGTTTGAGTACATACGTACCCAAACTCTTACTTTATGTCTGTTACTACATGTGAGTGGGATATTGTATACTCTATAGACTTGTATTGGAAAAGTCTCGTACTCGAAAACGAGTTTTGATTCGAAACTGCGATTTGAGCTTTTATGCGTTTTTGAGTACGGGTGTTCTGTACTTTGGTTTTTATGCCCACGCATGTGTAACATGGTGTTTCGGATTGGTTGGTGGAGTTTTCGGTGTGTTTCGGGTCATAGGTCAAAATTCGGCTTCGAACCTCCTTTTCAGATTTCGTATTTTTAGTTAGTCAATACGATTTTTGACGATTTTTTTTATGTATTCCCGATTACTCCAAAAATCCATTTTATCACTTTACCCTATATATTACATGTTGTACTACATGCTGACATACTTTGTTTTGATTTAAGGGTGTTCGGAGCGTTAAAGAATTTTCGGAACGCGAAGCTACTTGATGCTGGATTTCTGCTGTTGTTGAATGCTCTGGTTTGTATTATTTCGGAGCTGTAGTAATTGGGTCATAACTTTCTCATTGTTTATCTGAAATTTATGATCTTGGTATTGTTAGAAAGCTTTTAAAAAGTTCTACAACTTCTATTTCAGGGATGTTTCTCATTTGATTTCATATTCACATGGAACTTCAAGCTTCAAGATTGCTTCTGGTTGCTGTAGCAGAGGGCACTGTAGCTGCGGGCTGAATTGGTCTAACTTGCATTGTGAGTCGATTTTGACTCGGTTTACTAAACCAACCTGGCCAAGTCAATCCATCAGTGGTTGGGGCTAGAGAGGAGGCAGAAAAACCTAGCTTCGGGGGCTTTTGAAAGGGGGAAGGAAGACAAGGGCTGAAAACAACGTTTTCTTTTCAATTTTTTAGAGCTTTTGTTCTTGAATGTTCTTGAGCTTGAAGGAGGATTAAGAAGAGAGAAGAAGTGAGGATCGAGGCTACTGCATCTTGGTGAACCTGTTCTGAACCTTTCTATCGGATTAGATGTTTGTTATCCTTGCTTCCTTCCTTCTATTTCTTCTTATGATGAACTAAACCCTATCTCTAAGGGTTTAGGTTGTAGCTTTCACTCTATTATGGTATACATGTAGTTATCTTGGATGTCAATCGTGTTGTTGATCTGATTCATGTTGTGTGTAATGCTTGTAGATGCAATGATTCATTTGGCTAATACTTGTTTCACCATGAGCTGCTCTTATGCTAGGGATAGATGAGAAGCTTGTGTGATCTAATGGATCTCCTACACTTTCAAACCTAGCTAGATTTAGCTTGAGACCGGGAGGTGATAGCTTGCATGATTAGGACCTTCACCTATGTTCGGGAGAGATAGGAGAGGCTTGAGAGATTTGATCGATCATCTTCACAAAGTGATTGTCTTTGAGAGCTACTTGTATTACAATGTATAGGAGTGTTGGTGAAGCCGAACCCCTTAGAGTATTTACTCTCTTAATCCTTCGAGCATTAGTTTAATTAATTTCTTTTCTTTTCTTTTCCTATCACCTTGTTAGTGATCCATCACACCAATTATTTTCGTAGGTCAAATAGGTGGAAAGCCTAGATTTATTGGTAGTTGTTAGTACCAGTCTCCGTGGGAATGATCGGACTCACCATCCTTTACTACTTGTTAGCGGCTCGTACACTTGCGAATTATGAGGCGTGTTAAACGCCTAACAGTCGTTAACTCTTGGAGACTTATGTTTCGCATTTGATGTTGTGCTCCGACCCGTGAAGGCCCAACCGGGTCGGGAGACGCGAACTGGAACCTAACTAAATGCGGAATAATTTTGACAAGGGTTCCCTCTAGCTTACTGGTTTCTCTAAACATTTCATAAGCACCCTTATTTAACAATAATCAACAACCTCAAAAGATATAATATAATATAGATTCAGATCCTCAAAAGGGTTAACATTAATATACATCATATTCCCGTATGAGGCTAACTATAACAAAAGGTAGACGACGATCACCGCTCCTCAAGCACCGCCAGACGCCGCCGCGCCACCAAACACCTGCTCGGTAGGGGCCACTGAAGAAGAGCTAACGGCTGCACCTGCAAAACGCAGCCCGGGTAGGAGTGAGCACTAAGCTCAGTAGGGTTCTACACTACGACACACAGAAATGAGGGAATACAACAGTGTCGCCCCCAAGTTAGGCTTAGGTGTGCTACGGGGTCCCATAACCCCACCAGTGTCTCTAGGCATCCAACCATAGTCACCGTAACTAACTGGGCCTATCCCGGTAACACCTAGCCCAACAGAACGATGACATTGCTGGGCAGGACAAGTCTCTGCCGGGCAGGCACACCCTCTGCCCAAGAATGAAACAACGACACTGGCTGCACCCTCAGCACTGGCTCGAGGCCGACACGACCTCTAAAATTATCGATCAACATGTAATCAAGTCTTCTAAGCCTATCATTGATATCGATTGAATACTACCATCCGATCCTGAACCACGCTACCCGTCACAGTCCTAGAGCTAGATCCGAGCTACCCGAAAGCCTCGGATCGGCGATCAACCCATCGCCCACGCCCTATTCTTATGCATCTAATGCACAATCAAATGCATGCTATGCTCATGCGCAGGTAAGAAGTAGGCATGCAACAGTATGATAAAAATAAATAATAAGTCCAACTGGATTGATGCAGCGATACTACCGACCGATGCCAGCCAATCCGCAGCGGGTCTCGGCATTACAACGGTACCGCGATCGTCAACCGTGGACCCCTGCAATGGGAAGCAACCCCGAAAGCTTAGATGAACACAAATAATATAATATTCTATGTTTTGAACATATAATATTATTTAAAAATCAAAATCCTCTAATTAGAGGTTAAGCGACCTCATCGATCCGTCATCCAAACGACGTCGGATTCGAGATCCAACTTAGAAAAATGCAGGAAACAATACTGGGATCAACATATCCAAAACCGGGAAACATCCGACGGCTCGATTACCGAGAAAACGCTAATCAAAACCGTTAGCTTCACTAATTACCTTTAATTGATGCAACGCAGCCCATCCGTAGGAAGCTCATAACAATTCATAAGAACATCAAAAAATTCTGAAACCGGTTGGGTCTGAGAGTAGACTCAAAGATCTACAACTCTTATGTTCATCATAAATCAAGATCATGCATGTACAGACCGGCAAACACGCCGTAAGCCGGTTGTTCTTCAAGAACAGAGAAACCGAACAAATCCGAGTTTAAACACGCTAAAATCCTACGAAAAACTCAATCAAATCATATGAAACTCAAACCAGAAATTAAGCTAAGCAAGATGCACACAACAACACCAAGAACACCTAGATCTACCAGTTAGATTAAGAGCAAACCCCTAAACAAACTCATGTAGGTAGAAACCTATCGGACTACACAAACCTCGACTGAATCCCCATGCTACAAGCACCAAACAGGCTTCAAACCAAGCCAAGGATCTTCCTCTCGCTACCACAAGTCTAATGAGCCCTCAAGCACTCAAAACAATGGCCGGAGGAGGGAGAACGGAGGGGAAGAAGGAGAAGAGAAACAAACCGGAAAAACAGAGGACTCGGGCTACTTATAGGCTCGAGTACGATCGATCGGTCCTAGGACCGATCAGTCGGACAAGGCCGGGTTATGTCGGTTCACATCCTTATCCGGACACGTCGGCTACGCCGACCACCGACACAGGTTCGATCGCACACGGATCGCCAACTGCTTTAAAAACAGGCTTCTGCGCGCCCGAGCTTAGATCTTTCGATCCCAAACCCGCCTAGGGTTCTAGCAAACACATAAATCAAACATATGGGTTGTGTGTGCTCCACGTGGGTGTGAAACAAACCGATAAGACATAATTTATCAAATTATCATTGCGGTCCACAACGAGCCACTGGCCTGACCCAAGTGGTCGACCCAGGAGTAGAGGGGCAGGTCCTCACATTTGAGGACAAATTGTATAACTTTAAATTTGATATTCATGAGGAATGATGTTTATCTAAATGTTTAAATTGGGTTTGTAATAATGATGGTAGTTGCAAATCCACATTTATGCCCTCATGATCAAGTATTTAAATTTATTGTGAATGTTGGAAATTGTACAGGTTCCTTGTGTCAGAATTATAGAGGAGATTCTGTCAAAAAACTTTATGCGCCCATTGATGATTTAACAGGTTTAGGTTGTTCAGTCCCCGATTCAGATGGGTTTTTGGGGTCGGGGCATGACAGCATTATCCCAAAGGTCAGTCCTAAAGGAGGGCCAATGTGAATGTATGTTTTTAGACGGACATGATAGTGCATTTTTTTTGCATTCTATGACTAAGGAGATCTTGTTGGCCCAAAGGTGTCAGACTCCTTAGCCTGGTTCCTCACCCAAATGTTTTAATGACCTAAAATATTTGGGGTACCCTTGGCATGATTAAATCATGACTTGGGAAGAACGTGTGGAATGAATGAATAATATTGTTGATAAAATAGAAATTGTGGCATAATCTAAAGTGAGTTATTTTTATCTTTATTTTCAACTATCACTCCTGCTTTAGTTAATAACTCTTCAAATATTCCCCTTTTGAATGGTTCCAATTTCAGTGAATGGAAGGATCATATCCAGATTACATTAGGGTGGATGGATTTAGATCTGGCATTAAGGGTCGAAAGGCCAGCTGCTCTTAGAGCATCTCCAACCGGGCTGCAAAAGTCAATCTTGCAACCCAATTTCACTCCATTCGGGCGGCAAATCCAGCTGCATTTATGCAGCATAGTTATTTAATAATATTTATAATTCCCATATTACCCTTCATATTCTTCTCATCTAGTTCTAAATTACTAATATATCCTACAGCTAAAGTACCTTAACTACAATAACTTACGTAACTTTAAACTTACTGATTTATTTAAAATAATTAATATATCAATAATCTATCCCTACAAAACAAGACTGATATTGAATACTTTTTAATTATTATTTATCTAATTTTATGTAAATTATTTTTTACTGATTTTTTTTCATCATTGGGTTTTTAAATTATACATCAGTATGTGGGTTTTTAATTAAATTAATTATAATTATAATTACATTATTTAAAGGTATTTGTGCAGAATACTAAAATAAAGACGAATCTTACACACTAAACATTGAGAATTTCAATTTAATATGCATTAAGACGTGAAAAACATTGAATATAGATAAAAATGTTACATCTCTTCATTGCCATGTCGTTCCTACAAATGTTCAATCAGTGTATTTCGAAGTGCAAAATGTGCTTCTTTGTCCTTGATCTTTTTATGTTGATTAAAAAACTAGCGAAATCATTAAGATTCACTTGCCTCCATCTCATCAACATGATGAGTACGTGGTGGAGTAGAAATGACAACACTTTCATCTTCATCTCGTTCATCTTCGACAATTATATTATGCATTATAACGCAAGTAGTCATGATATCATGCAACACACGTTTATCCCAGAAACGTGCTGGGCCCTTAACAATGGCAAATCTTGCTTGAAGAACTCCAAATACCCGCTCTACATCTTTCCGGCATGCTTCTTGCCTTCTTGCATCATTGCGAAATATTGTTTCTTTTTATCTTGTGACTGAGAAATGGTTTGAACAAGTGTCGACCATTCGGGTATATGCCATCGGCTAAATAATAACCAATGTCATAATTTTTTCCTTGAATTGTATAATGAGCAGGAGGGGTAATATATTGTGTTAAGTTGGCGAACAAATGAGACGACTGTAGTACATTAATATCATTATTCGAGCCTGGTAAGCCGAAGTATGCATGCCATATCCACAACTCATATGATGCTACTGCCTAAAGAATAATAGTTGGCCCTCCATGACGTCCTGAATATTGCCATGCCCATGCCGTTGGGCAATTCTTCCATTGCCAATGCATGCAATCTAGACTTCCCAACATTCCTGAAAACCCTCGTTTTTCGCCTTTCTATAACAATCTTGCAACATCGTTTGCATTGGGATACCTCAAATATTCATCTTTGTACACTTCTATAATTGCCCTGTAAAATCTTTTCAAACATTGGATTACAGTTGACTCACCAATCCGAATATATTCGTCAGTACTATCAGTTGATGTTCTATATGCCAATATACGAAACGTTGTTGTATTTTTCTATAAAGTAGATAATCCAAGCTTACCAATACCATCTTTTTTTTTAACGAAGAAGTTGTCGTGCTCTTGTACTGCAACGTCAATACGGAGGAATATATTCCTTCGCATTCGAAACCTTCTACGAAATAGTGTATCCCCATATGTGGGGTTATCAGAAAAGTAGTCATTCCATAGTCTTGTATTACCTTCGACCCTGCCGCGGTTGATCACCACATGACCAAGTACTGAACCTCTGCGTCTTGGTTGCTCATCATCTTCAAGTTGATAAGCAATTTTGGCCTTTTTGGAGGTATAAATATGAGCCAAGATTTCATCCTCTTTCGCCCACTCAGTCGTTTCTTCCTCCCACTCTTGAAAATATTGAGAAAACAATTCATCATCAGAAGAAGATTAAGATGGTAAATGTGATGACCCAGCTCCATAATTCATTTTTGAAGAGAGGGAGAGAGAGAACTTAGTTAGCTCTATATCTTGATTTCACTCAAGTGCAAACTGTTGCTTTTATAGGAATGTGAGATAGCTACCAATACAAACATTGGATTCTTATCTTCAAAATCATTTCCACATATTTCTTCTTTCACCAATCAAATCCTATCAGGAAATAAGAGGCTTTGTCTTTATCAGCAACATTGGATTCTTATCTTCAAAATCCTATCCACATATCTCTTCTTTCACCAATCAAATCGTATTAGGGAATCAGAGGCTTTATCTTTATCAGCAACATTGGATTCTATCCACATATCTCTTCTTTCACCAATCAAATCTTATCAGGAAATCAGAGGCTTTGTCTTTATCAGCAATATTGGATTCTTATCTTCAAAATCCTATTCACATATCTCTTCTTTAACCAATCAAATCCTATCATGGAATCAGAGGCTGTCTTTATCAGCAACATTGGATTCTATCCACATATCTCTTCTTTCACCAATCAAATCCTATCAGGAAATCAGAGGCTTTGTCTTTATCAGCAACATTGGATTCTTATCTTCAAAATCCTATCCACATATCTCTTTTTTCACCAATCAAATCTTATCAGGAAATCAGAGGTTTTGTTTTTATCAACAACATTGGATTCTTATCTTCAAAATCCTATCCACATGTCTCAATCAAATCCTATAAGTATTGCTACATGCTCTTTCATTTGCACAACAACGCTCCCTTCACATCTCTTTCTCCTTCACATTTCTTTCATTTTCCTTCATGGCTTCTAGTCGTGGAAAAGCATTCTTACCGAAAGAAGATCAAGCCTTATTTATGCATGGCTTGAGGCCTCTCAAGACCCAGTTATGGGTGCCAATAAAAAAAAAAGATAAGTTGTGGGAAAGAATTTCGACCATGTTTCACAATAAAAGGCCTAGTTCTTGCGAAGGACGTAGAACCCCGAAATCTCTGCCATGCCATATGCAAATGATTATAAATAAGATCAACAAATTTCGAGGATTTATTCGACAGATAGAGCGTCGTAACCCGAGCGGTGCTTCTAACCTTGATATTGTAGTATTTAAATTATATATCCAATGATCTTGTATATTATGTTGCATCTTATTGCACTTACCATCATTATATATTATGTTGCATCTTATTACAAATCACCCATGCCCTAACCATGCAACTAATGCACAACAAAGAATGCATGTTATGAACATACACAAACAAGAGGAATAGGCATGCAACAGTATGACAAGGCAGCATACAAGTCCAACCGGATCGCTGCAGCGGTACTACCAACCGCTGCCAGCCGATCCGCAGCGGGTCCCGGCATTACGACGGTACAACGACCGTCAACCGCTGACTCCTGCAACGGGAAGCAACCCCGAAAACTTCGATGAACAGTAAAAATATAATATTATAATCCGAGCTTATAATATTATATTCAAAACACCAAAACATTCTCTACAAGCAGCTAGTTGACCCCGTCGATCCGACGTCCAAACGACGTCGGATTCAAGATCTAACTTAGACTCCAGTAGATCTATATTCCAGAATCAACATATCCAAAATCCATAAACATCCAACGGCTGAATTAACGGGCAAAACACTAATCAAAACCGCTAATCAAAACTAACTTACCAATGCTTGCTGCAACGCAGCCCACCCGTGAGAAAACCATAACCAATCGTAGGAAAATCAAAAAATTATGAAATCAATTGGGTTTGAGAGTAGATTCAAAGATCTACAACTCTTATGCTCATCAAAACCCAAGATCATAAATGTACCGATCGGAAAACGCGCCGCAAGCCGGCTGTTCTTCAAGAACAGCAAAAACCGAAAAATCCGAGATTAATCATGCATAAATCCTACTAAAAACTCAACCAAAGATCATGAAACTTAAACCAGAAATTATACTAAGCAAGAGGAAGCTAACAACATAAAGAACTACAAGATCTACTGGCTAGATTTAGAGAAACTCATTAAACACTCTCGTAGGTAGAAAAACCTACCAAACTACGCTAATCCTCGGCTGATTCCCCGCTAATCAGTCACCAACAAGGTTCCAAACCACTTCAGGGATCTTCCTCTCGTCGCCACGGATCCAACGAGCTTTAGAACACCTAAAACGGTGGCCGAAGGAGGGAGAACGGAGGAGAAGAAGATGGGCTGCCGGAAGAAAACATAGCAAGCAGAGCTTGCGGGAAGAAGAAAGAAAGAAGGAAGAAGAAGAGAAGGAAGAAGAGAAGGAGAAGGAAGGGGAAGGCCGGGGAAGGTGGGGAAAAAGGGGAGGAGAGGGGAGGAAGTCCTCTCTTCTCCTGACAATGGAGGACGACGGCCACGACTGTCGTCTTCTCCAAGCTCAACTGCCGCGACTTTCTGGAAGAGAATGATCGATCTTCTTCTCAAAGAAGATCGATCTTCTTAACAAGAAAGATCAATCTTCTATCAAGGAAGATTGATCCCCTTTGCCCAGAAAACCAAACTTGGGCTAAAACACAAGCCCAAGCGCGGATTTTCCGATCCCGGGTCCACCTAACCATTCTAATCAAACACTAACACAAACAAGGTCAGTGTGTGGATTCGCGGGTGTGAAACAAACTGACAAGACGCAATTTACCAAATTGCCCTTGTGGTCCACAACGAGCCACGGGCCCGACCCAGGAATGGAGGGACAGGTCCTCACAATTTTGATTCTAACTCTTCCACTCGTCGAAGATCTATAGACTTAAATGCAGATGATGATGAAATTTACCCTGCCATTGCTGACGAACAATCACCGCTCTCTGATCCAAATAGTCGACCTACTGAAAGGAAGAAAGAAAAAGCAAGGAGGAGACAAGTAAGTGGTAGGAATTATGATGTTGAAGCCATAACTCAAGAAAATGAAGAAATCTTGAAGATTTTAAAAAGAGGACAAGAACAATGAGAAAATGACAAATCATCTATGCATCAACTTATGATGTTGAAGGCTGAAAATGATAAGAAAAAGCTAGAACTTCTGAGTGCTCAACAAGATAACGAAATCATGTTAATAAATTTGGATAATATCAATGATACTTCGAAACGTGAATATTTTCACAGAAATAACAAGCAATTTTGAATAGAAACATAAGGCAACCACAATGTGGAGGATCTTTAGCACTCGGAGGAGCTGAGTACGGAGGAAGTCAATACAGAGGTACTGGCTACGAAGGTGGTCAGTACGGAGGAGATCATTATGGAGAAGGCCAGTAAGGAAGAAGCCAGTACCAGGGAGTTGGGTATGGAGGAGGTCAGCACGGAGGAAGTGCACGCGGGAGTGGCAGTGATGACGTACCGGAATATTAGTATTTTTATTTTATGTACTCTTTTTTATTATTAATTGCTGAAATGTAATGTTTTCTATATGATAGTTAATTATATAATATATTCTATATTTTATGCACTCTTTTTTATTATTAATTGCCTTGACTATAAAATATTGTTATTGAGATGGAATCTTTTTTTTAGAGGCCTTCCATTGGAGTGGATCAACTCCATTACTCCATATTTGGAGTAGAAAGGACATTTGCTGGCTGCATTTATGCAGCCAGCGTTGGAGATGCTCTTACAGAGCAGAGCACGCCAGACGAAAAGGCTCTATGTGAGAAATAGGAACGCTTTAATCGACAAAGTCTTTTGCTGATGAAGGCGTATGTCGTAAAAAACATTCAGGGATGTATTCCTCAATGTGAGACTGCCTGTGCTTATTTAGAGAATATAGAGCAGCAACTTGTTAGCTCTAATAATGCTCTTGCCAGCACCCTAATGAACAAGCTGTCCTCTATGAAGTATAATGGTACTGGAACTATTCGTGAACACATAATGGAAATGCAAGATATTGCGGCTCAACTTAATGGACTTGAAGTCACCATTTTAGTTTCTGAAAAGTTGAATAAATTTCCACATTCTAGTTACTCCTGGTGGATTGACTCTGGGGCCACTATTCATGTGGCAAATTCCATGCAGCTCCTCTCAACGCATTGGGCTCCAAATAAGGGTGAACGTTGTATCAACACTGGCAACAAAGTGCGTTCACGCGTTGAGGCAGTAGGAACCTGCAGAATAAAACTAGATTCTGGATTTGTTTTAGAACTTTAGAACACTTTTTATATTCCTAGTTTTTCTAGGAATTTAATTTCAGTTTCGATGTTGGATAAATATGGCTATTCCTTTAATTTTAATAATTATGGATTGTCCATCTATTTTTGTTCTCAGTTGGTTGGATCTGGAATCTTAGTTGATGGTTTATATAAGCTGCATTTAGATAATTCTATGTATAAGGCTTATTTAACCATGAATGGAAATGCTAGCTCAAAGCGTAACAGGGTCATTGAAAAATCTTCTATGCTTTGGCATAGAAGATTAGGTCATATTTCTGAAGACAGACTTAGAATACTTGTGAATAATGGGGTATTACATACTCTTGATTTCACAGAGTTCAAAACTTGTCTAGATTGCATCAAGGGAAAGCAAACTAGAGTCTTCAAAAACCATGCAGCAAGGAGTAATGAATTGTTAGGATTGATCCATACGGACATTTGTGATTCGTTTCCTCCTACCATCAATGGAGAGAAATATTTTATCACCTTTACCGGTGACTTTTCAAGATTTGGTTACATTTATTTGCTTTCTAAAAAATCAAATTCAATTGATGTGTTTAAGGTTTTCAAGGCAGAAGTTGAGAAGCAATTAAATAAAGTAATCAAAGTGGTCAGATCAAATAGAGGTGGTGAGTATTTTGGTTGGCATACTGAAGCTGGTCGAGTCCCGGGTCCATTTGGTAGATTCCTAGAGTAATGTGGTATTGTTGCACAATACTCCATGCCGTGCAGGCCAAGTCAGAATGGTGTTGCTGAAAGGAGTGCAAGCCAAGTCAGAATGGTGTTGCTGAAAGAAGGAATCAAACTCTTATAGATATGGTTAGGAGTATGATAAGTAATTCCAATCTACATTTATCCTTGTGGAGTGATGTGAGGACCCGTACCTCCAACCCGGTCCGACCGCATCAGTCGAGGGTCTGGTTCTGTTGGTTTTGGGCTTGGTTGGCCTTGCTTTGCGATTCTCGCTGATCGTTGCAGCTCCAGGGGTAATTTGGTAAATTGCTCTTGCGGAGTTGGTTTCACACACGCGTAGCGCACTCACGGCCATGTGATGATGTATGTGTTTGATTAGACTATTAGGAGTACCCTAGATCGGAGGATTTGAGTTAGATCGCAAGGATCAGAGTTGAGCGGTCGTGATTAAATCTGGTTGATCAAGTGGTTAGGAGACTTAATCACCGTTCGATTAAACCCAAACCTTCTTAACCCTTCTCTCTCTCATGAGGGTTGGATTCCGATAGTTAGAGAAAGAGAGGCAGCGACGAACCAGAGGGGAGAGGAGAGCTTGGCGGCGTCGGCGGCGATGGCAGACCGCAGCGATCGCGACCCGAGGCGACGGCTACCGGTAGAGAGGACGGCGGTGGCTGGGCTTCTCCCAACGACGATCGGCGGTGACGTGCGAGCGGCAGAGGTCTCGAGCTCGGGGGTGACACACGGCCGGAGAAGACGAAGGAGAAGGCGAACTCGACGCCAGAGGTAGGGTTTCTTCCCTAAACTTGGTTTAGACTCTACTAGCTTAGAGTAGGATCGGTTCGATGCTTGTGGTTTGGACTGTTGGTGACTCTGTGGATTTCTCTGTGAATCTCTTTGGATTTCTTAGGGAATTCCTACCCAAATCTTGGATTTGGCCTCTAGGATATGGATGGATGCATGCTAGCTTAGGATTTGTTGCTGTGTGTGGATTTCATGGATTTTCGTCGAAGTTTTTCTCTCCTATTCGCTGCCATTGTTTGGATCTTTAGGTTTTTTGTTGGATTTATTGGCTGCGTTTGGGTTTTCCATTTCCTCCGGTCCGGAGTTGAGGTCGGGGCCTGATCCTTGGGTGCTAGAACGCACTGTTCCGGCCCTGTTCCTCTTCTTTTTCCGCTGTCTTGCGGAGGTGGTTTGGATTTTGGTCTCCTTCCCCTTTCTGTGCTATCCCGTCGGGATGGTCATCATCTTCTTCCTCTCCCTTGGAGTTTGCGGATTCCGTCTTCTGTTCTTGGCTGCCGACGGTTTGAGGTTCCTCTCCAATCCCCTGTCTGATGTCCTCCTCGGGCGGGTGATGTGTGTTTGGATTCCTGCAATTGTTTGCTCGGTTGTGGATTGCCACTGTCATTCCCCTGTTCTAGACCGCCAGGTGCTTGAGATACCTCCAAACTCCTCCCTGATTTCTCTCTGGCCCTGGTGTTAGCTCCGGCATTTACTCCGGTTGGCCCCTTCCTTCCCCTGTTTTGGGGTGGACTGCCCCTTCCTTCCTCCATTCTCCTCCTCAGCTCTCTTCCTTCTGGTGTTGGGTGACTTCACTGCTTATTCGTGGGGTGGTTGCCGGGATTTCTCTCTGTTTCCCCTAGATTTCTCTTGGATCCCCCTGTCCCTGGTATGCCTGGGGTGTTAGCTGGGTCGTACCGGTTGTAGTGGGACACCCAATGTTTGCTGGCCTTCGTCCCCAGTAGGAACTGGTTGGCTCGGGGGAGGAAAGCAAGGTGATTGTGGCTTTGCCTCTGTGCTGCTGTGACCTTGGCAGAGCTAGGGTGCTTTGTTATTGTTCTGCCAATTTGATTGAGTTTTAGCCTTCCTCTGATGGTCTAGAGCAGTGTTTAGCTGTCCAACTGATGTCTCTATAATCCCCTGCTGATCTTCCCTTCTATCTGGTCTCATGTCGACATCTGCTTGGAACCTCCTTTACTTCGGTTCAATTAGTGTGGTGTAGTTGTATGATCGTAGTGTAGACCTTAAAATTGTTTAAGCTGGATGTTGCTATGGTCCTTGTGCCTATTACTTGTTATCATTAGTGCCAATTATTCCTCGCTTTCATCAACTGTTACAAGCTCTTATTATTTGCCCAATTATCATACCATAAGGCATGTTTATGTCTAGGGCCGGCGGTGTGCCCGTTCCTATTTTATTTGTGGAAATGTGTTGATTTAATTGGGCCGAAGGTGTGCCCTCTGTATGTAGTGAATGATTATGCATGATCGGGATATATGAATGTTGTGCTTGGTTGTTGGTAAATTTTGAATGCTAAATCTATCCTATAGCTGTGCTATATATTCTGGACAATTGAATGATGAATTGGCATGTAGAGACACCTAGACCTAGTTGTTTGTATAGGCTCATGCATGTTGTATGCATTAGAAGCATTAAGGCTAGGTGGTAGGCGATGGATTCGATCGCCGATCCGGGAATCTGGGGTAGCCTGGATCTAGCCCTAGGACCGGGGTTTGGATAGTTGAGGATTAGGACGTGATTGTCATGAATGATAATGCTTGATATCATATGAGGTTTCTGTTATAGTCGACTATGGATTATTCTTGTATTTGAGGTGTAGAGGTCATGTCGGGTCTCCAAGGCTAAGCGCTAAGGATGGTTGTCGATGTCCCTGACCTATGTGTCCCCGCGAGAGATGGTATGATTGGGCAGGGTGGTACCTGGACAGGAGCCCGCAGTCTGTGTTTCCTCTCGTTTGTTCTTGGGTGAGGGTGGGACATGGACAGGAGCTCTCAGGAATTGACGGGGTTATGGGACCCCTTGGCATCTCTTAGGCTTAGGCAGAGAATGACACAGTTGCAGTTTCCCTTCCTTTCTGTGCGACGTAGAGTAGAACCCTACTGGGCATTGTTGCTCACCCTACCTGGGCTGCATCGGCGATGCAGGTCGATGCAGTTCCTTCTTTCAGGTGTTCCTTTAGAAGATAGCGCGGTATTTTGAGGTGATCGAGGACTTGGAGCTTCGAGGAGTTCATCTGCAGATAATTTACAGTTTTGATCAATGATGTACAAATTGATGTATAAATTGAGGTATAACATGATGTATTCGATGACATGATTGTATGATCTATTAATTCAATTGTATTGGAGAAATGTTGTACCCTTCTTTAATGTAGACATTTGAGGAATGTAATGATTAATCTTTTGTCCTAATTGTAATTTGTAAAATTATCAAATGTATAGGTTTCCTGTGTTATAATTATAAAGGGAATTCTGCCAAAATTTTTATGAAGTTGAGGATTTAATTGTTTTAAATTCATAGCAGTTATACACTTGTGCACCCCTTTGATGATGTAAACAGGTTTAGGTGGCTCACGTCTTGATCTGGATGGGTTTTCTGGGTCGGGGCGTGACAAGTGAGGCCTTAAGACTGTTATATACATCCTTAATATAGTACCTTCGAAGGTTGTCCCTCAAACACTGTTCGAAATGTGGATAGGAAGGAAACCAAGTTTGAATCATTTTCATACTTAGGGATGTCAAGTAGAGGCTAGGTTTTATAATCCACAGGAAAGGAAATTGGATCCAAGGACAATAAGTTCATATTTCATTGGATATTCAGAAAGATCCAGGGGATTTAAATTTTATTGTCCTTCACTCCAAACCAGAATTGCTGAAACTGACATTGCAAAATTTATTGAGGATGATTCGCTTAGTGGGAGCACAGAACCTCGAAATTTAAATTTTGAGGAACTGGTTGAACCCAACAGAGCACCAAATCATGTATTTGTGTTGCCACTTCCAATGATACAACCAAATACTATAGAGTTACAATCTGGAAATCTAATGCCACATCATCAAGAAAATGAAAATATAGATGTGCCAGTTGATTATCAAGGTAACGATCAACTTAATCAAACTCAATTAAATGCGGATGTCAATGAACCTCGAGTTCCAGATAAAAATCCAATTGGGTTGAGGAGGTCAGCTAGAGAAAGAAGACCAGCTATATCCTCAAGTGAATACCATTTGTATTTACGTGACGGATGTGAGTTAGAAGATCCTATTACATTTTCACAAGCTATAGAAGGAAGAAATTCTTCAAAGTGGATCGATGCCATGAAGGAAGAGCTAAACTCGATGCAAAAGAACAATGTCTGGGAGCTCACTTGTTACCAGAAGGAGTCAAACCCATTGAGTGGGTCTACAAGACTAAAGTTGGCTCTAAAGGTAACATTGAGAGACATAAGGCTAAACTTGTAGCAAAGGATTTTACTCAAAAGGAAGGCATTGATTACACAGAGACCTTCTCTCCCGTTTCAAGGAAGGACTCTTTTAGAATAATTATGGCTTTGGTGGCTCATTTTGATTTAAAGCATCACCAAATGGATGTAAAAACAACTTTTCTTAATGGAGATCTTGATGAAGAAGTGTATATGGATCAACATGAAGGATTCTCGCAAAAGGGTAACGAGCATTTAGTATGCAAGCTTAAGAAATCAATTTATGGATTAAAGCAAGCTTCCGTCAATGGTATCTCAAATTTAATGAGATAATTATAACCTTTGGTTATAAAGAAAACACTGTTGATCAGTGTATATATCTCAAGGTCAATGAGAGAAAATTCATAATTTTGATTTTGTATCTTACTTGCTACTAATGATTTGGGTAACTTCATGAAACCAAATCTTTCCTTAATCAAAATTTTGAGATGAAGGATATGGGTGAAGCCTCTTATGTCTTAGGCATAGAGATTCACAGAGATAGATCTCAGTATATTCTTGGACTATCTCAGAAAGCTTACATCTCTAAAGTAATTGAGAGGTTTGGTACAAGTGATTGTAAACCTGGAGTTGCGCATGTTCAAAAGGGTGAGTATATAGCTTGCCATGAAGCCACATCCCAAGCCTTAGGATTGAGGAACTTCATTGTTGGATTGAAAGTGGTTGTTTCCATATCCAAGACAATGAAGGTTTATTGTGATAACTCTGCAGCTGTTCTCTTTGCCAATAATAAAAAGAAATCAAAAAGATCTTTGCATATAGATGTGAAATATTATGTGGTAAGAGAGAGAATCCAGGAAGGATTGGTGTCTATTAGCCATATTAGCACTGTTTTGATGTTAGCAGACCCAATAACCAAAGGTCTAGCACCTGCGGTATTTAAGGAACATGTTATAAGGATGGGTCTTATCTCTTTTTCAGATGCTATGTAATGCTTTGATTTATTAATAATATTATTCATTCCTGTTTTCAATACATTGGTGTTGATAAAAGTGTTGTGTCCCTTGAGTACAATAAAGTTTGACCAAGGAATAGACATAAAGAATAGTCTATTCATATATGAGCATAAAGATAAGGCTAAATCCATGAGATCACATAAAAATTTGGTTTAGAAAAGACAATAGTAGCGTGATTATGGAAGGAACTACTCGATTATACCGTGGTAGAACCGCCATAGTTCCTATTGTTGATACTTTTCGAATATCAAATTAAGGAACCTGACTGACATTTTGAACTCGTTGTTTTTCAAAGCCCGTGCATATGGCTTATATTAAATTGTTGAACCACATAAAGTTTTTTTATAAATATATTATGTACAAAGTTTTATTATTATATATATATAGCTTGAAGTTTGTGTACTTTGTTGTCCAAGTGGGAGAATGTTGGACTTGATCCAATATGTCCACATAAGGTGGACTACATTCACAACAAACCAAGTTTAAGTGGTTCATAAGGTTTAAGAGTTGAAGATCAATTCAAATTCTGATTTGAATTGGTATGCCAGTTGGATTGTGATAACCTATATATTTACATACCTTAACAAGAGATATTGCTTGATGGGTTAGGATTATCTATCAGTTAGTATAAATAGGGACTCGGTCCCCTCTCGGCTACACTCGGTTTTAGGGTTCCCCATCTACCACACATAAGGAGTAGCCAGGGAGTGGAAACCAAGAACCCCAATATATGAGATCAGATTTGAAGAACAGAAGAACATCAAAGAGGGACTGTCGAAGATCAAAGCTTTCGTACACTCAAAAATGATTTAGTGATGTCGGATATGTTTTAATCGCATAAAGCTTCAGATCTGCATGATTGATGTATGTAGATCTATATGGTTTTATTCCAACAGGCTAGAGTTCATAACTAACATTCCGAGATATTTTGCTATGACATTATTTCTCGACTTGTTTAAAATAAATAGAGTTTTGGAAATAAGAATAAAAAATAGGGGTTTTTACATATTTATCCTTCAAAAGCATGTGTGCTCCCCCACCACTGTCTTGACCTCAAATGTCCTCCCATCATATAATTGTGAGGCATGAAGCCTCCACCCACACTTTTCATCTTCACATCTAACAGTAAATCTCTTTTTGTCACTCTTTTTTATGTGAAAATGGTAGTTATGAATGATGGCATGTTGTCTAACTGCAATCCTCAACTGGTAAACATCCATGTAATTAGTACCAACTTCCAAACTAGGGTTCTCAGTGTTAACAGGAGCAGTCTTGCCTTCATAGTTAGGTATGAAGTCTGATTCATCTTCACTTCTCTGGGGTGCCTCTTCTTCTTCCTCACTAGAGCAAGGGTGGTAGTCACTGTCTTCAGGGACAAAGTCTGCTTCATCTTCGATGTCATCTGGATCCTCAATGTGGACACCACTGGTTCTGAAGTCTTCTTCCCAGTCATCCTCATCTTCATCAATATTAGCTTCCTCTTCTCCATCACAGTCACCATAGAAGCTTGCATTTGCCCTAGCCTCTGCCTTAGCCACTCCTTTACCCTTTGTTTTACATTGTGCACTGGATTGTGCTATAGCCTCTGCCTTGCCCTCCACATTAGATCCTGCTCTCACCTCTGCTTTGGCCTCTACCTTGCCTTTTACTGCCACATTTGCACTAGCCTCAGCCGTACCTTCACCTCCAGCCTCTATTATGGTAGGTGCACTACCCTCTGCTCTGTTGTACCAATCAGGGGCTTGACCAGTGACTACAAACATTTCAATGACCTTCTTGGAGTAGGCATCATGCACATCAATCATTCTTTTATACCGATGTTCACTTTGAACTGCCTCATAGGACTTTGGACTAGAACCAGGGATTAAATATGACATGTGCACCTTGTTGCCATATGTCCATGAGCATAGGGCAGTTATGTCCCCCCTCAACTCCTCATATGTAGACCCATACTGGTTAACTCTCAGTGTCTTTACCTTACCACACTCATATGTCATCCGTTGAGTCCTTGGCAGCCTTCTCCAAAACCCACCATACTTTAGCCTAATATCCATCTCCCATTTTGTTGCAATTCTAAGCATGCTAACATCAAAGACAAGGCATCAACAATAGAAATGACTTGTGCAATTGCAAGAGATTGCTATAAATATCAATATAAACTACAGAGAATACCAATGTATAGAGGATGCAGTAAAGGAAATGCAAACAATAACAATCAAGTGCTATTCAAATAATAACAATAACAATGCATCAATATAAACTGCAATCAAGAGCTATTCAATATAAACAGTTACCTGTGGTCTTGAACAAGAGGGATACCACCCGGGTCGACGTACATACCACTAACATCACCCTTAGCCATTTGTCTCGGGTTGATATACATACCACTAATATCCCCCTCCATTAGTAGGTATATTAGAATAAGCTAGCCTCAGAAAATACCTAAAAATCGAGATCTTTAGATCATCAATAATCGGCCCAAACTATCTTTAAACGTTGGTAGGAAATGGATACAAAATCAACATGATTAAAGGAAAAAAATAGATACAAAATTGTGGAGGCTCAAGGTTCTTGATCAAAAACACCTATACAAAGGAAGAAGATGACACAAGACCACAAACAGTGGAGAGGAGATGACACAAGACCACGACGGTGCAGAGAAAACCGGCCCAAACTTCAGGTTCTTCATTGGTGTCAAGCGCTTACCTTTGATGCGATGGCCAATCAAACCCTGTCCGTCGTTGTCCGTCAAGCAGTACGATGGGTGCAGAGAAAACCCTAGACCCTGATTAGGAGACGAAGAGGTTAGGCATCTCCATGAACTTAGGACTTTGGTTGTTGATATTAGCCGGTGATTGATGGATGCGCGGGAATAAACTTAAACCAACATGTGTAACACCCACCTAAATTAGCATGGGGGGCAATTAAGTAATTCCACTTGCTCGGGTAGCGTTTCAACTATGGTTAGGTTAGATATGTGGACGGCGCTGGACGGAGGGGTAGGTTTATGAATTGTTTAAAATTTCAAGGGTATTTTAGTAAGCCGAAAAAATATAGGGATAATTATGATATTTAGAAACTTTTAAAGGATAAATATATAAAAAGCCCTAAAAAATAGGTAGAATTACCAATAAGTCTTCTAAAAAATACTAATTTATCATTAGATCTCCAATTTTTTATTGGACCAAAATACCCTTATTATATATCTACAATTCATACCCCTATCCCCCCCCTCCCACCTCCCCCCTATTCCCACGCCCCGTCCCCCCCTGGTCCATCGCCGATCCCATCGGATCGAGCTCGCCATCCATCATCAATCTCTGGCGCCCCCGTCGCGACCTCCTTCCCCGGTGCCTTCCCTTTCTCCGACGCCCCCGTCGGGATCCTCGACATCCCGGAGCTCCTCGTCCCCGATCTCGCCGTCCCCTTCCCCGGCGCCCCGTCACGATCCTCAAAATCCCGGAGCTCCTCAATGAGGGACAGAGAGTAGAAGTACAGGTGAGTGTATATGGAAGTGTTGATGCTGGAAAAAGGAGAGTAGTGACTGGACCGTGAGAGTCAGAAGCCTGCACTCACTTGGGCTCTTCTGTTGCTGCTGCATTGCTGCTGTTGGGATGTAGTTAGATGTGCAATGGAGAATGTTAGGAGGGAGAAGAGAACTTGTGAGAAGGGCATGTTGTGCATCTTAGGGAGTATGGAATTGGAGATTAGCATAGAAACAGAGAGATGTTAAAAAGGAGGAAAATTTGGGGAAGTTAGCAGAGGGTTGTTGGAAAGATGGCAAAGGTGTATGACTTTGGACACTTGGGGCCAGTGGAAAGGTGAGTTGGGAAAGTTGCTTTTAGAAAGAGGAAGTTGAGATCTTATGGCGGTGGAGGTGGTGGTAGGGTAGGAGGAGATCGTGGGAAGGCTGAGGGAAGAGGTGAGGGGAGATAGAAAAAGCAGGGAAAATAGGAAAAATGTAGAAAAACATGGCAAAATAATACAAGAGTAACTAACAAAATTGCGGGAAGTAATTACCAAAATTGTGGAAAGTAACTACCAGCATTGTGGAAAGTAACTACCAAAATTATGGAAAGTAACTACCACCAAAATTATGGAAAATAACTACCAGCATTGTGGAAAGTAATTACCAAAATTATGGAAAGTAACTACCACCAAAATTGTGGAAAGTAACCACCAAAATTGTGGAAAGTAACTACCAATTTTGGAAAGTAACTACTACCAAAATTGTGGAAAGTAACTACCAAAATTATGGAAAGTAACTACCAAAATTGTGGAAAGTAACGACTACCAAAATTATGGAAAGTGTAGAAAGTAACCACCACCAACATCATTGTGAAAAGTAACTACCAACTGGGAAGCAACTACCAACTGAGAAGTAAGTACCAACTGGAAAGTAACTATCAATGGAAAGTAAGTATCAACTGGAAAGTAACTATCAGTTGGTACTTACTTTCCAGTTGGTAGTTACTTTCTAAAATTATGGTAGTTACTTTCCACAATGTTGGTGGTAGATACTTTCCACAATGATGGTGGAAGTTACTTTCCACAATACTAGTGATAGTTACTTCCCACAATGCTTGTAGTAGTTCATTTCCACAATGTTGGTGGTAGTTACTTTCCACAATATTGATGGTAGTTACTTTCTACAATGCTGCTGGTAGTTACTTTCCACAATGCTGCTGGTAGTTACTTTCCACAATTTCGGTGGTAGTTACTTTCCACAATTTTGGTGGTAGTTACTTTCGACAATGCTGGTGGTAATTACTTTCCACAATTTTTTTGTGGCAGTTACTTTCCATAATTTTGGTAATTACTTTCCACAATACTAGTGGTAGTTACTTTCCACAATGCTAGTGGTAGTTACTTTCCACAATACTGGTGGTAGTTACTTTCCATAATGTTGGTGGTAGTTACTTTCCATAATTTTGATAGTTATTTTCCACAATACATGTGGTAGTTACTTTCCACCATTTTGGTAGTTATTTTTCACAATTCCGGTAGTTACTCTTGTATTATTTTCCCTTGTTTTCCTACATTTTTTCTATTTTCCCTGCCTTTTCTCTCTCCCCTCACCTCTTCCCACGGTCTTTCCCCGATCTCCTCCTACCCCGATCTCCTCCTTCCCCGCCGTCACCTCCAATGCCACCCCGATCACCTCCCTCCTCATCGTCCGTGATCCCTCACCATCACGAATCCCGAGCTTCCATCCGTCGTCGATCCCGGAGCTCCTTGTCCCCGATCTTGCCATCCTCTTCCCCGGCGCCCTCGTCGCGATCCTTGACATCCCGGAGCTCCTCATCCCTGAGCACGCTGTCCCCTTCCCCGGTGCCCACGTCGTGATCCTCGACACCCCGGAGCACCTCGTCCCCGATCTCGCTGTCCCTTTCCCCGGCTGCCCGTCGTGATCCTCGAGATCCCGTAGCTCTTCATCCCCGATCTCGCCGTCCCTTTTCCTGGCGCCTCCGTCACGATCCTCGAGATCCCAGAGCTCCTCGCCCCCATCGTCGATCCCGAAGCTCCTCGTCCGTCGCGATCCCATCCGACGATCTCCTCCTCCTTCCGACCCCGTCCGCTTTGACGGGATCGGAGGAGGAGATCGGCGACTAGATCGGACGGCGTAGGATCGATGTCACCACGCCGTTTGTCGTCAATCCCCGGTGCCCCCATCGTCACCTTCTTCGCCGGCGCCCCCGTCGGACGCCATCCCCGCTGCCACCTCCGTCTACCGCTTCCCATTTGTTTTTTTTAATCTTTTTAATTTTGAAGAGGGAAGGGTATTTTCGTCATGATATTGATGGTTAGGGGATTAAATGGGTTAAAAGCTTCTATTAGGACTATGGAGGAAGAAAAGTCTCTAAATGAGACTTATTGGTAATTAATTCTAAAAAATAAGGTGAAATATCGATACCAATTAAGCGGGGTTTTCACAATATAAATATAAATGATATTTGTAAAAAGCTCGACTTTTTAATTTGATATCCTGTGAGTTCCAACGGATTCGGGGACGCGGATCCTGTACTGGATCTGAATCCAAACCCGATAGAAGCCTCAAGTAGGGCGCTTGTCCAGGAAATCCAAAGGTTTTTTAGAAGAAGGCGGGTGGCGACGGAGGGGCCAAGTGTCGGCTATCTAGGCTTGGGCTCACCCCCTACGGCGGCTATGCCGAGCAAGAAGCGGCGGCGCTCGGAGCCGGCCGCAGCCATCCACCCGCGCAACAAGTACGCAGAGCGGCAGCCGGACTTCGCTCTGCTGGCATCGCTTTTCCCTTCCTTCCGGCCCTTCGTCCGAGAAGCCGGCGGCCGGGCCACCATCGACTGGACCAACTACGATGCCACCCGCGAGCTCACTCGCGTCCTCCTCCTCCACGACTACGGCGTGCACTGGTATTCCCTCTGGCGATCTGTGGATTTCAGTCTCGGATTCCTTACTCTTTTTGCCGATTTATATTGCTCGATCTTAGGATGGACTAAGTATCGAAAAGACGAAATTTGGCGTCATAATGTCAAAGTCTTCTGTTTCATACGAAAGTTCTGTATTGGTAATCGATGAAGAAGTCTGATTTTTGTAGTTTATCTAAAAAATCAAGGCACTAACGAATATTGGTTTTGTTATTAGATTAGGTTTTTTATGCTTTTGTGTATCAATTGCTCGATTCTATTGGCCCTTTCGTGGAAAGGTTGAAGTTTTCTAAGGTCCGCAGGGAAATTAGGGGTCTGAGGAATGTGGGTTTTTTAGGGTGACATTTCGTAGTAATGGAAGTTAGTTGTTTTATTTGAAGATCTATAGCTTTGGATTGTGCTCTGCAGGTGGATTCCAAATGGACAGCTTTGCCCTACGGTGCCAAACCGATCAAATTACATCCACTGGGTAGAAGACCTGCTGGCCTCTGATCTCATTCCTAGGATTCCTTCTTTGGATGGAAGAGTGAGAGGATTTGATATCGGGACTGGTGCCAATTGCATATATCCGCTGCTCGGTGCATCATTGCTGGGTTGGAGTTTTGTTGCTTCAGGTCATCTTTCTCTTTGCAGAATTGGTGGTTGCAGGTTAAGCATAAATTTTTTTTGCCACGTTAATTATCAAAATGCTAGTTTCATGGGAATTTTTTCATGTTTCATTGTAGACATGACGGAAGTGGCTTTAGAGTGGGCTAGAAAGAATGTCACCAGCAATGCCCACCTCTCAGATCTAATTGAAGTCAGAAACGCTAATGATCCATCATATTCTACTGGTGTCACCCAAAGTTCTGAGAAATTTGTTCAAAGGGAGTCCGCAGAGCCTTCCATTAGTACAGAGCATGGTGCAGCAGCTCCCTGCACAAATTCAAAGGAGAGAAACTACCAAGGACCACCTGTGCTTGTTGGTGTCATTAAGGATGAGGAAAATTTTGACTTCTGCATGTGCAACCCTCCATTTTTTGAGTACATAGAGAATGCATGTCTAAACCCTAAGACATCATGTGGTGGAACTTTTGAGGAGATGGTTTGCCCTGGTGGAGAACAAGCTTTCATCTCTCGTATAATAGAAGATAGCGTGGTGCTGAAGCATTCTTTTCGGTGAGTGGTAATATTCTTTAATTTTTACCATCTTATATTTTTTATCCAAGTGTAATTTATGAACGACTCGCTTCTCTGATATTGTTGAAGGTGGTTCACTTCAATGGTAGGAAGAAAAACAGACTTGAAGTTACTGGTGTCAAAGCTTCGTGGGGTTGGGGTTTCAATAGTGAAAACCACCGAGTTTGTCCAAGGTCAAACTGCACGATGGGGTCTTGCATGGTCTTTTCTTTCTCCAAACAAAAAATCCGTAGAGCTGCACGTGACCAGGAAGAGCCAGAATTCTTTCACGCTTGAGGTTTGGCCATCATATTTTTTGTTTATGGACTGTTGTAATTATATTGAATTGGTAAATGACATATATTGTGGCTAATTTGGCTGTCTACTGGTATTATGGTAATATAATATGCTTGAGATATCCTTGTGTGTTTTTGGTGCTCGAGTCTTCCCCTCTTTTCTTCTTATGATATTTTGGACGATTCTTTTGAGTTCCCGGTTCTGGTATGCAAATTTCACGAAGAGAAAAAATTATTCCCTTGTAGAAGCTTGTTGGATTCCTTTAAGCTGTCTGAAGCATTATTGATATTCTTACTAGTCAGTATCTGATAAACTAGACTGTGGTTATCCTTTTGGAAAATGGCTAGGCTTCATTTTATGGAATGTGTATCTGGAAAGTGAAGGTTAGCCTCCATTCTTCATGTGTGCAGGATAGAATTATTACACTGTATAATATACTGCTAGTTCTTACCTGGAGGGATGGTTGTGGTACTTTCTGAATATTGTTATTGCCAAATCTGGCCGGGCTATTGGATGATTAGATCCTATGTGTGTGGGATACCTGTTGAACTCATCTTTCCTATTTCTGTTGTGAGAAACCAATGGTAAACAAGCTTCGAGCTTATCTTCTATGCGTTGTATTTGCTTTGTCTTCTTTGGAGGTACATTATCGACCAATTGTGTTTTTTTCTGAAAATATGTGTCAGTACACACGATTAATCTGTAATTTCCTTTTTTAGCAAGAATAGCTTTGTCCTCACATTTTCTCTCAAGGAAAGTTGTCTGTACTTATCTTTATTTTACTATGTCAGTTCTTATTCTCTCTTGAAGTCTGATTGGTGAAAGCATGATTCATCAGGGACTTCAACGTCAGTGTGGTGCCTTCCAAGTATTAAAATCAGTGGAGTCCTTTTTCCTTGATAGTGGTGTCTGCTGCAAATCAGATTTGTCATCATTTAGTGTTGGTGTATGCTCAGGTCTTTTGTCTTAAATCAATGTTATTGGTCTGGAAGGGTGATTATTTCTTTGTTTTATAATGAATTGTATTTACATTCCGCTAGATTATTTTGTCAATGGAACATAGCAGCAAAGAGTTGAGCAATAAGCCCGATGTTGGTGAAACGGCCATCAATCCACCGTTGCATGAGTCAAGTAGCTCGCAGCATCCATCTGCAGGACTCTCATTCCGTGTATCGGTAGGCTATTATAATAATAAACAAACCTATGCTGTTTCAAATGTTAGCTAACTCTTATCTTGTAGGTTTTAGAGCAAATACCAGGCACAGTTTTGGTGAAAGGTTCATTATTGGAGAAAGGAAGTCCATTTTCAGGTTCTTACTTTCTCTTAAATGTAGTGGCATTTTGCTGGCTGATTCGTTATTTACTGGTTGGCGTGGGCAAGCTTGTTAATTTCCTGTCGTTCTTCTTCTTAATTTTGATCCTATTGCATCTCAAGTTGAGAACTAATGTTCTAGAACTGTCTTGCACCTTAATGTTTTCTACACAGAAGCTTTCTCATCATTCTTCTCGAAGTTGGAAGATAATTTGAAAGAGTTCCATAGCAAGTTTCAGGGGCACTGCAGAAATTAGGCAAACATGATAAGAAAGGAGCATGACCACCATGACTAGAAGGAAGGAACATAAAAGGAAGGAACATAATTATGTGCAAGGAGATGATGGTGTTTACAATTATGTGTTTTTCTTCATATATCCTTTCTCAATACCATCAGTAGACATTATGTGGTATTGCTATAAACTGCGAGAAGCACAATTCTTACAATATCAAGTAGGAGATTTTTGCTCAAGCTTTGGAAATGGAAGATGCAATGGAAGGCTTTATTGGTGTTTATCATCAGATGTACTCCCAACTAGAGCATGGTGATGCAATGTAGGATAATTGGATGATAATTGGCGTTGTCAAAATTCTCTCCTGGTCATGGAACTGCATGTGTTGGTTTTGTTGGGGTTAGAGATTTGCCGATGGCGGGTGTGGAGATAATTCATATCAGGTTGTATCAGATGGTCTTCATGTATCCCGCTCTGATAAAAAGCTCAAATAAATACCTTCTGTTTTGACATAAAGCAATCAAAATACTGTTATTTTGTAAATATAGTTAGTTCGACTGACATTTGTTGACAAACGGAAGTATTTGCAAAATAATACATAATATAGTTACAAGTATACAAAATTTTAAGATATAGATAATTTTCAGGATATTGGAAAAACTTAGATATCTATATTTAAGAAAACCCTTAAAACAATGGAGCTCTTATTTTTTGATTAAACACTCAGACCAATCCATTAATCCATTAGCACCAACGGGTACTACTTGAAGCCCTCTAACCATTCAACTTTCGGGACCTCCACGGATATCACGCACAATTAGGTTGCATGATGGGGTGGTACCTTAGGTTTTGTAACTCTTCGGCGGATATTGCTGCTCATGAGTTGCCAGTGGAGAGGGGCCTTCATACCAGGGCACGGGGTGTGCCTAGATCATGATACGTAGTCTATCTTTAACTCAGCTTTTAGACAATCTAAGCAAAAAAAGAAAACAGAAATGTTAGGGGTGTTACCACACATGATATAAGATAATAAATAAATAAATAATACCATCTCTAAAACTTATAGGAAATTGGTGTTTAGTCACTTTTAATGGAAATAATCAACCTATAGTCCATATTGGTTTTTTTTTCGGCGATGGGTCCTCTAACCAATGCTTATAGTTGGTTTTAAAATTTTTACGGTAAAAATACCCTCATCTATTGTGGCAATCCCCTAACCTAAATCTATCCAACTCCTAGCAGCCAGTAGCTGCCGCCGCCCTCGTCGGCCGTTCGTTCCCTTTGACGAACCATGACCATCTCTGTCGACCAATTCCGACGAAGTCACCAACTCCGGCCATCTCTCTCTCTCCCATCACCCACAACCCCCCTCTCCCTTCAGTCGGCATCCGACCACCGACGACCATAGCAACTCCAAACCACACTGCGACTCCGACTCGACGCAGTCGACCTCCATCCCCACCTAAACCCCGCAAGCTACTCCACCCCTTTCTCTCCAAGTCGGCACCACCACCTCTCTAACTCACCGTCTCAAACCCACCACATCCCCATCCAAGGACAGATTTGGATACCCCACCTCCCCGAGCTCCTCCCCAACACCGTTCGATCGCCATCCACACCGGAAAGACCCACCCAAGCTCTTCTCCTCTCTTAGAACCGCTACATATGCTTCCCCGTTCCCATCCACCGCCATATTCGACATCTGTGTCGCCCCACAACCCTCCATCCTTAATTCCCTCGGCCAGATTCGATGACCCCATCATTTCTCGGTGAGATTCACCGTCACGACCCCACCACCTTACTCGCGGTCGCCCCTCCCATCGAGCAGCTCACCTTGAGTTGTTCCACCAAGGCAGGTAGCTTGAGTTGGTTCCATCCGGTCAAGTGACTTGGACCTAACCCAATCCAATTCCACCCAGTCAAGGCCCAGTAGGCTTCATGCCCAGATTGATCCAGTTCTGATTAACCACCATCGTCAGATCTCCATTGCTTCTTCCCCAAGCCACTCTTTTCAACTCTGGACAAATCACATCCGTCCAATTTGATCTGATCAGATCCCAGCCTGTCATGTGAAGACTCATACCTCCAACCATGTCTGATCACGTTAGGTCGAGAGTCTGGTTTTGGGGTTTGGCTCGGTTGGCCTTGGTTTGCGATCGGTTGATCGCATAGCTGTTTTTGGACCCCAAGGGAAATTTGGTAAAATTATACCTTGACGGTTGGTTTTACACCCGCATAGTGCACACACGGTTTTGGATTGATGTATATGATTGATTAGAACCTTAAGGGCAATTAAGGGTGCTTCCGATCGGAAGATCAGAGCTCGATCGGGAAAGATTAAAATGGACGGTTGTGATCGATTCCAACTTTCTATAAATAACCCTTAGCTTTTCTTTCTCTTCTCCTCTCTCTTTTTCTCTCCTCTCTCATTGGTTGCCGGCTGGAGGCTTCGGCTGCGGCATTTCGACGTGGATTCATGGCGATCGGCTTCGGCTGGAGGGACTTCTAGATCATCATCTCTTCTTTACATGTAGATGTTTCTATCCAATTCCGTTGAATTGGTAATTGTACAATTGCATTTTAGTGATTTGGTGTTGTTTTGTCTATTGGAATGATTCCAATTCTTGTATTATAGTTCAATGCTACATTTAGAAAATTGCTATTGAATCGTTTCTGTATTCTTTCGGATAAATTCTGTATTTTTATCGATTTTCAAATCAGATCGCCCATATCTGATATTTCACGATTTAAAATTGGTTTTCTTTGCATGAATGAATCCCCCACAATCCAATCTACCTTCCCTCTAAGTTTGGTTGGATTCTATCACCAGTTGATAGATCAAATCCAACAAATTGCGCTTTCGTTGGCTTTTGGTCAATTTATTTTAGATCCAGAGATTTGATCATCTAAAGTTATATTTCTTAGTACCAATAGATTCCCCACCTCCAATTGCATATCCCCTCCAAGTTTCATTTTAATACAACGAGTTTTGATAGATCGAATCTAAGAGATTAGATTTTTTGGCACTATTCATATGTGTTGCCGGCATATGAAGGATCGATCTTCATGCCCTCGATCTTTTAGTTGCCACATAGGCTGCCGACTATGAAGGATCGATCTTCATGGGTATGAAGATCGGTCTCTTTTGTTGACATAGGGTGTGCATAGAGAAGATCGGTCTCCTTGAATAGGCCTTACTATCGTATGAAAGATCGATCTTCTTGGGCGATCTCTTATGGTAAGGAGGTTTTCTGTTTTTTGCTGAACATTCATGTTCACTGTGAGGACATGTCCCTCTACCCCTGTGGCTCTTTGTGGACCGCAAGGGAAATTTGGTAAATTGCGTCTTGTCGGTTTGTTTCACACCCGCGTGTGCACACACTGACCATGTTTGTGTTAGTGTTTGATTAGAACGCTTAGGTGGACTCGGGATCGAAAGATCCGGGCTTGGGCTTGTGTTTTAGCCCAAGTCTAACTTTCTGCACCTAAAGGATCGATCTTTTCTTGCTAGAAGATCGATCATTTAGTGCCAGAAAGTTAAGGCGTGATCGTCATGAAGGATCGATCGATCATTCATATGTCGGTTTGTTTGCCTATAAAGCGGACGCAACCTTCTTCCTTGAATCCTTTTGAAATCCGCTGTTCTTGAGCTCAGATCTGGCCGGATTTTGGAGCGATTGAGGACGATCAAAGGCTTAGCAGCTGGGATTGAAGCAGCTTTTGCCTAGGTAGGGATTCTTACCTACTTGTTTTTCCGGTTTTGTGAGATTTGAGTTGATTGTGTTTTGCTTTGCTTAGATCTCATTGTATGGTTGATGGTTTTTAGCATGCTTACCGGTTTTGGACTCGTGGTTTTTCGTACTACCAGATCCCAAAGTTTTCTGAGATTTGGTAGAGTTTTTGGACGGTATTTCTTACCGGAGCTTGGCCGGAGAACCCATCGGGATCGATCATTCTGGAGGAATGATCGATCTTCCTGGGTTGGTCATGTCGAGCCCAAGAAGGATTGATCATCTGGTTGGAGATGATCGATCATGTGCCTTGGCTGGCATGGCGAGTCGTTGTCTCCGAAGGTGATCGATCTTCCTAGAGGGAAGATCGATCCTTTGGCTTGGTGATCGATCTTCCTGGAGGGAGGATCGATCCTTTGTAGCGTGACAGGGGCTGGATCTTCCCATTTACGAGGGAGATCGATCCTTCCTTGAGGAAGGATCGATCCCTCATGTGGCAGGGAAGGGTGGGTTTTCTATGGTTTTTGCCCGCGGGTCTTTGTATGTATAGTTTTCTTATAGCTTTATAAGTTGTACATACTCTTAAGCATGTTAGTCCCATATTAGGGGTAGTGGTGAACAAGGAGTGTGATGACTCCTGAGATGTTTAGAATAAGTGGGCGAGTGACCCTACTATTTTCCTTAGCCTTGCATGCCGGTATGCGCCGAGGGCTTTATCTGTGTGGTGTACCTTCTATTGTTTGTGGGGCTGCTTTCTGATACAGGTTGCTGGTGAACTGGCTGTCAGTTGGTGGGGTACCACTGCAGCAGTTCTTGACCTTAAATACATGTTCACCACCCCGGGCTGCCAGAGTGCCGAGCCCATACCTTGTTTGTGTTATCATCACATATTAATGCATGCTTAAATGTTTTATATGCGTATGTTCATAGCATGCATCTTGTTGCGCATTGGTTGCATAAAGATAGGGCGTGGGCGATTTGTGGGTCGCCGTCCCGAGGCTTGGAAGCTCGGATTTAGCCCTAGGATCGGGGTCGGGTAGTTTGGACCAGGTTTGAATTATGGTGTACGGTCGAATTTGATGATAGGCCTAGATGACTCGTACACCTGTGAATTGATGATGTTAGAGGTCGTGTCGGCTTCTAGTTGAATTCTGAGGTGTAGCCGGTGTCCAGCTATGACGACTTTTGAGTAGAGGGTGTGCCTACTCAGCAGTGCCATTTCCAGCCAGCAGTGCCGGTTCCCTGCTTGTAAGTCAGCAGTGTTGGTTTCTGCTTACTGAGCGTGACCCATCATGTGACCAGTTCTTCTGGAAGATCATGATCGTGGATCTCAGGGACACGCGGTGGGGTTATGGGGCCCCCTTGTACACCTAGGCTTTACTAGAGGGCGACACTGTTGCGTTTCCCTTTTCCTTTTGTGTGTCGTAATTTAGTTTCCTTGCTGAGCTTAGTTGCTTACTCCTACCCGGGTTGCATTTTCCAGGTGCAGGCGTTAGCTCCTCTTCTATGGCTCCTACCGGGCAGTTGGTCGGCAGTGCGGCGGCGCCAGGTGGAGTCTGAGAAGTGGTGATCCTTTACAGCTTTTGAACCTTTGTTAGATAGTCTCCTATGGGAGTATAAAATGTTGTACTTGATCTTCCCCTCTTCGAGGATATGTATATTAAACTTTGGGATTGTAATCCTTGGTTTGAGGTTATGCTAATTGTCTTTTGTTATATTGAGGGCTTGTTTGATGAAATTGTTTAGGGAGTGCAATAAGTTAGAGGGAACCCTCGCCAAATTTTCCGTGGTTTGTTAGGTTCCGGTTCGCGTCGCCCGGTCCGGTTGGGCTTTCGCAGGTCGGGGCGCGCCATTCACGCTTGATTTCTGGGTTCTGTACGCATGATCTCGTGAAACTTTCAAGATGAAAAGTGTACATCATCGAGTTTTCTTTCAATACCCACTGATTTCATAATTTTTTGATTTCGCTATGCTTTATGAAGAATTGTTTTGTAAACTGCGACGAAGCAGAGTTTAAGGGAAGATCGATCTTCTTGTGTAGAAGATTTATCTCTTATATGTTGATTGCTAAAATTGATTCTGATTTCAACGATTTTGGTTTCCTTTCAATCCAGATTCCTCATATGTCTTTCCCAATAATTAGTATGATATTTTAATTGAGAGTTTGACGAATTTATCTTCGGATTATGCCGATTCGTATTTTAGGTTGATTTATCAAAATTATCGATCTTAATCGATTTCTTCGATTTCGTCGATCAATTGTCTTTCGATCGTCTCAATATCTTAGTATGTCCTGCTGATGCATGCTTAGGACCACACGTTGGCTTTTCACGGATTTTGACGGGATTTTTGAGAGGCTTTATGTTAAGATTTCTGTTGTAGGATTTAAACACATGAATTGCATGCTTAGTTTAAATGGGTCGACGGTGTGCCCTTTACCGCTTTATTTATAGCCTAACTGATTGCCGACGTGCATAAGGGGTGGTAGCGTAGAATGATTGAATTGTTGTTTGATTGAATGGTATGGTTGTTGGTTATACTAGTAAATGTGTATCGTTGTTTTGTTAACCTATTACCCACGGAGTAACCGTGGAAGCTTAGCATGTTGGGTGCCTATGTTGCACCGAAAGCTATTGTATAGCGGCACTGCGATGCTGACTCTTGTTGAGAATCGGATTGGATTCTCCTTCACATTTTATTTGCTTAACCGGTTGAACCTCATATGTTGATGTGACATATTATGACACATAGGTTAAATGCTTGTATATGTGCATGCACTGTATGCATTAGAGGCATTCCAGGTTAGGCGTGGGCGATGGGTTATTCGTCAATCCGAGAGCTCGGATAGCTCGGATCTAGCTCTAGTACCGTGACCGGGTAGCAATGTTTAGGGTGTGATTGTATTACTAGAATATTGTATTTTCGATGTTGATGTCTAGTTGACTACTATCATATTGTTATTGAGGTTTAGAGGTCGTGCCGTTTCTCCAAGGCCAAGTGCTAATGATGGTTGTCGATGCGTTCCCGACATGGGTCCCCAAGCATAGGAATCCTGCTTGGGTAAGGGTGATCCTACATGTTACTGTTCTGTTGCCTCTTAGTAAAATGGTCAAGAGAGAGGTTTCATAACAGGAGCCCTTGGGACATCCATAGGGTTATGGGACCCTTGGCATACCTTAGACTTAGGCGGAGAGACAACAAACACTGTTGTTGTTTTCTTCCCTTTCAGTGTGATGTAGAGTAGAACCCTACTGAGCTTATTGCTCACTCCTATCCACGCAGCGTTTGCAGATGCAGGCGTCAGCTCTTCTTCCATAGTACCAACTGGACAGGCTTTTGGTGGCGCAGTGACTTCAGGAGGCGCTCGAGGATCCTGAGGTGTTGGCTGCTTCAGCAGTTCCTTTTGTTATAGATTACTTTGATAGATGTATTACATGTATAAATTCCCTCTTCAAGGATTAGATGTTATGAATTTGTATTCGATGAGTAAATTGTATAATTCTGAGGTTTGTATAAATTATGTAATCATATCTACTCTGATGTTAATCTGGAACTGTTATAGTTAGTAGTTTATTAGAAATTACTATGATGCCCATCTAATAGAATTGTTAAAATTAATTGTGATAATTGCTACGTAAATGTGCCAGAGATGATGGAATAGATTTAGGTTCTTCACGCCCCGCACTGGATGGGGTTTTTGGGTCGGGGTGTGACATGCCAAATCCAATCAGGCTCAACCAAGATCAATTTCAGCAATTGGCCTCAACCAAATCTGATTCAGACTAGTTAGCTTCAATCAGGCTCAGCGTTAATCAAATCAGATTGCAAGCCGTATTAGAGCTGATCTCAACCAATTTCGAGTCAAATTGAGCCATTTCTGAGCCGAGACCGAGACTCGTCACGAGCGATCCTGTCTCATAACATACATTACAAATTCCTTGTATTTTATGTATCTTTTAAATCACTTTTAATCATAATTGTGTATGATCAAGTTTGTGCTTCGCAAAAAAAAATTGTTTCAATTTTACTTTTCACTTTTCACGTTTTGAATTCAAATTTAACAAATCAAACTTAAATAATGGTGGATTTCAAGATTATTTTAAATTTAGTATCATGTTAACACTCATTTAAGTAAACTTGTTAAGATACACATCAAGTATTAAGCGGATTGTTAAGGCTCGAGCTTGAACTCGGCTCTAAATAGGCTCGAAAGTAAACAAGCCAAGCTTGATCACTAATTTATGCTGGAAATTAATTTGAAGTCCAGATTGGATAGTGACAATTTGGGGGGCCATGGTCAATTTGGGCTCGGCTCGTTTACAGCCTTAATGACGGAGAAAGAGGGTAGGGATGTCAACGGGACGGATTGGGACGGGGATCTTCAAAACCGCCCCATTCTCCATTAAAAAACCATGCCCAAAAACCGCCCCATTCCCCACGGGGATTAGCGAGTTCGTACCGTCCCCATACCAAACGGGATTCGGGGAACCACAGATCACCACGGTTTAGCATAAACACTTACAAAATCATAATCATAAATAATTCTCGAACCATTGAATTACATCTAAAGATTCCATATCGCAATTGACTAAATAATTTGATCCAAGTACTACATCACTCACTACGCAACCGGGCATAATATAGTTTAAACATAACTACATCCAAAAAAAATATAAAGATTAGAGAAAAATAAGTTAACGATTCAAAAAAACTCTTGGTAAACACCATTGAGAACAAAAAAAAAATCATGGGTGAATCCTTCTTCTCCTCCACTACTATATAGGGTATGTTAGAAATTTAATTGTTGGGGGCGAGGCAGATATGGGGCGGGGCGGGGAATCGGTTCGGGGAAAATCCTATACCATACTTGCCCCGTTCCCCGCGGGGATCTATTGGGTTCTACCAAACCCATATCCACGGGGCAAAATCACGGATTTGGGAAAAAGAATCAGGGCAAAACGGTTCGATTCCCCATCGGTTCGGTACAAATTGCCATCCCTAAAAGAGGGGCGAGGCAAATAAGCAGTCGAAAGTGAAAAATGCATAGTGGATAGTGACAATTTGGGGGGCCGCAGTCAATTTGGGCTCGATCGGATGATAAATTGGGAAGGCTTTAGAAATGGCTAGGTTTAAAGGAGATTGGGCTGGAATTGGCTCAATGATTGGGTTCATGCTGCGTCAAAATTTGGATCATTTCTGATCCAAGGGAACCGTCTTTGATCAGATGGGATTGAACGGCTCAGATCTGGCCAGGAGCTCACAGGAACCCCTCCCTCTCCTCACCCACGCTCGCGACTCCCCACCGCCGGCGCCCATCATCGCCGACCAACCTCGCCTCGTCGCTCACCTCCCTAATCCCTTCCGCGTCCCCAACAGGTAGATATATGATAGTTAACGACTCCATTTGGGTCCCGCGGCCGGCGCCGCCGTCATGGATAGCCGCATGCTGGAGATCAACCTGATCTCCACCTAGGGCCTCAAGCCCCCCTAGGCCGCCTTCCAATCATGGATAGCCACATGCTGGAGATCAACCTGATCTCCGCCCAGGGCCTCGAGCCCCCCTCGGCCGCCTTCCACTCCACCCCAGCCTTCTACGCCGTCGCATGGCTCAACCCGGCCTTGAAGCTCCGCACCCATCTAGATCGCTCCGGCGGCCCCAACCCCACCTAGAACGACCGCTTCATCTTTCGGATCCCCGCCGCCGACTCCCCTGCCGCGATCTCCGTCGACATCTACGCCCGGAGGGGTTGGTGTCTCCCTAACGCCCTCGCGGGGTCCGTCCGCATCCTCCTCGGCAACGACCGCCTCCTCCACCAGCCCCGCGCCGCCCCTCCTTCGCTGCCGCAGGCGTCCGCCGCCCCTTCGAGCACCTCCACGGCTTCCTCAACTTCGACGCCACCATCCTCACCCGCGTCTCCCTCCTCGCGGCCGAGGCGCTCGCTGCCAGCCCCGCCGTAGCCAGAGGCGGAGCCGAGGCCTCCGCTGGCTGTTGCGGGTTGGAGTTCGCCGAGGGTCGTGAGTGGCTGGACCGTGATCGAGTCGTCGCGGCGTAAAGGGCGTGGTGGTGCTCGGGTCTAGAGAACATAGGCGGTGGCTGCGGGACAGAGGAGGGATAGGAGGTAGAGGTTGTTGAAGGAATGGAGGAGAGGTGATGGCCGGAGAAGAGCATTTCGCCGGAGGAGAGGTGATGGGCGGAGTGGTTGGTGGCTAAGAAGGAAAGTAGGGGGTATTATCATCTTTTTATAAGCGAAGGTGATTAATAGTCTAAAAAAACAATTATTACGAGTTTAAAGTGAATCTTTTAGCCCTTATTTGGATAACTCTCGTATCTTGATGTTTTACTCAAACATCAAAATAATGATTACGGAGTTATCACTATTTCACTTATCACATTTTTTTTTATTTTTTCTTACTCCCATTCATTAACCTCATTTTTTCTAAGGGGAAGGGGCTCCAACACCATAAAATGAACTTATCCCGTTAAAAAAACACTAAGCATTTTGAGTCCTTAACACCATTTTACATCACAAAATACACATATACTCTTATGTCATTCCCTTCTCTCCATTAATATCACCAGCTCCTCTCTCAAATCCGATGTCGCAAGCGCCCTGATCTTCGCCGGCAGAAGATGAGAGGGGATAGAAGAGGAAGATGACAGGAAGAGGAGAGGACCGGCAGCGGTGGCGGCGCCGGAACCCAACCCCACACGAAAACTAACACACTAAATGGAGGTCCTCCTGGTCATCATTAGCATTCTTTCAGCACTTCTCCACCATGCTCATGCGTTAGCATCCGCGAACTCTGAAGGTCCAAGAGGAGGGTAAATTAGACTCTTTTCAAAAATCTAGTTTAATGGAAAAACCAGGTAGGAGAGAACTAACACTATAAATGCTTGTAAATGAAATGAAACTAAAGCAAAACGCATGCAAGAATACAATCAAGAGAGTTAGAGAGATGGCACTGATTTTATAGTGGTTCGACCCAACTCTTGGTCTACGTCCACTTCTCTCAAGCCTCCCCTTGAGGTTCCACTACTTGCAAATCCTTTACAAGCTTTTTCTCCAAGCTTCCTGGTGCTTGGTGACCTTACACTCACAACCACTTGCTGTTGACTATCTCTCAAGATACTCTTCACACTTGAAGAAGGTTTACAAAGGTTGTAGCACAAAAGAGAATAAGTAGAAAGCTTTTCTAAAACTTGCTCAGATGATCTCAATAATAATGATAAAAGTTGTGGCAAGTTTACATCAAGAAACTACTTATATTTGGGCTTCAACCAGCTCAACAATGAGCTCCAACGGCTCTCTGCAACTCTCCAACGGCTAGTTTTTTACTCTGCGCGTTGCTGGCGGTCGATCCATGCATCGTCCGTCACGTATAAAAACTCAGCCTTTTTGCTCGACGGTCGATCCACGCATCGTCCGTCACTCTCACGGTCGACCGTGACATCGACCGTCACATCGTCCGTCAGCCTCTGTTGAGAGAATCGCTTCCCAGGGTCGATGCTCGGATCGACTGTCGCTCCTTTACTTTTCTTCATAATGCGCCACGGTCGACCGCCGCATCGACCGTCGTATTATCCGTCAGGCTCTGTCAAGAAAAACGCTTCCCACGGTCGATGCACCGATCGACCGTCGCTTCTTCACTTTTCTTCATTAATGCGCCACGGTCAACCGTCACATCGACCGTAGCATCGTCCGTCAGGCTCTGTGAAGAAAAACGCTTCCCACGGTCGATCGATAACGCATATTTCCAAGTATGATGCATTCAACACTGTCGATCCATGGATCAACCGTCACATTCCCACGGTCGAACTTTGCATCGACCGTTAGTACAAAAATAACTTAAATATTGAATTTAAGATTTCCAATTAAAGGGGTAATAAATATTAAACATGTATTTTATCATTTAATGTATATTGGCATCATCAAAACAATGTTAGGATCAACAATCCCCCCCTTTTTGATGATGTCAATCTTGTTAAATGTGATGATAAAATATTTTGACTCCCCCTTAACCAATGCATCCTTTTCTTTCAAGAATTGTGTTCTAAAGTGAATTTTCAAGATTGACATAAGTCATATATCTCTAAAATTATATTAAAAGTTCCATTCAAGATATGTTGACAGAATAGTTTGGATTTTAGTATGTTCACTTCTTTTTAATAATAACATTTAAGCTTTCATGAAGTGATTTCATATTGATCATTGAGATTAAAACATTATACTAGTACATCATAACAATATCCAAACACATTTGCATTTCATTCAAAAGATTCCAACATTTGCATACAATACTTTTATTCAAAATCTTTCGGAAATACTTGAATTTACAAGACTTTTATTTTAAAACAAAGTTTTCCAAAATACAAGAGTAAAGATATGAAATGTAGAAATGTAGGGCTATTGTTCACATTCATTCATCACACTTTTTCTCCTTCTTTGGCATCATAAAAAAGAAGTAAGAAGGATGAGGAATTAGGATCAATCAACTGAAGGAGTGGTAGGTGGGAATTCAGTCTTGATGTAGGCGAAAATGTCTTCAAGTTGCTTGGATATCTTGACGTGATCTTGGATTTGGGAAGTCTTGATGTCACCTAGACTCACTTCCATTCTTCCCAATCTTGCTTCAGCTCATCAAGTCTTTGCACCGTGTTGCGACGAGCTCGGCTACTGGAAGATTCTCCTTGATGTCCTTCAAGTAAAGGTTCTCCCCCTAAATTTTCCTCTTCATGCTCTTCTTGATGCTCATCTTCTTCATCTCCACTGACATCAGGCCAACCGAGGCCTAAAGCTCGTTTGGCGGCCATCATCCTTTTGTAGGTAGACTTGTTGAAGGGTTGAGAAAGGGGTTTTCGTTCATCAACGGCTAGGTTGAGGGTAAGGGCTTGGAAAATTCTTGTTAGAAGCCCCCCAAAAGGAAGTGATTGCCTAGCATTAAGATTAAGCATCTCCTTAATAAGGAGATAACCTAGGTTAAGAGGCTTTTTCCTAACCATGCAAGAAAGAACATAAGCATGGATGGGCTTCAAGTGATCATGATGGCCAAGCTTAGGAAAATGATTTGTTCCTATGAAGTGGGCAAGCTCCCTAAACTGTTGGTGTAGGCTATTTAACTATATAGGGTTTTTCTCAACTAGGAGAGCCTTAAGGATTGCATTTCTCCCTTGTTTATCCTTATCAATTCTATTGAGATCCTCATAAGAAGTAAAGTATATGCACTATCCTTGATTTGGTGCATCTAGTAACTCATTCAACCATTCTATGTAATTTTGAATTCATTACCATAGATGTAGCTACTTAGGGCCACACAACCTTCATCATCTATATCCTTAGTCATATTGCAATAAAAATATCTAACCATTTCGGGATAAATGTACTGAGGCATCTCTAAGTATTTGTTCCAACCCATATCAGTGAAAAATTGTTCAACTACATGTTTCTTTCTTATAGGCAATTGTAGAGCTCTACCGGAGACAACAAATTTTTGCTTAAATTCAGGCCATGAGTTATACCTATCCTTATCTAGGAAGAGTTAGTCGTCATAGGAAGGAGTAGGTGGAGGATTAGATGAAGAACCGCCTTGCAAACCTTTGGCTTTCTTCGTCCCGGGTGGTTTCTTTGCTGCTGTCGTCTTCCTTTTCCCAGCTTGACTTGGTTCCTCAGGTGGAGGAGGGCCGACATTCTTAGTACGAGGCATGGTGCACTGGCTGGTTTGGGTTTTGAGAGGGGAAGAGGAGTACGTGGTTTTGAGAGAGGAGGAGCAGTGGCTGCGGTCGTTTGAAGAGGCTAGGGCACGGTCGAACCAGGAGAAGAAATGAAGGGTTGATCGGGAGCTATAAGGGGAGATTGGAGAGCAAATGACTAAATAGCCCCTACTTAAGTTGTCACACTGTCCGTGGCGGTCGACCGTAAAAACTTGGCGGTCGACCGTCGCGAGCATTTTGTGTAAAAAAGCAATCGCACAGTCGATCCAACGAAGTTGGCGGTCGACCGTGGCACACAATAGGTCTAATTGTCTAAAGCCCACGGTCGATTCGAGGAAGTTGGCGGTTGACCGTCCAGTGCGAATGTACGCACGGTCGACCGTCAAGAAGTCTGGATCAACCGTCAGTTCCAGAAAGTGAGTTTTGAAATTCAATTTAAAATCATTTTTAAATCAAAACCTCACAAAACTTTGCATGCTCGTGTAACTAAATATTATGAGACAAAAATCACTCATCAATCATGATATTAACTTAATTTATCAAAAATTAGCATTCAAGTTGGATATGGTATGAAAAACAGATAAAGAGGTGACCATACCTTTTTTTTTTTGCTCCTTTATTTTGGACATCCATTGGACATCCCAAGCTCCCTTAGTAGATAGAGAAATCTATCTTCACTTAAGGGTTTGGTTAGAATATCCGCAATTTGATGTTCGGAGCTAACAAATTCAAGTGCTATATCTTCTTTTTGTGCGTGATCACGAAGAAAATGGTGTCATATTTCCAAGTATGATGCATTCAACACTGTCGATCCATGGATCGACCGTCACATTCCCATGGTCGATCTTTGCATCGACCGTCCGTACAAAAATGACTTAAATATTGAATTTAAGATTTCCAATGAAAGGGGTAATAAATATTAAACATGTTTTTTATCATTTAATGTATATTGGCATTATCAAAACAAGGTTAGGATCAACAAACTCCACAGTTGGAATCAGCCTCAAGCTTCTCCATTGGGATGGCCTTGAATCCCCTCTCTACCAAGCCAACCTCACCACCGCGGAACGTCACTGGTAGCTCCTCCGCTTCCCAAAGTCAGGCATCCGCTGGCTCGAGTCTAGCATTGCCGAGTAGCAACCCATGGATAGAAGCAGCATCCGTCCCATCATCCAGCAAGAGAGGGGGAGTTACATCATTCAGCTCTTTATTGGTACCCCCTCAGGCAACTACCCTCTCCACCTCATAATCAGCGCGGAATTCTCTCATCTTCTTTTTCACTATTCTCTTTTTTATTTTTCACTAATGTTCACGAGTTGGTTTGGTGTATTCTCTTTTCTCTTTTTCACTATTCTCTTTTCTCTTTTCAACTGATGTTCACGAATGAGTTTGGTGTTAATGAGTATTCTCATTTCTCTTTTTCACTATTCTCTTTTCGATTTTTCACTAATGTTCACGAATGAGTTTGGTGTATTTTCTTTTTTCTTTTTCAATATTCTCTTTACCCTTTTTCACCGATGTTCACGAATGGGTTTGGTGTTCATGAGTATTCTCTTTTCTCTTTTTCACTATTCTCTTTTCTATTTTTTACTAATGTTCACGAGTGAATTTGGTGTATTCTCTTTTCTCTTTTTTACTATTCTCTTTTATCTTTTTCACTGATGTTTACGAATGAGTTTGGTGTTCATGAGTATTCTCTTTTCTCTTTTTCACTATTCTCTTTTTCTCTTTTTTACTAATGTTCACGAGTGATTTTGGTGTATTCTCTTTTCTCTTTTTCACTATTCTTTGTTCTTATTTTCACTATTCTTTTTTCTCTTTTTCACTGATGTTAACGAGTGGGTTTGGTGTTCATGAGTATTCTCTTTTCTCATTTTCACTATTCTCTTTTCTATTTTTAACTAATGTTAACGAGTGGGTTTGGTGTATTCTCTTTTCACTTTTTCACAATTCTCTTTTCTCTTTTTCACTGATGTTCACGAGTTAGTTTTGCGAGGACCTGATTTTGAGATCGACCTAGTACCAGGTACCACACCGATCTCTCTTCCAGCTTTCAGGATGCCACCAGCAGAGCAGAGCGAGTTGAGGATCCAGTTGGACGAGCTGACCAGCAGAGGCTTCATCCGTCCCAGCATGTCTCCCTGGGGGGCGGCAGTGTTGTTCGCAAAGAAGAAGGATGGTACCCTTCGGCTTTGCATAGATTTCAGGCTACTCAACAGAGTGACGGTGAAGAACAGGTATCCGATGTCGCGGATCAAAGACTTGTTCGACCAGTTGCGAGGATCTTCAGTCTTCTCAAAGATCGACCTTCGCACAGGCTAGCACCAGTTGAGGGTTCAGAATTGCGACATCCCGAAGACGGCTTTCCGGACTTGGTACGGCCTGTACGAGTTCGTGGTGATGCCATTTGGGCTAACGAATGCACCGGCAGTGTTCATGGATCTGATGCAGAGGACATTCTGATTAGTTCGTGGTGGTATTCTTCAATGACATTCTTATCTATTCTCGATCAGAGGAGGAGCACGGGGCGACACTTGGCGACAGTGTTGCAGCTACTTCGAGAGCATCGGCTATATACCAAGGCTTCGAAGTGTGAGTTAAGGCTTGCACAGGTGGGATTCCTTGGACACGTGGTGTCGGTAGCAGGGATCTCAGTTGACCTGGTCAAGGTCGAGATAGTGGTACAGTGATGCAGAGCTCGAGGAGTTTCACACATCGGCAAGCACGGAGGGCGCAGATGGGGACTGGACAGTATCGTCAGACCGAGGGCTACGATTCAGAGGCAAAGTAGCGGTTCCAGCAGATCCAGTTCTACGAGACGACGTCCTACGAGAGTTCCATCACTCTCATTTTTCAGTTCATCCCGGGGGCACCAAGATGTACCAGGACCTGCGGCGGCAGTTTTGGTGGTGCGGGACGAAGAGGGCAGTGATGGAGTTCGTATCGCGCTTGCTTACCTGTATGGTCAAGGTAGAGCACCAGCGAACTCCAAGGTTACTTCAGCCCCTTCCATTAGTTGAGTGGAAGTGGGAGCACATCATGATAGACTTTATGACCGGGCTACCGAGATCTCCTAGGGGGAATGACACGATTTGGATCATCGTTGATCGATTGACCAAATCGGCGCACTTTTTGCTCTGCGGATGATAGACTCGACATACAGGTTGGGCCGTTTGTACGTCTGAGAGGTGGTTAGACTACACGGAGTTCCAGTGTCTATAGTGTCAGGCCGTAACCCCATGTTCACCAGCAGGTTCTGGCGAGGCTTTCAGGAGGCAGTTGGCACACTCCTGACTTTCAGTACGACATTCCATCCGCAGACAAACGGCAGTCAGAGCGGACGATCAAGATCTTAGAGGGCATGCTGAGAGCATGTGTCGTTGATGCCGGAGGCAGCTGGGAGGAGCACGTTCCCTTGGTGGAGTTCGCCTATTAACAACAGCTAGCAGTCCAGTCTTGGAGTAGCACCTTTCGAGGCGTTGTACGGTAGGCCATGTTGTTCCCCAGTGTGCTGGACAGAGGTTAGAGAGGCAACACTCACCGGTCCAGACATCATCAGACGGTCGCCAGAGAGGCTAGTGCAGATCAGGCAGAGACTTCTGACGGCTCAGAGCCGGCAGAAGAGTTATGCACATCAGAGGCGACGACCATTGGAGTTTGCAGTCGGCGACAGAGTGTTCTTGTGAGCATTGCCTTATAGAGGGTCAGTCAGGTTTGGAAGAGGCGGTAAGTTGGCGCCGAGGTTCGTCAGGCCGTTTAAGATCCTAGAGAGGATTGGCGAGGTAGCTTACCGCCTGGATCTTTCTCAACTCATGTCAGCTGTGCATCCGACTTTCCATGTGTCGATGTTGAGGAAGTATCAACCGGACCCGTCACATTTCATCAGGGTGGATGACATCGAGCTTGAGACAGACGCGACGTTCGTTGAGCAGCCAGTTCTAGTACTTGACCGGAGGGATCAGGTCTTGCAGGGCAAGACAATTCCCTTGGTCAAGGTACTGTGGAGGTACAGAGGCGTCGAGGAGATGACCTGGCAGCGCGAGGCGTGCATGCGGCTGGAGTATCCGCACTTGTTTACTTCTCGATGTACCTTTTGTCTTGTCATCTAATGTAGCTGTTTTTTTTTTCTGTTTTCGAGCCCTACCTTTATTGAATCTCGGGACGAGATTTCCTTTAAGGGTATTAGGATGTGAGGACATGTCCCTCTACTCCTGGGTCGACTGTCTAGGTCGGGCCCGTGGCTCGTTGTGCACCGTAAGGGCAATTTGATAAATTATACCATGTCAGTTTGTTTCACACTTGCGTTGTGCACCTACGGCCTTGGATTGATATGTGTGTTTGATTAGATCCTTGAAGGCGTTCTCGATCGTAAGATCGGAGCTCGATCGGGGAAGATCGAATCGGACGATTGAGATTAGATCTCATTTGTTGAGTTACCCTGACCTAGTCACCGTCATTGTAGCAGGTCGGTTCATGACCCACTATAAGACCCCCTCCCCTCCTTTCTTCTCTTTTCCTTCCCCTGTTTCCCGCGACTCTTCTTCTCCTCTCTTCTCCTTCTTTCTTCCCGTCGTGAGTGAGGCCTTGAGAGAGAGAACTTCGGCAGCTTCTCTGGCGAGCTTGGAGGTGCTCCACGACGAGGAGGAAGCCATCTTTCTAGTGGTTTAGCGGCTGTTTAGCGTAGAACGGTAGGTTTCTACACTTCGGCCTTATTTAAGTGTTCTAGGTAGGTTAGATGTTTTTTTTGCTTGTTTCTTTGTTTTATATGTTGCTTGTAGACTTGCTAAGATCTGATTTATGTTTGGTTGGAGTTTGGGTTGATTTAAGTTGGATTTAAGCAATTTTTCCTTCAGATATTTTCGGTTTTCTGTTCTTCCAAGAAACTGCATGTCAGAGCCAGTTTCGTGGTACGCATGATCGCAGTTGGTCTTCAACATGAAAGTGGTAGATCTATGAGTTTACTTTCCAACCCAATTCATTTCATATTTTCCGATATATCTATGATTTTTAGTGATTTTAATTCCAAGCTGTGTCAGAGCAGAGTTTTCATGAATAGTGCCTCGTGGTTGATCATGGATCAACCGCCAGACTCCACGGTCGATCGTGATTGATGTCTCACGGTCGATCTGTTGATCGACCGTCAGCCGTCACTTTTCCAAGGTCGATCCGTTGATCGACCACCAGCCCTGAAGAGTGATTTTTCACGGTTCTTTGATTGGTTTTCTTCCATGGTAGATAGCCACTGATGTTAGGAATCATTCATGCTATTATTAGTGGATCTTTTTGTCGGGGTTGCTTTCCGTTGCAAGTTTCCTCTGTGAACTGGCTTGCAGCTGGTGGTGTACCGCTACAGCAGTTCCTTGACTTATTTACATGTTCATCACCCTGGGCCAGCTACGTGCCAAGTCCAGACCTTGTTTAATATTATCATATTGTTTCATGCTTACCTCTTACATGCGCATGATGATAGCATGCATATGACTGTGCATTAGATGCATAAGGATAGGGCATGAGCGATGGGTCGATCACCGATTCGAGGCTTTCGGGTAGCTCGAATCTAGGTCTAGGACCGTGGCGGGTAGCAAGGTTCAGGTTGGATTGTAGTATTCAGTCGATATTGATGATAGGATTAGATGACTTGAATACTCTTGTTGATCGATGATTTAGAGGTCGTGTCGGCCTCAAGCCGGGTACTGAGATGCACCTGGTGTCCGGTGATCCATGTCTCTTGAGTAGAGGGTGTGCCTTGTCGCGCCCCGACCCACAGGACCCAGACCGGGCCGGGACACGAGGGGGAAAACCTACATCTACTAGCCTCAACTGGCGGAAACAGCTGAGACTAACGCACAGCTGGCGGAAACAGCTGACACAGGCACAAGCGGAAGCAAGCTACTACAACATCTATTAACAATCTATTACACAACAGTAATAAAAGAGTTAAACAGAGTTTAGTACCACAAGCTACAAGGGATCAACAGTCCCCAAAAAGAAGCTACACTACCCACCGGGGTCTCGGCAAACGCACAAACGAAACCATCCTGACCCTCAAACATGGTCAGGTGCCAGCACGCTACCATGAGACGGGCGACGGGGAAGCACCGGAGGAGAACGAGGACCCGCACCTGCAAACACCACAGTTCAGGTAGGAATGAGCAATAGCTCAGCAGGGTCCTACTCTACCACTCTCGCTAAGAAGGCAAACCCAAACGAACCAACTCTGAGGCCAAGTACCGAGGCTTGCCAAGGATCCCATAAATCCCGTCTATAACCCGAAGGACTCCTGTCCCAAGTACGCCCTTCCGACAACCAATGCTCAAGGGTGGACAACTCCGACAATCCCTGACACAGGGTGGACATGACGCTACTGGTAGGACACCCTTCTCCAAGCGGGATCTCCACACTTGGCGGAACGACCGTGGTTAAGACTACCATCTCCCAGTACTCCAAGCCACAGAGCCAACAGGACCCCTAACTCCTGACCCAAGACTAAGTCTAGCCAGGGAGTCAATCGATCCCATCGATGTCTTTCCCCCCCCCCCCCCCCCCCCCCCCCCCAAGGTTCCTGTCCAACGCACGTCCCTCCGATAGCCACCGCTCGAGGACTGGGCTACCTCCGACGGTCCTCGACACAGGGTGGGCCGGACGCTAATTGTAGGACACCCTTACCGGGGTAACGGCGTCAACCACTTAGTCATTGATCACCGGAGTTCACGGGTCAACCCCACCCAGTCTAGCCTAGCATGTCTAATGCACAGGAAGCAGGGCAGGATATTAAATAAAGCGGTAACATGCAACACAGCAAAGGCACACCTTCGGCCCATTTATTCTAAACACTCCCGAGGATCATGACTTCCTTCGGTTCACCATAAAGCGGTAAAAGGGCATAACCCATGGCCCATTACACTAAGCATTTCCGAGGGTTCATTACTCCCCCGGTTAACCACAAAGCAGTAAACAACAAGCATGAAGAACAACAAGAAAAGCCCCAAGGGCAAAACCGTCAAAACCCACTTACATGCGAAGCCCCGCGGGCAAAACCCTTGAAAACCTTCTCTGCTACTGAAGGATCGATCCTTTACCAAGGAAGGATCGATCATTCAAGCAACAGTGAACCTCCCTCACTGTCGAGCCAAAGAAGATCGATCCTTCCTCCCAGGAAGATCGATCTTTTTCGTGACAGAGGGCGCCCTTCCAGTCGCACCAAGGAAGATCGATCTTTCCTCCCAGGAAGATCGATCATTCTCGGGACGAAGGGTGACCAAGCTAACCCAGGCCCCATGATCGATCTCCTCCCAGAAGAAGATCGATCATGTGTTGGGCGCAGCAAGCCTACGCAAGAGGACCGATCCTTCCTCCCAGGAGGATCGATCCTGATGGGTTCCGGCGTGCTTCCGGTCGGAAAAGTCGCCGGAAGACTCAACCAAACCTCACCAAACTTGGTGGGCTGGTAGATCTAAGCATCACGAAGCTACTCAAGGCTTCAAAACCGGAAAACACCAACTCCACAAGGAGATCCACCGGAAAACAAAACCGGATTTCAAACCCTCAACAAAGCCGGAGTTTGGAGTGAGAACCCTACCTCTTCAACGCAGCTTCGATCCACGAAGCTTAGTCAAGGATCTTCCTCACGCCGTCACGGTTCCAACGAGCCTTCAAGCTCCAAGAACGGTGGCCGGAGGAGGGAGGACGGAGGAGGGAAAGGGGCGGTCTGAACAGGGGAAGAAATGGAGTTCTCGCGGGGAAGAAGAAGGAAGAAGAAGGAAAGAGCAGGGGAAGGGGGTAAGGCCGGGGGAAAGCCGGCGGAGGCGGGGAAAAGCTGGGGGAGGGGAGGGAAAGTCTTCCCTCCCCTGACATGGGAAGCGACGGCCACCACGGTGGCCGTCCTTCGGATGCCACCGCCAAAGACTTCCAGGCACAGGCAGGATCGATCCTCCACGACCAAAGGATCGATCCTCACTGCCCAGAAGTGCAAACTTGGGCTGGAGAACGGGCCCAAGCCCAGAACTCCCAAACTAGGTCCCACCTAACCTTTCTAACAAACACAAGCACCAAACAAGGTCTGTGTGTGCACACCCAGTGTGAAACGACCGCCAATGCGCAATTTCCTAAATTGCCCTTGGGGTCACAACAAGCCGAAGGGATGGAGGGACGGGTCCTCACATGCCTACTTAGGGGGTTGGACTCCTACCAGCAGTGTCCGTGTCCTGTTGTGAGAAAGCAGTTGTCGCGCCCCGGCCCAGAAAACCCATCCAGACCGGGACACGAGGGGGGGTTCCTACATCTACTAACATCAAACTGACGGAAACAGTTCTAATAATCAATCAGAGGGTAGAAGTAAATCTAACATCTACTATTCCAACAATTGTACATAAATCAGAGTTATATCAAAATTTACATATATCAGTCCTCAAAAAGTTACGTCATCAGAAGTCTCCAGAAAAGCACAGTAGAAGCCCTCTTGATCCTCAAGCATGACCTGATGTCGACGCGCCGCCACAGGTCGAACAACTAGGGGCCACTGCAGAAGAGATAGTACCTGCACCTGCAAATACTGCAGCCCAGGTAGGAATGAGCAAAAGCTCAGCAGGGTTCTACTCTATGACACACACAAGGAATGCAACAATAACTGTACTAACTCTGTGCCAAGTACTGATGCCTGCCAAGGACCCCATAAATCCCGTCAATAACCCGAAGGGTACCTGCCCAAAGTACGTCCCTCCGACAGCCACTGTTCAAGGACGGACCACCTCCGATAATCCCTGACACAGGGTGGACATGACGATACCAGTAGGACACCCCTCCCCAAGCGGGATCTCCACACTTGGCGGAACAACCGTGGTTATGACAACCAACTCTCAGCACTCAAAGCAACAGAGTTAACACGACCCCTAGACTCCAAATCAAAAGCTAAGAATTGCCAGGGAGCCCATAAATCCCATCGATATCCCCAGGGTTCCTGTCCATGTAACCCTCTCCCGCCTCAACAAGGAGAACCTCAGTACATGTAGAACACCCTTACCCATGCTGGATACCAAGCATGACGACACATGTCGGGGTAACGACATCCACCTCTTAGCAATAGATACAGGAGTACAAGGAACAAACCTCAATCATCAGATTATCAGTGTTACAGTCAAACCTTAGACCTCGCTACCCAGCCTCGGGACGACGACCTAATGATCACCCACGCCCTAACCAATGCAACAGTATGATACAATCAACAATGCATGCAAGTTAACCGGATCGCTGCAGCGGTACTACCTGTTCGACAATAAAATCGTGATCTCGAGGGAACGAGATTTGTTAATTTTATTGTGATCAAAAGTTTGAATTACATGGTGGGATTTGCGGGAATAACACTCCTGAGTTCCCAATATCATCACAAGCTAGAGATCCTCTTTTCCTTGGGAAACTGCATACCGATGATAAGATTGGCAACCCATCAATTACAACCCAAAAGAAAAAAACCTCTGATTAAGAATTCGGGCCTTAAAATCCCGTTACATCCAAAATGAAAAAATAAGAAGAGGAAAAAGAAAGGAAATAAGAAGGATCTTGGGTGTAGGCTTAGGCCTTCGACCCGCACCTTCGTTGCCGATGAAGAACCCTTGAATCTCTTGCTTTGGACTTTTGGTTTGATGGCACGATTTTCAAGAAAATAAGTTTCCTTCTCCTATCTCTCGGCGTCTTCAAGGAAATAAATTTCCTTCTCCTATCTCCCGGCGTCTTCAAGGAAATAAGTTTCCTTCTTCTCCAAGCCTTCTATGTGTTCAATCATCTTTCAAGCCTTACAAAGCCTTTTCCAAACCTTTCAAGCCTCTTTGCCTTCACCCCTCCCCCTCTATTTATAGGTGAGGATTAAGAGCAACTCCAACCGGGCTGCAAAAGTCAATTTTGCAGCCCAGTGCAACTCCAACCGTCCTGCATATTGGGCTGCATTTATGCAGCCCCTCACCCAAGGCTGCATATATGCAGCCGGTGAGTACAAGCTGCATTTGGTTTTTATTATTTTAATAATCCTATAATTAAAGTACTTGAACAATAATAATTAGTGTAACATTAAAATAACTAATTTATTTAGAATAAATAATACTTCAATGGAAAACTCTCGTCGATCCCTACAAAATAAGACTAATATTGAATACTTTTTAATTATTATTTATCTATTTGTAAATAAATTATTTTTTGACTAGTTTTGCTTTTTATCATTGGGTTTTTAAATTATACATCAATACGTAGGGTTTTCATTAAATTAATTCTAATTCTAATTATATTATATAAAGGTATTTGTGCAGAATACTAAAATGAATATGAATCTTCCACACTAAACATTGAGAATTTCAATTTAATATGCAATAAGACGTGAAAACCATTGAATATAAATAAAAACATTAGATCTCTTCATTGCCATGTCTTTCCCACAAATGTTCAATCAGTGCATTTCGAAGTGCAAAATGTGCTTCTTTGTCCTTGATCTTTTTATGTCGATTAAGAAACTGGTGAAATCGTTCGGATTCACTTGCCTCCATCTCATCAACATTACATCTCTTCAGCACTCGGAGGAGTTGAGTATGGAGGAAGTCAGCACAGAGGTACTGGCTACGAAGGTGGTCAGTACGGAGTTGACCAGCACGGAGGAGATCATTATGGAGAAGGCCAGTACGGAGGAAGCCAATACGGAGGGAGCCAATATGGAGGAAGCCAGTACGGAGGGAGCCAATATGGAGGAAGCCAGTACGGGGGAGCTGGGTATGGAGGAGGTCAGCACGGAGGAAGTGCACGCGGGAGTGGCAGTGAATTCAGAGATGATCTGCCGGAATATTAGTATTTTTTTATTTTCTGCACTCTTTTTTATTATTAAATTCTGAAATGTAATTTTTTTTCTATATTTTAGTTAATTATGTAATTTTTTTTTCTGTACTTTAGTTAATTTTGTAATGTTTTCTATATGATAGTTAATTATATAATATATTCTGTATTTTATACACTCTTTTTTATTATTAATTACATTGACTATAAAATAATGTTATTTAAAAGAGAATCTTTCTTTTAGAGTCGGTTGCATTGGAGTGGAGAGACTCCATTGCTGCACAAATGCAGCAAATAGTGCCAACGATGGCTGCATTTTTGCAGCCAGCGTTGGAGTAGTTGAGGCTGATTTTTTGAAATATAGTTAGGGATTTGATAGTTAAGAGGTTGAGATTTGGATGGTTAAGATCTTGGATGTTAGAGAGTTGGAATCTATTTGAATTCGAATTTGAACTTCATTTGGAATTTGAATTTTAAATTTAAGATATTTGTTCAAATTTCAAATTTTCGAACATGTTGTAATTTACCTTAACGCTCTTAGATAAGGTAAATGTAGATTTCCAAAATACCCCTGTTATAGATCATTCATGTCTTTTGACCAAAATGCCCCTAAAGCGGGTATGAATGCTTTCACATATTTTGAACCATTGTACCCCTAGAGGTTTAGAATGTCCAAAATACCCTCGACCCTCGTAGCTTGTATAGGATGCCATCAAAGCTTTAAGAAGGCTGATATGAGGATGAAATTACCAAAATACCCTTTTGGTACTTTGGTTGGTATGAAATCCATTTATGTTTTGGACAAGAATGCCTTTAAAATAAATGATACTTTAAAGGGTGGATAAAATATTTGTCATGTATGTTTGTGACGAATATGCATTTAGAGCAAATGACCAAAATACCCCTGGGGCTAAATTACCAAAAATGCCCTTTTTATATATCCTTGGTTTATGTATGATGCCTTCAAAACCATTAAGGACTAATTTAGAATGTTCTAGATGGGTCAAGCCTATATTTGGCTAGAATGACCAAAATACCCCTAGAAGGCAAATTTTACCGAAATATCGTTTATGCTTTCGGTTTGTATAAAATGTTATAAAAACCTTATAGGAATATTTCTCAAATATTGTAGGGATTCCTGAACACTTTTTTTTATCAAAATTCACAAAATACCCCTGACAGGTAAAATTACCAAAATGCCCCTGAGTCCTTCTAACTTAAGTAGGATGTTATCCGGATCATGTAAAAGGCACGATGGGTTATAAGAGAGAGTATGAGCATATATTTTGCTTAAATCCCCAAAATACCCTTGATGTGGTAAAATTACCAAAACACCCCTATATCGACTTAGCTTTTGTAGGATGCCGTAAAAGCTATCTAGGGTTACGATATGATATTTATAGAGTTCAGGCATGTATTTTGTCCTGAATTCCTAAAATACCCTTGGACATGTAAAATTACCGAAACGCCCTTTGTCACACCCCGACCCAGAAAACCCATCCAGGATGGGACGTGAGGGTTCCTATCACTATTCATCTTCAATGGGCGCGATACAAAGCGGAAAAGACGGATAATTTAAACAATTGTATTCCAGAGGTAAACAGATATTCGATTCATATAACATCAAGTTGTACAGTTACAAAAATTCCATTCTAATGCTTCCAAGGTAAAGATATAATACAAAATCCCGAAAGTCCTCAAATGTTTACAACATATATATACATCAAAAAGGTACAACAGATAATCCTCCAACAACCTCAAGCGCCTCTGGATATACTCGCGCCGCCAAAGGCCGATCCTGCCGGCTCCACAGACGAAGAACTGCCGCCTGCACCTGCAAACGCAGCCCGGGTAGGAGTGAGCGATAAGCTCAGTAGGGTTCTACTCTACGGCACACTGAAAGGAGGAAAACAACAACAGTGTTGTCTCCCAGCTCAAGTCTAACTGATGCCACGGGTCCCACAACCATGTCGATGTCCCAAGGGCTCCTGCCAATAAACCTCTCTCCTGAACTTGTTACCAGGAGGCCACGAAACAGTAACATGCAGGATCACCCTTACCCAAGCAGGAATATCATGCCTAGGGGAATCACGTCGGGAACGCATCGACACCCATCCTTAGCACTTGGCCTTGGAAGACAACACGACCTCTAAACCTCGAACATTGATTAGAGTCCACTATCGCAAATCCTCAACACATGAGATTTAGATTCAACCATCACACCCTAAACCTGACTACCCAGCCACGGCCCTAAGGCTAGAACCGAGCTACCCGAGAGCCTCGGATCGGCGACCCAAATGATCGCCCGCCTAACCTCAAATGCCTTTAATGTACACAATGCGTGAACCTATACAAACATCTATCCTAAATGTCTCTATATGCCACATCATCAGTTTCAGGTTCACAGATATACAATAGCCCTCGGCACTCGCCGACAAGAGGCTAAGGTTCCACAATTTCTCATTAGCTAGCACTTATAGCTAGCTAATGGCTAAGCACACAATTAAGCAATTAGCTACAACCAAACATGTATTAAATGCAATCGAAACCATAGGTTTTCCCAAAAAGGAAAGAATACTCGAATCGATCCTCAAACCCGATGGAAATCCTTTGAAAACTCCATAAAATCCACATACATACTTCCCAATATGTTTAGATACTAATCACAAATCAAATCCATCCAAGAAAGGCCAGAAAACCAAGTTCAAGCGCCCACGGACGATGTCACGGTCGATCCGAAGATTGACCGTGAGGCCACGGACGATGTCACGGTCGATCCGGCGATCGACCGTGAGACCAAGGCGAAGAAAACCAAGGGCGATGGTCGATCCACTCATCGACCTTGAGAAGCCCAAAACCAAACAGCGCCTGACGGTCGATCCGACGGTCGACTTTCAGGTGAATGGCGAAAAGGAGAAGATCCCGCGGTCGATCCATGCATCGACCCTGAGAGGCTAAAATCCCGACAGAGCCCGACGGTCGATGCGACGGTCGACCGTCAGGCTCCGAAAGCGCAAATCAAAACTTGACGATCGATGCACCGATCGACAGTCGAGCCTTAGATTTCAAGGACAGTGCCGGAAATCCAATTCTTTAGATTTCAAGGATCAAATCAAGTTGAAAAACAATGAGATTTTGCAAGCAAGCGTAATTCTCGATGGGGAATCCAATGGTATAAAGAAATCACATTTTTGACGGTTAAATCTCCTATCTAGGTCCAAATGGGCGAAAACCGACAAAAAGACGATAATACGAAAACCAACCGTTAGAATACCGAATTCGCAACGTAGGAATACAGGAATTGAGCTACACCACAAGTGCAAAGAGCTACAAAGCATTCTAACATGTATTACTATAGCGAAAGTACATAAAACCTATCCTAGAAGAACCCGATCCTAAGATCGAGGTAGAAACACCTACTTGAGCAAGTAGGGCAGCTCCTCCACGCGTCACACAATCACACCCTACTCCTGACTACCCATCCACGGTCCTAAGGCTAGATCCGAACTACCCGAGAGCCTCGGATCGGCGACCCAAACCATCGCCCGCCTAACCTCAAATGCCTCTAATGCACGCAATGCATGAGCCTAGGCAGACATCTATCCTAGGTGTCTCTATATGCCACATCTGCAGTTATAAGTTCAACAGATATATAATAGCCCTCGGTACTCGCCGGCAAGAGGCTAAGGTTCCACAATTCTTCATTAGCTAGCACTCATAGCTAGCTAATGGCTAAGCAATCAATTAAGCACTTAACTACAATCAGACATGTATTAAATACAAGTAGAACCATAGGTTTGTCCAAAAAGGAAACTTACTCTAATCAATCCTCAAACCCGATGAAAATCCTTTGAAAAACGTCATGAAATCCACCTACATACTTCCCAACATATTTAGATACTAATCACCCATCAAAACCATCCAAGAAATACCAGAAAACCAAGTTCAAAGGGTTACGGACTATGTCACGGTCGATCCAGCGATCGACCATGAGACCCAAGCGAAGGAAACCAAGGACGACGGTCGATCCTCCCATCGACCCTGCGAAGCCCAAAACCAAACAGCGCCTGACGGTCGATGCGACAGTCGATCTGACGGTCGACCGTCAGGTAAATGGAGAAAAGGAGAATATCCCGCGGTCGATCGATCCATTGACCGTGGGAGTCCAAAATCGCGACAGAGCCCGACGGTCGATGCGACGGTCGATCCGACGGTCGACTGTCAGGCCCAGAAAAGGTAAAACAACACTTGACGGTCGATGCACCGATCGACCGTCTAGCCTTGGCACAGTTCATCAGAAAAGTGCCAAAAATCCATTTCTTTGGATTTCAAGTATCAAACCATGTTGGAATAAGTTGAGATTTTGCAAGCAAGCGTATTTATCAATGAGGAAGCTAACGGAAAGAAGAAATCCAATTTTTGACGGTTAAATCTCCTATCTAGGTCCAAATGGACGAAAACCGACAAAACGACGATAATACGGAAATCAACCGTTAGAATACAGAAATCTCAACGTAGGAATACCGGAAAAGAGCAACATCACATATACACGGAGCTACAAGGCATTGTAACATGTATTCCTACTGCGAAAGCACATAAAACCTATCCTAGGAGAACCCGATCCAAGGATCGAGGTAGAAACACCTACTTGAGCAAGTAGGGTAGCTCCTCTACGCGTGCCACCAGCCGAGCCGCCAAGATCCAAGCTCCAAAAGCCGAAGTCTCCAACCCTAGCTTAGCCGAAGGAGAGAGATAGAGGAGAAAACGACAGGAGAAGAAGAGAAGGAAACAGAAGAAAGAGACATGCCTTATATAGAAATTCCAAATCTATCTCAGCCGTCCAAATCGATCTTTCCCGATCGAGCTCCGATCCTCCGATCGGACGCACCCTAGGGATTCTAATCAATCACATACATCAATCAAAGTCAGTGTGTGGAACGCGGGTTTGAAACCGACCACCAAGGAGCATATTTACTAAAATGCCCCCGGGGTCCAAACCGCCACACGATCGCCCAATCGTGCCCGACGCGGAACCAAACCAACAGGAAACCGGCTCTCGACCCACGTGATCGAGTCAGGTCTGAGGGATGGGCTCTCACACGTGCGATCCTCTCGCTCCCAAGTCAGACTCTCTGCACTGCCATGCCTGCATCTGACCATGACCAACCGTAATGATCTGCCTCTAAGCACCTGATCCCGTCTGTCTAAGATCTGCACTGGCTGCTCTATGTAAGTGGCGTCCTCCTCCACCTCAATGTCGTCATGTCTGATCCCGTGAGAAGGATCTGGAATATACTTCCGCAGCATAGAAACATGGAAAGTGGGGTGGACTGCTGACATGTGAGGAGGTAGAGCCAACTGGTAGGCGACTGCTCCAACGCGCTTGACGATCTCAAATGGACCCGTGAACCTCGGCGCTAGCTTACCCCTGCTACCGAACCTGATCGATCCTCTGTGCGGGGACACCTTCAGTAGCACTCTGTCGCCAACTGCGAACTCCAGGGGTCGTCGCCTGCGATCTGCGTAGCTCTTCTGCCTGCTCTGCGCTGTCAGAAGCCTCTGCCTGATCTGAGCCAACCTCTCTGATGAATGTCTGATGATGTCCGGACCGGTAAGGGACGCCTCCCCAACCTCTGTCCAACACACCGGTGAGCGACACGGTCTGCCGTACAACGCCTCAAAAGGTGCAAAACCCAAACTGGCCTGAAAACTGTTGTTGTAGGCAAACTCCACCAAAGTCACGTGCTGCTCTCAAGTACCTCCAGCGTCTAGCACACATGCTCTGAGCATGTCCTCCAAGATCTGGATAGTCCGCTCTGACTGCCCGTCTGTCTGAGGGTGGAAAGCTGTGCTGAACGTCAGTGATGTCCCCAAGGAGTCCTGGAAGCTGCTCCAGAACCTGCAGGTAAATCTGGGATCTTTATCTGACACTATCGACACTGGAATGCCGTGCAGTCGTACCACCTCGTCAATGTACCTCTGGCTCAGCCTGGCAACTAGATCTGTCATCCTCATGGGGAGGAAATGAGCCGATTTGGTCAGTCGATCGACGATGACCCAAATCGCATCATTCCCCCTCGGTGACCTGGGTAGCCAGGTGACGAAGTCCATAGCTATATGTTCCCACTTCCACTCTGGCACTGGAAGTGGCTGCAACAAACCTGGGGTCCGCCTGTGCTCTGCCTTCACCTTCTGACAGGTGAGGCATCTGGAAACGAACTCAGCTACGGATCTCTTCATCCCGCACCACCAGAACTGTTGGCGAAGATCGTGGTACATCTTGGTGCTCCCGGGGTGAACGGCGAAGCAGGAGTGGTGGAACTCGTGAAGGATCTCCTCTCGCAACGCCGGGTCTGCTGGAACTGCAACTCTGCCTCTGAAGAGTAGACCACTGTCTGCCGACACTGTCCAACCCTCAACTACGTGCTCAGTGCTGACCGCAGCACGGGTCTCCACGAGCTCTGGGTCTCCAGCCTGTGCCTCGATCACCCTGGCCAAAAGAACTGGAATGCTGCGAACAGCATACAGGAAACCACCTGTCGCCCGGTCCTCGAAGTCAAGCCCGAACTGACTAACTGTCTCTAGCATCTGCTACTGCCGAGCTGACATCGCTGCCAAGGTCACTCTGCTGTCTCTGGTTTGCCTGCTAAGAGCGTCTACTACGACGTTTGCCATACCAGGGTGGTAATGCAACTCGAAGTCGTAGTCCTCTAGAAGCTCCATCCACCGCCACTGCCTGAGGTTGAGGTCACGCTGGGTAAACACGTGCCTCAAACTCTTATGATCAGAGTACACCGAGAACCGCTCACCGTAGAGGTAGTGCCGCCACGTCTTCAGAGCGAAGACAACAGCTGCAAGCTCGAGATCATGGACAGGATAGTTCCTCTCATGAGTCTTCAGCTGTCTGGAACCGTAGGCCACCACATGGCCCTCCTGCATAAGCACACAGCCTAGACCCTCCCCACTAGCGTCGCAAAAGACACTGTAGCCTATGCCTCGCTCTGGAACTATAAGGATCGGTGCACTCGTCAGCCTGGTCCTCAACTGGATGAAAGCATGCTCGCACGCCTCGTCCCAAAAAAATTTAACCGCCTTCTGTGTCAACCTGGTCAACGGCCCTGCAACCCTGGAGAAGTCTCGCACGAACCTCCGGTAGTAACCCGCCAAGCCGAGGAAGCTGTGGACCTCGAACACTGTCGCCAGTCTCTGCCACTATAGCACTGCCTCGATCTTGGTCGGATCAACTGAAATACCTGCCGCTAACACCACGTGCCCCAGAAACTGCACCTCAGGAAGCCAGAACTCACATTTGGAGGCTTTTGCATATAGCCTATGCCCCCTCAACAACTGCAACACTGTCCTCAGATGCTGCTCGTGCTCCTCCATGGTACGTGAGTAGACTAGGATGTCATCGACGAAAACCACCACGAACTGATCTAAGTACGGTCAGAAGACCCTCTGCATCAGATCCATGAACGCCGCTGGTGCGTTCGTCAAGCCAAACAGCATCACCGTGAACTCGTACAACCCGTACCTCGTACGGAAAGCCGTCTTCGGGATGTCGCAATCCCGAATCCGCAACTGGTGATAGCCGGTACGGAGATCGATCTTCGAAAAGACCGAAGAGCCTCGGAGCTGGTCGAACAAGTCATCGATCCTCGGCATCGGATACTTGTTCTTCACCATCACCCTATTCAGCTTCCAGTAATCAATGCAAAGACGAAGCGTACTGTCCTTCTTCTTTGCGAACAATACAGGAGCTGCCCAAGGCGACGTGCTGGGACGGATGAAACCTCTGCCGATCAACCCGTCCAGCTGGACCCTCAGCTCCCTCTGCTCTGCTGGTGCCATCCTGAAAGCTGGCAGAGAGATCGGTCCGGTACCCGGTACAAGATATATCTGGAAGTCTACTGCTCTGGAAGGAGGAAGACCCGGTAGCTCGTCTGGGAAGACGTCAGCAAACTCATAAACTACTGCAGGCAAACTGCTCTCTCGACTGCCCTCTGCAGCGAACAAGGAAAGGCGCGCTAGTAAAGCTGACAACTGGCCCTCGCGCCTGGGAAGACAAGCACACAAGAGGGAATCGGCCGACTGGCGATCCCCCAACAAGACAAAACGAGCGCCGTCAGGTGTCCAAGCAGTCACCCTACGACGGCCACAATCAATGACGCCTCGGTATAAAGTCAGCCAATCCATATCGAGAATCACGTTGAACCCGACCATGTCTAGCACCAGAAGGTCTAGAAAGACACGGAGGCCCCCAACCTCCAACTCGCAGGAACGGCAGATCAGCTCAACACGAGCCCCTCCGCCGACGGGTGTGTCTAAGTGTAGTGTGACTCCAAGTGGCTCAGTCTCTAGCCCTAGTGATGCCACACAGTCGCTAGCTACAAAGGAATGAGACGCCCCAGAATCTATCAGAACATCTACAAATGAACTGAAAAGCTGGAAGGTACCTCTGAGAACAGGGGGGTCAACTGGGGCCAGTGGAAGAGCTAGAGTTTGCTGGGGTGGCGGGTACTGGTAGGGCTGAAAAGGTGGCTGAACAAAGTCTGGATACTCGCGGTCTAGAAGTGCGTACACTCCCCCTCTGGGTCCGCCTCGACCTCCACCGCGACCTCTGCCTCTCCCAGCTCCTGGTGTCCGCCAACCTCCGCCTGCTCCGCCACGAGCGAACTGTGCCCTCAACGTCGGACAGTCTCGGCGAAAGTACCCTGTCTGCCGGCACTCGAAGCACACAGGAGGTCCAAGTGCTAGCTGCTGGCTCTGGCCTCCTCCGGACGTCTGCCCCTGAGGCCCAGCCGGAAGAAGTGGCTGGCCTCCCTGCCTGGGCTGCTGCTGGTGCTGGGGTGGGTAACGCTGGTATGGCTGCTGGCGTCGCGGGTATCTCTGCTGCCTCGACGAACCTCTCCTGCCCTGAGCTGCTCTCTGTGGCTGTCCTCCGCCACTGGTGCTCGCAGACGATGCAGGCTGGACTGCCGTGGGCCCTGGCTCCTGCAACAGAGCCTCAACTGCCAAGGCACAGTCCAGCACCTCTGCATACGTGCTAGCGCGCTGAGCCGCGATCAGCCGCCTGAGCTCGGGCCTAAACCCCCACTGGAACTGCTCAGCTATGGCAAGAGGGTCCGCCGACACCGCTCCGGCAAATTTGGCAAGTCTGGTGAACCTAGCAGTGTACTGCACTACCGACTGAGTACCCTGACAAAGGGTCTGGTACTCACGAACAAGGGCCGAGCGCGCACTGCGGGGAAAGTACGCGCCAAGAAATGAAGAACGAAACACGGCCCACGATGGGTCACTCCCGTCCTTGGCGGCCTGGAAAGACCGCCACCAGTCCAAAGCGTCCCCGTCGAGCTGGAACGCGACAAGTCTGACCCGAACCCGGTCATCCTGGACAAACAGAGTGTCAAGGACGCGACTGACTCCCTCCAGCCAGTCGTCCGCCACCGCTGGGTCGCCTCTAGCACCGCTGAACCTAGGCGGGTTCAGCCTCTGGAAGTCGACCACCGCTGTCGCAACAGCACGCTGGTCGAGTGGAGAAGAGACCTCCTCGGCGATGAACGAAGCATCCTCCTCCATCACGACCTCAATCCTCGGCTCTGGCTCCCGTGCAGGTACACGGGGCACGGCTGCGTTGGCCCCTAAGGCCCGTCGAGCAGCGCGCTCGTCGCGCGCGGTACCCTGACCCAATACTGGACAGCTAGCCAGGCTCCCTGCCATCTGCACGTTTACCAGAGACGACAAGTTTTCACCCGTAAGAAAACAAAACACAACAGCAATTATCAAAGCAAAAGCATAACACACATGAGCACGATCAAGCACACAGGGATGCTCTACTCCTAGAACTAGCCCAATCCGCGATCAAAACCTTAACCGCAAGCCTAATCCTATCCCTGGGACCTACAGCCTGCTCTGATTCCAAGTTGTCACACCCCGACCCAGAAAACCCACCCAGGACGGGACGTGAGGGTTCCTATCACTAATCATCTTCAATGGGCGCGACACAAAGCGGAAAAGACGGATAATTCAAACAATTGTATTCGAGAGGTAAACAGATATCCGATTCATATAACATCAAGTTGTACAGTTACAAAAATTTTATTCTAATGATTCCAAGGTAAAGATATAATACAAGATCCCGAAAGTCCTCAAATGTTTAAAACATATATATACATCAAAAAGGTACAACAGATAATCCTCCAACAACCTCAAGCGCCTCTGGATGTACTTGCGCCGTCAAAGGCCGATCCTGCCGGCTCCACAGACGAAGAACTGCCGCCTGCACCTGCAAACGCAGCCCGGGTAGGAGTGAGCGATAAGCTCAGTAGGGTTCTACTCTACGGCACACTGAAAGGAGGAAAACAACAACAATGTTGTCTCCCAGCTCAAGTCTAATGGATGCCACGGGTCCCACAACCATGTCGATGTCCCAAGGGCTCCTGCCATGAAACCTCTCTCCTGAACATGTTACCAGGAGGCCACGAAACAGTAACATGCAGGATCACCCTTACCCAAGCAGGAATACCATGCCTTGGGGAACCACGTCGGGAACGCATCGACACCCATCCTTAGCACTTGGCCTTGGAAGACAACACGCCCTCTAAACCTCGAACATTGATCAGAATCCACTATCGCAAATCCTCAACACATGAGATTTAGATTCAACCATCACACCCTAAACCTGACTACCCAGCCACGTCCCTAAGGCTAGATCCGAGCTACCCGAGAGCCTCAGATCGGCGACTCAAACCATCGCCCACCTAACCTCAAATGCCTCTAATGTACACAATGTGTGAACCTATGCAAACATCTATCCTAGATGTCTCTATATGCCACATCATCAGTTTCAGGTTCACAGATATACAATAGCCCTCGGCACTCGCCGGCAAGAGGCTAAGGTTCCACAATTTCTCATTAGCTAGCACTCATAGCTAGCTAATGGCTAAGTACACAATTAAGCAATTAGCTACAACCAAACATGTATTAAATGCAATCGAAGCCATAGGTTTTCCCAAAAAGGAAAGAAAACTCGAATCGATCCTCAAACCTGATGGAAATCCTTTGAAAACTCCATAAAATCCACATACATACTTCCCAACATGTTTAGATACTAATCACAAATCAAATCCATCCAAGAAAGGCCAGAAAACCAAGTTCAAGCGCCCACGGACGATGTCACGGTCGATCCGGAGATCGACAGTGAGGCCAAGGACGATGTCACGGTCGATTCGGCGATCGACCGTGAGACCAAGGCGAAGAAAACCAAGGGCGACGGTCGATCCACTCATCGACCCTGAGAAGCCCAATACCAAACAGCGCCTGACGGTCGATGCGACGGTCGACTGTCAGGTGAATGGCGAAAAGGAGAAGATCCCGCGGTCGATCCATGCATCGACCTTGGGAGGCTAAAATCCCAACAGAGCCCGACGGTCGATGTGACGGTCGATTCGACGGTCGACCATCAGGCCCAGAAAGAGCAAATCAATACTTGACGGTCGATGCACCGATCGATCGTCGAGCCTTAGGCACGGTTCATCAGAACAGTGCCGGAAAATCCAATTCTTTGGATTTCAAGGATCAAATCAAGTTGGAAAACAATGAGATTTTGCAAGCAAGCGTAATTCTCGATGTGGAATCCAATGGTATAAAGAAATCACATTTTTGACGGTTAAATCTCCTATCTAGGTCCAAATGGGCGAAAACCGACAAAAAGGCGACAATACGGAAACCAACCGTTAGAATACCGAATTCGCAACGTAGGAATACAGGAATTGAGCTACACCACAAATGCAAAGAGCTACAAAGCATTCTAACATGTATTCTTATAGCGAAAGTACATAAAACCTATCCTAGGAGAACCCGGTCCTAAGATCGAGGTAGAAACACCTACTTGAGCAAGTAGGGCAGCTCCTCCACACGTCCCACCGGTCAAGCCGCCAAGATCCGTGCTCCGAAGCCCAAGTCTCCAAGCCCTAGCTCAGCCGAAGGAGAGTGAAGTAGAGAAAACGACAGGACAAAGAAGGAAAGAAAGAAAGGGACAGGGCTTATATAAAAAATCCGGATCTATCTCAGCCGTCTGATTCGATCTTTCCTGATCGAGCTTCGATCTTCCGATCGGACGCACCCTAGAGATTCTAATCAAACACATACATCAATCCAAGGCCGTGTGTAGAACGCGGGTGTGAAACCGACCACCAGAGGGCATATTTACCAAAATGCCCCCCGGGGTCCAAACCGCCACACGATCGCCCGATCGTGCTCGACGCGGAACCAAACCAACAGGAAACCAGCTCTCGACCCACGCGGTCGAGCCAGGTCAGAGGGATGGGCCCTCACACCCTTCATGCTCCTATTTTGTGTAGGATACTTTCAAAACTATGAAGGGTCACATATAAAGCAGTGTATGTGTGCTCTTTGTGTGTTTGAACTTGTATGTCTAATAACATGTCTTCGATGAATGTCTGAGGCAAGTAGGGGTAATTACCCTCAAATTTGACCTTAGTCAAAATTGGTGTCTACAGATGCCCCCTCGAGGCATGCGTGAGAAACTTTTGTGATTTGAACACGCAGGGCTCGAAAACTTTTGATTATTTAAGGGTTAATCAAGAGGCTCTCCCGAACGCAAGATATGGTACGGTAGGAAGAAAATCTCTTTGTTTGGAATAATTTAGGATAACAATTCTTTCAGATTTAAATCTGAAAGAATATAATTTTTTTTTATTTTTATTTGGATGATGCTCATAATTTTGTCATAAGATCAGCAAGCCATCATATGCATGCTATGATAGCACATGGATTAGGACTCTAGTAATTGTATTAGGAGTCCAAACAATATTTTCAGATCTGAAAATATCTGACCTGATTTAAAATAGGATTGTTTTATATTTATCCTATTTCAATCCATGGTTGCCTTTTTGGATGAGTACAAGTATATCACATGAGCTCTTTCAAATGGAAGCCATCAACATATCCAAATTCTGCCCGGTTTTTTTTTTTAAGGATAACTCTTGTTAGATTTGAATTTAAACAAATCCTTATCCCATAAAATTCTGGAAAATCCTACTCAAAATCAGATTTCCATCCTATGCCTATATCTACTCAAAATCAGATTTCCATCCTATGCCTATATATAGGATGTATACTTATAATAATTTTTTATACTGTTAGCCACATAGTTTGGAATTTTGACCGAGGAGAAAATATCTTCCGCACGTGGGGAGGATGACATCTCCGAGCCCAGGTTTTTTCATGTTCCAATCTTTTCATCTGATCAAAATTTCAGGCTGCTGTTTTTTTTTCTTTTCTTCTAGACACGTCGCTGGATTGCTGCGGTGGCACTGCGATTTCGTAGTAGTCGCGGATAAAGACAGCGTCTGTCATTGAAGACACATCCTCTTTTTTTTTAATTGTGTTGTGGATGGAAGATACGCCTTTTATTATTATTATTATTGTGTTGTGGATGGCTGATGGCGAGAGGCAACTTGTTGTTTCGGCCCTCGCAGGAGTAATTTGCTATTCCGAGATTTTATCGATGAGAAGCAACTTATTGCTTTGAGCCTTGCCGACGAGGAGCAACTTATTGCTTCCATTTTTTCCACGAGGAGCAACTTGTTGCTCTGTGATTTTGTCGGCAAGAAGCAACTTGTTGGTTTGGGTGAGGAGTAACTTATTACTCCCAGTTTTTTCGCGCAGGAGAAACATGTTGCTTTGGGTGAGGAGTAACTTATTACTCCCAGTTTTTTCGCCAAGGAGCAACTTGTTGCTCTGAAATTTTGCCGGTGAGAAGCAACTTGTTGCTTCAGGCTTGTGCAAAGCAGCATGGACTAGAACTCTGCTGGTGAGGAGAAGGAAGCATCCGGCCGCGATGGAACCCGCAGCGTGGCTCCAGCGCGTCTGGGTCGCTAGATTCGGTGGATGTTTCTTTTGCTGGCAGCGAGATGGGGAGGAGATGAGCCCGACGCAGTGGGGAGCTCTGTCGGTGAGGAGAAGGAAGCATCCGGCGAGGTGGAACCCGCAGCGTGGCTTGTCGACGAGGCATGAAGGACACCAGAGTTCTTGGGGCTCAGTGTGGATGCACCTTTGCTGGAGGGGAGAAGCAGGGGCGCTGCTCGAGTTGGAGCTCGGTGTGAACCTCGGCTGAGAGGATGAAGCCGTTGAGTGCCGGTATCAGACCGGCGAAGACGGGCGGTGGCGCTCGGCGTCACTCGATGTTGGGACCAGGAGCTCAGTGATGATCTCGATGGAGGTCCCGGAGATGCTCGATGTCGAGGCGAAAGAGTCCCATGTCGGGGTACGAGCTTGGTCGGTGAGTGCGGGGAGAGTAGATCTGGTGAAGGAGGGCCTAAGGCCGATGGAGACGGGCGCTGGCGCTCGGCGTCGCTTGATGTCGGGACCCGGAGCTCGGTGACGATCTCGACGGAGGTCACGGAGGAGCTCGACGTCGGGGTCAGGAGCTTGGTGATGATCTCGACGGAGGTCATGGAGGAGCTCGACGTCGGGGTCAGGAGTTTGGTGATGATCTGGACGGAGGTCCCGGAGGAGGTCGACGTCGGGGCGGCGGAGCCAGATTTCAGGTGGAGGAACCCAATATCGAGCTTGGCACGGGATGTAGCATCAGGTCGGCAGATCCGGTGAAGGGTGGTATCCGGCCGGCGGAGATGGTGATGAGTGCATGAAAGTGCACTCTGAACATGACTAAGAGTAGCTTATTTGCTTAGTTTTCATGATTAATATAGATGATTTCGTCCGTATATGTTGCTTCACAAAGTTATTTGTATTATGCAGAAAATTGAAGCAAAGATGGGTCTTTAACGCCAAAACTGTACCTTTTCGGAATGAACCAGATGATGTGTCATATATGGTTGGAAAGCTCTTGAAGTCTAGTTTCGGGAGAATTTACAGTTCATGATTCCGAGTTTTCTAGAGGAAGTTATGGCAATATTAGTACTGATGGCGCAGTCTGGATGGCAAAACAGTAAATACTCAGGGAGTCAGATTGATCGCACACTTGGAGAGGGATCGATCGGACATGGGAATTAAATCCTGACAGAACACCTACTTTTAAGAGGATCATAGAAGGATTGATCCTCTGAAAAGTAGGTGTTCTGTCAGGATCTCCTTTCACTCGAGGATTTTGAGGAGAAGGATCGATCCTCCTTCTATGGAAGGATCGATCCAACTGGGAAGGATCGATCCCACTTCTATGGAGGGATCGATCCTACTCGGGTGACCCAGGCTACGGAAAATAGAGAAGAGGAAGGTCGATCCGACGCCTATAGTGGGATCGATCCGACTTGGGCTTAGCCAGAAATTGAAGATTTTGATGCAAGAGATCGATCCTACACCTATAGAGGGATCGATCCTACTTTCACAGTGAAGAAAATCAACGGTTTAGATCTAATCCGAGGATGAGAGACTTTGGGGTTATAAATAGGAAACTTAGGGTTAATCAAAGGGGAGTTCTTGGACATTTTTGGAGGCTCTTTTCTGGATGTTTTCCAAAGGAAGGAGATGAAGGAATCTCCATCCATGGCCGAGTAATCCGCGGGCATGGCGGACGGATGATCTAGCGAGGACTAGGGCTTCTTCTTCAACAATGGTTCATAGTTTTAATCTTTATTGTTAAACTCTTTTCTATGTATTGGATCTTCAAAGATTATTTTCAGATTATAGATTTCTATGTGGATGATTAATATTATGAATCCAGTCATGCTTCTTTTATGATATTGTGATCCCATAGTTATCTCTTTTGATTCTCCTACCGAGTATCGCGAGACCTTTGCTATGTATTGTCCGTAGTGACAGCTGGTATTGTGTATTCTTAGGGATCTAGTAAGATAAGGTTGGGGCTCTATCCCGAGGAATCTTTGCTATGCAATGCCAATTGTGAGAGTTGGTATTGTGTATTCTTAGAGATCCGGTTAGATAGAGTTAGGGCTTTATCCCGATGAACTTTTGCTGCGCGTTGCCTGTAGTGACAGCCGGTATCGTGTATTCTTAGGTTTGGGTTGGATGAAGTTAGAACTATAATAAGGAAAAATCAATTGTAGGAAGAGACATTTATATATTTTGTTAGGTTTATAGTTCTATATCTTCCGGTTAAGGTGATTGGGATGTGAATCCCTTAACTGAGTATCATATGAACTATTGAGAAGAGAAGAACCTAAATCCGAGTGAAGTGATTCCTGAAGCCTAGCCTCATTCAAAATCCTGATATCTTTAGTTAACCTTACATTATAATTAAATCCTTTGATCTAATTTAGTTAATTCTTAAGTTCTCATTTGTCTTCAATTCATTGTTATTTGTGTTTTGGATATTTTCTGCTTGTCTCTCTGTGGGTTCGACCTCTCTTATGCTGTACTGCACCGCGACCGCTGTGCGTGACACATTTGAGCGATATCAGATGGGGGGAAGCTCGTCATCGGGCTTGGCAAGACGGCGGCTCCGGCGATGTGAGGCGTCGCCGTGATTGTTGTCCGGCATGCCAAGAGAGAGGAGACGAGAGGGATAGTGAAAGGATGAGACGGGATGGGAGGGAAGAGGGCGATGGCGAAGGAGATGGGGGAGCTCGTCATCGGGCTCGGCATGTCGCCGGCTCCGGCGAGGTGAGGCATCGAAGGCGCCGGAGCTGGGTAACCGGCACACCGAGAGGGAAGAAGACGAGCGGAAAAGGAGGGGGAGAAGATGAAAAGGGAGAGGAGAAAGGAGGGTTGGCGGTGGCTTGGGAGAGAGCCCTAGGGTTTCTCTCAAGCCGCCCCTTATATGTAACTCTTTTTTTTTTATTTCTGATATTTTTTTTTTAATAGTTGGTTTATTTTACCTCTTTTTTTTTTTACAGGATTCCTTTGGATGATGTTGAAACTCCGATTGTATCTGGCATTCCTGGACTGACTTACTCTGATTCCTCGCTTCATTCCCGCATTACCGAGCTCACATACTTGGATCTTTATCTAGCGAGACTGGGTAGAAGTGAGGAGGCCGATGAGTTAGCATATTCGTCCAGACTTGAGGAGTTGCAGCGAAGCCATGACGATGTTGTTGATTCTTTGCTTGCCCTTCAGGAAACTAGCAGGGTTAACAGCCTTCATACCGAGCTAGCTGATATTTTTGGGACTTTAGAGAGATGGGGTCATTAAGATCTATCTCTTCTTCTATTTTTCTTATCATAATATCTTCTTTTTGGCATATTGTTGAGCACTTGACTCAATTTGACATGGCATATATGAATCCAACTTGACTTTGCTTGTAGTTTGAGCTTATAAAGCTTGGAGTGTACCTGTGCAAAATATTTTACTTGTGCCATCAGTTTAGGCTCTTGAAGCTCAGAGCAATATGTGCAAATTTGTGTTTTGCCGACAATTTATACTCGTATGGCTTGGAGTATGATTGCTTGCAATTTAGGCTCGTGAAGCTTGGAGCCTACATGTGCAAAATATTTTACTTGTGCTATCAGTTTAGGCTCTTGAAGCTTGGAGCATGATATGTTCAAATTTATGTTTTGCCGACAGTTTATACTCGTATGGCTTGGAGTATGAATGCTTGCAGTTTAGGCTCGTGAAGCTTGGAGCATGATATGTTCAAATTTGTGTTTTGCCAACAGTTTATACTCGTATGGCTTGGAGTATCATTGCTTGCAGTTTAGGCTCGTGAAGCTTAGAGCATTTTAAATTTATGTTTTGCCAACAGTTTATACTCGTATGGCTTGGAGTATGATTACTTGCAGTTTAGGCTCGTGAAGCTTGGAGCATTATGTTTGAATTTGGGCTCATGGGGCTTTCTGGCATTTTGCTTTTAGTTTATACTCGTAAAGCTTGGAGTGTCATTACTTACAATTTAGGCTCATGAAGTTTGGAGCATACATGTATTCAAATTTATATTTTGCCGATAGTTTATAGTCTTATGGCTTGGAGTATGATTACTTGCAGTTTAGGCTCGTGAAGTTTGGAGCATACCTGTGAAAAATATTTTTATTTGTGCAACCAGTTTAGGCTCTTGAAGCTTGGAGCATGATACATTTAAGAATAATAACGCTTCAAGAATTTGCCGTTCACAGGCGGTGGGGTATATTCACCATCTGGCGAAGCAATCTTGTAAGCACCACTCGTGTAGACCTCTTGCACCACAAAGGGTCCTTCCCACTTGGGCTCAAATTTTCCTTGAGCCCTCCTTGTAACAATCATAGGACAGATTACAGCAAGGACGAGGTCTCCGACTTTGAACGAACGAAGTTTCACTTTCTTGTCAAAGGCCATGGATATTCTTGCTTGATAGATTTCCAACCTCTGTTGGGCCTCCAGATGTCTTTCTTCCAAGCTGTCAAGCTCTTGAAGCCTCAACTTAGCCGCTTGGTCTTCTGTAAGGCTCTCTTGCAGAGCTACCCTGAGAGAAGGAACTTGTACTTCGAGGGGAAGAACTGCTTCACCTTCAAAGATTAGGGAGTAAGGGGTTGCCCCCATTAGAGTTCTTACTGTGGTGTGATACGCCCACAAGTTTTCTATGAGCTTCTCATGCCACTCCCTCTTATTTTTGTGAACTGCTTTCTTCAGAAGTTTGTAAAGAACTTTATTGAACGCCTCTGCTTGTCCATTAGCGGCGGCGTTATATGCTGAAGAAAAGTGATGCTTGATTTTGAACTTCGCACAAAGATTTTGTAAATTTCTATTTTTGAATGGCGTGCCATTATCTGAAATAAGCCAAGCGTGAACTCCAAATCGGTATATGATTTGTGTTCTGATGAAATGCGCAATGGCTTCACTCTTCACATTTTTCAAAGCGATAGCTTCTGCCCATTTGGAGAAGTAATTTGTTGCCGCCAAGATGAAGCAGTGCCCTTTTGATGAAAGAGGCTGAATAGGGCCTACTATATCTAGTCCCCATGCCTCAAAAGGCTAGGAGATACTTGTGGGATGAAGGGGCTCCGGGGGCATATGTATGAAATCCGCATGAATCTGACAGACATGACATCTTTTGGCATAGTCGATGGAATCCCGTACGATAGAAGGCCAATAATATCCTAAATGCTTCAGTTGATGATACAACTTAGGACCGGCTTGATGCGCTCCACATACACCTGAATGGACTTCTTCGAGAGCCGATGTTGATTCCTGATTGGAGAGACATCGTAGTAGGAAGCCATCAAAGGATCTTCGGTACAGGGTGTTGTTAATGCATGTGTAGCTAAATGTAGCTAGTTGCTCTCCTTTTTAATTTTTGTCTTTCTTGGGCGTCGACAGGAAGTATTCCCGACATGAAGTAATCCAGGAAAGGGGCTCTCCAGTCCTCTATTTGGACTTCACATATGGAGATAGTGTTGGTAAGTACTGATAAACACTTGTTTGGGATTTCTTTGAGGAGAGGGGGCAGGACCCGCCTTTCTTCAACCCTGATTTCTAATTTCTCTATAGGTGAGAGAGAGCTATAGCAGTAGCAAGACTAGCCAAGGCGTCTGCCTTTTGGTTTTGTGATCGAAGAACATGCTGGATCTTCAACTCCTTGAAAGAGCTAATGAGTCCTTTGGCTTTTTGATAGTATGGAACTAATTCTTCCTTTTTGACGACATATGTGCCGAGAAGTTGATTCACAATGAGCTGGGAGTCTCTATAGGCTATAAGCGGATCCATCCCCATTTCTGAGGCTATCTCCAAGCCTATAATGAGAGCATCATATTCTGCCATATTGTTGGATGAAGCAGATGTCAATGTAAAAGAGTATGGGATTAGAGCTTGTTCTGGAGTAACAAAAATTAATCCTGCCCCCGATCCTGAGCGCCTACACGCCCCGTCGAAGTACATCTCCCAAGAGGGTTGAATGTCGGCCATGAAGACTTCTTCATCTGGAAGGTCGGCTTTTAGGACTTCGTTGTCTGGGACCGGGTATGCGGCGAGGAAGTCGGCCAATGCTTGTCCCTTGACCGCTTTCTGCGGAACATATGTTATATCAAATTGGGATAACAACATAGGCCATTCTGCTAGTCGCCCTGATAAAGTTAATTTCTTTAATATATACCGCAAAGGATCCGTTTTAGAAATGAATTGGACAGAGTGCTCCAATAGATAATGGCGGAGCTTTTGGGTGGCAAACAACAAGGAGAGGCAAACCTTTTCCATCTCCGAGTAGTTATACTCAGGCCCAACCAGAGTCCGACTTAGGTAATAAAGAGCTCTTTCTTTACCTTCGACGTCTTGTTGTGCTAGCAAAGCGCCTAGTGATCCAGGCGAGGTGGCCATATATAGGAGAGGCAAGAACCGGCGGGTTGATGAGATATTCTTTAATGCTTTGAAAAGCGTTTTGACATATTTCATCCCACTCGAAAGGTGTCTCTTTCGTCATGAGGTGAGAGAAAGGTTTGCAACGTCCCGCCAAATTTGATATGAATCTTCGTATATAGGCTAGGCGACCTTGAAGACTCTTGAGCTCATGAAGATTCCGAGGTGGGGGCATTTCTAGAATGGCCTTGACCTTTGAAGGGTCAACCTCGATTCCTCGTTTGCGTACTACGAAGCCGAGAAGCTTCCCTGATGTGACACCAAACGCGCACTTCATGGGATTCATCTTCAGATTGTACCGCCTGAGTCTGTGGAAGACTTCGGTTAGGTGTTTGAAATGATCTTGCTGATGCTTCATTTTCACCATCAAATCATCAACGTAGTTTTCTACGATGTCGTGTAGAAGATCACTAAAAATAAATGTCATAGCTCTTTGGTAGGTAGCTCCGGCATTCTTCAACCCAAACGGCATCACTGTGTAACAAAATATTCCTTTGGGTGTTCGGAAAGCAGTAAGTTTTTCATCTTCAGGCGCCATTTTTATCTGGTTATACCCTGAGTATCCATCCATGAAAGAAAGGATTTCATGTCCAATTGTTGCATCCACTATGAGCGCAGATATGGACAGTTGGAAATCATCCTTTGGACATGCTTTGTTTAGATCTCTGAAATCTATACAGAGTTTAAGTTGGCCATTCTTCTTCTTCACAGGGACAATATTTGCGAGCCATTTGGGATATTGTACCTCGCGGATAAATTTGCCTTGATTAGTTTGTCTACCTCGACAATGATCTTGGGGATCAACTCTGGTCAGAAGCGCCTTTGAGATTGCTTGATAGGATGGATATCTTCTTTTATGGAGAGGCGATGAACATCAACACTGGTATCCAAGCCTGGCATTTCTTTATAGTTCCAAACGAACACATCTTTATTCTGATGGAGGAAGGTCATATATTGCTCCTTTTCGCTTGGCATCATGCGAGTGCGGATGAAAGTGGGGCGAGGATCATCATTTGTCCCTAGGTTGATTTCTTCGAGCTCATCAACAGTTGCTTGGCCGCCATCTTCGAGTCGAGGAGGTGCTTCTTGGAGATCAACGAGCTCTGTAGAAGTCATGCAGACTTCGAATTGATATCCAAGCCCTGCCTTGTGGAAGGGTAGTTCTTCACCATATGGGATAGCCTTTATTTGTTCATATGAAAGGATATCCTCGAAAGGTTGCTTTTGACCGCGACCTCCACATAAGCCTTCTCCAGAATTGATATCACACCCCATTTGAGTCTTCATGTGAATCAGCTTTTCATCATAGAATGGTATAGGTAGAAATGACCTCTTGGCGACAGATTGGACCATAGAGGCTTCGACGAAGTTTATGGGATGATTATATTTCATTTCCCTGTCTTCACTTGATTGACCTTCTTCTTCAATTGGTGGAGGCTTTACATGTGATAGAACCATTTTAGGGAGGGGTATAGGGAAGTCTTGAAAATTGTCTTGGAACGTTTCTCTTCAATGACTTTAAATATAGAATCCCCTGCTTTCCTCTGGCTACCTGGAATGTAGCGATATGTCTTCTTTTTTGGAGGAGGCTTGTTGAACCTCTGCTATGAACTTCTCTGTGAAATCCATTTCAGTAGGAGGTGTAGCGATAGGCTTCTTCAGCTTTAAGGGTGACTCCAAGTAGAACTTGGCGTCTGCAAAGAATGCCTCTCCTGGTGTAAAGGGTTTCGTATCAGCAAACACCCTCTTGATGTCACCTTCGGGGGTTGGGTACTTGAAACATTGGTGAAGCGTTGAAGGGATGACCTTGTACTCATGGAGCCAAGGTCTTCCTAGTAACGCATTATAGGAGGTACGAGCGTCAATGTCATGAAAGACAACGCTCGTGGCCAAGTCTTGGAATTTCATGACTAGGCATATAGAGCCAAGGACTTGCTGACCAGCTTGGTTGAAGCCTTGCACTATAATATTGCTAGATGTAAGGTCTAGGGTGTCATAACCCAATTTGTGAAGTGTTTTAAGCGGCGAGAGATTAATAGCCGACCCACAATCTAACATTATACGCGATGTGGGTATATCATTGATGTCACCTGTGACTAACAACGACCTATTATGTGGTTTTGAGCCGAGTAGTAAATCATCATCGGTAAACTCTATATTTAGAGTTTCGACTATAGGGACATCATTTTGGGGGATTTCCTCTCGGTAATCGTCGGGAAAATATAAAGCAATAATGAGAGATTTTCGAAGATCAGAGGAAAGACACAGGGCATCATACACGCTAAGCAGTGACGGTATTTTCTTTAAATGGGAGACTACATTGTACTTTACTAACTCCTTAGAGTTCACATTATTTTGGGTTTTAGTTTGCACTGCTTGCGGCACCGGGTTTCTCTCCCGTGGTGGTTGAGAATCTAGAAGTCATCGCCCAGATCGTGTGATGATCTCATGGACTTCAACATTCTCTTCTTCAGGGAAGCAGAGAAATTGGTCGTCATCTTGGAAGACTCCTATCGGGAAGCATGGATAGTGATCCCAAGAGACATTAGTTTCCGGGACATTTGGTGTCCTGGTCTGGAGATCTGTGGAGACTCGGTGTATGAAGCCATTTATCTCTTCATATGTCATCACCTTTCTCAAGATCTTGTACTTTGGGGCTCTATATCTTTTCGGCCCTGGTTGCCAGGCTTGAGGGAGTGAGGAGCTTGGGGGCTCTAACCCTTTCCTTAAAGGCATTCTTCTTCATCTGCTTCTTGCTGATATAGGGTCTCCTATACCGATCATAACATGGCTCTTCATCAGATAGGGACTCTTCATCATTCGTATTGGGAGGATGTAAATCTTTCAATGTCGGCCAAGGACACCCTTCAACAGGTTCGAGGATGGGGGCCATGTGCACTTCTGTGGGAATGTAGGGAGGGACGAGTGCATGTTCGTCTTGACGAGAATGTATTGAAGGGAGATGCTTTGAAGTAGTGTACTCGTATGGAGCGTCGGGCTCTGAGGAAGGGAGCGTGGTAGAGATCATGTATGTTGATTATGCCTTCTTCTCCTTTTGAAGCTTCTTTATAAGTTCGACGTCCATGACTCCGTCATCGATCAGTTTCTGAATTTTATCCTTCAGAACAAAACAATCTTGTAGGGTGTGGCCCAAGATCCTGTGATAGTGGCAATATAGAGGTTCGTTTACTTTATTTACCTCTTGCGGACGTCTCGGCTCTGCGAGCTCTATCAGTCCAATATCCTTCAGACCTTTAAACATATCAACCACTTCTTCTCGAGGGAAAGAATATTCTTTCTCTATTCTTTCTTTAAGGGTCTTTACTCTCCTCGGGGCATTTTCCGCAGGGATATCCTTAGATCGCATATGATCTTTTGGAATGTAGATCTCCTTTGGCCTAGGGTTCTATCCTTAGATCGCATATGATCTTTTGGAATGTAGATCTCCTTTGGCCTAGGGTTCTGTGTTATGGAAGTCTGCATCACCGCTTTTCCTTTGGGAGGAGCTTTATCCTTTTTGGTAAGGTTCAACACCATGCCTGTCTTCCGGGCTAAATGTTGGAGATAGTTTTCGATATCTGTTGCCTTGGAAGCCAATTCTTCAAAGGTAAGAGGAACGAACACCTTGTAAATAGACTGCCATCTCTGGACGAAGATTGTTCATGCACATGCGTACCGCTTCCGCCTCTGAAATGGGTTGCGGGCAGTGAATACTAAGATTTCTCCACCGATTGATGAAGTCCGCAGCCTTCTCATGTGAGTTTTGCTCTGTCTCGGTAAGTTCTGTAATTCCCACATTCCTTTGGGTGCTATAAAACCTTTGGATGAATGCTTCTTGCATCTGCTCCCACGAGGTGATGGAGCCTGGCTGTAGCTTGTTGTACCAAGTAAAGGTTGGACCAACAAGAGTCTGCACGAACTGGCGAAGTAGCAGTGCACCGTTGTGAACCGTATCTTGGCAAGCTGCAAGAAAATGAGCAATGTGCTCATGTGGGGATCCACTTCCGTTGAATTTGGTGAATTGGGGTTGTCTATAGTTATCCGGGAATGGGACCAAGTCAACCTCAGCTAGATATGGCTTCATATAGCCGGGCCTTATAGCATATTGGTTTTGCATTTGAAAGGCTCTTATATTTCCAGTAATCATCGTTTGAACTGTTTCCAAAGGTACCATATTTGGTCTTTGATTACTATGGGAATGTGGTTGGTGGTGATCATGAGGTGGTGAGAAAGTGTTCCCTATATGTGGGACATGCTCCTGAGGGATTTGAGCCCTCAAGTTAACCACCTCTGCCTCCTTCAGTTGTAGAGCGTTCCTTAATTGATAGAGTTCTTCCTCCATTGAGGTGGTGAGAACTTGATAACGATCATGTGACACGGCTCTATGATCTGGAGAGATAGATAGAGCAGGGAATTGTTCTTCGTATGATGGTTCAAGACTAACCTCTTTGCTGTTTAAGGAATGAGTAACACTCCTGGTTTGGGAACGATTTTGAGGTATGACAACGACTGCGTTCCCAGATTCTTCAACAATGGGTTTGTTCTTCCTCCTCTTATCAGGGATATTCGAAGAGGTGTAAGTTGAAGCAGATACCTCATCGTCTTGAATCCCGACCCGCATTGTTGCGAAAACCTCTAAGGAATTCTTTGACCAGACTTCGTCTACGATGTCTCGTCGTGTAGGCGAAGATGTTTGAGCTTGGTTTCCTCGGATTTTAGGTGCCATCCCATAGCAAGGATGTCCCATGCCCTCAGCTTGGTACGGCGGATGGAAGACAACACCTCTCCTTTTCTTTTTCTTGTTAGCACGCCTCTTAGCAGAAGGACGTTTTGCTTCAGGAAAATTGACGTTTCGCTCGATATGCGGAGTGTCGGTGTCACTTTTCTCGACCTCCTTCTCGATCTGGAGAGCATTCATCTCGCGATTGATGTAGTTGATATAGGCTTTTTCCACATCCTGTTAATAAAGTAATTGGGGAGCCTAGACTCCCAGTATTTTCGCCGATATTCATATTCGGAGTATAAGTACTCCCCATGATCTCTGGCTGTGTAGATACCGGTCCGGGACTCATTAGGATGAGTCCTGTGTGACTTGTGGACCGCTCTAGAAGTTATGTGCTACACGGCAAAGGATCGAAAAGTTTGAGAATAATTTTCACGTTTAGAGTTTTTAGCACGTGACATGAAATTTTTCTGGAAGGGCGGAGCCTTAGCATCCAAGTTCTTCTTCCTTCTTGGAACGACCGGAGTCCATCCCTCTTCGTCTATAGTGACGATTTCATGAGAGGATGGTTCTTGACTCTTTCGAAGGGGGTGGATCTCAGCTGATGATCTCCTTTGGCCCCCTTAGTTAGCTGCTCCATAAGACGGATGGTTTTCCCATGTTGCTCCTGGCGAATACAGGGCCCACTCAAAGAAGGCTTCAAACCACTTTTTGGCTGGACATTGGTTCCAACCGGCAGAGGTTTCTTCATGTTTCCTTGCTTGCAGTGAGTTTTGACAGCAGAAGACTTCATAGGTGGAGATATTGTTCGAGGTGTTGATAACGGTGTGAGGGAAACCGTTGATGATGCAGAGGACATCGGTAAGCCGTCACTCCCCAAAGGGACGTTGAACTAGAGATCTCCAAAACATATGTTGAACGAAGCTCCATTGAATGCCATATCCTTCGTGATTTTATTCATATATTTTTTGTTTATATATTTTTTTGACGTAGGGGATATAAGGATTTTAATAACCGAATTCAAAGATGAGGGGTAGAGTGTTGTCCCATCGGGCGTGCCAGATTTTGTTCGACAATAAAATCGAGATCTCGGGGGAACGAGATTTGTTAATTTTATTGTGATCAAAAGTTTGAATTACATGGTGGGATTTGCGAGAACAACACTCCTGAGTTCCCAATAACATCACAAGCTGCAGATCCTCTTTTCCTTGGGAAACTGCATACCGATGATGAGATTGGCAACCCATCAATTACAACCCAAAAGGGAAAACCTCTGATTAAGGATTCGGGCCTTAAAATCCCGTTACATCCAAAATGAAAAAATAAGAAGAGGAAGAAGAAAGGAAATAAGAACGATCTTGGGAGAAGGCTTAGGCCTTCGACCCGCACCTTCGTTGCCGATGAAAAACCCTTGAATCTCTTGCTTTGGACTTTTGGTTTGATGGCACGATCTTCAAAGAAATAAGTTTCCTTCTCCTATCTCTCGGCGTCTTCAAGGAAATAAATTTCCTTCTCCTATCTCCCGGCGTCTTCAAGGAAATAAGTTTCCTTCTTCTCCAAGCCTTCTATGTGTTCAACCCTCTTTCAAGCCTTTCAAAGCCTTTTCCAAGCCTTTCAAGCCTCTTTACCTTCACCCCTCCCCCTCTATTTATAGGTGAGGATAAGGAGTAGATGAGGCTGATTTTTTGAAATGTAGTTAGGGATTTGATGGTTAAGAGGTTGAGATTTGGATGTTAAGATCTTGAATGTTAGGGAGTTGGGATCTATTTGAATTCGAATTTGAACTTCATTTTGAATTTGAACTTTAAATTTCAGATATTTGTTCAATTTTCAAATTTTCGAACATGAACATGTTGTAATTTACCTTAACGCCCTTGGATAAGGTAAATGTAGATTCTCAAAATACCCATGTTATAGATCATTCATGTATTTTGACCAAAATGCCCCTACAGCGAGTATAAATGCTTTCACATATTTTGGACCATTGTACCCCTGGAGGTTTAGAATGTCCAAAATATCCTCGACCCTCATAGCTTGTATAGGATGTGATCAAAGCTTTAAGAAGGCTGATATGAGGATGAAATTACCAAAATACCCTTTTGGTAGTTTAGTTGGTATGGAATCCATATATGTTTTGGACAAGAATGCATTTAAAATAAAGGGTTAATAACAATTTGCTCCCCTCTAGTTTGAAAATATGTCAATTTACCCCCTATATTTTAAAACGTGACAAAACGCACCCTCAATTTATCAATGTGGTCCTTTTAGACCCCAACCGTCTAACTCCGTTAGCCGGGCTAACGGTAAACCTGTTAAATAGGTCACGTGCATCGCACGTGACCTGGTTTCACCGGTTTTACTAGTCTCACCACCGATCTCACTGCCATCTACTCCGGCAAGGCGGCAACCACCCCCATCTCCGGCCATCTCGGAGACCTTCTCCAACTCTCATCTCTTCCCATCTCCCTCTTCTCCATCCTCCATCCTCCATTCTCCTCCACAGCCCCACCTCACTTCCCACCATCACAAGCCACCTCCCGTCACCGTCCCGGCGAAGCTCCAACTCCAGCACACCCCATCATCCCACTCCCACCTTCCCTGGTGAAAATGTGCGGCCAACCGCAACCTCTCCACTCCACCGAAATGGGGCGGCCAACGCCTCCTCTGCTGCGCCGGCGTCAACCGCAACGGCGATGTCATCGGGCGAAGCTCATGGGGCACCTCTGCGAGGCGGCGGACCGGATGGAGCTCCCTAGGGTTCGGGAAGAGTTTGCGCGGCCTCTGGAGCCGGTGGATCCGGGGCTGTCATGGACTCTGAGGGCTACGCGGGCGATGAGGTCATCGGAGCAGAGGACGAGCCCTTATCCGCCACCGGCCGCGTCGACAGTGACGTCACCGCTCTTCCTCTCTCTCACATTTTCTCTCAAAATTTGGTCAACCGGTGGTCAAAATCGACAGTGATAGAGAGAGTGACATCACCCCCTTTTCCTCTCTCTCTCTCTCTCTCATTTTCTCCCCGGTTTGACCGGTCAAAATCACGTCACCGTGAGGTCACCCCTCTTCCTCTCTCTCATTTTCTCCCGGTCAAACCGGTCAAAATCGACATTGAGAGAGTGACGTCACCGTGACGTCACCCCTCTTCCTCTCTCTCGCATTTTCTCCTGGTCAAACCGGTCAAAATCAGTCAAACTCAGTCAAACGACCTATTTAACCGGTTTACCGTCAGGCCACTGACGGAGTTAGTCGATTAGGGTTTAAAACAACCACATTGATAAATTAAGGGTGTGTTTTGTCACGTTTTAAAATATAGAGGGTAAATTGACATATTGCCAAACTAGAGGGGAGTAAACTGTTATTACCCCTAAAATAAATGATACTTTAAAGGGTGGATACAATATTTGTCATGTATGTTTGTGACGAATATGCATTTAGAGCAAATGACAAAAATTCCCCTGGGGGCTAAATGACCAAAAATGCCCTTTTTATATATCCTTGGTTTATGTAGGATGCCTTCAAAACCATTAAGCAGTAATTTAGAATGTTCTAGGTGGGTAAACCCCTAGAAGGCAAATTTTACCGAAATACCCTTTATGCTTCCGGTTTGTATAAAATGTTATAAAAACCATATAAGAATATTTCTCAGATATTGTAGGGATTCCTGAACACATATTTTGATCAAAATTTCAAAAATACCCCTGATGGGTAAAATTACCAAAATGCCCCTGAGTCCTTCTAACTTAAGTAGGATGTTATCTGGATCATGTAAAAGGCATGATGGGTTATAAGAGTGAGTCTGAGCATATATTTTGCTTAAATCCCCAAAATACCCTTGATGTGGTAAAATTACCAAAATACCCTTATATCGACTTAGCTTTTGTAGGATGCCGTAAAAGCTATATAGGGTTATGATATGATATTTATAGAGTTCATGCATGTATTTTGTCCTGAATTCCTAAAATACCCTTGGACAGGTAAAATTACCGAAACGCCCTTCATGCTCTTGGTTTGTGTAGGGTACTTTCAAAATTATGAAGGGTCACATATAGAGCAGTGTATGTGTGCTCTTTGTGTGTTTGAACTTGTATGTCTGATAACATGTCTTCAATGAATGTCTGAGGCAAGCATGGGTAATTACCCTCAAATTTGACCTTAGTCAAAATTGGTGTCTACACTACCAACCGCTGCCAGCCAATCCGCAGCGGGTCCCGGTATTACGATGGTACCATGACCGTCAACCGCGGACTCCTGCAACGGGAAGCAACCCCAAAAATGCTGATGAACAGTAAAATATAATATTATAATCCGAACATATAATATTATATTTAAAATACCAAAACATTCGCAACCTAGAGCTAATTGTCCCCGTCGATCCGACGTCCAAACTATGTCGGATCGAGATCCAACTTTGACTTTAGTAGACCAATATGCCGGGATCAACATATCCAAAATACAAAAACATCCAACGGCTAGATTAACGAGAAAACACTAATCAAAACCGCTAATCAAACTAACTTACCAATTACTTGCTGCAACGCAGCCCTCCAGTAATAAATTCATAACAAATCATAGGAACATCAGAAAATTATGACATCAGTTGGGTTGGAGAGCAGATTCAAAGATCTACAATTGTTATGTTCATCACAACCCAAGAACAAGCATGTACTGATCGGAAAATGCGTTGTAAACCGGCTGTTCTTCAAGAACAACAAAAATCGGAAAATCCGAGATTAAACATGCTTAAATCCTACTAAAATCTCAACTAAAGCTTATGAAACTTATAACAGAAATTATACTAGGCAAGAAGCATCCAATAACACAAAGAACAACAAGATCTAACGGCTAGATTAAGAGAAACCCATTAAACAACTCTCGTAGGTAGAAAACCTACCGGAAACGCAATCCTTGGTTGATTCCCCGCAAACTAGTCACAAACCCAGCTCCAAACCACACCAGGGATCTTCCTCACGCTGCCACGGTTCCAACGAGCCTTCAAACGCTCAAAACGGTGGCCGGAGGAGGGAGAACGGTGGAGAAGAAGGGGCTGCCGAAAAACAGGGGAAGAAACAGAGCTCGCGGGAAGAAGAAAGAAGAAGGAAGAAGAAGAAGGAGAAGGAGAGGAAGAAAAGAGGAAGAAAAGGCAGGGGAAAGCCAGGAAAGGAGGGGAAAAGGGGGAGGAGAGGAGAGAAAGTCTCCTCTCCCTCTGACAGAGGAGAGCGACGGCCAACGGTGGCCGTCCTCTCAAAGAAGAAAAGCCACCGACTCGATAGCTATCGATCGCTCCAAGGAGCGATCGGTCGCTCACGGGCCGTCATCAGCCCAAAGACAGGCTTCTGCGTGCCCGAGCTGGGATCTTCCGATCCCGGGTCCACCTAACTATTCTACTCAAATACATACACCAAAACAAGGCCAGTGTGTGCACACGCGGGTGTGAAACAAACCGACAAGGCGCAATTTACCAAATTGCCCTTGTGGTCAACAACGAGCCACAGGAATAGAGGGACATGTCCTCACAGCAGTTCTGGTTTCCTGCTCACTGGGACATGCGGTGGGGTTATGGGACCCCTGTGTTCACCCAGACCTTGCTTGAGGGCGACACTGTTGAGTTCCCTCCCTTTCTGTGTGGTGTAGTGTAGAACCCTACTGAGCTTTATGCTCACTCCTACCCGCGCTGTGTTTTGTAGGTATATGCATTAGCTCTTTTTCAGTGGCCCCTACGGGGCAGGTGTTTGGTGGCGTGGCGGTGTCTGGCGGTGCTTGAGGAGCGGTGATCGTCTGTAGCCTTTTTGTTTAGATAGCCTCCTACGGGAGTGTAATGTATAAACTATTGTACCCTTTTTGAGGATGTAAATCTTATTATATTATATCTTTGAAGGTTGTTAATTATTATTATTTCGGGTACTTGTGAACTGTTTAGGGAAGGCAGTAAGTTAGAGGGAACCCCTTGCCAAATTTATTCCGCATTAGTTAGGTTCCAGTTCGCGTCACCTGGCTCGGTTGGGCCTTGGCGGGTCGGGGAGTGACAAGTTTGGTGTTCATGAGTATTCTCGTTTCTCTTTTTCACTATTCTCTTTTCTATTTTTCACTAATGTTCACGAGTGGGTTTGGTGTATTCTCTTTTTCACTATTTTCTTTTCTCTTTTTCACTGATGTTCACGAATGAGTTTGGTGTTTGGTGTTCATGAGTATTCTCTTTTCTCATTTTCACTATTCTCTTTTCTATTTTTCACTAATGTTCACGAATGAGTTTGATGTATTCTCTTTTCTCTTTTTCACTGACGTTCATGACTGAGTTTGGTGTTCATGAGTATTCTCTTTTCTCTTTTTCACTATTCTCTTTTCTCTTTTTCACTAATGTTCATGAATGAGTTTGGTGTATTCTCTTTTTTCTTTTTCACTATTCTTTTTTCTCTTTTTCATTGATGTTCACGAAAGGGTTTGGTATTCATGAGTATTCTCTTTTCTCTTTTTCTCTATTCTCTTTACTATTTTTCACTGATGTTCACGAGTGGGTTTGGTGTATTCACTTTTTTCTTTTCTCCTTCTGAACCCCTTAAGCTTCATCTGCTGATCTTTTCCTGATGTTTGAAATAGTTACACACCCAGCTTGTTCGTCATGTTAACCTCTACGAGCTCCTGCTCTACTTTCACTACCAATGCCACCACCATGGCCATCGAGGAATCCTCGCACGTCTCCGACATCCACATTGATGAGAGCGATGATGAGGACACCAACATGTAAGCTATCAAGCATGGCGGCAACATCTTGTCACACAAGTGGAACCGCGTGTTCCCCCTTGTTTGCCTCGCAAGGCTTGTCGTCGACCCCCTCTTCTTCTACACCTTGTCGATAAGTGGACCACGTGCCTTCCTGTTCATTGACGGATGGCTCGCCGTCACTGTGACCACGCTCCGGTGCGTGACAGACAGCGTGCATGTCTGGAACTTGTGGCTCCGGCTTGGTGCAGCGTGGGAGAAGGCCGGCGGGCAGCAGGGTGGCTGTCGACTACTGGACATCCAAGGAGGGCTTCTTCTTAGAGGGACGAGGAGAGTGCAGGGACGAGGAGAGGAGGGGGAGGGGGAGGCGGACGGGGAGGGAAGGGGGAGAGGGTGGGGAGGGGGAGGGGAGGGGTTGAGGGACAGGGAGAGGAGGGGACGATGGAGTTAAAGTTGAGATCAAGGTGTTGGTTATCATAAGGGTAAAAGGTCATCAGAAATATATAATTAAGCAAAATTGTCCATAACAGATGTCAAATGATGCTTACATTTTAGAGATCATACCTACCCTAGTTGGCAGTTTCAAGCATCTTTGCAAGAGATTCTGAAGGAAATGGAAGAAAATACTAATTCCTTAAGAGAAATGCGCATTTCTTGGGAGGAAAGATTTCCTAGGGAACGTGACAAAGTTGAGAACCCCTTCATTGCTCAGTCACATCAAGAGCTATCTTTTCAAGAGATTCTGAAGGAAATGGAAGAAAATACTAATTCCTTAAGAGAAATGCGTATTTCTTGGGAGGAAAGATTTTCTAGGGAGCGTGACAAAACTGAGAACCTCTTCATTGCTCAGTCACAAATGCAACAAGAGCCACTAATAATTGACCAAGTAAATGTGAGTCACTCTTTTGATAAAGAAGTTGATAGATATGATTCTATACCTCATGTTTGTAATGATAATACTTGTGATGCTTTTGTTTCTGATGATAATGATATATGTCATAATACTTGTGATTCTTTGTCGGTTCATGAAATTAATGATGATATTTCACTGCCTGCTGCGGTTGGAGATGCTTCGGGGGAATTTCTACAAAATGCAGATGAAGAAGTTGTCCAACCATGTCCAGTCGACTGCGAGAAAGATTCGGTCGACCGCCGAGAATACCAGGAGCACTTATCCGATGAACCTCCTCCGACTGAAGTTGAAAGCATTCCTGTTACGCCGCGAGGTATATTTCCTGTGACTATCTCATCTTCATTAGCGGTTAAAAAGGAGATGACCTTAATAGATATTTTCATATCTTGACGGATTTATTTTCGATCATGTGATCTTGACATCCTTGACAATGCGAACGACGACATTATTAATAGATCAATGGATGATTCGATTATAGTTGAGCCTAATGTTGACCCCTTTCTTCTTGATCACCATGATGATAAGTATTTTTGTTTAAGAGATCTAGCTATCTTGTTTACTAGTGTTAGAATGGAAAAGCTAGTTTTCATTTTTGAAATATGCCACTTGGATTCATATGCTAAATTAACCTTGGTGGCACTATTGAGGTTAAATATCCATATTATGGCATCCATTGATTTTGCATACCATCGTGCTAGAGAACGGCCACCAAGGGCACGATTAAAATTTTTTCTATTGTATATAGTAGTTTAGTTTGCTTTATTTACTTTCTTGTGTGCTTAAGAGTGCTTGAATTATTTTTAGGTTGTGTGCATGCATGTTTGCTTTTGTTTTGCTTTGCTTTGCTTTTACTTTGTAGGTGATTGAGTACCCCCTGTGATACATGAAGAATTCACCCAGACATGCAGCGAACCATTCCTGTGCAACTAATAAACAAAAGCGCTGCTTGGAAGGCAACCCAAGGGGAGTTCGTTCCTTTCTCTTTTTATTTTCGCATTTCCATTTTAGTTATTTTTTCTTTTCTTTGCATTCCACCTTACATTGGGGACAATGTCAGTTTCAAGTGTGGGGGAGGAGATCTAGGTTGCATTTGCCATAAGCGAGAACTAGTTAAGCTTGACATATTCATAACATGATTGAATGAGTAATTTTGCGACTTAGAATTAATTAGTTAGTTATTTTCCTTGAGATGGTAGTGACTGAATGAGTAGACAAAAGCCGGTCAGATTTTGAGCCTCTAGACTGGCACATTCATTTCAGTCTCACTATTTTCTTTCATGAGAGATATTCTTCCATGGATTTGTTTCTCTAGAACTTGTTTTGATTTTATTTAAGGTCACATTGACACATGTAGACATGAACATGATTAAGGCCATCTTTGTTATAAGTTACATAAGCCAAATAGCCTACATTGTGATTAATTTTTCCTTTAGCTAAACACCTTTGAGCTTTATCGACTTCATTGTTAACCCACATTACAAGCTTTAAACCTGAAAAAAAAATATATTTCCGTTACCCAAGCCATAAAACTAGTGGAGCATTGATCATCATTATGACATGTATGGGTGCGAAAGTTCAAGTGTGGGGGTGTTTGGATTTGTGGTATGGCTATGATTGGTGAAGTGGAGTTTATTTTTCATACTTAATTTGTGAGTATGTTGGTTCTGGAAAAAAAAAAAGAAAGAAAAAAAAAAAGAAAGAAAGAAGAAAGTGAAGGAGGAAATTGTTTCTCATGTTACAGAATGTGTTTATGAATCCTCCTAATACTCCAAGAAAGGGGTATGGTTATGTATGATCTCTACAAAGGTGGAAGTTTTTGTAAAAGATGGTTCACTATTTTAGTTAAAAAGTATTCATTTGAACAATCTCTTTGTCAAGGTCATAATGTTATATGATTTGAGTATATTAAAGCCAAATTGAAGAAGTTGCTGAATGGAGTGATTGGTTGGACATGTCTTATTGATGCATTTTTGCTCCATTAGTTTCATTGGCTTTTGCGCTACATTTCCAAATATTTCCCACCTTAATCCTGGACCCCATTACAATCTTTTGAAGTCCTTATGATTTATGTTATGCATGTGATTCTAGTGGTGGATAATGAGAAGATATGCAAGCCTATGGTAGATCATTTTCATTGGAATGAATTTGAGTGAAATAAAACCCTTCAAACACATGAGAGTTGAGTGTTAATTTCCGTGAGGGTCTACTTATTTAGTATGCTCCATATTCAAGTGAAAATGCTTATTGATTGATTTTTAAGTTGTCTAAAAATGTTTGTTCATGATGTGTTATGAGTTGTGAAGAGCTTGATTGTTCTTTGTTGATGGTGTTGCAACCTTGATATCTTGAGTAGAGTGAATTTTAGTTTTGCCCGAGGACGAGCAAAACCTAAGTGTGGGGGAATTTGATGATGATGCATAATGTTATATTTTTATCCCATAATACTTAGTCTCCTATGCTTATTAGTTCCTAAATACACTCATTATTCTTATATTTTGATTTAGGATGCAATTGAAGTCCTTAAGTCGAAAAGAAGCTGAAAAGAGTGCATGGATCAACTTTAAAGATTAATCTGTACCTGCTCATGAAGAACCAGATGATGTGCCATATATGGTTGGAAAGCTATTGAAGTTTAGTTTCTGGAGAATTTTACGGTTCGTGATTCCGAGTTTCCTAGAGGAAGTTACGGCAATTTCAATACCGATGGCGCAGTCTGGATGGCAGAACAGTAAATATGCTGGAAAGTTGGATCGATCCGACACCCTGGTGGGATCGATCCGACTATGCAGAATCGTGACAGAACATATATTTTTTGGCTGAACATGGTTCGATCGATCCATCCATCCATCCTAAGGGGTCCGATCGATCCGACACCTAAAGTTCGATCGATCGATCCAGCACCCATAGTTCGATCGATCGGACTCGGGCGTAACTAGAAATTGAAGATTTTTAATGAGACCGATCGATCCGACACCCCGAGAAGGATCAATCGGACTTTTCCTGTGAAGAAAATCAACGATTGTGATCTAATCCGAGGGTGGATACACTTAAGGCTATAAATAGGACTCTTTCTAGGGTTTGAGGGGCGATTCTTGGACACTTTTGGCTGCTCTTTCTCCTCCTTTATATTTTTTCTAGGTTTTCTTTTGCTTTATGAAATCTTTTGGAGTATTGTTCTCGATGGCCCTGCGTGGCTAAATCTTGATCCTTGGTCGAGGAGACTGAAACCTCGGAATCAATGAAACTGTGAGATCTAATTTATTTTTATTGTTCAATTTATGTTTTGAGTATTGAATAATCTTCTGTGTTTATTTTCATGATTGTCTTGTCTAATTGCTAGGAGCGCTACTAGTTTATTATTCATTGCGATCTACTGCTAGGTTGGATATCAAATCCGGGATTGTTTGATCCCTCTAATCTGCGAAGCAACTAGGGTTTAATAATCTACTACGTTTCAGAGATTGTTAGGTCTTAGGAAGAATATTTGACTAGATTAAATGCAACCGCTTGTGCTTGTGTTGTTTAGCTTCATCGATCTCCCTATTCTTAACGCTGCTAGTAGATTAAATCTACAGCGCTTGTCTTAGGTTGTTTAGTAGTTAGGGTTGATTAGATCGCTTGTTTCTAATTAACTATGATTGAGGAGAGATTCGAATTTCATTCGAACGGTGAATATTCATGGTATGAATTGATTGATACTTGCATTTATGATCAGTTGTTGGATTCTGATGGTGGATGTTGACTCAGACCAAGGTTTGTTCTCTTGATTTAACTCGTTTCTTCGCTTTGGATTATTTCTTTATTGTTTTTCCTCACGTTTAAAACCCCCCCATCTTTGTTCACTAAGCACAAAACTAGGCTAAACACTCTTCGAGGGATCGACTCGTACTCGCACTATTACATTTATTTTAACGAGTATTGGTTTTATTTTTGAGTGCCTGCGACAGCACATCATTAGCCCAGATATTGTTTTGATGATGTCAATATATAATTGATGATAAAACATTGATTTAATATTATTATCCCTTAAATTGGAAAGCATTAAAATCATATTTAATGAGTTTTTGTACTGACGGTCGATGCGATGGACGATGCATGGATCGACCGTGGGGTTTGGCGGTTGATGCATGGATCGACCGCGAAAGTTGTTCTTGGGAATATAGGCTGACGGTCGATGTGATGGTCGATGGACCGATCGACCGTAGCCTATGTGACTTGGCTCAAAGGAGCGACGGTCGATCGGTGCATCGACCGTGGGAAGCAGTTTTCTAGACAGAGGCTGACGGACGATGTCACGGTCGATGGGATGTTCGACCATGAGGCATGACGGTTGATAGGTGGATCGACCGTGGCTCATGGAAAGCCTGGCAGACGATGTCACGGACGATGCGACGGTCGACCGTGAGTCCAGAAAAGAGCCGTTAAAGAGCCATTACAGGAGAAAGAAATAGCCGTTGGGAGGCTATTTGGAAGGGTTGGAAGCTCAGCTATAAAAGAGAAAGTCCAACAAACTTGCCAAGCACTTAGAGGGAGCTAAGGGATTATTGTAATCATATTCTAGCAAGTTTCTTTCTCTTATTAGTGAGCTAAACATTTGTAAAACTACTTCAAGTGTGAAGTAGACTTTGAGATAAATATATAAGAGAGAGTTTGGAGAGATTGTAAGGTTGCCAAGCACCCGTAAGCTTGGTGGATAGGTTGCCAAGCTCCCGAAAGCTTGGTGGACAACTTGTAAGAGGTCTTGCAAGTAGTGGAACCTCAAGGAGTGCCTTGAGAGAGTGGACGTAGACAAGGTTTGCCGAACCACTATAAAATCTGGTGCAATCTCTTTATCTCTCATCTCTTATCATCCTTGCTTTAATATAGATTTTCTTCTCTTATCATTGCAAGCATATTATTTGATTAGACTCCTCCTATTTCGATTTCCTTAATTGATTTTATTGTTTAAAGCCTAAGATAAACCCCCCCTCTTAGAGCTTCACATCTAACTCTTTCCCCTCTTAACCTCGAAAAACTTATCCTTGTACCAAACGGGGGCATAGAGCTTGTTTGGTATAGGAATAACAGGAATAACCCCCTTATTCCCATACTTATCCCCAAACATCTTTTCCTATTCCATGTAATCATTACCCATTTATTCACATTCCATATACCACTAACACTCTACTTTTTCTTATTCCAAGTAATCATTACTACTTTATTCCCATTTTTTCTAACCCCAAAATCCCTTAACCCGGAATAAGCTAACCCCATACCAAACAAGCTCTTGTAGCTGGCGTGACATTCCTGTAAAACTTATCAAATGCATGCTTCAAAGTGAATTTTTTTTTTCTTACGAGTTGATACAAGGGTAAAATTAGCGTTTAGTCCATTCAGATGAAAATATTTAGCCCTAGGTCTTGATAGTTTTTCTAAAGGCTTTTAGTCCCCTAATCCATATTTTGATGATGAAAAAGTCCTTATCCTTGATCTCCTCTATGGCGGCGAAATTGCGGACTCTCCCCGTCAGATCCCATAGCAGATCTCCCCATTCGATTCTGGCGCCGATCCGGAGGTCGTAACAGGAGGAGATCGGACTTTCGATCGGAGGTCGCGACGGGGTTTGGCGAGGTAGTCGTGGTCGCGACGGGGCTTGGAGGTCGCGACGAGGCTTGGAGGTCCCGATCGGAGCCGGGGAAGGAGGTCGCGATGGGGGCTTGGCAAGGTCGTAATGGGGGATTGGAGGTCCCGATCGGAGCTAGGGAAGGAGGTCGCGACGGGGGCTTGGCGAGGTGGTGACAGGGGCTTGGAGGTCCCGATCGGAGCCAGGGAAGGAGGTCGCGACGGGGCTTGGAGGTCCCGATCGGAGGTCACGACGGGGCTCGGCGATTAGGAGCAGGGGAAGGAGGTGGCGGCGACCTCGAGTCGGATCATCTCAGGAGATTGGGGATCGCGTCGGATCGTGGTGGGAAGAGTTGAGAGGAGAGAGACAAAGCAGGGGAAAATATTAAAATTGTAGAGAAAATAGGGGAAAATAATGGAAAATGGGGGAAAATGTTGGACAATAGGAAAATGTGGTGAGACAATAGTTGAAAAATACAAAATTTGTGGAAAGTAATTACTAAAATGGTGGTGTAAAGTAACTACCAATTTTTTTAAAAGTAAGTACCACAATTGTGGTGGAAGAAAAGAACCAGATATGTGGAAAGTAACTTTTAGATTTGCAGAAAGTAACTATCACCAAAAATATGAAAAGTAACTACCAGAATTGTGGAAAGTAACTACCATAAAAAATGTGGAAAGTAAGTACTATAATTACGGAAAGTAACCAATAAAATCTTGGAAAGTAACTAATTTGATAACCATTTTCGTGAAAAGTAACAACCAACCACTTAAGTCAGTCCTATTTTGTTTTTCAAAAGCAACTATGGAGAAGGGGCCCCTACTATTTTTCTTTATTTTCCTAATAATTTGGAAAGTAATTTGAGTTATTAATGATGAAATCGTGGAAAGTTTGTGATTTATTTCCCAAATTAATATAATAAAACATAACTTGATTTACTTTCCACAATTATTACATTACTATCTCCAATTATTATAATTTATTTTCCATAATCAGAATGTTAATACTATGAAAAGAAACTTACAACGATTGTGAGAAGTGACTTGAGTTCGTAATGATGAAATCATGAAAAGTTTGTGAGTTACTTTTAAAATTAAATAATGGAAAGTAATTGGAGTTCCTTTCCAAATTAAACTAATGGAAAGTAAATTGAGTTACTTTCCACCATTATTACATAATAATCCACAATTATTACAAGTTAATTTCCATAATTCATATATTAGTACCGTGGAAAGTAACTTACTACAATTACGCAAGTAACTTGAGCTTTTGATGATGTAATCGTGGAAAGTATCTTGAGTTACTTTTCAAATTAAATCAATGGGAAGTAATTTGATTTACTTTCTAACTGGAGTTACTTTCAATAAGTATTACAAGTTACTTTCTATAATCCAGATATATTAGTACTGTGGAAAGTAACTTACAATGATTGTGGAAAGTAACTTACAACGATAGGTACCACAAAATTTTTGGATTTGATTGCCAATTGCGGAAAGTAACTAGTATGAAAGGAGTCACTATTTAGTTTTCAAAAATAAAATAAAAAAAAAGAAAAAAGAAAAGAAAGGCGACACCCACGGCTGCCTCGTTGTCCCAGAAGGACATCACGACTAGCGTGACGAGGATCTCGAGCTCGAGATCATCACTGTATACAGGGCTTGGCGAGGTAGCCATGGTACCTATCGTCGCCGATCGGAGGTTGTCGCTGGAGGAGATCGGGAGGAGATCGGACATCCGATCAGAGGACACGACAGGGCTTGGGGAGGGGCTTAGCGATGGCAATGAGTGATGGTCTGGTTCCGTGACGGGCTTGGCAGCGAGCTCACAGACAGGATCGAATGGGATCCTACTGGATCAACGACGGGGAGCCCAGGAAGGAGGTGGCGGCGACCTCGCGTCGGATCCAATGGAATTGGAAGGGCGTCAGATCTGACTGGATCGGTGATGGGGAGCAGGGGAAGGAGGTGGCGGCGGGGATGGCACCGGGGAAGGAGGTGGCACCGGGGGCGCTGGGGATCGGTGACGGACAGGATCTACGACGGACGGTGAGGGGATGCACGACGGACGACGGATGACGAGGGCGAGAACGGGATTGGTGTTGGATGGCGAGATCAGCCCCGTCGGCCGGCCGCAGAGAAGGGTGTGGAGGTGTCACCGGGAAAATAAGGGAATAAAATTTTCTCACTTACTTGTCCGATGATGGTGCCAAGAGACCTCGTCGTTGAGCCCTGCACACCGCCGCCCTGCTCACCGCTTGTGCTCCGCTCGCACGTCGTCTGCACGTCATCTGTGCACCTCCTTGCGCACTCCGCCTAGCAGCCCAATCGCCTCTTGACCAGCCCTCTTTTTCGCCTTGCACGCACACAAGACTCACACGAATATGGGTAAGGGATGAGATCCCGATTCCTTTATTGACCAATGATTATAAGAGCACTCTTTTCTTGCCCCCAACCCGGTGGAGTACAATCACTCTCAATACAAGGAACTCTCACCCCAAAATCCTAGAATCTCGCCTCACACTCTGATGTAGACGACGACTCCAAAACCCAACACTTGGGTTGCTCAACCCGTGAGTTAGCCTATAGCCTAGATGTTCCTAACGTCTAGCTAAAGCCTTGATCATCCCGTTGATGACTTTCGATGATGATACCTCTCAACATGCCCAACCCCTTGCCCGGCCTATTCCTTATATAGAGGAATAGACCTTGGCTTGCTTCAACAAGCCCCTCCTAAGAAGTCCTATTCAAAGTCCTGGGCTTCATGCATATCCAATCATGCAATCTGCCTTTTACAAAGCACCCTAGCCTATCTGGACTCTTCCATGAGTTAAAACTTGCTTTAAGATAGCCATGATCACAACTTGTCTCAAAATAGGACTCCTTCCTATTCGTTCGCGCCAACAGCAACTTTTCCTATGCCAAACTTCGTATTCTCCGCGTCATCACCTATTCCAAGTCGAATGCACGCGAGACATTTGAATTTGCTCGGCTGGATCGTCCTCCAAGGCCTATCCGCTCCGCCCGGCGCGCCGCCCCCTAGTTCGACTCAGAGTTGCGCGCCGTCTTCAAATTCTTCCGTGCCAAAACCGCTTTTGACCGTGTCATCCGTCTTGGAGCTTCCATCCCAAGTGGAATTAGGTGATTAGCCCGCATGGCTTGCTCTCTAGCACTTATCGCATTAGCCTAGGCAAGCCAAGTCCTAGTCCGACTAGGACTGGGCATCCTGAGCGCGTCGCGCACGCGCTGCGCGCGCTCGACCCACGCGCCCATCTTGGTCGCCTTGGTGCGTGTTCCGCTCGTTTGACTTGCTCCCGCGCGCGTCATGCTCTGTTGGGCCAGCGCGGCACCGCGTCCTGGCGCACCGTCTTCCTCCTTGGCCCCGTCCGTCGTGCCATGCTCAGAATTCGTCGCACCATCCTTGGGGAAATGTCATCTAGCCTCGTTCAAGGTTGTTTGCTCGTGCGATCATGATGTTCCCATGGCTTGGTGTGATGCATCGCGCCATGGCCCGTGTCAACTCCGGCTGACACGCGTCTTGCTCGATAGGATCCCTTCATGGCTCGCCAAGTTCTGCTTTGGCTCTGTCCGTCGTGCCTTTTTCAACTTCGTCACGCCATCTTCAAGATCCCTTGTGCCGTGGTCATGTCATGGGCTCCAACCCCTGACAAACCTCCCCAACCAAAAGAATCCGACGTCCTCGTCGGAGTGTAGGACCTCCAGATCCTACGCCCGCCTTGTCGCCCATCTTGCAGCAAGGTGCTCCGCCCCGGGCGGAGTTAGTGTAGAAGTTCGATCGGGCCAAGGTAGGTCTGACCCTCACCCGAGTCTTCCTCCTTGTACTCAGCCACGATCGCATTCAGCTTCTCCCTCTTTGGGCAGTCCCTTGCCCGATGCGGTCCGCCGTATATGAAGCAGTCCGATGACGAATTGACACCTTTGCCTTGAGGTCTCACCGCAGCCCGTGCTTCTTCCTCCCTTGCGTGCTCCTGGACCTTCGCCTTGCCCTTGTCCACTGCCTTGGGCTGCCGACTGACTCCTTCAGTTGGCCCCTTTGCACGGAAGTCCACCAGGGCCTCTGCAACCGCTATTGCAGTAGAAAGATCCGCAACACCTTGTCTTCGCAGCTCCGACTACGCCCATCCTTGAAGCCCTGCAAGAAAATTAAAGAGCCTATCTTCCTCCAACATGTTCTTGATGCTCAACATCAACGAACTAAACTCCTTCACATAGTCTCGCACTGGTTCAGTTTGCTTCAAGGAAGGGAGAGCTTCTCTTGCAACCCAGGCCGTGTTGCAAGGCAAGAACTGGCCCCGCAGCTCCTTTGTGAGGACCCGTCCCTCTACTCCTAGGTCGACCGGCTGGGTCAGGCCCATGGCTCGTTGGTTTGCTTCGCGTCGAGCGCGTGATCCGGTGAATCGTATTGTTTCTTGGACCGCAAGGGCAATTTGGTAAATTGCACCTTGTTGGTTTGCTTCACACCCGCGTGTGCACACACTGACCTTTGTTGTGGTTGTGTTTGTTTAGAAAGGTTAGGTGAACCTGAGATCGGAAGATCTGGACTTGGGCTTGAGTTCCAGCCCAAGTTTGCCTTTCTGGGCAAGCGAGATCGATCCCATTTCGAAGTGGGATCGATCCCTCTTTGTGCCTGGAAGTCTTTGGCGGTGGAGCTCGTGACGACGGCCATGAGCGGCCGTCGCTTCCCCTGTCAGGGGAGGGAGGACTTTCCCTCCCCTCCCCCAGCTTTTCCCCGCCTTCGCCTGCTTTCCCCGGGCTTTCCTTCCCCTTCTTCCCTTCTCTTCTCTTCTCTTCTTCTTCCTTCTTTCTCTTCTTTCCCGCGGTGCTCTGTTTCTTCTCTTCTCCGCCGGCGAGCTTCATCTCTTCCGTTCTCCCTCCTCCGACCATCATTTTCGGTGTTCTAAGGCTCGTTGGATTCGTGGAAACGAGAGGAAGATCCCTGAAGTGGTTTCGAACCTTGTTGGTGATCAACTCGCGGGGAATCAGCCGAGGAAAGCGCTGTTGGGTAGGTTCTTCTACCTACTGTGTTGTTTCGGGTTGTTCTCTAGATCTAGCCGTTGGATCTTGTTGATCCTTGTTTTGTTGGATTCCATATGCCTATTAGAATTACTGATTTAAGTTTCATGTTAATCGGTTGAGATTTGAGGAGATTTTATGTATGATTAATCTCGAATTTCCGGTTTTCTGCTGTTCTTGAAGAACAGCCGGCTTGCGGCGTGTTTTCCGGCTGGCATGTACGTGATCTTGGGTTTTGATAAACATAAGAGTTGTAGATCTATTCGTTAGCTTTCCATTCCATCTTGTTTCGTAATTTGCCGATTTTTCTACGATTTGTTATGAATTGTTTACTGAAGGGCTGCGTTGCAATAAGTGCTTGGTAAGTGGATTGGGATCGATCGGACATGCAAGCCCGATCGATCGGACTATATTATTTTCGTAAGTTAGTTTGATTAGCGATTTTGATTAATGTTTTCCCGTTAATCCAACCGTTGGATGATCCTGGATTTTGGATATGTTGATCCTGGCATGTAGCTCTACTGGTGGCTAAGTTGGATCTTGAATCCGACGTCGTTTGGACGTCGGATCAACCAGATCAAATAGCCTCTAGTAGAGGACTTTTGGTGTTTTAAATATAATATTATATGTCGAATTATAATATTATATTTCTACTGTTCATCAGCGGTTTTCGGGGTTGCTTCCCGTTGCAGGGGTTCGCGGTTGACGGTCGTGGTACCGTCGTAATGCCGGGACCCGCTGCGGATCGGCTGGCAGCGGTCGGTAGTACCGCTGCAGCGATCCGATTGACTTATATAATGTTCGTCATACTGTTTCATGCTTTACTCCTTATCTGTGTATGTCATAGCATGCATTGTTGATTGTGCATTAGTTACATTGGTTAGGGCGTAGGTGATCCTTGGGTCGCCGTCCCGAGGCTGGAAGCTCGGACATAGCCCTAGGACCGGGGTTGGGCTGTTTGGACCCGGTTTGAATTGTGGTGTCCAGTCGATTCGATGATAGGCTTAGATGACTGGTACACTTGTGGCTTGATGATTGTAGAGGTCGTGTCGGCCTTGAGTCGGATGCTGAGGGGTAGCCGGTGTCCCACTGTGCTGACCTTTGGTGTCGCCAGTGTTGTTCCTCTTACTGAGTGTTGTCCCTGGGCCTCAGGGACACGCGGTGGGGTTATGGGACCCCTGTATACACCCAGGTCCTATTTAAGGGCGACACTGTTGCGTTTCCCTCTTCCTTCTGTGTGTCGTAGTGTAGATCCCTACTGAGCTTAGTGCTCACACCTACCCGGGCTGCGTTTTACAGGTGCAGGCGTCAGTTCTTCCTCTGTGGCCCCTACCGTGTGAGGACCAGCTCCTCCAACCCGGTCCGACCGCGTTAGGTCGAGGGTCTGGCCCGTTTGGCCTTGTTCCGCGATCGGGTTGATCGCGAAGACCCCAAGGGCAATTTGAAAAATTGCGCCTTGGTGGTTGGTTTCACACTTGCGATGTACACACACGGCCTCTGATTGTTATTTATGTTTGATTAGATTCTTGTAGGCGTTCTCGATCGGAAGATCGGAGCTCGATAGGAGATCGATCGGAGAGGATCGAGACGGGCGGTTGGATCGCCACCACTGTAGCAGCCTGGCTACTGTAGCAAGGTGGTTACTGTAGCTACAGTAACACCTTTAACAACCCCCCTTATCCTCTTCTTTCTCTGCTGGTTTTCCTTTCTCTTCCCCTGCTCCCGTGGCCATCTCCTTCCCTTCCTTAGCTTCGTTCTCCCTCCTCCGGCCACCAAATCAAGTGGTTGAAGGCTTGTTGGATTTGTGGAAGCATGAGGAAGATCTGTGGACTGGTTTGGAGCTGGATTAGCGGATGATTAGCGTGGTTTCAGCAGAGGAAAAGCTTATTAAGGTAGGTTTCTTATTTAAGGTTTGATTAGGGGTTGTTAGTCTTTGTATTTGATTGTTCTTGAGTCTAAATATGCTAGATGGTATGTTATAGCTTACTTGACACCTGATTGAAGTTTGGTAGGAATTGGATTTGATTTGATATGGATTTAAGCATGTTTTTCATCACTTGATTTCCGGATTTTCTGTTCTAGCAGAACAGTGGTGTTCTAGCTTGTTTTCCGGCTTCTACGTGCATGATCTGAGTTAGATTTCTAAATGAAAGTTGTAGATCTATGCGTTAGCTTTCAGTTCAAAGTGGTTTCATGATTTATGGAGCAACGTAGAATTTCTGGTGATTTAAATGGTCTGTCTGTGTTGAAACAGGGCAGCTGGTTTAAAGTGAGGATTTAAGTGGTTTTTATATATTTAATTGAGCTGATTTTTGGAGGGGTTGATCTTAGTGATATTTAGGCGTGATATGGAAAGTTTGGTTTAAATCCAATTTATTTTTGAAGGGATTTTAATCGGGTTTATCTAATCTGAAATTTAACCGAAATTATATGTTTTGATCTATTTTCGTTTATCCGATCGATCCAGTTTTCGGATATGTGATTCGGGGTATGTCATTGAGTAGGCATCTCAAGTTTAACATCAATCGGACGGTTAGATTGAAAGATATGATTTTCTGAAGTTATCAAGATCATTTGCGTTAATATTGATAAATCTAGTTTTTTCGATATTATCTTAGATATATTATTATTATATCTGATTAAGCCCGTACGTGGCTTGTGGTTGAACCAGGGGAGCTGCGCCTCCCTTGGGATGTGTAGAATAAATGGGCCTTATGTTCGCCCTAAGCTTTGAATATAATATTATTATATTGCTATCATAGTTGTTGATAGTTTAGTTGGGGTTGCTTCCCGTTGTAGGCCTGAGTGCCCTTTTATCTGCTTTATTCTAGACTGATGCTATGCATACCCTTAGGCGGGCTGTGTGCTACGCCTGGTCCTGTGTAATGCTTGGCATATTGGTGGATGCCTGAATTGCTGTTATGTGTATGATCATACATCTTTTGTTTGCACTAGATGCATTCCTAGGCTAGGCGTGGGCGATGGGTTGGTCGCCGATCCGTGGCTCTCGGGTAGCTCGGATCTAGCCTTAGGACCGAGGCTGGGTAGTCAGGTTTAGGGCTTAATCTGTTATAATAATCTGATGATTTGAGGTGACTGTCTAGTCGGCTGCAATTTATGCTTGTTTGAGGTTTAGAGGTCGTGTCGGCCTCGAGCCGAGTTCTGAGGTGTAGCCGTTGTCCGGCGTTCTTAAACTCTTGAGTAGAGGAGTTGCCTACTCAGTGGTGTCTCTTCCCACCAAACAGTGTTCTGTGTCCTGTTGAGAGTCAGCAGTGTCGTTTCCTGCTACTGAGTGTGACCTGACATGTGACCAGCCCGGCTGGAAGACCATGATCGTGGGCCTCAGGGACACGCGGTGGGGTTATGGGACCCCTGTATACACCTCGGCTTTGCTCGGGGGCGACACTGTTCTGTTTGCCTTCCTTGTTAGTGCCGTAGCATAGAAACCTACTGAGCTTATTGCTCACTCCTACCCGGGCTGCGTTTTGCAGGTGCAGACGTCAGCTCTTCTTCTGTAGATCCCAACTAGACAGGCACATGGTGGCGCATCGGCTTTGGAGGTGTTCGAGGACTTGGGGTTCTTTCGGTTTTGATGAATTATTTAAATGTATATTCCTTTTGTAAGGATTTTGAGGATTTAATATTGTATCTGAATCTTGAATTATAATTGAATTTCTATATTGACCCCAGATCAATTGTTAGATTAGTTGTTTTTATTTTATTATAAATGCGCCAGTGATGATTGAGTAGAGTAGGAACCCTCACGCCTCGGCCTGGATGGGTTTTCTGGGTCGGGGTGTGACATACCGGGTAGTTGGTTGGTGGTACGACGGCGCCTGGTGGGCTTTGAGAGGTGGCGATATTTACTGCTTTTACCCTTTCGTTAGTTAGTCTCCTACGGGAGCGATGTTGTATTCGAATCTTCCCCTCTCCGATGATATGTATATTAAACACTTGGGTTTTTAATCTGTGGTTCGAGGTTTTGCTAATTAATATCTTTTAATTGGGGGTGCTTTTGGTGAACTGTTAGGGAGACCAATAGGTTAGAGGGAACCCTCGCCAGCTTTGTTTTCCGCGTTTTGTAGGTTCTGGTTCGCGTCGCCCGGCCCGGTTGGGCTTTCGCGGGTCGGGGTGTGACATCCTTGCACAGCTCCTCCCACGTTTTGATGCCAAGCCGCCCCGCGACTCTGTCATCCTCCAGCCTGGTCCGCCACCATAACTTGGCGTCCCCAACCAAGTACATCGCCGCCACCGTTAGCTTCTCCTCTGAAGTCACCGCCGCAGCTGCAAAGTATTGGCTCATATCCTATAAGAAGTTCTCCAACTCCTTCTCATTCCAAACACCATCAAAAGGGTTCGGATCAAGAACCTTCCAGCGCTTTGGTTGATCAGCGGCCCCTCCGCTGCGCATCGCCCGCTTGAGAACCATCAGCTCGTCCTCAAGTCGATCCGTGATTTGCTCGACAAGAACGCCCAGAGTCCTTGAAGCCTCCGCCGCTTCTCGGGTCCTTCTGTCCATCTCTCTGTCACGCGCCTCAATCAACTCCTTCAACTCTCGCAGCTCCTCCTCTCGAGTTGCAAGGGTTGCCTTCATCTCCTCCAAACGAGCGAAGACTGAAGTCGACGTCCCATCCGCTGGCTGCCCCACCAACGCGATCAATGGCGCCAAGCAATCAGTCCCTCCGTCGCTCTGCGATCCATCGCTGCTCGCCATGGCACCACTCGCCAAAGCTCGCACCACTCGCCAAAGCTCGCACCAAATCTAGGCTCTGACCTAGCTCCTCGCTCTTAACCGAGCTCTGATACCAATTGTCACCGGGAAAATAAGAGAATAAAATTTTCTCACTTACTTGTCCGATGATGGCGCCAAGAGATATCCTCGTTGAGCCCTGCAAACCGCCGCCCTGCTCGCCGCTTATGCTCCGCTCGCACGTCGTCTGCACGCCGTGTGAGGACCCGTACCTCCAACCCGGTCCGACCGCGTTAGGTCGAGGGTATGGGTTTGTGGTTTGGCTCGGTTGGCCTTGGGATGCGATCGGTTGATCGCATCGCTGTTTTTGACACTAGTGGTATTTTGGTAAATATGCTCCCTGGTGGTCAGTTTCACACCCGCGTGGCACACACTGCCCTTGATTGATGTATGTAATTGATTAGAATCTTAAGGGCGCTTCCGATCGGAAGATCGGAGCTCGATCGAGAGAGATCAAATCGGACGGCTGTGATCGATTCCAGCTTTCTATTTAAGCTCTCCTCCTTTCTCCCTCTTTTCTTTCTTCTTCTCCTGCCGTTCTCTTTCTCTCTCTCTCTAACCGGCGGTGCTAGGGCTTCGGAGCGCGGCTTTCGAGGAGCTGATTCCTGCATGAGACATGGGCTCGTACATCATATGCAAGCTGTCCCACTTGAACTTCCAACTTCCCAATGGATGCTGCAACATTCTTCAATTCTACATCATGTTGAGTAATGGCCGAATCTTCTTGTTCCATCCTTGAGTCTATTTTCTGCATAAAAGCTAACATAGTCGCTTCCAAAGATGACTTAACAGGTGGGTTAGACTGATTAACAGTAGGCATACTAGCATTAGCATTATTTTTTCATGAAAAATTCGGATGCTCCCTCCAACTAGGATTGTAAGTATTTGCATAAGGATCAAATCTAGGTCGCGGGTTATAAGCATTCATCAAATTAGCTTGTTCTTGCACATATTCAGGGAATTCACAACCAGAAGGACATGAATCAAACCTATGACCAACAATATTGCAAATTGAACAAACCTCAACCGGTTTTGCTTGTGTGGACATCATCGTGTCCATCTTCTTGTTGAGGGCTGCGATTTGCCTTGCCAAATTGTCGTTCTGGTTCAGCTCATAGATACCTCTCGCCTTATTCCTCGTATCTCCCTGCTGCGAGTTTGATCCTAGCATCTCATAAATTTCATACGCCTCTGGTGGTGTCCTTTTGAACATCGCTCCACCTGCAGCATTATCCGCCATAGTCTGAGAAGAAAGATTTAGTCCATCATAGAAATATTGCATCTGATTTTCTAAAAAATAATTATGATGTGCACATTGCATCAAAAGCAGTTTAAATCTATCCCATGCTTCATGGAATTGTTCTCCATCAGATTGCTAAAAATTTGAAATTTGCCTTCTCAAGTTAGTAGTCATGGCATGAGAATAAAATTTACTAACAAACTTGTTATAAATTGCATCCCAAGTAGTGAGTGATCCAGGAGACAATGACATCAACCACCTCTTTGCTTTATCTTTAAGAGTATAGGGAAAACATCGCATCCTCAGTTGATCTTCAGTAATGCCATCTAGAGGAAAAGTCTGAATAGTAGCATAATAATCTTTCACAAACGTTAGTGCATCCTCAGAAGATAAACCATGAAATTCAGAAAGCATAGAAAAATGTAGATTTTTAAGTTCATAATTCCTAGCCAATGCAGGTAACACAATGCACGAAGGTGAGGTAGAAATAGTTGGCCTCGCGTACTCCTCCAAAGGACGTAAATTGTTATTGAGCTTCATCTCCTCTTGTTCCTCCTGTTGAACTCCTAGATCTGATGTGGATAGACTGTCTTTGTTAGATCTCTTCTTCCAACCAATTTGATCTACTTTATCGTTCAAGGGCAACAACTTTTCTTTCCGTGATCGGTGACCTTGCATTCACTACTAATAACCTCTAATCAAATCCCCGGCAATGGCGCCAAAAACTTGATGAATAAATTTTATATCTCGCAAGTATACAAATCGGTGCAATCAGTATAGTAACAAGACGAGTATCGTACCCTACAGAGATTTGTAAAGATTATTAGAGTGAAACGCTAAGGAACAGAAAAGAAAGAAAATAAGGAAAGGAAAATAAAAAATATGAAGTCTGGAGAATAGATGATCTAATAACGAAATTAGAAAACGATGGAAATATGATGGATGAATACTAAGGTTCCGATTTCACCATAACATCCTCATTCTATGCATTGAATCAATCAAGATTTCAGTTTAATTCCAAGGATTTGTTCTTCCAGTATGATGATCCGTTCGATCGTGGTTTTCACCTAGTACCCCCAATTAACCCTAGTTAATGAACCCATAGCTAAGGGTCAATCAAGAATCCATTAAGCTCTGAAGAACAATTATGAACCAAGAAGTGTCTTCGCTTGAACCCGGCTTCGACTAAATCTCATTCATTCATAGATCCTGCAAGATTAGGGAATGAACCCTCACCCAATCTCACATAACACAATCTATAATACATCTATTGGCCAGATAAAGGTATTAAAGATCTCAGTTCTAATAATGAATGAAACAAGAAATATAAACTGATTAAATAAATATGATCCAATAACATAGAATGATTCAGTTAGGCTACATCGGTACCTTAGAGAAGAACTAGCCACTCATGTTCATCATGAGGGCATCGAAACTAATGAAGATATAAAGAAGAAAAGAAAACCAAGGCTGGAACCCTTCTTCTCTCCTCGAAACGCTGCCAAAAATTCCCCCCAATAAGTGTTAGACAACCTCCTGAAATAGGGGTAAGAAACCCTAATTTTGCTTCAACCTTTGGATTAAATCTGGTCCGTTCGTTTTCAAGTCGTCCGACAAAGGATCGATCTTCTTTCTTTTCTCAACTTTCGTAACCTGGTTCGCCCCGACTAAGATCGATCTCTTTAAGATAGAGATCGATCTTCTTTCTCCGTAAACTCAGCTCCTTCCAGACTGCCCAGGTTCAGATCGATCTCTTTCAAGGAAGAGATCGATCTCTTTCATCAGTTGTTGACGACGCCCACAAAGATCGATCTTTTTCAAGAAAGAGATCGATCTCTTTATACTTGGTCCTCTGTCAACTCTCTGTTAATGTCTGAGCACAAAAAGAGATCGATCCGCGTTGGATCAGATCGATCTTCTTCTTCCGTAGTTGCTTGTTCTTGCACTTCTCGTATCAACCATGGCATATCTTCCTCTAGGAAACTCCAAATCACGAACCGTAAAATTCTCCAGAAACTAGACTTCAAGAGCTTTCCAACCATATATAGAAGTTTATCTAATTCGTTCTGAGAAGGTACAGATCTGATGTTGAATATGACATATCTTTGCTTCTTTAGCTCGACTTTCCTGCATATTCCAAATAACTATGTGAAGCAATATATAGATATAAAAATAGTAATAAAGATGTTGATTAAGGATAATAATCTAACAATTGAGAAGGTTATAAGGCTATTTCAGAGTGCACTTTCATGCACTCATCACACCCCCCAACCAGCTTATTGCTAGTCTCTAGCAATTCAAAGCGCATAAAATATAATTAAGCACACCAATGGTCCAAGGATGTAGACAAATATGATAAAAATTCTGCCTTATCAAGTCAATAATGTTGTACACCGTACAGAGCACGAAAACTTCTTATACTCATACACATACTACCAACATATGAAATCAACTTCTACACTTCAAACATGCTAATCACCATCCAGAAGAACACATGTCACGTGATTAATAAATGTTGCGTACAGAAGCAACTTCTACCCACCATTTGTCCAAACACGCTACTATCTTCATGACCAATCATCCAATCCTCGTACTTTAAGTACAACATGATCTTTTTCTTTTTTCTCTTTTTTTTTCAACTATCAGACATTTCGCCTTTTTAGGCGAGCACTCTCTGCTTCTTGAGGCGCAGAGACCCGGTTATTTAACAAAACACTGAGTAGTTTTTTTTTTTTAGCTATTAGTGGTTCTACCTTTTTACGCGAGCTCCCCGTTTCCTGAGGCAAGAACACCCGGTTACTCAGTAGATCACCTAATAGTTGTTTAGGCACAGCTTAATCAAGCTCCAGAACTTTTTCTCTTTTTGTTTCCTTTTTTTTTTGCATGCAATATTCAACACTAGCTAATGATGAAATCATGGTCTAGATTGACAATAGCATGCTCATTCCACTGGTGGGTATAATTACCACTGCACAGAACGTGTTTGTGTGTGACTCACATAATGTTCTACCTTCAGGTTATCACACATGCAATCAATGTATAGGCCAATCCATATGAATACAGCATGTATAATACGCATAAAAATTTCAACTCATGTATAATTTAACACTATTATACCCACAAGGTAGTATGAATAAGGTCATGAATGTCTACACCCCCCAACCTGAAATCAACATTGTCCTCAATGTGTGCATTTATCCAATAAAATATGTAGGAGGTGGCTATCCAAAAATTTTCAGAGAAAGAGGAGATATAGATAATTTAAATAAGAAAGAGGCCACCTGATAGAGTAAGCGAACATCTCCTCAAGGATCCTCAGGGTGGCTGAAAACCTAAAATACACACAAATGATAAAACATAAAACTAAAAATTGAAACTTAAAATCGGTTACCTTGGTGGGTTGCCTCCCACCCAGCGCTTTATTTAACGTATAGGCAACACGTATTGCAAAGCCTTAAGGTTCAGCCAGGTTTGTATGGTTGTAATGCTTCAAGCGGTGCGAAAACCTCCTTTGCTCTCTTATAGCTGGGCAAGAGTCATCCTTCACCATCATCAAATCCACTTCCAATTTAGTCTTCACTTGCTCCTGCCTGAAATTAGAGAACACCAATGAATCTACAACATCTATTGAAAAACAATCAAAAGAGTTTCACGGACATGACATAGACTCAAACACTTTACCCGGGCTGCGTTTGCAGGTGCAGGCGTCAGTTCTTCAGCAGTAGAGCCGGTGAGATCAGCTTTTGGAGGCGCGACTACATCTAGAGGTGCTTGAGGTTGCTGGAGGACGATCGTTGTACTTTGGCAGTTTTGTAAATTGTAAACATCTTTTGAGGACTTTTGGGATTCTTTGTATAATATATTTTACCTTGGAGGAATTTGATAAGAATTGTATCAGATGTTTAAATAGTACAACTTGATGTATTTATGAATTGAATTACAGTTTACCTCTGGAATATAAATTGTTTAAATTTCCTTATGTTTTCCGCATTGTATCGCGCCAATTGGAGATGAATAGTGTAGGTTTCCCCTCACGTCTCGGCTCGGATGGGTTTTCTGGGTCGGGGTGTGACATGCCGTCTATGCACCTCCTTGCGCACTCCACCTGGCAGCCCGATCACCTCTTGACCAGCCCTCTTTTTCGCCTTGCACACACACAAGACTCACATGAATATGGGTAAGGGATGAGATCTTGATTCCTTTATTGACCAATGATTACAAGAGCACTCTTCTCTCGCCCCCAACCTGGTGGAGTACAATCACTCTCAATACAAGGAACTCTCACCCCAAAACCCTAGAATCTCGCCTCACACTCCGATGTCGACGACGACTCGAAAACCCAACACTTGGGTTGCTCAACCCGTGAGCTAGCCTATAGCCTAGATGTTCCTAACGTCTAGCTAAAGCCTTGATCATCCCCTTGATGACTCTCGATGATGATACCTCTAATCATGCCCAACCCCTTGGCCGGCCTATTCCTTATACAGAGGAATAGTCCTTGGCTTGCTCCAACAAGCCCCTCCTAAGAAGTCCTACTCAAAGTCCTGGGCTTCATGCATATCCAATCATGCAATCCGCCTTTTACAAAGCACCCTAGCATATCTGGACTCTTCCATGAGTTAAGACGTGCTTTAAGATAGCCATGATCATAACTTGACTCAAAATAGGACTCCTTCCTATTCGTCCGCGCCAACAGCAACTTTCCATGTGCCAAACTTCGTATTCCTTGAGTCATCACCTATTCCAAGTCAAATGCATGCGAGACATTTGAATTTGCTTGACTGGATCGTCCTCCAAGGCCTATCCGCTCCGCCCGGCGCGCCGTCCCCTAGTCCGACTCAGAGTCGCGCGCCATCTTGAAATTCTTCCGTGCCAAAACCGTTTTTGACCGCATCATCCGTTTTGGAGCTTCCATCCCAAGTGGAATTAGGTGATTAGCCCGCGTGGCTTGCTCTCTAGCACTTATCGCATCAGCTTAGGTAAGCCAAGTCCTAGTCCGACTAGGACTGGGCATCCTGAGCGCGTCGCACATGCGCTACGCGCGCTCGACCCGCGCGCCCATCTTGGTCGCCTTGGCGCGTGTCCCGCTCGCTTGACTTGCTCCTGCGCATGTCATGCTCTGCTGGCCCCGCGCGGCACCGCGTCCTGGCGCGCCGTCTTCCTCCTTGGCCCTGTCCGTCGTGCCATGCTCAGAATTCGTCACGGCATCATTGGGGAAATGTCATCTAGTCTCGTTCAAGGTTGTTTGCTCGTGTGATCATGATGTTTCCATGGCTTGGTGTGATGCACCGCGCCATGACGCTGACACACGTCTTGCTCGATAGGATCCCTTCATGGCTCGCCAAGTTCTGTTTTGGCTCTGTTCGTCGTGCCATTTTCAACTTCGCCGCGCCATCTTCAAGATCCTTCGTGTCATTGTCATGTCATGGGCTCCAACTTCTAACGGGGGGGGGTTGGGTGGGGATTAGCTGAGGTATGGATAGATATAGATATAGATATAGATATAGAGAGGGGCATTTTTGTCCAATAGGGGTATGAAAACCTATCATCGTATCATATTTTTTAAAATAATTTATTGACAAATCCCCGGGATAAAAAGTGATATTACTATATATAAAAAGAAAAGCATGAATCGCACGACAGCTTTTCATGCTTTGCGGGAGTCCGTGGCTTGGGAGTCTGGCAGACTATCCTACCAAGACACGGATCTAAAATATATTTTTGAAGCCGACATCTCACCAAATCCTGACGTCCCACTATCCCCTCTCTTTTACCATTATACCCCCTCTTATCTTTTTCAATTTTCTTTTTTTTTTCATTTGTTTTGTTTTCCTTTAATAGGTTTTCTCTTTTCTTTTCTTATCAATTTTATTTCTTTTCTTTATCAGTTTTATTTTTATTTTTGGATAAATAGTTTTTTATTATATATTTATAATCTTTTATTTATTTTTTAGTTGTAGATTTTGGGAGTCATTATTAAAACATTAAATCGTAAAAATTAATATATTTTTTAGTTGTAGATGTTGGAAGTCATTATTTATTTTTGTGTATCTCCTTTTGCTTTTTTGTTACATGTACTCTATCATGAACATGGCTAAATCAATATTAATTTGGAAGATGTTTTACAAAACATAATGTATTTTTTAACTGCTAGTATTTTTGTTAATTTCATATATATACTTTTTATTTTGATCCATATTTTTATATTTTTAAAAATTTTTATAAATAATGATCTACAACTACTGAGAAAAAAGAAATAAACAAAAGAAAAATAATATGGGTGTAAGAGGGGGACTAGTGTCAGGGGATGGGAGAAGCAGCCCCCGTCTAATAATCCAAACAATTCAAATAGCATCCCTGCTACACCATGTGACGTCACCAGACTCTATTTTTCCCCTTGAGAACTCAAGAGAGTATTAGATCTGAATCTAAAAAGAAGGCAGGCGTCATCCATGAAACACGCGGAAGTTGACATGATCCTAATAATCTTTCAAGTTTGGAGCTTGTTAGAGAGGAAATCCGACCGTTGACCGGTCAAATAGTCAAAGTCAAAATCCTATTTCACACTTAAATATCAGATGATTGTAGTTGAGTTCTGCTTTTTCGAATTAACGAATCAGAGATGTCAAATAATATGGAAATCTAGATTAGACCTAATTAAATAAGCTAATTATCAAGATTAACCTAAGAAAGGCTTTAAGTTATCTAAAATTACGGAATTAAATAAAACATAAAGATCAACTTAAATTACTGAATCTAAGAAATGCATTTAAATCTATGGATTAACTTAATCTAAGAAAGCAGTAACTTATTCTAATGGAAAACAGTAAAGAAAGCTGTAAGAAAAGCAATAAAAAGGACTAATTAAACCTAAATTAATCTTAAAATACTCCTATGATCATGAATAACGAAAACAGTAATTAAAAGACTAATTTAATCTTACTTAAAACTAATTTAACTTAATTAAACTACGGAAAAGAAACGGACAGAAAACGAAAACGGAAAGAAATCCATTAATCTAGAACTACAAGACAGAAAGAAAAGAGGAGAAGACGATTAAAACGACTACATTATCGAAATTATACTAAGAAAGCAATAAAAGACGCCATTACTCAAACTGAAAGCTTTATTAATCAACTTACAGGTACAAAAGAAACGAAAGCCATGCTTATGAGCAGGTTACAAGTTGTCGGGGGGGTTTACAGTGGAGAAGAGAAGCTATTTATATTAAGGAAATGAATAACTGCTCCCGCCTTGAGGGTTGATGGCGTGGAAAGAGGAGATCGTGTGTGAACTGCTCCGTAACAGCTTCTCCCACGTCTGTGTCTGGTTTGGAGAGTACACGTGGTCGATTCTCGTTCATTGCATACGTCATGATTACGCTGGTTTACTTATCGTTTCTTGTCCACGTCATACCTGCATGTGTTTTTTAACCATATTTGGTACACGTGTTAATTGCTTTTATACGATAAAATTGAGTAACATGTCCAATTGTGACTTTTGGGCGATGATCGTCCATAATCCTTTAAATGATGGTGCCATATGGACGATATCGTCCATTTGGTTAAAATTCTATCATCCATTTTGGTCGATAGATTCCATCGTTTCATTTGGTCGATATTTTATCGTCCATTTGGTCGATAGACTCTATCGTTCATTTGGTTGATAGGTTTCATCTGGTCGATAAGATTATGTAGTTATCATCCATTTAGTAATTGCTTTTTTCTTATGTGTCCGTCATTTAATGATTTAGCCATTATTTTGGCTAACATTTTGCCCCCCATGCGGTAATCGAGGAGACACTTTAATGACGAGGTGACCGCATCATCCGGGATTTGACCGTTTTGCCTAGGTTTTCAAATTTAATCATGGCGGATGTTTAGGAAAATGAACCGCTGCGCCGTTTCTTTTCTCTATCCAAATCTTTTGGGATCCAGCATTTAAACCTTCTGGCAAGTAACGACAAAAAACCCTTTATTTAAATCCCTTCCTTCAGCCAGAAAAGAACTTTCTTGTCGATCTTCTTCTTCAAGTCTCCTAGGGTTTTATTGCTCTTCACCTACCTCCGCGGCGGTTCTTTATTCTTTTCCTCTTAACTCCGGCGTCTACACTCGTTCGTCATCATGGTGCGTGAGATCAAAGCTGACAACGATGTGCAGAAAGAGGTGATGTCCGCTGTGGGAGATTTCAATGAGAACATGAAGTCGGATGACATAAGGAGTGGTTATTTGGTCCGGGAAGGTGATCCTAACTCTCAGTTGTGTATTTTGGGTCCTTGTTTCATTCCTGAAAGTATTCCTTCCCTTGGTGCTGAGGAGGCTTTTCTTGTACATTCTTTTCCTACTTCTGTCGATTTGCCCTTTTCTGGAACCCTAAATCTCTCTTCCCTTTCTTTAAAAAACCCCATCATCTCCTGGCCATTAGTTGATGACACGTTTGTCAAATGGTATAATAGGATGATTGGCCATTCTGATACTAGGTCAATTTTTTCTAATGCGGGTATCTTAGATTTCCTTGACTTGAGCACCAGGGTTCCTCTTCAAGACTCTAATTTGCTTATTTCGTCGCTCCTTTTTTGGTCGACAGAATATAACAATTTTGTCTTTCCCTTTGGTTCACACACCATTACTGTGTTGGACATATCGCTCTTGACTGGCTTAACTCCACTTGGTACTTCTGTATCGGCCAATATGGACGTGTCCAAGAAAGAAATCGTTTTTGAGGCCGATAAGAACTACAGCCTTTTCATTAGTTACTATGCCAAGCTGTCTGAGAGCGATGGCCCTCCAAACTCTCTTGAACGATTAGCGTTCATTTACTATTGGCTTTGTAAATATGTCCTTTGCCTTCCTGCCAAAAAACCTGTTAAGGGGTATATCCCACTCGCTCGGGATCTTTCTTCAGGCAAACAAATTTTTTCTCTTGCTCCTTTTATTTTATCGGCCATTTATCGAGGAATGTATCTCGTCCTTGAGCAGTTGAGAGAAGGGGGTAGTTTGACGGGATTTGGTCCTCTGTGGCTCGTCCAATTATCGCTTAGAGCATACTTCCCTGATCTTCACATGCCACCTTCATCGTCATCGGCCAGAACTCAAGGCCATTTGTATCTTTCTTCATCTTCTATTCCCAAGTCCATTCGACAGGCGTTCAATTATTTCTATACTCTGTCCAATTTTTCTTCCTATCGTCCATTCAATCCTGAATCTCACCCATCGTCCATTAAGCCTCTACTTGATCTTTCCTCAGACTTAGAGTCTGAAGAGAAGATATTGGCTTGGGCCCGTTTCTTATCGGCCGTGATCTTCATTTTGATACGGCTTGGGGCAAGGCAAACAATAAATGTGGAGTAGAAGTGTATGCTCCCAATTTTGCTGCTCGCCAATTTGGCCTTAAACAATCTTGGCCTGTGCCACCGTACTTTAGATTTAATATCGTCGCTAGAGGGCGATGTGTCTTCTCAGACATGGAGCGAGTAATATATGTGGACAAGAGAGAATTGCTCCTCATTAAGAGGTTTAGGCTTAGATCTTTTGAGCCTACTAGCGAGATTGAAGCTAGTATCACTGATAGCTAGAAAGAAATGGTTGATGAACGTCTTTTCTTTACTGACAAGGACCTAGTTTTTGAAAAGTTCATTCCTCCAAAGGAGAAGAAAAGACAAAAGCAAGTGGCTGCTAGTCATCGACCAAGCAAACGAAAGACAAAAGGTATATCTTCATCATTCTCCTTGATTTGTTGATATCCTTTCTTCATTTAATACTATATGATCGATAGGTTCAGATGATGAGGGCGATGCGCCGCCCAAAAAGAAGCGCGGTAAAGGAAAAACCGTTGTCCAGCCTCAACCATCTTCTTCTCCAAAAAATAAATCATCTCCTCGATCGATAGATTCTGACGATGAGGATGATGAACCGCTTACAAAGAGAAGTAGTAAAGGAAAAACTATCGTCCAACATCAACCATCTTCCTCTCAAAAAGATCAATCATCTTCTCGGCCAATTGCAGAGGAAAAGGTTGATTCTCCCAGCAGCAGTCATCGAAGCAGTCAATCTGCTCATGATAAGTAAGTATCATAACGTTTTCCTTTCCTGTTACACTTGTATTCTTCGTTTGATACTTAGACTTTTATATCTTCAGGACTGCTGTAGAAGTGGGCTCCAGTACTCCGAGCTCCTTGTATTCTTTGTCTCCTTCTCGACCTACAACCAAAGTTCCTGAGGTTGTGGTTGATACATCTCCATCACAAATGGTCGAGGAACATCCTCCAACTTCTCCTGATCATGCTGATGAGAGTGTGCCTCCAACTTCCTCGGCCAAATCTTCTTCAAAGGCAAAGGCGCATGTACGTTCTGGTGGTAGAATCAAACGACTCGCCCAAAAGAATTTAAAAGTATAGATAATTTTATTTTATTGATGATCGATTCAATCGACCATTCTCTGACTTTTAACTCTTTTAGGAGTCGAGGAAGCCAAAATCTGGTGGTCAAGACTCTGGTCGAGAAGAGGAGGATGAAGACGATAACAACATCTTTGACGTCTTAAATACAACTCCATCTAAACCAGGTTTGTCATTAACTGGTAGAAAACTCGTTCATAGTTCGTATAGTTTTTTACGAGACCTTGGTAATGCGAGTTTATCTTCTATATTAGCTTCTTCTAACCTCCCAGCTGCTCCAACTCAAGTTGAAAACCTCTCGGCCAAAACTGTTAAGCCGGGCGTTGCTGCCTCTCCAGTTGTCTCATCAACAGAGGCAATAAATGCATCTCCATCATTCCGTCGCGGTGTCCTGGAACAAGTAATGGTCGATATTTTATCACCAACTTCTCATGTTCCAACATCAACTACTGATGTTCAAACAAGGGCGACTATTGGAAGCCCTACAGCTGCTCCCTCTACGGTGAAGGCTTCAACTTCATCTTTTGTTACCCCCACTGCTCAACCATCCAGCTCTACCTCTTCACAGGTATTCATCGTTCAATTTGATTCTGTCGATCATTTAGTGTTAAATATTACTGAATGCTTGTTCTTTTCAGGGCGATCTCGCCCATTTAATGAATATTGTCCAGGCCTTCTCTGATTCCTGGCATTCTATAGTGACTGCCAAGAAAACGGCTGTTGACCCTGAAGTTGCACAAGGGAGTCAGCATGAAGAATTCAGGCTAGCCTTATCTCAATGTCTTGTAGTTTTGGACAAACTACCTGAAGAAGATCTCACCAGATCAGATAGCGAAGCACTGGACCAAGCTATAACACCCTTTCTCTCTATGGATCCAACAGTCTTAGGGTTTTCATCCAGTGACATGGACGATATCCACAACATTAAGATCAAGGTTGAGAGTCTGACTGCTGAGAGAAACAACTTGATGAATGAGATAGTTCTCATAGGGGAACGTCAAGAACGGCGTACCCATATCAGAGATGTCATCAGTACTCGTGTTAAACAACTTCAGAAAAACACTGATGATATTGGCGAAACAGAATCAGAGATTCTCGGTTACCAGAACCAAATGAAAGAGATAGAGGAAAAAATCGCCCAGTGTACTACTAAGAAGAACTATCTCCTTCGCAAAACTACTCAACTGGCTGAGGAGGGCAACCAAATGATGCAAGAGTACGTCGCTTCGGAGGCGAATTCCTCAAAAGATCGCCAAGTCGAGTTGAAGGGTGAGCTTGTGAAGAACAAGCAACGCTTTAGGGCAGTCCGTGAAAAGATTGCTCTTTTATCTCAAAATCTCTCTTTGAAGAGATAACTTTTCCTTGTCTGAAATGAGCGATAAGATCTTGTAATGCCACACTTTTGGCCGATATTTCGTAATGAACATATTTGTTAATTGCTCTCGTCCAAATCTCAAGGACGTATTTTGTTAATTGCTATCGACCATATTTTAAGGACGTTTTTCTTCTATGCCTTTTATTCCATTGATGGGTAATACTTCTTAATGTACCGACCATTTATCATTGATCGATGCAACCCACCGTCAATATTCCGCAGTTGATATGATCCATTTGGAAATACTTGATCGACTAAGTATGGTCTACATACCTGGCCGTTTTTCTTCTTAACTGACACTATATTAGAAAGCCACTCTACATACCTGGCCGTTCTAATAAAGTTAGCGTTTAACAATCGTTCAATTTCTTTCTTTACTTCTGGGATTATGTTTGAAGCAAAGCGTCTAAGTGCCTGCTTATATGGTTTGAAATTTGGTCGAGTAGGAAGCACATGCTCTACAATATTCCTATCTAAACCAGGCATCTCTTTATAATCCCATGCAAAGCAATCTTTATATGAACGCAAAATAGCAATGAGTTCGCTCCTTACCTTTTGGTCGATAAGCTTGCTGATGAAGGTTGGACGATGCTCCGCGCCTTCACCAAGGTTGACTTCTTCCAAGGGGTCTTGAGCTTGCATATTTCCACGTTTGCCGTAGGGGACTTCTACCTCGTCTTCTTGGGGAATCTCTTTTAAACAATCTAGGTCACTTTCTTCTTGTGCAGCGAACGCTTCCACTTGATAAGCCATTAGTTTGGCTTTTAAGGCCGTTACAGCGGCCTGATTTCTTTCTGAGTCTGAACTCATCACTTCTGACTTGTGGCCGGTGATCGGCCAGTTTTAGGTGCAAAGACCACTGAGGTTGGTCTTGCTGGATCGAACAACTCTGCTACACGCTCTTTTAGCATAACTCAATTCTCAGAGACTACCTTGAGTGTGTCTTCAAACTGAAGGAATTGCAAGGGGCCATAATTGCAGTCATAGAAAGATGCCTCGAAGGCATGTGTGTCCATACTGTATGGCATATTATCGGCCATAACTGACTCCACATTTCCTTCGTCGTTCCATAAGAATAAACACTGATGAAGAGATGACGGAACACACTGACTGGCATGGATCCAGTCCCGACCAAGCAGCACATTATAGCTGGTCGATGAGTCCATGACAAAGAACGCTATCGTTCTTGTGACGCTTCCAACTTTAATGTCCAAAGGAAGGATTCCCTTTGCTGGGGCTAGAACTCCACTGAATCCTGTTAGTGTGATATCTGTGGGGATAAGGTCGCTGTCAATTTTGTGCAATTTCTTCATCATCTTTGCAGGGATGACGTTCACTGCGGCTCCAGTGTCAATCAGAACTCTGCTTACTGGGACACCATTGATCTCTGCCTTGATATGAAGAGGCCGTAAATGGCGTGTCATCGCTGTTGGAGGTCGTTCAAACACGGCATTATTCCGATCTTTAGGATCTTTCTTGTGTACACTGGTTGATGACTGAGGTTGATGGCTGACTGCTTTCCCCTTTGCTTTAGCTGCCACCTGGACGACTTCTGGGTTCTCTTGACCATCCCATGATGGCCACTGTTGATCCATTTGGTGTTGTACTTGTTGTGCCTCTGATTCTTCCATGTCCCAACCAGTTGGGATGATTGGTGCTTCATTTGCTGGCGGATTGTATTTGGCAACATCTGACTTGGAAACCCACTTCTTGACAATGGGATCGCCATAGCAAACCAAGTAATCAAATTTTCCACTTGGTTGGCCCTGAGTACTGATAGCTGGATTACCTGCCTTGTAGAGATCCATCAATAGCTTCTTCTGGGAGATGTTTCTTCTCGCTGCTTCCTCATTAACTTTAATGGGTACTTCTATTTCCACCCATTCCACATCCTCGACCATGGGTTCTTGTTCTTCATCTCCCCAACCAGTCGGAACAATTGTTGTTGATGTTGATGGTATGATTTGGGCGACAACATCCGTCTTTTTTACAAGACGCTTCACCTTGACGTCTCCATAAACCCGGAGATAATCATATCGGCCACTTGGCTGGCCACCTGGTCCAACTGCTGGATTTCCTTCTTCAAACAACTGCCTCAACAGCTGTTCTGTAGATATATTCCTCCTCCAAGCTTCTTCACCAACGTCGATTTTTTCTTCTACCTCAATGTACTCATCCTCCTGGTCGAGCACTAAGTTCACTGACGTTGAATTTTCCATTTCATCGACCAAGGTAGCCGATACATCTCCATCTTCCTCGACCAGTGTGGCTGACGATCCATCATCGGCCGTATCTGATATGTCTGAGTCACTTTCAGTTGGACATTGTTGTCCAAGGCGGCTTGGCAGGATGTAGTTGTTCACGATGACCGAAGGGAGTGTTCCGAATCTAATCACCTGGTTTGCTCCAGTCTCATCGTCATCATCCTTGTTTGGACGATGGAACTTGCTCTTTGAAGACTCTTTTGCATTAGAGACAACAACATCCTCTTCAATATCTTCAGCCTCCTCTTCCTGACTTGGGTTAGCTTCCTGGGCTTGCTTGGCCTTCATCATCTGGCCATACTTCTTCTAGTGGCGGCGGTACTGAGTCCTCGTCATCTCCTCCACAGGAACTGATCGACGAGTGTAGCAGTTATAGTTGTACCATCGCTCTGGCTTGTAAGGCTGAGGCATAAAACTTTTTGGGTACACGTGAGGCTTAGCTCTGTTCCACTGCCTAGACTGTGTATGAGGAAACTTTGTCCCAGAGAAAGGTGTTATCGGGCGACTGAGATCCCAATGATATCTAGGGCAGACATGTGGAATGGAAGGTTCCTTCCCTTTGTCTTGGCCAAGTCTGGTGAACACATCTGGACGACTGTCGTCCTCAGTCTCGTCGATGACGATCTTGAACTTTGGCAATTTGAAGTTTGCCATATCCGTCAACACCATTCCCACTGGAGCAGCTTTGGGGAACGGATTTGCATCAACTCCCATGTGCTTGGCTGGGAAACCAATCCTTCCGGAATCAATCGCATCATGCAAAACATTACGGAAAGCCAAACATTGGTTAGTGTGATGTGACCAAGCATTATGCCACTTACAATATCTTTTGTCCTTGATCTCATCAAGGCTTGGCATAGCATGTCCATCTTTCAATTTGACTTGTTTATCTTTGAGTAATTGATCAAAGATTTGATCAGCCTTTGAAACATCAAAAGAAAACTTTCGCATTGGACGTTTACCGTCTCTAATTACTTCTTTACCCTTAAGTTCTCGCTCAAGTTTGGCAAGAGCTTTACATATATAAAATTTTCCTTTAAGGAGCTCGGCCAAACATACATCGTTCATGTTGTAGTTTTCTTCATCTACTTCACTAACTTGGTTTATTTCATAGTTAGTATCTCTATAGTAAGTTCCTTTGGAAGATGATTTCATCTGATCTTCTTCTCTCAACAACTGTTCATAGCGTATAGCGCTAGTCTGCAGTTGAAATAGATCAATAAAATCCCTGTCTTGAAACTTCTTCTTAAGTTCAAAGGCTAATCCACTTTGAGCGATTTTTACAAATTCCCTTTCAGGCAAGGGAATAAAGCACCTACTTCTCGCTCTTTTAAATCTTTGTAAGAATGATTCAGCATTCTCATCTGGCCGTTGTCTAAGTTGAGCTAAATCGGCCATTGTGATTTCTGGTTCTGATTTATAAAATTGAGAATGGAACGCATGTTCCATTTGCTGCCAATTTTGAATAGAGTTGGGCGATAACTTAATGAACCATGAATAAGTTACGGGATAAAGAGTTAGGGAATAGTCTAAGTTTGACAAAATCGCTCACGTCTCCATATTGCATGGAGAACTTCCCTATGTGTTCAATGGTCGATATCTCATCTACCCCAGAGAACATAGTAAACTCTGGAACTCTATAGTTCCTAGGAAACGGATGCATTTGGTCAACCCAATCGGGATAAGGCTTCCTATAAGTTCGACGAGTAGCTGGTCGTCCTAAACCTATTTGCTCTTGTAGAATCTCAGCAACTTATTCACGTAGAGCATCGGCCTGATTATAAAGAGGGTTGTTGTACACTTGGTCATACCGCTCGTTTTGTGGTCGAGCAAAATACATAGGTGCCTCATATGGTCGATAATTATTCTGATAAGGGATATCACCCATGCGCTATCCATCGGCCATTCTTTGATTATAAAAATTATTCCCTACTGGCCGATTAACTTGACCACCTAGTTGCCCATAGTTATTTTGTGGAAAAACTTGGCCTTGAGCATCCAGGTTATTATTTTGGCCGATATTTTGGCCATTATTTTGGAAAACATTTTGACCATTGTTTAGGTTAACAGGGTTTTGGACATTGTTTGGGTAAACAAGGTTTTGGCCATTGTTCGGGTAAACAATTGTTCGGGTAAACAATGTTTTGGCCATTATTTGGGTAAACAATGTTTTGGCCATTATTTGGGTAAACGAAGTTCTGGTTTTTAGGAGGAACGTTCCGGGGAATGTTTTGAAGAATGTTCTCGCCCATAACCACAGGTATTCCACCTACTGGTATACCCTGACCTAAAGGAATTCCATTATTAGGCGCTCCCTGTGCAGGAGGCACAACACCACCTTGAACTCCTTGAAGAGGAGGGACACCATTGTTTGGTATTGCTCCATGAGTTAACACCTCATTATTATGAGGTATTTGTGTTGGCGATGGAAACAACCCAGATGTTTGACCGATTAAATTTGGTCTTAGATTATTATCATTGTTCATCGATGGCCGATAATGGGTTGTACTAGTTTGGCCAACTTGGCTATTTTGGCCGAGACAGTTTTGGCTGTGCATTGAATTTTGTAAAAGAACAAAACTGTTATTACCACCAGGTCCCATGACCGTGTTGGACGGAAATGGTCGATTATTTTGGGTGGTGTTTTGGCCGATAGGGACTGCTGACATGGTAGGCCTAGCAACATTTGATCCAGGGTTTGCTTGGGACAAAGTTGCGTTTATAAAAGTCTGCATAGTATCGATAAAAGGCCTTAGAGCAGTGGCGATATGGCTAGCCATCTGCTGGTTGTTAGCATGTAAAGCTTCATCGACCATATTTTGGGCTGTATTTGACGTTATGTTTCCTGGATCTAGGCCAACTCTGGCCGATGAGTTCCCTCGCTCTACAGAGCGATAAACCACCCTATCTCGGTATTCTATGTGTGGTGGGGGAACAGGTGGAGGAATATGTGACTGGTCGAGAGGTGGAAAAAGAACATGTTCTTCCTCGACCACAATTGGACTTTGTTGACCATCGCCGTGATCGGCGTTTCCACTACCACTATTGGTATCCAAACCAGTCCTAGTGATGACCATTCCGTCTGGTCCAACTTGACCGACTTCCATAAAGACTTGACACAGATCCCACCGGGTGTGCTAAAAAATGTTAGAGAGGAAATCCGACCGTTGACCGGTCAAATAGTCAAAGTCAAAATCCTATTCCACACTTAAATATCAGATGATTGTATTTGAGTTCTGCTCTTTCGAATTAACGAACCAGAGATGTCAAGTAATATGGAAATCTAGATTAGACCTAATTAAATAAGCTAATTATCAAGATTAACCTAAGAAAGGCTTTAAGTTATCTAAAATTACGGAATTAAATAAAGCATAAAGATCAACTTAAATTACTGAATCTAAGAAATGCATTTAAATCTATGGATTAACTTAATCTAAGAAAGCAGTAACTTATTCTAATGGAAAACAGTAAAAAAGCTATAAGAAAAGTAATAAAAAGGACTAATTAAACCTAAATTAATCTTAAAATACTCCTATGATCATGAATAACGAAAACAGTAATTAAAAGACTAATTTAATCTTAGTTAAAACTAATTTAACTTAATTAAACTACGGAAAAGAAACGGACAGAAAACGAAAACGGAAAGAAATCCATTAATCTAGAACTACAAGACAGAAAGAAAAGAGGAGAAGACGATTAAAACGACTACATTATCGAAATTATACTAAGAAAGCAATAAAAGACGCCATTAATCAAACTGAAAGCTTTATTAATCAACTTACAGGTACAAAAGAAACGAAAGCCATGCTTATGAGCAGGTTACAAGTTGTCGGGGGGCTTTACAGTGGAGAAGAGAAGCTATTTATATTAAGGAACTGAATAACTGCTCCCGCCTTGAGGGTTGATGGCGTGGAAAGAGGAGATCGTGTGTGAACTGCTCCGTAACAGCTTCTCCCACGTCTGTGTCTGGTTTGGAGAGTACACGTGGTCGATTCTCGTTCATTGCATACGTCGTGATTACGCTGGCTTACTTATCGTTTCTTGTCCATGTTATACCTGCATGTGTTTTTTAACCATATTTGGCACACGTGTTAATTGCTTTTGGACGATAAAATTGAGTAACATGTCCAATTGTGACTTTTGGGCGATGATCGTCCATAGTCCTTTAAATGATGGTGCCATATGGACAATATCGTCCATTTGGTTAAAATTCTATCGTCCATTTTGGTCGATAGATTCCATCGTTTCATTTGGTCGATATTTTATCATCCATTTGGTCGATAGACTTTATCGTTCATTTGGTCGATAGGTTTCATCTGGTCGATAAGATTATGTAGTTATCATCTATTTAGTAATTGCTTTTTGATTACGTGTCCGTCATTTAATGATTTAGCCATTATTTTGACTAACAGAGCTGTTATGAATGATAGTCCACGATGATTAATGGCATATTTGGATGCATCAATGGGAGCATATCCGACAAAAATCAACGGATTCTGAATTCCCATATTCCATCGTTTGACGCGCCGATGGATTTATACCCGTATTCGTCGCCAACACCCCCTAAACTAATTTTCCACCTATGCTAGTGTAAACATAAACGTTTCTATTGGATGAATTTTTTTTTTCTTTTTTCCTTCATTTTTCTCTGTGAATCACGCCATTTGAACATTTCATCGTGATTGTTTTTTTGTCAGCTCTTTGACAAATATGATGCGATATATGTCATGTCATTAAAAGCAAGAAAAGGGTAAGAAAATGGGAATGGAAATCCCCAGCGGAGGTAACTTTATCCAAGGAAACATCATCACCCTGCAAAGAAATTTGGAAACCGTTCATACATAACTTAAATCGTTATATATTTGCACATAAATTCACTACATATTCAACTCTCCCCTCCTCCCTCACGACCAATAAGTCATCACTTGTTTGCAGGGGCGGACCAGCCTCTCTGCTAAGGGGGGCCAGGGAGGAAGGGTCAAGGTGAGGGGCGCAGTGACACTTGAGTGGGGGTGTGGGGGCACGGGTCCGACGAGGGTTAAAGGAAAAAAAAAATTTCATGGGTGGCCCAGCCCCCACTAGTTTGTGAATGGGTCCGCCCCTGCTTGTTTGCCTCCATTAGTTGCCATGTAAACCTCTCTCTCCACTGCCATTCTGGTTTAATTAATAAAAAAAAACTCATCACTTGTTCGTACAAAAGGATAAGAACAACAATTCCATAGAAATCATATCCAAAACCATTACATACTATATAAGAAAATAGAAAAAAATGGCACATAATTGTCGACACAGAGTACCTTGCTGAACGAAGAACAAGCAATCAAACAAATTAATTTGAAGCCTTGCAATCAATTCTAGCATAAGTCAGTCCGGCACAAGCATCGACGAAATCCACGTCGATGAAGTTGGTCGAGAACACATGAAGTGTCGCGCCCCGACTCGTGAAAGCCCAACCGAACCGGGGGACACGAACCGGAACCTAATTAACTACGGAAATTATTGACGAGGGTTTCCTATAATCTACTGGTCTCCCTAAACAATCCTCAAGCACCCCCATTAAACAATTATAATTACAGAAAACCCCAATATAATAGATATGAAACTCAAAGTGATACATATCTACAAAACCTCGAAGAGGGGAAATCAAGTACAAACATTTACATACTCCCGTAGGAGAATAACTAAACAAAAAAGGTAAACGGATGATCACCGCTCCTCAAACTCCACGGGGCGCTGCCACATCACCAAACACCTGCCCGGTAGGGGCCACAGAAGAGGAGTTAACGCCTGCACTTACAAAACGCAGCCCAGGTAGGAATGAGCAACTAAGCTCAGCAGAAAAACTACACTATGACTCACAGAAGGAAGAGCAAAACGCAACAGTATCTCTCTCAAGCAAGGTCTGGGTATACAAAGGGGCCACATAACCCCACCACGTGTCCTTGAGGGGCCTCAATCATGGTGTTCCAATCGACCACATACTGGGTCACCCTCAGTGAGGTAGGAAACCAACACTGTCAGCTCACGATCAGGAAACCAGTACTGCTAGGTGGGAAGACAACGCCGCTGAGTAGGCACACCCTTTACTAAGGAGACAAGAAAACTGGACACCGGCTACAACTCAGAACCCGGCTCGAAGCCGACATGACCTCTAAAATATCGATCAACTGGCGTTCAAGTCATCTAGGCCTATCATTGAATTCGACTGAACACAACCATTCAAACCTTGACCAAGCTACCCTACCACAATCCTAGGGCTAAATCCGAGCTTCCGAACCTCATGACAGCGATACCACATATCGTCCACACCCTAACCTTATACAACTAATACACAATCATATGCATGCTATGCACACACGCAGGGAAACATATAAGCATGCAACACATGTAGTGATAATAAACATGGTCTGGGCTCGGCGCCCTGCCGACCCGAGGTGGTGAACAGGTAAATAAGCCAAGGAACTGCTGCAGTAGTAACCCCACCAACTGCCAGCCAGTTCAAAGAAGAACAACATGCTACGAGAAACAACCCCGGTAAACACAGCTAACAATACAACATGCTATCTACACATCTCGGGAGTCATCACTCTCCCAGTACACCACTACCCTTCATTATGGGGCTAACATGCTCAAAAGTATGTACAAGGTATAAAGTGGTAAAGAAAACCGCACATACAAATCCCCGCGGCCAAAATGTGACGAAAACACCTCCTTGCGACCAAAACGATCGATCCTTTCCAAGAAAGGATTGATCTTCTTAGCAACCAGGGAGTTCCTCCCCTGTCAAGCAAAAAAGCATCGATCTTCCCTCAAAGAAGATCAATCACTTTCGTGACCCGGGACCCCGTTCATGCCGCCAACCAAAAGATCGATCCTTCTCCACCAGAAGATTGATCATGCACGGGTCAGGCATGACGCCCATGCGAACCGAAGGAGGTGAATACCACCAGAAAACTCTACCAAAGCCCACAAAACCCTGGGATCTAGTAGTACGAAGGACCACAAGTCTAAAATCGGTACTTACACTGAAAACCAACAAGCATGTAAAGAGATCTACTCAAAACAATCACATGCAAGCTCAAAACTCTCAAAAACCGGAAAAACAAGTAGGTAGCATCCATACCTAGACTAAAGCACCTTCAATCCGTGCCGCTGAACCTCGGATCGTCCTCAATCTTCTCCAAAATCTCGCCAGATCTGAGCTCAAGAACGGCGGATTTCAAAAGGAGAAAAGAGAAGGGGGTCGTGTCCGTTTTATAGACGGATTAACCGACTTTTGAATGATTTCATGACGAAGAACTTGACTTTTTGGCACCAAAAAATCGATCTTCTTAGCAAGAAAAGATCAATACTTTTGTGCAGAAAGCTAGACTTGGGCTAGAACACAAGCCCAAGCCCGGATTTCAAAAGTAGAAAAGAGAAGGGGGTCGCGTCCGTTTTATAAACGGATTAACCGACTTATGAATGATTTCATGACGAAGAACTTGACTTTCTGGCACCAAATGATCGATCTTCTTAGCAAGAAAAGATCAATTCTTTTGTGTAGAAAGCTAGACTTGGCCTAGAACATAAGCCCAAGCCCGGATCTTCCAATCCAGGGTTCACCTAACCGTTCTAATCAAACATTTACAAAAACACGGTCAGTGTATGCACACGCGGGTGTGAAACAAACCGACAAGACGTAATTTACCAAATTGCCTTTGCAGTCGAAGAAACAATACGATCCACCGGATCGCGGGCTAGACGCGAAACAAGCAAATGAGATACGGGCCCGACCCAGACGGTCGATCAAAGAGTAGGGGGATAGGTCCTCACATCCTAATACCCTTAAAGGAAATCTATTCCTGAGATTCGATAATGATAGGGCTCGGAAACAGAAAAAAGAAGCTACACTAGAAAAAAGGACAAGAGCTACCTCGAGAAGGAAACAAATGCGGATACTTCTACCGCATGTGCGCCTCGCGCTCCCAGGTCATCTCCTCGAGACCTCTATGCCTCCACAGTACCTTGACCAAGGGAATCGTCTTGCCCCACAAAACCTGATCCCTCCGATCAAGTACCTAAATCGGCTGCTCAACGAAAGTCGTGTTTGCCTCAAGCTCGATGTCATCCACCCTGATGACATGAGAAATGTCATCAACATCGACATGTGAAATGTCGGAATCATAGCTGACATGTGTTGCGGAAAGTCCAGGCGGTAAGCTACCTCGTCAATCCTCTCTAGGATCTCGAACGACCCGACGAACCTCGCCGCCAAATTGCCACCTCTGCCAAACCTGACTGACCCTCTATACGGCGATTCTTTCAGGAACACTCTGTCATCGACTGCAAACTCTAGCGATCGTCGCCTCTGATATGCATAACTCTTCTGAAGTCTCTGCCTGATCTGCAGTAGTCTTTCTGACAACCACCTGACGATGTCTGTACCGGTAAGTGGTGCCTCTCAAACCTCTATCCAGCACACTGGGGAACGACACAGCCTACCGTACAACGCCTCGAAAGGTGCTACTCCAAGAATGGACTGGTAGCTGTTGTTGTAGGTGAACTCCACCAAGGGAACGTGCTCCTCCCAGCTGCCTCCGACATTGAGCACACATGCCCTTAGCATGTCCTCTAAGATCTAGATCGTTCGCACTGACTGCCCGTCTGTCTGCTGACGAAATGCCATGCTGAAAGTTAGGAGTGTGCCAACTGCCTCTTCAAAACCACGCCAGAACTTCCTGGTGAACATGGGTCACGGTCTGACACTATAGATACTAGAACTCCGTGTAGTCTGACCACCTCTCTGACATACAGACTGTCCAACCTGTCTATTGAGTTTGTAGTCCGTATAGGCTGGAAGTGCTCCGATTTGGTCAATCGATCCATGATGACCCCCCTAGGAGATCTCGGTAGCTCGGTCACGAAGTCTATCGTGATGTGCTCCCACTTCCACTGAGCCAGTTGAAGGGGCTGAAGTAACCCTGGAGTCCACTGGTGCTCTGCCTTGACCTTCTGACAGGTAAGGCAGCGTGATATGAACTCCGTCACTACCCTCTTCATCCCGCACCACCATAAATGTCGTCGCAGGTCCTGGTATATCTTGGTGCCCCCGGGATGAACTGCAAAACGAGAGTGATGAAACTCTCGTAGGACATCCTCTCGAATAACTGGATCTGCCGGAACCGCTACTCTACCTCTGAATCATAGCCCTCCGTCTGACGATACTATTCGGTCCCCGCCTACACCCTTCGTGCCTGCTGATGTGCGCAACTCCTCGAGCTCTGCATCGTTGCGCTGCGCCTCTATCACTCTAGCAAGAACTGCTGGCATACTCTGCACTGTGTAGAGGATACTGCTGGAACCCTGGTCCTCGAACTCGAGCTCCAACTGACCCATTGTCTCTAATGCCTTCCATTGTTGTGCTGATAACCCTGCCACTGTTGCTCTGATCTCTCTCACCTGTCTGCTCAGCACGTCCGTTACGATACTGTAACCTATACTTCTCTCGGGAACGATCAGCACTGGCGCACTAGTCAACCTCGTCCTCAGCTCCACAAAGACTCGCTCCCAAGGATCATCCCATTCGAACGGGACGGCCTTCTGTGTTAGTCTGGTCATCGGTCCGACAACTCTGGAAAAGTCCCGTACGAACCTCTTGTAGTATCTCGCCAGGCTTGGGAAACTAAGGACCTCGAACACTGTCCTCGGTCTTTGCCACTGTACCACTACCTCGACCTTGAGCAGGTCAATTGAGATCCCTGCTGCCGACACCACGTGCCTAAGGAATCCCACATCTGCAAGGCAGAACTCGCACTTGGAATCCTTGTCATATATGCGATGCTCCTGAAGTTGCTGCAACACTGTCGCCAAATGTCGCCTATGCTCCTCCTCTGACCGAGACTAGATTAGAATGTCATCGACGAACACCACCATGAATGGATCCAGAAATAGCCGGAAGATCCTCTACATCAGATCCATGAACGTTGCTGGAGCATTAGTCAGCCCAAACGGCATCACTACGAACTCGTATAGGTCGTACCGAGTCCGGAAAGCCATCTTTGGGATGTCACAATCCCGAACTCTCAACTGGTGGTAGCCTGTGCGAAGATCGATCTTCGAAAAGACCGACAATCATCGCAATAGATCGAACAAGTCGTCTATCCACGGCATCGGATATCTTTTCCTTACCATCACCCTGTTGAGTCGTCTGTACAAAATCGAAGTGTCACGCCCCGACCCAGAAAACCCATCCAGATCGAGACATGAGCCACCTAAACCTGTTTACATCATCAATTGGCGCACAAATATATAACTACTAAGAATTTAAATAATTTAGTGCTCAAGTTCATAAAAAATTTCGGCAGAATCCCCTTTATAATTATAGCACAAGAAACCTGTACACTTTACGGATTCAACTTGAACAAAGGCACAACTGTAAATAACTAATTATTACATTTATCAAATGTCTACATTAAAGAATATTACAAATTTCTCAAATACAACTGAATCAATAATCATACAGTTCTATTCTCGAATATTTTCAGATTATACATCAATTCATACATCATTGATTAAAACTGTAAATTAACTGTAGGAGAACTCCTCGAAGCTCTAAGTCCTCGATCACCTCAAATTGCCACGCCATCTTCTAGAAGAACATCTGAAAGAAGGAACTGCATCGACCTGCATCGCCGATGTAGCCCAGGTAGGGTGAGCAACAATGCCCAGTAAGGTTCTCCTCTACCACAACAGTATTGTCCTTCATCTCAAGTCTAAAGTGCCACTGGAGGCATCACACCTCGTCGATCCAGAATGGGCCCCTAAATAGGGTCACCCTCACCCAAGCGGTGAAATAAGGAGGACGGCAAACACGAGCTCGGACACAGGGTCGGTGCATCGCCGCTGCACTCACCGCCGGAGCTCTCACCGTACACCACCCCTTGTATGGGGACATACGTCATGGACATCGACATCCACACTTAGGCCATTGGGACAAATAGACAATATGACCTCTATTCCTTAATATCATAATTCAAATGATTATATCTATGTTGCAACCTCGATCAACACCAGATCATCACCACACAATCTCATCCTAGTCCTCAACTAACCAAACCCCGGACCTTGGGCTAGATCCGGGCTACCCAAGAACCCCGGATCGGCGATCGAATCTATCGCCTACCACCTAGCCTGAATGTCTCTAATGCAAGCATCATGCATGAGCCTATTCAAATAACTAAGCCTAGATGTCTCTACATGTCAAGTCATCAATCAATTGTCCAACAGGTTATGAGATAACAAGCTAACAAGATAAAGGAATAAGCATTTATGCATAAGGCCACCACAGATACTTCAAGACATCCGGCAATAGACATACTGTCTACATGTATAATTATCCAAACCATGCATACTATCCTTCAACAAACAAGGGCACACCTTTCGGCCCATTTAATCTACACATTCCCAGGGGCATCACATCCCTAGTTAACCCACAAATAAATAAAACGGGCACATAACCGGCCCTAGGCTTAAGCATCATATACGAGTACGTAATCAAAATGATTAACATGAAGTCGTAATAATTAAATAGGGACAAATGGCATTCAACTAAGCTCTTAAGCTAATGCCAACATGAAACCAATTGAGGAGAGCAATAAGGGGAAAAATAGGGAGCTTAAGAGTCGGAGGAAAACACAGTTGTCGATTAAACCAAAACCTCCGTCAAAACTCAAGTTGAAGGACAACGAAGAAAGCTTTAAGTGAAAGTTAGACTCCACCATTAGCATTTCATTCAAATGTTGATTCAAACAGTCCGAAGGATACTAAGACTCAATCGAGTAGGCTGAACAACCAATCTGCATAGTCCAGCTAAAGCCATAGCAACACAGAAGTAGATTGGCAAACACCTCGCAAGCACATCCGTAGCTAACCAGTCATCAAGAATTGATGCCGGCAGGTGCCAGTTTTTCCGAATGTCCATCCAATCCACTGGCGTAGGACCAGGGTAGAGGGAGGGATGGAATTTGGGGTGTGGCTCCAACCCCATCAACTCAGGAACAGAGGGAGAAATCCAAGGAGAAAACTAATGAGAAATCACAAGAGAAATGCAAAGAGAAATCCACAGAGAAATCCAAAGAGAAAGAGAGAACTCGCCACAATACATCAATGTCTGGAAGGATCAAACCGACCACCACAAAACACCAGGGGAAGGTCGGGACAGGGGTTTTAGGAAAACCTCTGGCATGCCAAGCAAGCACAGATGGAAAAGATTCAAGGAAACCCAGCGGTCAAAACAATTGCATGTAGGGGAGAACGAGGTAGCATCGATCAAGACCAGCCCATAAATCAAAGAACAATTGGCTAACACAACCATCGGGCCAAGAAGAAATCCAACAACCAGCCAATAAATCCAAGGGAACACTGAGCAGGAACGGAAATGCCAAATTAAATGCATCGAAAATCCATCAAAGCTCAAAGACCCAAACAATGGCAGCGAAGAGGGGAGAAGAACATTAACCGGCGATCACGGAATCCACAAAGCAACCAAGGTCCTAATCTAGCATGCTTCAAGTAAACCCCTCGATGCCCAACCAAAGGTCAGAGTAGGAATCCCTACCTCTGGGTCATCGAGATCTTCTCCTATTCCCACCGCGTCGTCGTCCCCGAGCCCCAAGCTCTCCGCCAGTCACGATCTCCTCCGATCGTGGGTCACATACGGGCTTGCCGTCGCCCAACCGCGGTCGCCGTAGCCAAGGTCTCTCCCCTCGCCCTCACTGCCGACTCTCTCTCGGCCTCCGATGAGAGGAACTCCGCCGCCGTCGCAGGCTTTCCCCTCTCTCTTTCTCTCTCTCTCTCTCTCCCTCTCTCTCTCTCTCGGTTGATTAGTACCCACACGGGAGAGGGAGGGTTTAACTCTCGGTTGAATAGTACCCACACGGGAGAGGGAGGGTTTAAGGGGTCTTATATATGGCTTCTTAAGATTAGATCACGGCCGTCCGATCAGCCAGATCTGATCCTAGCCGCTCAAATCTCAATCGTTATGATCGAACTCAGATCCTTCGATCTCTGGTGCTCCTAATGGTCTAGTCAAGCAGATACATCATTACAAGGCCGTGTGTGCACTACACGTGTGTGAAACCAACTCCGCCTAGGGTAATTTACGAAATTACCCCCGGAGCCACAACGATCAAAGGAGATCGCGAAGTAAGGCCAACTAAACTAGACCCTCGACCGACACGGTCGGACTGGGTTGGTGATACGGGTCCTCACAGGAAGTGTACCATCTTTTTTCTTCGCGAACACCACTAGAGCTCCCAGGGAGACGTGCTGGGACGGATGAACTCTCTGCCGGTCAACTCGTCTAACTGAGTCCTCAACTTGCTCTGCTCTGCTGGCGCCATCCTGAAGGCTGGAAGAGAGATCGGTGAAGTGCCAGGCACTAGGTCGATCTCAAAAATCGACCACTCTGGATGGTGAAAGCCCTGGCAACTCCTCGAGAAACATGTCTGCAAAGTCACACATGATCCTGGAAAAACTGCTCTGTTGCACTCCCTCAGAACGAAACAGAGACAGACTAGCCAGAAAGGCTAAAAGCTCGCCGCCACGCCTTCCCACACCACAAGCAAAGGAATTGGCTAAGAACCGATCCCCCAGCATCATAAATCGGGTCCCATCGGGCGTCCAAGCGACCACTCTTCGGCGACTACAATCGATGACGACTCAGTATGCTGCTAACTAGTCCATACCGAGTATCACGTCAAAGCTAGTCATGTCTAGCAGCTGCAGGTCTAGACAGACACGGAGGCCTCCAACGAACACGATCGGTAGGCCCGATCTACCCTGACTGTCCCACCGATTGGTGAGTCCACTGACTGTGTCACCTCTAGCCAATCCGTCTCTAATTCTAGCGATGCCACATACATGTTAGCAATATAGGAATGAGACGCTCCGGAATCTATCAGTACATCTACTAAGGAACTAGAAAGCTGAAAGATACCTTTGAGTATGGATGGCTCTGTTGTGGTCGGTGGAGTAGCTCTGCACCTGGGGGCTCTATGGTAAGCTCGTAGAGAACGCAGGTGGAGTAGCCCTGCTGTCGCGCCCCGACCCGCGAAAGCCCAACCGGGCCGGGCGACGCGAACCGGAACCTACAAAACGGGGAACAAGACGGCAAGGGTTCCCTCTAACCTATTGGTCTCCCTAACAATTCATCAAAAACCCTCAATTTAAAATAACAGTAAATTAGCAGAACCTCGAACCACAGATTCAAAACCCAAAGTGTTTAATATACATAACCTCGGAGAGGGGAAGATCCAAATACAACATTACTCCCGTATGAGACTAACTAACAAAAGGTATAAAAGCAGTAAAGATCGCCACCTCTCAAAGTCCACCAGGCGCCGCCGTACCGCCGACCAACTGCCCGGTAGGGGCCACAGAAGAAGAACTGACGCCTGCACCTGCAAAAACGCAGCCCGGGTAGGAGTGAGCACTAAGCTCAGTAGGGTTCTAAACTAAGACACACAAAAGGAAGAGGGAAACGCAATAGTGTCGCCCTCAAGTAGAACCTGGGTGTATACAGGGGTCCCATAACCCCACCATGTGTCCCTGGTGCCCAGGAGCAGCACTCAGTAAGCTCATCAAACACTGCTGACTCACATGCAGGAACTCGACACTGCAGGCGGGAAAAGGCACCGCTGAGGGGGCCTCTCGTCCACTCAAGAGTCAACACAGTGGAACACTGGCTACACCTCAGCATCCGACTCGAGGTCGACGCAACCTCTACAATCATCAAGCAACAGGTGTACCAGTCATCTAAGCCTATCATCGAATCGACTGGACACCACAATTCGAACTGGGTCCAAACTACCCAACCCCGGTCCTAGGGCTAAGTCTGAGCTTCCAGCCTCGGGACAGCGACCCACAGATCACCCACGCCCTAACCATGCAACTAATGCACAAATCAACAATGCATGCTATAAACATACACAAACAGGAGATAGACATGCAACAGTATGATAAGGCATCAGATAAGTCAACCGGATCGCTGTAGCGGTACTACCGATCACCGTCAGCCGATCCGCAGCGAGTTCGACATTACGACGGTACCACGACCGTCAACCACGGACTCCTGCAACGGGAAGCAACCCTGAAAACGAAGATGAACAGTAAACAATATAATATTATAATCTAAAATATAATATTATATTCAAAACACCCAAAGCCTCTACTTAGAGGCTAATTGATCCCGTCGATCCGACGTCCAACTGACGTCGGATTCAAGATCGAACTTAGCCATCAGTAGATCTACATACCAGGATCAACATATCCAAAATTCATAATCATCCAACGATTGGATTAACGGGAAAACAGTAATCAAAACCGTTAATCAAACTAACTCACCAAGTATAGTCCGATCGATCGGACTCGCAAGACCGATCGATCCCACTCTAACTTACCAAGTACTTGCTGCAACATAGCCCTTCCGAAATCAATTCATAACAAATCATAGGAAAATTGGAAAATTATGAAATCGGTTGGGTTAGGGAGTAGATTCAAAGATCTACAACTCTCATGTTCATCACAACCCCAGAACATGTACGTACTGGCTGGAAAACACGCCGCAAGCCAACTGTTCTTCAAGAACAGCAGAAACCAGAAAATCTGAGATTAATCATGCATAAATTCTACTAAAATCTCATCCAAAGCTTATGAAATTTATACCAGAAATTCTACTAAGCAAGAGGAATCCAAAAAGGCAAAGATCAACAAGATCCAATGGCTAGATCTAGAGAAAACCCGAAAACAACACCAGTAGGTATAAACCTATCCGAGACGCACTCCTCGGCTGATTCCCCGCGAACTAGTCAGCAACAAGGTTCCAAACCACTTCAGCGATCTTCCTCTCGTCCCCACGGATCCAACAAGCTTTGGAACGCCCAAAACGGTGGCCTGAGGAGAGAGAACGGCGATGAAGAAGTTTCAGCCGGAAACAGAGGAAGAAAACAGAGCCGCGGGAGGAAGAATAAAGAAGGAAGAAGAAGAGAAGAGAAGGGAAGGAAAGAAGAGGAAGGAAAGCCCGGGGGAAAGCCGGGGGAAAGGGGAAGGAGGGGAGGGAAAGTCCTCCCCTTCTGACAAGAGACAGCGACGGCCAACGGCGGCCGTCCTAGCGAAGGAAAACCCACCGACTCGCACCCGAGTCCGATCGATCGCTCCTAGGAGCGATCGATCGCTCAAGGGCCGTAAGTTGCCCAAAAGCAAGCTTCAGCGCGCCCGAGTTGGGATCTTCCGATCCCGGGTTCACCTAACCATTCTAATCAAGCACTAACACATACAAGGTCAGTGTGTGCACACGCGGGTGTGAAACAAACCAACAAGGCGCAATTTATCAAATTGCCCTTGTGGTCCAAGAAATAATACGATCTACCTGATCACGCGCTCGACGCGAAACAAACAAACGAGCCACGGGTGTGACCCAACCGGTCGACCCAGGAGTAGAGGGACAGGTGCAGTTCAGAACTGCTGTGTACGTCAGGAAGCGGTGGGAACAAATCTGTCGTCTGATCTCTGGCTGGAGTCCCCACTCAAACTACCATGCCCTGGCTGTCGGATCTCCTAGCACTGATGATAAGACTTGAAAAGTGCACAAAACACACTTGTAATTTGGCTCTGTTGGTCTACGAGCAATGCTTCACTGACTACCTTTATCCCATTTCAGGTATAACAGACCCTATAAATGAGTTAGATCAAAGTTGGAGCTAAAAGAAGCATATTCGGGCAATTCTGGCTTGAAGGATCGATCTTCCTCTCTTGAAGGGATCGATCCCACTCGACCAGTAACTGGACAGAGAGCAAATATAAAGGGATCGATCTTTCCTCCTTGGAAGGATCGATCCTCCACGGGACGTATCAAGACAACAACAGAAAGATCGATCCTACTCAACTAGTAGGATCGATCCTTCTCGAGTTGTCGCCAGCAAATGAAGAAAATAGGATTGATCTTCCTCCTTGGAAGGACAGATTCTTTGCGGCCAGAAAAGAAGATCAACGGCTCAGATGTAATCCGTGGGAGGATGTTTTCCTAGGCTATAAGTAGTCAGTGTTTAGGGATTTTAGGGGGCTTTTTCCTGAACCTTTTTGGGGAGAGTTTTCTTGTCCTTCCTTTGAACTTTTCTTTGAAGATTCTTTGGAGGATATCCATGGCTGAAGGAGTTCGTCGACTTTCACCTATGGATCAACCGCTAAAGATGAGTAGCTAAAACCCTAGCTATGGGATTCTTATGATGTAACTAGGGTTTCTATTAGGGATTTCTTAGATTTAGGGCTTGTATACATTATTGATTGGCTTATATGGATTGATCTCTATTTCTTTTATATTTTGGTGTTGATTTCCGGCTGGATGTGTGGATTGTTCTTATTTGCACTTGATTCCGGAGCTTGTGTATGCTAGGGCTTGGATTGGATTCATTTATTAGCAGTACCATGCTAGTCCCATGGTATCTCAGATGAACTCTTCTTCGTGATTATGGATTGTATAGTGCTAGAACCACTATGGTAGTGCTAGAACCACTACGTTCTATCCCTAATCCTCCATATATCCTATCGTTGTAGTTGTGGCCATCAAGATACTAAACCCATCTTGATCTTACAGCTAAATCCATATCAGTACTACTACTTGTGATGAATTCATCCTAATAAGAGGATTCATTAGCAGTGAACGTAACTAATCATTCGGTCACTGATTTTTAGGTAATTGTTCTTGCCAACAAGGAATCCTAACCAGAACTTGTTGAGTGATAAGGAGAACTACCCATTCACTTATCAACTATTAGAAAAGCCATTCATCGTGGTTAACGTGCCCTAATCTTAGGAAGACCTGGTAGAACCTTGGTTATTGATTAAGAATCCTGTGGTCTCTTCTCTCGTATTCACAAACCCTTTAGTATAAATTTAGTTTAATATCAAACCGTAATCTTTTCCCAACTCATTGGTAGAAGACTAACTAAGCGTTCAATCTCAATCACCTAAGTCCCTGTGGATTCGACTCGGACTCTCTGCTATCTACTAGTTCCTGATACGACTTGAAAAGTGTCGTGGCTTAACAAGTCTATTCAAAATTACAAATTTATAATCAAACTACTAACTAACTACTTTAGGGGTAGTGAGCAGTGAATCCGAGTCGAATCCACAGGGAATGCTTAGGAAAATAATTAAATTACTAAACTCAATCTAAGTATTCCTACTGATAAGTTGATAAAAGATTCAGAATTGAAATTAAACTAATACTAAAGGATTTATAAATAAGAGAAAAGGTACCATGGAGTTCTTAATCAATAACCAAGGTTCTACCAGGTCTTCTTAAGATCAGGACATGCAAACACGATGAATGGCTCCCTAAAAGTTGATAAGTGAATGACTAGTTCTCCTTATCATTCAACAAGTTTTGTTTAGGATTCGTTGTTGTCAAGAACAATTATCTAATTATCAGTGACCGAATGATTAGTTACGTGCACTGTTAATGAACCCTCGTATAAGGATGAGTTCATCACAAATAGTATTACGGATATGGATTTAGGTGTGAGATCGAGACGGGTTAGCATCTCGATGGCCAAATCTACAAAAGTAGGATGTACGAAGGATTAGAGATAGAACGTAGTGGGACAAGCACTACTATAGTGGGACTAGCAATATACAATCCCTAATCACGAAGAAGATTTCATCCGAGATACCATGGGACTAGCATGGTCCTCTTATTTGGATGAATCCAATCCAAGCCCTAGCATACACAAGCTCCGGAATCAAGTGCAAACAATAACAATCCATACATTCAGCAAGAAATCGACACCAAGGTATAAAAGAAATAAAAATCAATCCATACAAGCCAAACAATCATGTATACAAGTCCTAGATCTCAGAAATCCATAATAGAAATCTTAGTTACATCATAAGAATCCCATGGTAAAAAGTTAGCTACTCATCTTTAGGGTTTGATCCATGGATCAAGGTTGGTGAAGGTCTTCCGCCATGGATTTCCTCCAAAAGATCTCTAAAGAAAAGTTAAAAAGAAGAAAGAAATTGTTCTCCCTCTCCAAGAGAGAAGAAAGACCCTGAAAAACCCTAAAAGATGCCTATTTATAGCCTAGGTATCCACCTTAACTCGGATTAGATCTTGGCCTTTGATTTTGCTTAATAAATATCAAGGAAACGGTCATTTCCGAGTCCAATCGATCGAACTCTGGGTGTCCGATCGATTCGGTGCATAAAAATCTTCGATTTCTAGCTTCTCCCGAGTTCGATCGATCGAACTCTGGGTGTCCGATCGATCGGACTCAGTAGGAGGGATAGCTGGATCGATCGGAAGGTGAATAGCTGTAAAATATACGTTCTGTGAGGTTTCTGCGTAGTCGGATCGATCGGACTCCAGGTGTCCGATCGATCGGACTTTCCATCATATTTACTGTTCTACCATCCAGACTGCGCCATCGGTACTAAAATTGTCATAACTTCTTCTAGAAAACTCGGAATCATGAACCGTAAAATTCTCCTGAAACTAGACTTAAAGAGCTTTCCAACCATATATGGTACATCAACTGGTTCTTCCTGAGCAGGTACATTTTAATCTTCAAAGCCAATCCATCTTCATTCCTTTGCTCCTAGCAGGTCTTTATTTGTTCGTTTGAGCACCAAACATGATCTAACCGTCATTGAAGGCTCTTATACCTGAAATACATCATAGACTATCAAAATAGCATTGCTCAGAGACTAACGAGACCTAGTTGAAAGGGTGATTTGTGCACTTTTCACGTCTTATCACACCCCTCAACTTGATCTTTGCTAGTCCTCGAGCAAAGCAAACAAAAATTAAAAATAAAGCAGTAAATCTAACTAGCCACTTTCGTAGGTCTCACGATTACACTTAGCATGTGTAACAAGCCTTTAAACCCCTGGGTTACCCCAGTGGATGAGTTATAGTCTCCTGAGGGTTTCCAGTGATGATACCCACAAACATCTATACATCCCCTTTAACATGTCATCAGAACTCCATTATAATACTCATTAATTCCAATGCATCAACCAGAAATAATATCCATGAATATATTCTTTAATTCATATTCACATAAAAGTAGAGCAAATCAAAACATGTCATAGCACAGTTCCAATACTTCAACATATTTAATCATGATTCAAAAATAACTTTGACTCTCCAGTGTGTGAATAATGTTCCACATGCATCGGAATATCCATTATATCCATTATATCCAAACATTCAACCATTCAAGATTACAATCCTAAGTAAGCACATATTTTCCACTATCACATAACAATAACTGTTTCTTTTCTTTTCTTTTCTTTTCTTTTCTTTTTTTCTTTTGATTTTCACAAGGAAAATCACCCGTTTTACGTGAATAACATGCTGATCAGGCACATTACCCGATTACTAAGATGAAATCCTGTTATTTTTTCTTTCATTCATAATAACTTTCAACCGTTTTACGCGAACACCATACTGATCAGGCACCCTGCCCAGTTACTAAGTTGAAAGCCTTACACTTGCCAACACATATATTTGTTGCGAACAGAAAATTGCATGTGTTCATGTATCTTCTGTGACATGACAGAGAACTGTAAATCTATCATAGTCTCATGCTCAGAATCAAACTTCAACTCCTAAACATGTGAAAGTGCTCAAGTGCAATAAGATCTGTCAAGTTATTCCTAAATCATGGTAAAAGTGTTAAAATATAAAACTTATGTCATGCATAGCTAAATTTACTAAATCTTATATGATATATAAATTTCTGAATAATTCATAAGACAAATTTCTAAATCAAGCATTTTTATCAATAAGTTTCATAATTTCATTCTTCTGACATAATCCAGGGGATGTTTAATAGTTGGTTATCATAAAATAAATAAATAAACATGAATTCCCATAATTTCATTCTTCTGACATAATCCAGGGGATGTATAATAGTTGGTTATCATAAAATAAATAAATAAACATGAATTCCTAGAATTCTGCCCCCAACTTAAATGTAATTGTCCCCAATTACACTAAGTCATAAAATAAATGAAAGAATAAAGGGTAGAGATAACCTGTAGAGGCTTCGTAAGAAAACGTAACCTTGGTGATAAAAATAAAAATAGATTTGCGGATCAAAGTTAGTCATGAAAACCAAGTAATGCTGTGATGTCAACCTGCTGATTGTTAATCTGCATTCCATAACAATACGCCCTGTAAAATAAGAGAAGATATACCCCATGATTGCATTTATGGAAAGTGAAGAATAAGCATAAAAATTGGAGAAAAATTGGGCAGCATTTCCTCTATTTATTCAATAAGCACAAGGGCTGTACAAATTTTTCATTTATTTCTACAATAACAATCACATCCACATATATAATGCCACATACATTTTGCTCAACCGCCACATCCACATTCACATATATATAGCCACACACACCTGGGGTACACCCCCAAAGCCAAAATCCACTGTAAATATCCACTATCAAGATGCCAAGCGATACAAAAATGAAGCAATGGAGTACAAAAATATGGCCCTCCTCCCGGCACAAACCAAGCACGTCCCACCCAATCAAAAATACAAAACTGACCCAAGATACAGTCTAACTCAAGAAGAACAAACCCATGGTACGACATGTGCCTAGGTACAAGAAACCTAACAGATAAACAATCGAACTAAGCAAGCACAAAGGCGACATGCAAATCGACAAGCTACAAGCATTAGTATCATGGCTGGGGTCCTAGCGCCGTAGAGGTGGGGGGGGTTAGAATGGAACAATGGCAGTCACTGGTGGAGGAGGGTGGAGAAGACGCGGCGGCGGCTTTCCCTTTGCCGACGAGGCCCTTGCGGATGATGTTCTAGGCCCGAACAATAAGATCGACGGAGAAGACGATCGGGGCCGGAGAAGCTTGTCGGAGAAGATAGAACCAGCGATGGAAAGGTGTGATGGGAATGGAGGAAAGGGATGAGGTTGGGTGAGTGGAGAAAAGGGATGGAGGATGGTCTCAGAGTGGGACGGAGATACGCCACCCTAGTCTGGATGGCTAACCAACCGGCAGCGAACGCCGACGAGCACCGCGCAAGGGAGGATGGCTGGACGGAAAGAAAAAACAGAGCACGGCTAGAACGGACAGGAAAAATAGAGTAGCAACGGAGAGGGAAAGGAAGAAAAGAAGAGAGAAGGACGGGAAGATGGGCGCCGGCCTTGGCCGCCGACATAATTGGTCAAGACTCATGGCGAAAGCCATGGGTGTCGCCGGTGGCTAAGAAACAGAGGAAGCACGGATAGTAGAGGAGGAAGGAACACAGAGGAGAGGATCGGTGATGTCGGAGGACACAAGGGAAGCTTACCGGCGTCGGAGGAGGTGGTTTCGATGGTGGTAGAGGCCGGCGAAGATATAGTTGGTCAAATTGGAGCTTGAATCTGACTTGGAGACGGCGACGGCGGTGGTGCGGACCATGTGAGTTTTAGAAGAACTCGAGCAGGATCGATCGGACGAGACCGGTTGGATCGATTCGTCGCCACGTGGACGCATCGGGTGCAATCGGATGAAATAGTGAAGAAACAGGTCCGATCGATCGAATTAATTTAGACGGATCGATCCGACTTACTCGAGTAGACTCATTGAGAAGGATGGATAGACGGATCGATCGGTAGGTCGCTTCTCAAAAACACCATGCTCTGTTACCAATAAATAGAAAAGCAGGATCGATCGGTCCCGATAGGAAGGATCGATCGAACGCTCTCAACTAGTATCTATTATTGAAGGAGCGATTGAAGGATCGATCGGAAGGTGTCACACGGAATACACTACGTTCTGTCACACTTAAATACCCACCTTGGATCGATCCATGGTGATAGGTGGGATCGATCCGACTAACTTGGATCGATCCGTCGGGGTAGGTGGGATCGATCCGACTATGGCCCATGAAAATTACATGTGACTCAAAGACGGATCGATCCGTCTCTGTCCGTAGGATCGATCGGTCTCAAGTGAACGTGAAAAATCACATAATAAACCTGGGAATTTAAGCTCTCACCACTTATGCATAAATATTAACCTCCCCAAGGCAACTAAACTGAATCAAGCACACCCTAGTCCATCTTTCAACATGAAAATTCAACAATGACAATCACGACATCACAATTAATCGACCAACAAGCAACTAAAAAACACACCAAAATCAAACATGCAACTAAGTGGAAAACAAGCAAGCATACAAAGAATAAAGTTCAAACAAGCTAGTAAAATGCAAAGAAGAGATGGGTTGCCTCCCACCAAGCGCTTGGTTTACCGTCTCGAGCTCGACATCATGCAAGCTCAACTAAAATTGAATTTGGGTGGTCGGTGGTTCCAGGTGAAGAAATACATGGACCGAAGAATAGAGAAGACATGCAAACACGATCCATCAAAGAAAAAGGACAAGTCTCAGATAATGAAAGCATTAAAAATTTTAGTCCGTGACCAATCATCATCCTGCAAATCATGTGTTTCAATAGCTCTGTCCATCATCATATAGGCTTTTGGTGGCCTATGGTTTAAAGTATAGAAATACATGCATCGAAGGATGGAGATGAGGTGCAAACATGCTTTATCAAAGAAGAAAGGAGAATTCATGGCAAATAATTCATTATAAGCTTTACGCATTGGCCAATTTTCATCCTTGAAGCCATGGATTTCAATAAATAGAGTCATCATCAACTGGTCTTTTGGTGGCCGATGATTAAAAGTAAAGAAATACATGGTCCGAATAAAAGTAAAGCCATGCAAACATGCTTCATCAAAGAAGAAGGAAATGTCCGTAATAAACAAAGTACGTGAAAGACAAGAAGTCTTGCATAAATCTTTGATGCAGCTACAATCAAATTCAGCATGATCTAAGAAATTCGGAAAAACGAGGTTTGGTACCTCATAATGTTTAACAAGTGCGGATGAAGTAAAGGGTAGAGGCTCAAAGTGAGGTTTCCTAAAGGAGGTCTCACAAGGATCATCCAAGTCATCACACGCATCATCCATGACATCAAAGACTGACATGGGATTTTTACATGAAACTTCATCAATATATGCATCAAGATTAGGTAAGTCCTCATAACAAACTTTATGAACCGGCAAATTAATATCATGATAATATTCCTCCTCAAGGTTAGATATATTCTTAGAAAAATGTTCATAGACCGGCGACACAATATCACATGAATCATTATCAAAATCAGGTATCTCCTCATGAAAAGCTTCATAAATTGGCAAGTCGAAATCAAATGATTCATCCTCAATATTAGGTATGTGGTTGTGGACAGCGTCATAAACCGGTATAATAATATCATCATGACTCATGGAAGGTATCAAATCATGCATGCATTCCTCAATACCATTATCATCAAGAAACACCAGAGGGACCGATTCATTCACATCACAAAGCGTATTATCATCGAAAGTATCACGAACCGGTAATACCTCAAAAGGAATCTCATTGTTGCATGCATCATAAGCATTATCATCAGCATTAGAAGGCACCTCATTCACACAACCATCACCCTCATCATCATATGAATCTATCAAAGAAGCTATTTGTCTAATTCGGGCTTCTATCTTGGCTATTAATTGTGAATGAGAATGTATAATTGGTGTTAGTTCCTCAAAAGTCTCACGAACCGGTAAAACCCCAAAAGAAATCTCATCGTTGCTTGCATCATAAACATTGGAAAAATGAACATCACAAGCCTTGTCATTAGAACTAAGGAGCACCGGCTCATTTCCACAATCATCCACCTTATCATCATATGAGTCTATCAAAGAAGCTATTTGTCCAATTCGGGCTTCTATGTTAGCTATTAATTGTGAATGAGAATGAACAATTGGTGTTATTGCCTCAATAGTCTCTACATCATTAAGAGTCCTTTCATCTACAAATGGATCTACTTGTGCTTGTGATTCAAGGGGATTAAAAGGCTCATACCAACATTGGGATGGTGGGTATTGTGTTTGAGGAAAATAAGACGGTTCAAAACTAGGTGCAAAGTATTGGTTCGGTATGCTTGAATCTTGTGGTTGAACATTATGAGGATAGTAACCTTGGAATTGCCAATAAGGGTATGAATGATCACTCAACTCCGGATCATAGGTGTATGAATGTGAATCATATATTGGGTTTGAGAAATCATATGTATCATTAGCATAAGTTGGTGAATGGTTAGGTGGTAAAACATAATTGTTCAATGCGGCACCCGGTGGCATATAATTATCGGCCATGTATAAACGATCAAATAAATAAGGATCAAGTCAAAAAGTTAGAAATATGTTACAAGGGGCTGGTCCAAGCACAAGACGTTCGTCGTCGACCGTAGACCGTTGATTCTCCTCACGTCGGTGTCTCCTAACAACAAGAAGATATAGCAATGTAAGTACGAATCTTCTTCTTCTTTTTTCTTTCTTTTCTATTTTTCATTTTTTTTTATAAAATATTTTTTTAAAAAAAAAAATCAACTAACGAAATTTATCAGGAATATTAGACTAAGCAAAGCAATTCAATCATCTCCTATAGCAATCCCCGGCAACGGCGCCAAAATTTTGATACGACTTGAAAAGTGTCGTGGCTTAACAAGTCTATTCAAAATTATAAATTTATAATCAAACTACTAATTAACTACTTTAGGGGTAGTGAGCAGTGAGTCCGAGTCGAATCCACAGGGAATGCGTAGGAAAATAATTAAATTACTAAACTTAATCTAAGTATTCCTACTGATAAGTTGATAAAAGATTCAGAATTGAAATTAAACTAATACTAAAGGATTTATAAATAAGAGAAAAGGTACCATGGAGTTCTTAATCAATAACCAAGGTTCTACCAGGTCTTCTTAAGATCAGGGCATGCAAACACGATGAATGGCTTCCTAAAAGTTGATAAGTGAATGGCTAGTTCTCCTTATCATTCAACAAGTTCTGTTTAGGATTCCTTGTTGGCAAGAACAATTATCTAATTATCAGTGACCGAATGATTAGTTACGTTCACTGCAAATGAACCCTCGTATTAGGATGAGTTCATCACAAATAGTATTACGGATATGGATTTAGGTGTGAGATCGAGACGGGTTAGCATCTCGATGACCAAATCTACAAAAGTAGGATGTACGAAGGATTAGAGATAGAACGTAGTGGGACTAGCACTACTATAATGGGACTAGTACTATACAATCCCAAATCACGAAGAAGATTTCATCCGAGATACCATGGGACAAGCATGGTCCTCTTATTTGGATGAATCCAATCCAAGCCCTAGCATACACAAGCTCCGGAATCAAGTGCAAACAATAACAATCCATACATTCAGCAAGAAATCGACACCAAGGTATAAAAGAAATAAAAATCAATCCATACAAGCCAAACAATCATGTATACAAGTCCTAGATCTCAGAAATCCATAATAGAAATCTTAGTTACATCATAAGAATCCCATGGTAAAAAGTTAGCTACTCATCTTTAGGGTTTGATTCATGGATGAAGGTTGGTGAAGCTCTTCCGCCATGGATTTCCTCCAAAAGATCTCTAAAGAAAAGTTAAAAAGAAGAAAGAAATTGTTCTCCCTCTCCAAGAGAGAAGAAAGACCCTGAAAAACCCTAAAAGATGCCTATTTATAGCCTAGGTATCCACCTTAACTCGGATTAGATCTTGGCCTTTGATTTTGCTAAATAAATATCAAGGAAACGGTCATTTCCGAGTCTGATCGATCGAACTCTGGGTGTCCGATCGATCCGGTGCATAAAAATCTTTGATTTCTAGCTTCTCCCGAGTCCGATCGATCGAACTCTGGGTGTCCGATCGATCGGACTCAGTAGGAGGGATAGCTGGATCGGTCGGAAGGTGAATAGCTGTAAAATATACGTTCTGTGAGGTTTCTGCGTAGTCGGATCGATCGGACTCCAGGTGTCCGATCGATCGGACTTTCCATTGTATTTACTGTTCTACCATCTAGACTGCGCCATCGGCACTAAAATTGTCATAACTTCTTCTAGGAAACTCGGAATCACAAACCGTAAAATTTTCCTGAAAATAGACTTCAAGAGCTTTCCAACCATATATGGTACATCAGCTGGTTCTTCCTGAACAGGTACATTTTAATCTTCAAAGTCAAACCATCTTTATTCCTTTGCTCCTAGCAGGTCTTTATTTGTTCGTTTTAGCACCAAACATGATCTAACCGTCATTGAAGGCTCTTATACCTGAAATACATCATAAACTATCAAAATAGCATTGCTCGGAGACTAACGAGACCTAGTTGAAATGGTGATTTGTGCACTTTTCACGTCTTATCAGTTCCTTAGTAGTTAAAGTAGAGCACAGAAATTATAGTAATTTTTGTTAGACTTGTTAAGCCACGACACTTTTCAAGTCTTATCAAAATTTTGGCGCCGTTGCCGGGGACTATACAGTGTTTTGAGTTGTTTACTTAGTAGAGTTTCTTGCTTAATTAGTTGTTGTCCGTCATTTATTATATAAAAGATAAAAAAATAGTTCCAATACTAATATTTCCATATCTTTTTGTGATCATTGGGGAAGAACGACGAAGCATCCATCTGAGCAGTGAAGGTGCGATCACAAACAAACACGTCATCGAGATTGCACTGTTTGTATTTCTAACTCTTTTAGATCTTTGTGATGTGTGAATGAATGATGATAAGGACCCAAATCTTTCTCTTACATTGAAAGAATTTTTTGCTTCTTGTGGTGCATCGCATAAACCTTTAGTTTCGTCTCCGCCTCATCAAACCATGGATAACCCTAATGATCCTCCTGAATCCAATATTAATCCTAACCAACCTGAAGATCAAGGTCGTAGGGCTATGAAGGATTTCTATGTTCCTAATTCTTTCACTTCCAACTCTTACATTCAACCTCCGATGATTGGGGCAGCCCATTATGAAATTAAACAGTAATTTTTACAATCTCCACCAACTTTTCATGGATTGTCTAATGAAGACCCGTATAACCACATTGAGGAATTCATTCTTATAAGTTTTACAGTAAGAGTCAACAATTTTACTAAAGATGCTTGGCGACTCAAACTGTTTCCTTTTACTCTTAAGGGAAAAGCCAAACATTGGCTTAGTTTTTTGGAACCTCGATCTATTACTACCTAGTCTCAATTACAAGCTCAATTCCTTGAAAAATTCTTCCCGATTACTAAGAAAAGTGACCTTCGTCATGAAATTTCGTCATTTAGACAAGCCGACGATGAAGCATTCCATGAGGCTTGGGATCGTTATAGAGAGCTACGTAGGAAATGTCTCCATCATCAATTTCCTCAATGGGCCATAGTAGAACATTTTTATAAAGGTCTTAAGGAGAAACATCAGTTGACTATAGATGTTGCTTGTGGAGGACTTTTCATTACCAATCCTCTTGATGATTCTTAGAGGCTCTTTGAGAGACTTGCTGAAAACTCTCAACATCATGCCACTTCCTCTAGGAATAATCACGGACCTTCAACCCAATCTAACCCTAGAGGAGTCCTTGAACTAAATGAGTCAACCCGCCTTGCCCAACAAGTTGATGCATTGAGTAGGAAGCTTGATCAAGTTCTTACCCAAACGACAAATCAAGTTGATTCTTCTATTCCTCCTATGTTTCCATCTTCTGGAGACCTTTGTTTCTTGTGTTCTGCTCCTGGTCATGATGTTACTGACTGTCATTTAGCATGCCATTATCCAGAGTTAGTACAGAAACATATAAATGCAATTTGTGATCAATCTAAACTAACTTATGATTCTTATTCCAATACCTACAATCCTGGTTTGAGAGACCATCCAAATTTTTCTTGGAGAACACCTAGCCAACAACCAACTTCTTTTAATTCAAGGCCATCCATGGGTGCTCAAACTCTAAGTTATCCTTCGAAGTTTCAAACATCATATCCTACAAATTCTTAAAGCCAAACTCCGCCATTTCCACCTTCATATCGGCCTTTCCAACCTCAACCATCTCAACCTTGGGGGCATAAACCATATGTACCTCCCCAGAGTCAAGGATCTCAAAATCAATCGTCTTTTCCTCTACAACAATCGAGTCAAAGTCCAACTATTGATGATCGACTTTTGAAGTCCTTGGACTCTTTTGAAGCTAATAACCAACTACTTCACTCCCATTCTCAAGCTTTAGCTAAGATGGAAGTTCAAATGGGTCAACTAGCTAATACTTTGTCTAGAAGAGAGGATGGGCAATTGCCAAGCCAACCTATTCCAAACCCTAGAGGCCAACATTCTGTAGACTCGTCTCATGAACAAGTCCAAGCTGTAACTACTCTTCGAAGTGGTAAAACTTTTGTCAATATAGAGAAACCAGATGAAGCTACATGTGACCAAGATCTGCATGCATCCCAATCTTAGAAATCATTAGATCAAGATTCACATGCATCAAAAGAACCTAATTCATCATCTAATATTTTGACTCCAAGTCTTCATGATTCTATTGACAATTTACATGCATCACCGAACATGACATCATCTCATGAGAAAGAAACAAATCCCACGACTTATGTTCCTAAGGTTCCTTTTCCTGAAGCTTTAGTAGATCCAACTTCCACTCCATACAGGAATTCAAAATTAGATGAAATGATGGATGTGTTTAAGAAAGTTCACATTAACCTTCCTCTTCTTGATGTCATTAAACAAATTCCATCCTACGCTAAATTCCTCAAGGATCTTTGCACTCATAAAAGACAATCTAGATCTCATGTTTCTAGGTAGATTTTCTTGACTGAGCAAGTTAGCTCAATCCTTCGCTGTGATCTTCCTCCCAAGCTTAAAGATCTTGGAACCCCCACCATCTCATGCATTATAGGAAATCACACGATTGATGGAGCATTATTAGATTTGGGTGCAAGTGTTAATCTCATGCCTTATTCTTTATACTCTAAGGTTGGCATAGGAGAACTGAAACCAACAGTCATGACTTTGCAATTAGCCGATCGATCTATTAAGACCCCAAGAGGAATTCGTGAAGATGTTTTGGTTAAGGTTGATCAGTGTGTTTTTCCGGTTGATTTTGTAGTCCTCGATATGGAACCTGGAGTTCAAACTAAGAAGTCTGTCCCTATAATTCTTGGCCGACCTTTCCTAGCTACGGCCAATGCGTGTATTAACTGTAGAGATGATATCCTGACAGTCACGTTTGGTAATATGGAACTTCGTTTAAATATATTTCTTGCCTCAAAGAATCATGCATATGATGATGATTGTTTTATGATTAATGCATTAATCAATGATGATGAAGTGAATAGTTGTGTTGATGATACACTGCCTACATTATTGCTGAATGTTGATGCTCCGTGTGGGAGTTTTGAAAATGGTTGTGATATGTCTATTGAGATTGAGGATGATGGTTTTGAACAACATTTGTTAGATTTGCATGGAGATTTTCTGAATAAAGATGTAGTTCTTTCGGTTGTGAATGACGAGAATAGTGATTTGAATGAGTTTTCATCGGTTTTCAAGCCTGAAAATGAAGAGGTTTTAAAGGATTTTAATGATCTTGATTTGGTTACTGATATTTGTGGAATTTCGTGGAAAGAGCCTCTCATTTAGCCCTTATCTCCAACTTTCTCAATTCCAGCTATACCTTCTTTGGTTGCGCCGCCATCTTTAGAGTTAAAAACGTTCCCTTTCAATCTGAAATATGCCTTCCTTGGACCTGAGTGTACTCTTCTACTAATTATCTCTTCTGCATTAACCATTGATCAAGAATCTCAACTACTTGAGGTTCTTAAATTGCATAGAAGAGCTATAGGCTGGTCCATTGGTGATCTTAAAGGCATAGATCCCTCGATTTGCAAGCATCACATACTCTTAGAGAATGAAACCAAATATGTAAGGGAGATGCAACGCCGCCTTAATCCTCTTATGAAAGATGTCATAATGAAAGAAGTAATTAAACTGTTAGATGCAGGGATAATATACCCTATTTCGGATTCTAAATGGATTAACCCAACTCAAGTCGTTCCTAAGAAATCTGAGATCACAGTGGTTAAAAATGATAAAGGGGAGGATATCCCAACTAGACAGACCACAGGGTGGAGAGTTTGCATCAATTATAGGTGTCTTAATGCTTTGACTCGTAAAGACCATTTTCCATTGCCCTTCATTGATTAGATTTTGGAAAGACTAGCGGGCCAATCATATTATTGCTTTCTTGATGGTTATTCTGGGTATAATGTGAGGCCCGCTGGGTCTACCGTGGGAAAAGATGCCTGCGCCTGGAGGGCGGGGCTGAGTCGGGTCGCCGGGTAAGCAATCCCACAACGCCTGGGTATGGTCCGGCGTTCGATAGAAGTATATAGTAAGTCCTTAATAGACACAACGTGTTTTAAAGCCGTGCTGGCAGTGATCCGTCAGAAAAACTCCAAGGTTAAGCGTGCTTGCCTTGGAGCGGTCACGGGATGGGTGACCTACTGGGAAGTTTTCTCAGATTTCTACGGTGAGCCAAAAGCGGACAATATTGTGTCGGGTGGGGCCCTCGGGTGGATCCTGGTCGGAATGGGAGCCCGTGGGCCGGGGCCCAGTAGAGGGCCGGGGCGTTACAGTAATTGGTTGGGTCTAGTCAGGTCATGTAGCTAGACTAGTCAGAGTCTAGGGACTAAGTTGATGACTTGATCTGAGGACTTTGATCTGATTAAAGATCTGATTGAGGATTCGATTTGAGGATCTAATTTGAGGATTTGATCTGATTGAGGATCTGACTTGAGGATTTGATGTGATTGAGGATGTGTCGCCTATACTAGTATAGTGAGGCCTGTATAGAGTCTAGAGGGGTCTGGGCGAGCTATGACGGGCGGACGCGGCGACTGTGCGTGTAAGACTTACCCAGACTAGCCAGACCATACTAGGGTCTGTATACTAGGATAGGTTTGGTGTACACCAGCGTCTTAGAGTGTTTACAGGTGACTCCTACTTGGCTTTTGAGCTCATTGTTTGGGTTTTTGGTGCAGGTAGGCCCGAGACCACTGCACCCTATGGAGATCATGTTCTGTACAAAGGAGTCATTCTGTATTTTGCTTCTTTTATTATGTATGAAAAGCATGTATATGTTGGAATTTAGAAAAAGGGTTGTATATTGTAAATTTGGGTTGTAATATCTTGTATTTTGATGTCTACAAATCCTATGTACATGAAACATGTAGATGAAATGAATGAATGTAGGTGGACGAATGTGTCCCTAATAGTTGTGATTAAATGGTGTAAATTATGTATTATTAGTGATTGACAGGTTGTAAATGTGAACTCACGCGCCCGTGCCCAAGGGTCATGCCGAAATTTTCAATAATTATTGGGACAATTTTTTATTTAAATTGGGACGGGGTGTGACAGGTTGGTATCAGAGCCGGTTCTCAGCCGGAAATTGTGCCAGTGAGGACGTTGGGCCTCCAAGTGGGGTGGATTGTGAGGCCCGCTGGGTCTACCATGGGACAAGATGCCTGCGCCTGGAGGGCGGGGCTGAGTCGGGTAGCCGGGTAAGCAATCCCACAACGTCTGGGTATGGTCCGAGGTTCGATATAAGTATATAGTAAGTCCTTAATAGACATAACGCGTTTTAAAGCCGTGCTGGCAGTGATCCGTCAGAAAAATTACATGGTTGAGCGTGCTCGACCTGGAGTAATCACACGATGGGTGACCTACTAGGAAGTTTTTTCAGATTTCTGCGGTGAGCCAAAAGCGGACAATATTGTGTCGGGTGGGGCCCTCGGGTAGATCCTGGTCGGACCGGGAGCCCGTGGGCCGGGGCCCAGTGGAGGGCCGGGGCGTTTCATATAATCATGTGGCTATAGATCCTAATGATCAAGAGAAGACAACCTTTACATGTCCGTATGGAATGTTTGCATATGGTTGCATGTCCTTTGGCCTTTGCAATGCTCTAGCTACATTCCAACGTTGCATGCTTGCTATCTTTGGGGACATGATTGAACAGTTCTTAGAAATATTTATGGATGACTTCTCTGTTTTTGGCCAATCCTTTGAATCATGCCTTGTAAACTTATCCAAAGTTCTTGCTAGATGTGAAAAAACTAATCTTGTGTTGAGTTGGGTATCGTTCTTGGCCATGTGATTTCAAGTAGAGGGATTGAAGTAGATAAAGCTAAGTTAGAACTCATTTCTAAACTTCCTCCTCCTTCTTCAGTTCGTCAAATTCGGTCATTCTTGGGCCATGCTGGGTCCTACCAGCGATTTATTAAAGATTTTAGTAAGATCTCCCGGCCGCTATGTGCTTTACTGGTGAAAGATGTTCCATTTGTGTTCGACAATTCTTGTCCTAACGCTTTTAATATCCTTCGTGATTCACTCTCTTCAGCACCTATTGTCCATTCTCCAGATTATGGCCATCCTTTTGAAATCATGTATGATGCATCTGATCATGTTGTGGGCGTCGTTTTCGGACAAACTATTGATAAACTTCCTCGAGACATTTATTATGCTAGCAAAACGTTAAATGAAGCCCAAGTGAACTACACGACTACTGAGAAAGAATTGCTTGCTGTGGCCTTTGCCTTTGAAAAGTTTTCTTCTTACCTTCTTGAATCAAAAGTAGTCATCTTTACCGATCATTCAACCCTTAGATATCTTGTTACAAAGAAAGAGCTCAAACCTCGATTAATTCGTTGGATCATGCTTCTTCAAGAGTTCGATCTTGAGTTACGGGATAAAAAAAGGGAGCCCTAAACGTGGTTGCAGATCACCTTTCTCGACTTCCTTTAGATATCATCAATGATTCATCCCCAATTAATGATACCTTCCTCGATGAACAACTCTTAGCTGTTGATCAAGCACCGACGAGACCGTGGTTTGCACATATCATAAATTATCTTGTTTCGGGATTCACTCCTGCTCATTGGAATAAACAAGATCGAGATAAATTCTTTTCGAAAGTCAAATCTTATGTTTGAAATGATCCTATCCTTTTTAAGCATTGTCCGGACCAAATTATGAGATGTTGTGTGCCCGAATCTAAAATTATCTCCATTTTGACATCATGCCATTCTCATGCATGTGGAGGACACTTTTCAGGCCGTAGAATCGCAACAAAAATCTTTCAGTCTGGGTTTTATTGGCCCTCGATTTTTCGTGATGCTCACAGTTTCTCCAAAGCTTGCATTCATTGTCAACAGTTGGGTAGTATTTCTCGTCGAAATGAAATGCCTCAGAATCCAATTATTGAATGTGAAGTATTTCATATGTGGGGTATTGATTTCATGGGCCCGTTTCCTCCTTCGAATGGCTACACTTACATCTTATTAGCCGTTGATTATGTTTTAAAATGGATTGAAACCATAGCCACTAGGACCAATGATCACCGAGTCGTAGTCAAATTCCTTCATTCTAATATTTTCTCTCGATTTGGTCATCCTAGAGCAATAATAAGTGACGGTGGATCGCATTTCATGAATAGGTATTTCCGTCACACCTAGATAAATATAACATCTTCCATAAGGTTGCCACTCCCTATCATCGTCAAATCAGTGGGCAAGTGGAGGTGTCTAATCGGGAAATCTAACGCATATTTGAGAAAGTAGTGCGTTCGGATAAAAAAGATTGGTCCATGCGCTTGAATGAGGCTTTATGGGCGTATAGAACAGCATTCAAAACACCCATTGGGATGTCACCATATCGATTAGTCTAGGGTAAGCATTGCCGCTTACCAGTGAATCTCATGGACAAAGTGTGATTAACTATTAAAAAGGTTAATTGGTTACCTACAGGCCGGAGTGCTCGTTTGCTTCAACTCAATGAGTGGGATGAAATACGTAATGAAGCCTACGATAATGCTTTTATTTATAAGGCTCGAACTAAAGCTTACCATGACAAGTTCTGCCACACCCCGACCCAGAAAACCCATCCGAGCCGAGGCGTGAGGGGAAACCTACACTATTCATCTCCAACTGACGCGATACAATGCGGAAAACATAAATAAATAGGAGATTTAACCATCAAAATCGTGTTTTCTTTGCACCATTGGCTTCCCCATCGTTGGTTACACATGCTTGCAAAGTTTCATCAACTTCCAACATGATTTGATCATTCAAATCCAAGAAATTGGATTTCTTGCACTATTCTGAGGAACTGTGCCGTGGGGCTGACGGTTGATCGGTGGATCGACCGTCAAACGTTAATATGCTTCTTTCGAGCCTGACGATCGACCATCGGATTGACCGTCGTATCGACCGTCGGGCTCTGTCGCGTTTTTGGCCTCCCACGGTCGATGCCCCGATCGACCACGGTTCCTTCTTCTTTTCCTTTCCGCCTCACGGTCGACCGTCGGATCGACCATCGCATCGTCCGTGAGGCTCTGTCTCATTTGGGGCTTCCCAGGGTAGATGCACCGATCGACCGTGGCCCCTTTGCTTTTCCCTCATTTGACCCCACGGTCGACCGTCAGATCGACCGTGGCATCGACCGTGGCCTCACGGTCGACCGTCGCATCGACCGTGGGCCATTGAGCTGTGTTTGCTGATTTCCTTTGATTGGTTTTCATCCATGATAGATATCCAATCATGTTAGGAAGCATACACGTCGTTTTCACTGGATTTTCAAGGGATTTCTATCAAGATTGAGAATCGAACCGCGTACTTATCTTTTTGGGAAATTCACTTGTTGTCTGGCATTTAAATACTTGGTTGATAGTAGTTTAGCTGCTTATAGCTTTCCTTAGCCGTTAGCTAACTATGAGTGTTAGCTAACGAGGTATTGTGGAACCTTAGTCCGTTGTCGGCGTGTGCCGAGGGCTATTGTATAACTGTTGGCTAGTTACCTGCGGGGTAACTGTGGAACCTTAGTCTGTCAGGTGCAAGAGGGCACTGAAGACTATTATATATCTGTGTTTACCGTTTGGCTCTAATCATTGTTTGGTTAGTATAGATTATCTGTATTTGAGGCCTTTGCTATGCTCACCCCTTGGGCTAGCTATAGGCTATGCCTAGCCCTGTATGATTATTGTCATGTTGTTGCATGCCTATATCTCGTTATATGTGCCTGAGTATTGCATACATCTTGTTTGCATTAGAGGCATATCGGGTTAGGCCGGCGATGGGTTGATCGCCTCCGAGGCTCTCGGGTAGCTCAGATCTAGCCTTAGGACCGCGACTGGGTAGTCAGGATTAGGGCGTGATTGTTTAATCAGAATCTCATGTTATTGAGGATGCACGCTAGTTGACTATGATCAATGTTTTGAGTTTTAGAGGTCGTGTTGTCTTCCCAAGGCTAAGTACTAAGGATGGTTGTCGATGCATTCCCGACGTGGTTCCCCAAGGCATGGTATTCTTGCTTAGGTAAGGGTGATCCTGCATGTTACTGTTCCTTGGCCTTCTGGTAACATGTTATAGAGACAAGTTTCATGACAGGAGCCCTTGGCACATCGATAGGGTTATGGGACCCGTGGCATCCGTTAGACTTGCCCTTGGGACATCAATAGGGTTATGGGACCCATGGCATCCGTTAGACTTGAGCGGGGAGACAACACTGTTGTTGTTTTCCTCCTTTCTGTGTGCCGTAGAGTAGAACCCTACTAAGCTTATCGCCAGTTCTTCAGCAGTAGAGCCGACGTGTGAGGACATGTCCCTCTACTCCTGGGTCGACCGGTTGGGTCGGACCCGTGGCTCGTTTGTTTGTTTCGCGTCGAGCGCGCGATCCGGTGAATCGTATTGTTTCTTGGACCGCAAGGGCAATTTGGTAAATTTGGCCTTGTCGGTTTGTTTTACACCCGCGTGTGCACACACAGCCTCTGATTGATATTTGTGTTTGATTAGATCCGTTAGGGGTTTTTTTGACCTGTTCGGATCGATCCAAGTGTGTTGGATCGATCCATCCTTGTCTTGGATCGATCCATCCTTGTGTTGGATCGATCCAGACACTGTAGCTAGTCCGTGGCTTTTTCCTTCGCGAGGACGGCAGCCGGCCGTCGCTCTCTCTTGTCAGAAAGGGAGGACTTTCCCTCCCCTCCTTCCCCTTTCCCCCGGCTTTCCCGGCTTTCCCCCGGGGCTTTCCTTCCTCTTCTTTCCTTCTCTTCTCTTCTCTTATTCTTCCTTCTTTCTCTTCTTCCCGTGGTGCTCTGCTTCCTCTGTTTTCTCCCGATAGCCCTCTTGTTCTTCACCGTTCTCCCTCCTCCGGCCACCGTTTTGGGCGTTCCAAAGCTTGTTGGATTCGTGGCGACGAGAGGAAGATCGCTGAGGTGGTTTGGAGCCTTGTTGGTGACGGGTTTGCGAGGGATCAACCGAGGAATGCACAGTTCGGTAGGTTCTTCTACCTACATGTGTTCTTTAATGGGTTTCTCGTGATCTAGCCGTTGGATCTTGTTGATCTTTGTCTTGTTGTCTTCCTCTTTCCTAGTAGAATTACTGATATAAGTTTCATGATATTTGGTTGAGATTTGAGTAGGATTTATGCATGATTAATCTCGGTTTTTCTGGTTTCTTCTGTTCTTGAAGAACAGTCGGCTTCCGGCGAGTTTTTCAGCCGGTACGTACATGATCTTGACTTATGATGAATATAAGAGTTGTAGATCTCTGAGCTATCTTTCTATTCCATCTTATTGCGTAATTTTCCGATTTTTCTACGAATTTTGGTGATTTGTCTCGTGACCTGCGACGAGGCTGATCTGAAGCTGGCCTGGTAAGGAGCTGTTCGGATCGATCCAAATGGTTCAGATCGATCCAATATTTTCTGGATCGATCCAAACATTCCAGATCGATCCAATATTTTCTGGATGGATCCAAACATTCCGAATCGATCCTAAAGCTGCCTGGTGGTGTTTTATGATCCATTTTTAGTGGTTTTGATTAATGTTTTCCCGTTAATCCAACCGTTGGATGATTATGGATTTTGGATATGATGATCCTGATATATACACCTACTGATGGCTAAGTTGGATCTTGAATCCGACGTCGTTTGGACGTCGGATCGACGGGATCAATTAGCCCTTAAGTAGAGGCTTGAGTGTTTTGAATATAATATTATATTTCGGAATATAATATTATATTGTTTACTGTTCATCATCGTTTTTGGGGTTGCTTCCCGTTGCAGGAGTCCGCGGTCGACGGTCGCGGTACCATCGTAATGCCGAGACCCGCTACGGATCGCTGCAGCGGCCGGTTGACTTATATGATGTTTGCCATACTGTTGGATGCTTTACTCCTTATCTGTGTATGTCATAGCATGCATTGTTGATTTGTGCATTAGTTGCATTGGTTAGGGTGTGTGTGATACTTGGGTCGCCGTCCCGAGGCTGGAAGCTCGGACTTAGCCTTAGGACCGAGGTTGGGTAGTTTGGACCCGGTTCAAATTATGGTGTCCAGTCAAACTTGATAATAGGCTTAGATGACTGGTGCACCTGTTGCTTGATGATTGTAGAGTTCGTGTCGGCCTCAAGCCAGACGTTGTGGGTGCAAACCGGTGTCCGGATCATTGTCTCTTGGGGGGAAGAGGTGCCTACCCAGCGGTGTGGTTGCCCGCCTAGCAGTGTTTGGTGCCTGCTAGTGAGACGGCAGTGTGGTTTCCTGCCCCGCTGAGGGCAACCCAGCATGTGACCAGTTCGGCTGGAAGACCATGACTGGGCCTCCCTTCAGGGACACCGGCGAAGGGTTATGGGACCCTTGTTACACACCCAAGTCTTGCTTGAGCGCGGCACTGTTGCGTTTCCCTTTTCCTTCTATGTGTCGTACTGTAGATCCCTACTGAGCTTAGTGCTTACACCTACCCGGGCTGCGTTTTGCAGGTGCAGGCGTCAGTTCTTCCTCTGTGGCCCTTACCGAGTAGTTGGTCGGCGGTGCGGCGGCGCCTGGTGGACTTTGAGAGGTGGCGATATTTACTGCTTTTATCTTATGTTAGTTAGTCTCCTACGGGAGTGATGTTGTATTTGAATCTTCCCTTCTCCGAGGATTTGTATATTAAACACTTGAGTTTTAAATCTGTGGTTCGAGGTTCTGCTAATTGTTGTTTTTAAATTGAGGATGCTTTTTGATGAATTGTTAGTGAGACCAATAGGTTAGAGGAAACCCTTGCCGTCTTTTTTCGCGTTTTGTTAGGTTCCGGTTCGCGTCGCCCGGCCCGGTTGGGCTTTCGTGGGTCGGGGCGCGACACGACGAGATCATCTTTTGGAGGCGCGACTACATCCAGAGGTGCTTGAGGTTGCTGGAGGACAATTGTTGTACTTTGGCCGTTTTGTAAATTGTAAACATCTTTCGATGACTTTTGGGATTATTTGTATAATATCTTTTCCCTTGGAGGAGTTTGATAAGAATTGTAATCAGATGTTTAAAAAGTACAACTTGATGTTTTGTAAATTGAATTACAGTTTACCTCTGCAATATAAATTGTTTAGATTTATTTATGTTTTACATTGTCGTTTTGAGAGAGAAAGGGAACTGATTGTAGTTGATTCTTTATGCATGATATTGTAGCCATAAAAATAAATTAAAATACACAGCATCGTCCATATGAAAGTTGGCATGTCAGCAAGGGAAGTATATGCTACTTTAGGATACTATGATGCCTATTATTGTTTGACTTGCTTTCAGGGAAAATATTAGTCACAGATTTACTAGGCTAATTTTTTCTTTTTGTATGTTATAATGCCCTCGTCTTTTCTACACAATATTATCCATTTTTTGCTCCACCGTCAAGATGCCCGATACACACAATCCACCCCCTTGGGGGATTCTCATGAAGGTCCAAGAGGGGGGTGAATTGGACTCTTTTCGAAATCTAGATCAATGGAAAAAACCAGATAGGAGAGAACTAATACCTTAAAAGCTTGTAGATGGAATGAAACTAAAACACAATAGCATTCAAGAACAATATTAAGAAGGTTAGAGAGATGGCACCAATTTTATAGTGGTTCGACCCAACTCTTGGTCTACGTCCACTTCTCCCAAGGCTCCCTTTGAGGTTCCAATACTTACAAATCCCTTACAAGCTTTTCCTCCAAGCTTTCTGGTGCTTGGTGACCTTACACTCACATCCACTTGCTGTTAACTATCTCGTAAGATACTTCTTCACACTTGAAGAAGGCTTACAAAGGTTGTCGCACAAAAGAGAATAAGTAGAAAGCTTCTCTAACACTTGCTCAGATGATCTCAATAATATTGATTAAAGTTCTAGCAAGTTTACATGAAGGAACTACTTATACATGGGCTTCAACCAGCTCAACAAGGAGCTCCAACGGCTCTTTGCAACTCTCTAACGGCTAGTTTTTTACTCTGCGCGTTGCTGGCGGTCGATCCATGCATCGTCCGTCACGTATAAAAAACTCAGCCTTTTTGCTCGACGGTCGATCCACGCATCTACAAAAGTTGGTGAATTCCTCAAAGACTTCATCTTTGTGTGCAAGGAAAATCACCCAAGTGTATCTAGTATAGTCATCTACTAAAACAAATCCATATGAGCTACCACCTAAGTTAGTTGGTTTAGTAGGCCGAAAAAGGTCCATATGAATGAGTTCTAGTGCTCTTGTGGTGGAAACTATATCTTTAGACTTGAAAGAGGATTTTACTTATTTTCCTCTTTGACATGCATCACAAATCTTATCTTTCTCAAATTTGATCTTGGGAAGTCCAAGAACAAGGTCTTTTCGAGAAAGTTTGGATATTAAATCCATGTGTGCATGTCCAAGCCTTCTATGCCATAACCAAGAATTTTCATTTAAGACACTAAAGCATACATCATTATGGCAAACAAGATCATCAAGATAGAATGTGTATACATTACTATCACGATGACCTACTAGCAAGATTTTATCACTAAGAGCATTCTTAACATAGCATTTTGAATCTTCAAAAATAACTTTGTTACCTCTATCACATAATTGACTAATGCTAAGCAAGTTATATTTCAAACCTTCAACTAAGAGAACATTTTCAATAATAAAGAAAGAGGTTTTACCAATATTGTCAATGCCAATAATTTGTCCTTTTCCATTATCTCCAAAAGTCACCATTCCTCCATCTTTAGATTGAAAGGTTGAGAACATGCTCCTTTCACCCGTCATATGTCTTGAGCATCCACTATCAAGGTACCATCTTTTAGCCTTTGTGTTGGTCTTGATCTTGGATCTCATGCATTTCAACAAATAGGAGATCAAATCTTGATTTTTGGTACCCAAATCTTTTTGGGTCCATTTGCATTAGTACTATGCATAAGAGAAGAAGATGAATGTCTAGGTGCCTAGATTTTCTTAGTATTCGCATTCCTCATTAAATAACAACTAGGTGCAATGTGACCTACTTTGCAACAATAGTGACAAATAGGTGCTTGTGCTACCTTAGGAGGATGAGAAGAGGCTTTAAAGAGTTAGTCTTCTTTTGGTTATTCACCTTCCTAGGGTTGTAGCCAATTCCTTCCTTATTTAAGGAGTTCCTTTGGCTATCAAGAATTTCATCTAACTTGTCTCTACTCTTCACAAATTTTGCTATAGTGATTTTTAAGTCATTTACTTCAAGAGTGAGATCTCTCTTGGATTTCCTCAAGAAGATAAGTTCTCTTTGCATATCATAGTTTGTATTCTTCAATATAGTGAGCTCATATTGAGTGTTCTTGAGTTCATCCTTAAATGTGTCATTTGTGTCACAAGACTTGTTCTCTAGCATGCATTTATTTTCTTTTTCTAAAGTTCCAATCCTATGCATGCCATCTACCTTTTCTTCTTCTACTTTCTTCAAGTCCTTACAAGTAGCATAGTATTTCTTTTTCAGGAATTTGAAATCATTAGCTAAAGCATGATAAGCATCAAAGAGTTTTTCAAATGCAAGCTCATCCTCTACCTCATTTTCTTCTTCTCCCTCATCTCCATGTGCCATTAAGCATATGTTGGCTACCTCTTGTAACACCCCAGCCCTCCACTAGGCCCTGCCCCGCGGGCTCCCGGTCCGACCAGGATCTACTCGAGGGCCCCACCCGACACAATATTGTCCGCTTTTGGCTCACCGCAGAAATCTGGGAAAACATCCCAGTAGGTCACCCATCGTGTGACTACTCCAGGTCGAGCATGCTTAACCATGGAGTTTTCTGACGGATCACTGCCAGCACGGCTTTAAAACGCGTTGTGTCTAGTAAGGGCTTACTATATACTTATATCGAACCCCGAACCATATCCAGGGGTTGTGGGATTGCTTACCCGGCTACCCGACTCAGCCCCGCCCTCCAGGCGCAAGCATCTTGTCCCACGGTAGACCCAGCGGGCCTCACACCTATTGTACTTCTTCATCGGATGAAGTCTCCACATCACTTTCTCCCCAAGTAGCCATCATTGCTTTCTTTTTCTTGAACTCCTTCTTGGAGGGCCTCTTGAGTTGAGGACAATCAAACTTGATGTGTCCGGGCGTCCTACACTCATAACATATGATTTCATTTGAGTTAGAAGAAGTAGGATTATACTTTTCACCTTTGAAGAATTGTTTCTTGAAGAATTTCTTTCCCCCTTGGCGCTTGAAGATCTTTTGTATTCTTCTTGATATCATCGCCAACTCTTCATCGTCATCTCCTTCACTTGAATCGGATGAGTCTTTGTTAGACGACTTGAAGGCAACCGTTTTCTTCTTTTTATCTCCTTCTTCGTTGCTTCTCTTCAAGTTCATCTCATAGGTCATGAGGGAACCCATGAGCTCATCTAGTGACAATTTGAATAGATCCTTGGCTTCTTCTATCGCTGTCACTTTGGGATCTCACGACTTAGGTAAACACCTAAGAATCTTCCTCACAACCTCATCATTTGTATAAATTCTTCCAAGAGATTCAAGCATATTTAATATGTTAGTAAAACGTGTAAACATCTCACTAATAGTTTCATCATTCTTCATGCAAAAGAGTTCATAGTCATGTTCAAGCATTCTAATTTTTGACTCTTTAACACGACTTGTTCCCTCGTAAGTAACCTCAAGTTTGTCCCATATCTCTTTTGCTGATTTGCATGTAGAGACCCTATTGAATTCACTAGGGATAAGTACACAAAATAGAAAGCTTTTGGCCTTGGCATTAGTTTGAAGGTTCTTGAGGTCAATTGGGGTGTAGTCACTCTTTGTCTTTGGGACATCTTTCCCATCAACAATTTTAGTAGGGATATAAGGTCCATCCTCTATTACTAACCATGCCTCATAGTCCATTGATTGAACAAAAATTTCCATTTTTGTTTTCCAGTAATTATAGTTTGAACCATTGAAGTAGAGTGGCCTATTGGTAGCTTGTCCCTCTATGTTTTCCATCTCTAGATAGGATCCTCTAAGGGTTGTTACACCACTAAATAAGAGGCCTAGCTCTGATACCAATTGAAGGTCCAAGAGGGGGGTGAATTGGACTCCTTTCGAAATCTAGATCAATGGAAAAAACCAGGTAGGAGAGAACTAATACCTTAAAAGCTTGTAGATGGAATGAAATTAAAACACAATAGCATGCAAGAACAATATTAAGAAGGTTAGAAAGATGGCACCAATTTTATAGTGGTTCGACCCAACTCTTGGTCTACGTTCACTTCTCCCAAGGCTCCCTTTGAGGTTCCACTACTTGCAAATCCCTTACAAGCTTTTCCTCCAAGCTTCCTGGTGCTTGGTGACCTTATACTCACAACCACTTGTTGTTGGCTATCTCTTAAGATACCTCTTCACACTTGAAGAAGGCTTACAAAGGTTGTAGCACAAAAGAGAATAAGTAAAAAGCTTCTCTAACACTTGCTCAGATGATCTCAATAATAATGATTAAAGTTCTAGCAAGTTTACATGAAGGAACTACTTATACATGGGCTTCAACCAGCTCAACAAGGAGCTCCAACGGCTCTCTGTAACTCTCAAACGGCTAGTTTTTTACACTGCGCGTTGCTGGTGGTCGATCCATGCATCGTCCGTCACGTATAAAAACCTCAGCCTTTTTGCTCGACGGTCGATCCACGCATCGTCCGTCACTCTCACGGTCGACCGTGACATCGACCGTCACATCGTCCGTGAGCCTCTGTTGAGAAAGTAGCTTCCCAAGGTCGATGCTCGGATCGACCGTCGCTCCTTGATATTTCTTCATACATGCGCCACGGTCGACCGCCGCATCGACCGTCCCATCGTCCGTCAGGCTCTGTCAAGAAAAACGCTTTCCACGGTCGATGCACCGATTCACCGTCGCTTCTTCACATTCTTCATTAATGCGCCACGGTCGACCGCTGCATCGACCGTCGCATCGTCCATGAGGCTCTGTGAAGAAAAACGCTTCCCACGGTCGATGCACCGATCGACCGTGAGCCAATGACGCATATTTGCATTCACCACGGTCGATCCATGGATCGACCGTCACATTCCCACGGTCGATCCTTGCATCGACCGTCAGTACAAAAATAACTTAAATATTGAATTTAAGATTTCCAATTAAAGGGGTAATAAATATTAAACATATATTTTATCGTTTAATGTATATTGGCATCATCAAAACAAGGTTAGGATCAACAATCTCACAATCCACCCCTCCCGGGACCGCTTCAAGGCATTGTCATCACAATCTTGGAGTTTCTGACGGAATCATTGTCATCACGACTTTAAAATACGTTGTGTTATAAAGGTGATTAACATACATAGATATGTCCCCGATCCACACCCAGACGTTATGGGATTGCTTACTCGGCCACTCGATTCAGCCAGACGCCCCCAAGGCGAATGCCACCGTCAAGATGTCGAATCCACACGATACACCTTATTGGAGGATTCTCACAATGTTTATACTGTAATAGACCTGTTTCTCAAATACTCTACATTTGTCATTCATATGTTATCTGTACAGGTGCACGTGAAGCATTTAGATGGTCGTAGCGAAGAGGTAAGATGACTCCTGCTTTTTGTCCTTGTTAGTTGCAACCTTTATGGAACCAGGTTATGATTATGTCCATGCCTGGCCCTACCACAGTATTGTCTGAATACTTCATGGAACCAGGTTCGGGTTAATTTCCTAAAAGGCCCCCCAGTCATCCATTTTAGCATACCGAGACCCCATCCTCTAATATTTTACAGATTCGGACCCCAAATCACCAAAATCCCAAATTTACCCTTTGATTTCCCTTAACATTAATGGCCATAAATGGCCATGGATGGGACATGGTAGACAAAAAGTCTTGCTGAGGGAAGGCATTTCGAGAGCAAATGGTAATGGTCACGTGGCGTGTTTTCATTCGTCCATGTAGGATTTAAAAAAAAAAAACGTCCCATCGACGTGAGAGGAGAGACTGTCACTTACTCATGCCTCCTCCTCCTTCCTGCCAGTAGAAGCTTCTTCCCGCCAAAATTCTCATGGTCATCTCCTTCCCATAGTCATCTCCTTCCCATGGTCATCTCATTCTCCCCTTCACCTGCTTCACCTGCATCCTTGTATGACATTCTTCTCCCTTGGAGATACCAGTGTTCTTCCTTGGAGGAAGACATGGATGTGGAGATGAGAAGCATTGAGCTGCATCTCCACTACAATGGGCAGGTCGACGCCGTTCGTCCTTCCTTCGGCATGTCGACCATAGTAGGGGATGTCCTTCAAAGTTTTGTGCACCTTCTTCGGCCGCGAGATGACCCCCTGTTATCTTTGTCCCTTGGCAGACCGAGGATAACTGCAACGTCTACATATATGCCTAAGCTCTGCTATGTTTTCCCCAAGGGAAAATTGTCGGCCCCCCTTGTGATTGCACATCATATAGTCTAATAACACATTGTCCTGCTTGATGTCCGGCAGGTCAAGGAAGTGGCTGAATGGTGTCTGGCGGATGATTTTAAGGTCCACATCCGCCGCGTACTTTTGTGCGGCCTCCTTAATCTTCGCCGTAAAATAGTTGGCCACAAACGGGGTTCTCCCTGGCTCACTGCTCGATTCATCTGTAGGATTGTATACACGCGTTAAATAAAATAATACATATACATAAGGACACATATTAACGGGTATAAACAATGACACGATGTTAACAACGAGCATAAAAGGTGTGCAACACAGCAGGTAAAACAATGCATGAAATAAAATAACATGACTGAATATCATCCGGTATAAAAATATACCCGATGTTAACAATGTGCATAAAAAAGTATGCAGTAGGGCAGGTAGAAAAATAACGAGAACAAAATACCATCATATATCATCGGGTATGTAAAATATACCTGATGATAACAACGAGTATAACAAGTACTCCATATAGCATGGAGAAAATTAGTGAGCAGAAAATACGAGTTAATATCATCGGGTATAAAAAGATACCCGATGTTAACACGGAGCATAAAAGGTCCACAAAACAACAGGTAGAAAAATGACGATCACAAAATACCATGAGTAATATCATCGGGTATAAAAATATGCGTGATCTATAGAAAGAAATAAATTTAGATTTCTCATTGCAATAAGGGTTTGTAGGTGTTCTTCTACACACTAAAGTAGAGTAAAGCTACCTTTGGGTTTGGGTTGAAGACTGTGGATTTTCTTGGCCGATATTACAATAGTTGTTTCCATGGCTTTGGTAAACGCATTCGAGAGTACTCCTTCCATTTCTTGGGCGATTGGGTGGACTCCAACTTCGGGCCGTAGGTTATGGCAACCGCCAGAGAAGACTAGTAAACACCGTCGGAAAAACGTAGGGGGGGTTTGAAGGAACGGGAGAAGAAATGCCGGGTTAGAAACATGAGGCTTGTTTTTACGAGTAGGATTTAATACCCGTGGTTGAAGTCTGGTTTTGGCGCGTTTTTACTGGTAGGATTTAATACCAGTGGTTGAAGTCTGGTTTTGGCGCGAGGGGCAGCCACTTCACATCGTCACTTCATATCTTCACATCGCGTCTTCGCTGACGCGCCGTACAGCCAGCGGATGCAAGCACGCCATGTGCCCACTAACATACACTCTCGAGTGCGTCTTGAGTCTCGCGCCAGTTCAAATGCCTAGGACGGCTGTTGAACCGGATGACCATTTATGACCATTAATGATGGGGGAATCTAAGGGTAGTTTTGGTTTTTATACAATTTGGGGTCCGAAACTGCAAAATTTTAGGGGTTGTGGTCTCGGTCTGCTAATAGTGATGACTGGGGGGGCCTCTTAGGCAAAAAAAAATCCACCAGGTTCCATATTTTTGCCTACCTGCAAATGAACTAGTTGATATTATTCCACCATCATGTTATAGGTACTCCTTTCTCTAGTCACTTTTGATCCGTTTTGTATTGGAAAGTTGGGCGCTTCTAGGAAAATATCTCACATTGAAGTTTAGCTTAGCTTCTAACTCTGATCGAATGCTTCCCCGGAAGAGATCTTAGTTGCTGACCTTCTGGTAATGTGGTATTTTCTGGTTCTTGTAAAGAGAAGCAAAATTCTATGTTCCAACAGAAGAGATTAAATTTAAACACTGCTTTATATAATCATTTGCTGCAAGACTGCTGTAGCAGAATCTGACCGTGTTTTGTTGCCATGTCCTGCAGCTGCTTTGACTACACAAATGCTCTCGCGGTGATTTAGTATTTTATTACGTTCGAAATGATGGAGAATATGATACTTGACTCCATTCTTACTTGCTGTAGCATTTTGTTGCCATGTCCTGCAGCCAAAATATTCTGGATTAAGCATGACACAACACCCACAATACATCACCGTCAGGTAATTTTGATGAAATGGATTCTGTAGAGTGGCTGTGTTTCTTATCTTGCTCTACCAAGTAATTAAGATGATTCCTCTTTCTAATTCTGTTAGAGAGGAAATCTAACCGTTGACCGGTCAAATAGTCAAAGTCAAAATCCTATTCCACACTTAAGTATCAAACGATTGCAGTTGAGTTCTACTCTTTCAAATTAATGAACCAGAGATGTCAAGTAATATGAAAATCTAGATTAGACCTAATTAAATAATCTAATTATCAAGATTAACCTAAGAAAAGCTTTGAATTATCTAAGATTACGGAATTAAATAAAGCATAAAGATCAACCTAAATTACTAAATCCAGAAAAAGCATATAAACCTATTTAGTTAACTTAATCTAAGAAAACAGTAACTTATTCTAATGGAAAACAGTAAATAAAACTTGAAGGAAAACAGTAAAAGAGACTGATTAAACCTAAATTAACTTAATTAAACTATGCTAAGAAAACAGAGACGGACAGAAAGTATAAACGGACAGAAATCCATTAATCTAGAACTATAAAACAGAAATAAAAGGGGAAGAAGCAATTAAAACGACTACATTATCAAGATTACACTAAGAAAATAATAAAAGACGCCATTAATTGAAATGAAAGCTTTATTAATCAACTTACAGGTACAAAAAAAACGAAAGCCATGCTTAAGAGCAGGTTACAGGTGATGAGTGCATGAAAGTGCACTCTGAATAGCCTTATAACCATCTCAATTTCTAGATAATTAGCCTTAATCAACATCTTTATTACTATTTTTATATCTATATGTTGCTTCACATAGTTGTGTGGAAAATGCAGGAAAAAGGAGCAAAGAAGCTGAAATGAGTATATGGATCAACTTCAAAAATTAAGCTGTACTTGCTCATGAAGAACCAGATGATGTTCCACATATGGTTGGAAAGCTCTTGAAGTCTAGATTCTGGAGAATTTTACGGTTCGTGATTCCGAGTTTCCTAGAGGAAGTTACGGCAATTTTAGTACCGATGGCGCAGTCTGGATGGCAGAACAGTAATACGCTGGAACGTCCGAGCGACCCGACACCCAGACAAGGATCGATCGGACTATGCAGAATCGTGACAGAACATGTATTTTTTGGTTGAACATGGTCCGATCGATCGAACCATCACTCCTACTGAGCCAGATCGATCCGACTCCTAGAGTTGGATCGATCGGACTCGGGAAATGTCAGAAATTGCAGATTTTTATGAGCCAAATCGATCGGACATCTAAAGTTCGATCGATCGGACTCAAAAATAGCCAGAGAAGGTGGATTCTTATGCATCCGATCGATCCAGCGCCTATAGTTCGATCGATCGGACTCGGACGTAACTAAAAATTGAAGGTTTTTAATGAGACTGATCGATTCGACACCCCGAGAAGGATCGATCGGACTTTCCCAGTGAAGAAAATCAACGGTTTAGATCTAATCCGTGGATGGAGACACTTGGGCCTATAAATAGGACTCTTTCTAGGGTTTTAGGGGGACTTTTTGGCAGCGTTTGGAGGCGAGGAGAAGGGTTCCAGGCTTGGTTTTCTTTTCTTATTTCTTCTTTATTTCTCCATTAGTTTTGTTGCCCTCATGATGAACATGAGTGGCTAGTTTCTTTTCTAAGGTACCGATGTAGCCCTAACTGAATCATTCTATGTTATTGGATCATGATTATTTTATCAGTTTATTTTCCTTGTTTCATTCATTATTATAACTGAGATCTTAAATACCTTTATCTGGCCAATAAAAGTATTATAGATTGTTTTATGTGAGATTGGGCGAGGGTTCATTCCCTAATCTTGCAGGATCTATGAATGAATGAGTTTATGTCGAGGCCGGGTTCAAGCTAAGAGTATTCTTGGTTCATAATTGTTCTTCAGAGCTTAATGAATTCTTGATTAACACTTAGTTATGGGTACATTAGCTAGGGTTAATTGAGGGTACTTGGTGAAGACCGCGGCCGAACGGATCATCATACCGGAAGAACGAGCCCTTGGAATTAAACTGAAATCTTTATTGATTCAATGCATAGAATGAGGATGTTATGGTGAAATCGGAACCTTAGTATTCATCCATCATATTTCCATCGTTTTCTTATTTCGTTTTTAGATTATCTATTCTCAACATTTCATATTCTTATTTTCTCTTCGTTATTTTCTTTCTTTTCTGTTCTTTAGCATTTCACTCTAATAATCTTTACAAATCTCTGTGGGTACGATACTCGTCTTGCTACTATACTGATTGCACCGATTCGTATACTTGCGAGATATAAAATTTATTCATCAACAGGTTGTCGGTGGGGGTTACAGTGGAGAAGAGAAGCTATTTATACTAAGGAACTGAATAACTGCTCCCGCCTTGAGGGTTGATGGCGTGGAAGGAGGAGATCGTGTGCGAACTGCTCCGTAACAGCTTCTCCCACGTTCGTGTCTGGTTTAGAGAGTACACGTGGTCGATGCTCGTTCATTGCATACGTCACGATTACGCTGGCTTACTTGTCGTTTCTTGTCTACGTCATACCTGCATGTGTTTTTTAACCATATTTAGCACACGTGTTAATTGCTTTTGGACGATGATATTGAGTAACATGTCCAATTGTGATTTTTGGGCGATTATCGTCCTTAGTTTCTTAAATGATAGTGCCATATGGACGATATCGTCCATTTGGTCAATATGTTATCGTCCATTTGGTCGATATATTCTATCGTCCATTTGGTCGATCTATTCTATCGTCCATTTTGTCGATATATTCTATCGTCCATTTGGTCGATATATTCTATCGTCCATTTGGTCGATAGGTTTCATCTGGTCAATAAGTTTATGTAGTTATCGCCCATTTGACTATTGCTTTTTGCTTACGTGTCCGTCATTAATGAGTTAGCCATTATTTTGGCTAACATTTTGCCCCCCATGCGGTAATCGAGGAGACGCTTTAATGACGAGGTGACCGCATCATACGGGATTTGATCGTTTTGCCTAGTTTTTCAAACTTAATCATAGCGGATGTTTAGGAAAATGAATCGCTGCGCCCTTTCTTTTCTCTATCCAAATCTTTTGGGATCCGGCATTTAAACCTTCTGGCAAGTAACGACAAAAAACCCTTTATTTAAATTCCTTCCTTCAGCCAGGAAAGAACTTTCTTCGCATGTCTTCTTCTTCAAGTCTCCTAGGGTTTTATTGCTGACCTACCTCCGCGGCGATTCTTTGTTATTTTCCTCTTAACTCCGGCGTCTACACTCATCCGTCATCATGGTTCGTGAGATCAAGGCTGATAATGATGTGCAGAAAGAAGTGACGTCCGCCGTGGGAGATTACAATGAAAACATGAAGTCTGATGACATAAGGAGTGGTTATTTGGTCCGGCAAGGTGATCCTAACTCTCAGTTATTTATCTTGGCTCCTTGTTTCATTCCTGAAAGTATTTCTTCTCTTGGTTCCGAGGAGGCACCCAAGAAAGAAATCGTTTTTGAGGCCGATAAGAACTACAGCCTTTTCATTAATTACTATGCCAAGTTGTCTGAGAGCGATGGGCCTCCAAACTCTCTTGAACGATTAGCGTTCATTTATTATTGGCTATGTAAATATGTCCTTTGCCTTCCTGCTAAAAAACATGTTAAGGGGTATATCCCACTCGCTCGGGATCTTTCTTCATGCAAACAAGTTTTTTCTCTTGCTCCTTTTATTTTGTCGGCCATCTATCGAAGAATGTATCTCGTCCTTGAACAATTGAGGGAAGGTGGTTGCTTGACAGGATTTGGTCCTCTGTGGTTCGTCCAATTATGGCTTAGAGCTTACTTCCCTGATCTTCACATGCCACCTTCATCGTCATCGGCCAGAACTCAAGGCCATTTGTATCTTTCTTCATCTTCTATTCCCAAGTCCTTTCGACAGGCGTTCAATTATTTCTATACTTTGTCCAATTTTTCTTCTTATCGTCCATTCAACCCTGAGTCTCACCCATCGTCCATTAAGCCTTTACTTGATCTTTCCTCAGACTTAGAGTCTGATGAAAAAATACTGGCTTGGGCCTGTTTTCTCATCGGCCGTGACCTTCATTTTGATACGGCTTGGGGCAAGGCAAACAATAAATGTGGAGTAGAAGTTTACGCTCCCAATTTTGCTGCTCGCCAATTTGGCCTTAAACAATCTTGGCCAGTGCCACCATACTTCAGCTTCAATATCGTCGCTAGAGGGCGATGTGTCTTTCAGACATGGAGCGAGTAATTTATGTGGATAAGAGAGAATTGCTGCTCATCAAGAGGTTTAGGCTTAGACCTTTTGAGCCTACTAGTGAGATTGAAGCTAGTATCACTGATAGCTGGAAAGAAATGGTTGATGAACGTCTTTTCTTTGCTGACAAGGACCTAGTTTTTGAAAAGTTCATTCCTCAAAAGGAGAAGAAAAGACAAAAGCAAGTGGCTGCTAGTCATCGACCAAGCAAACGAAAGACAAAAGGTATATCTTCATCATTTTCCTTGATTTTTTTATATCCTTTCTTCATTTAATACTATATGATCGATAGGTTCAGACGATGAGGGCGATGTGCCGCCCAAAAAGAAGCGCGGTAAAGGAAAAACCGTCGTCCAACCTCAACCATCTTCTTCTCCAAAAAATAAATCATCTCCTCGATCGATAGATTCTGACGATGAGGATGATGAACTGCTTACAAAGAGACATAGTAAAGGGAAAACTATCGTCCAACCTCAACCATCTTCCTCTCAAAAAGATCAATCATCTTCTCGGCCAATTGCAGAGGAAAAGGTTGATTCTCCCAGCAGCAGTCATCAAAGCAGTCAATCTGCTCATGCCACGTGAGTATCATAACATTTTCTTTCTTGTTATGTTTGTCTTTTTCTTTTGATACTTAAACTTTTGCATCTTCAGGACTGCGGTAGAGCTGGGCTCTAGTACTCCGAGCTCTTTGTATTCTTTGTCTCCTTCTCGACCTACAACCAAAGTTTATGAAGTTATGGTTGTTACATCTCCATCACAAATGGTCGAGGAATATCCTCCAACTTCTCCTGGTCAAGCTGATAAAAGTGTGCCTCCAACTTCCTCGGCCAAATCTTCTTCAAAGGCAAAGGCGCATGTACGTTCTGGTGGTAGAATCAAACGACTCGCCCAAAATAATTTAAAAGTATAGATAATTTTATTTTATTGATGATCGATTCAATCGACCATTCTCTGACTTTTAACTCTTTTAGGAATCGAGGAAGCCATAATCTGGTGGTCAAGACTCTGGTCGAGAAGAGGAGGATGAAGACGATAACAACATCTTTGACGTCTTAAATACAACTCCATCTAAACCAGGTTTGTCATTAACTGGTAGAAAACTCGTTCATGGTCCGTATAGTTTTCTACGAGACCTTGGTAATGCGAGTTTATCTTCTGTATCAGCTTCTCCTAACATCCCAGCTGCTTCAACTCAAGTTGAAGATTTCTCGGCCAAAACCGTTAAGCCGGGCATCGCTGCCTCTCCAGTTGTTTCATCAACAGAGGCAATAATTGCATCTCCAACACTCCGCCGCGGTGTCTTTGAACAAGTAATGGTCGATATTATATCACCAACTTCTCATGTTCCAACATCAACTTCTGATGTTCAAACAAGGGCGACTACTAAAAGCCCTACAGCCGCTCCCTCTGCGATGAAGACTTCAACTCCATCATTTGTTACACCCACTGCTCATCCATCCAATTCCACCTCTTCACAGGTATTCATCGTTCAATTTGATTCTGTCGATCATTTCGTGTTAACTCTTACTGAATGCTTGTTCTTTTCAGGGCGATCTCGCCCATTTAATGAATATTGTCCATGCATTCTCGGATTCCTGGCATTCTATAGTGACTGCCAAGAAAACGGCTGTTGACCCTGAAGTTGCACAAGGGAGTCAGCATGAAGAATTCAGGCGAGCTTTATCCCAATGTCTTATAGTTTTGGATAAGCTTCCTGAAGAGGACTTCACTAGATCAGACAGTGAAGCACTGGACAAAGCTATAACGCCTTTTCTCTCCATGGATCCTACAATCTTAGGGTTTTCGTCTAGTGATATGGACGATATTCACAACATTAAGATCAAGATTGAGAGTCTGACTGCTGAGAGAAACAACTTGATGAATGAGATAGTTCTTATAGGGGAACGTCAAGAGCGGCGTACCCATATCAAAGATATCATCAGTAATCGTGTTAAACAGCTCCAGAAAAATACTGATGATATTGGCGAAAAAGAATCAGAGATCCTTGGTTACCAAAACCAGATGAAAGAGTTAGAGGAAAAGATCGCCCAGTGCACCATTCAAAAGAACTATCTCCTTCGCGAGACTACTCAACTGGCTGAGGAGGGCAACCAAATGATGCAAGAGTACGTCGCTTTGGAGGCGAATTCCTCAAAAGATCGCCAAGTCGAGTTGAACGGTGAGCTTGTGAAGAACAAGCAACGCTTTAGGGCAGTCCGTGAAAAAATTGCTCTCTTATCTCAAAATCTCTCTTTGAAGAGATAATGTTTCTTGTCTGTCATGGGTGATAAAGTCTTGTAATGTAAAGCTTTTGACCGACAATTTTGTAATGAACAATATTTGTCAATTGTTCTCGTCCAAATCTCAAGGACGTATTTTGTTAATTGCTATCGTCCATATTTTAAGGACGTTTTTCTTCTATGCCTTTTATTCCATTGATGGGTAATACTTCTTAATGAATCGACCATTTATCATTGATCGATGCAACCCACCGTCAATATTCCTCAGTTGATATGATCCATTTGGAAATACTTGATCGACCAAGTATGGTCCTTCCCAGTTGGGCGACCACTTTCCATATTTGGGATCATTACGATCTATGGGTTGGATCGTTTTCCAAACTAGATCTCCTTCTTGAAACTCTTTTGATACCTCCCTTTTATTGTAGATATCGGCCACTTTTAACTTTTGTGCCTCTATATTTTCTAAGGCAATAGCTCGTTGCTCATCTAGCTCTAAAAGATTATACATTAATGTGTCTTCATATTCTTCACTAGTTGAGTGAACTTGTTCCATAATTCTGGGCGATAGAACATTTATCTCAGCTGGTAGCACCGCTTCTTGGCCATAAACCAATTGGTAAGGCGTAACCTTAGTACTAGACTTAGGTGTAGTTCTATGTGCCCATAACGCTCTTAGTAAACCTTCATGCCATTGCCTTGGGTTATCGTCCATCATCTTTCTTATGATTGACTTGATGGTTTTATTGGACGCTTCAGCTTGTCCATTAGACTGGGCATAATAGGGTGTAGAATTAGCCATATTGATTTTATATTCAGCCAAAAAATTCTTTACCTTAGAACTTACAAACATTGTCCCTTGATCGGACACAATTGTTTGTGGAATGCCAAACCTACATATGATGTTTTCCCAAATGAAATTTATCACTTGATCATCAGAAACATTTTTTAATGGGATCGCTTCTACCCATTTAGTAAAGTAATCTGTCGCCACAATTACAAACTTGTGCAACATGGACGATGGAGGATAAATTTTCCCTATAATGTCTATCGCCCAACATCTGAATGGCCAAGGTTTGACAATGATCGATAATTCACTTGCTGGAGCTCGTTGTAATGGACCATGTCTTTGGCATGCTTCACATCCTTTGGCATATATAGCACACTCCTCCCCCATGCGTGGCCAATAAAAGCCACTACGCATTATTAGCCAGCGCATTTTGATGCCAGACTGATGTGCTCCACAAACGCCATTATGTATCTCGGCCATCGTCAATTTAGCCTCATCAGGGTGCAAACAGCGCAATAAGACGCCATCTGGTCGACGTTTATATAAAACGTCATTTTGTAGAAAATAATGTATCACTTTAATACGAATTTTTCTATCGATCTTAAGCGATGGGTCCTTCAAGAAATCGACAATTGGGGTCCACCAATCTGGTTGGCTATCAATTAGACTTACCTCGTTTGGTCGATTATATCGCTCTAGTGCAGAGTGTATCATACCAGAACTATAATCGTTCATGCCCCCCAAGTGCTTTAACACTTTATAGCCTGATGCTATTTGGGCGAGGGTATTAGCCTCATCGTTCTGCAATCTTGGAACGAAGAGTAATTCAAAATCGTTAAAACGATTTAGCAGCATTAGAGCGATTTGATGAAATGGAATTAAGATATCGCTCTGGCACTTATAATGTCCAAGTATGTGATTTATTACTAATTGTGAATCACCTTTGATTTGTACATTGGACACTCCTAAGTCTAACAAAATTTCTAGGCCGATGATTAGAGCTTCATACTCAGCCTGATTGTTAGTACATAATTGCGATAGAGTATACGCAAATTTATATTTGCGTCCAATGGGCGATAGGATCGTGATCCCAAGGCCAGCTCCATTGATAGTTTTAGAACCATCAAAGTACATCGTCCAGGGGGTGAGCGATACATTGTTAATTTCTCGCTCTAACTCCTTTGGTATATCTACACAAGTATAGTCAGCTAAAAAATCGGCCAATGCCTGGCCCTTAACAGCCTTTTGAGATACAAATTGAATATCAAATTCAGCCAATGTTAAAACCCAATAACCAATACGTTGGTGCAAAATTGGCCGAGAAAACAAGAATTTCAATACATTGAATTTAGATATCAAGTAGACTGTTACAGGTTTTAAATGTGCCCTAAGCTTGGTACACATAAAATACAAGGCCAGGCACAACTTTTCTATGGTCGAGTACTTCTGCTCATAAGGTAACAACTGTCTACTTAGATAGTACACCGCTCTCTCGGCTCCATCTTTTCCTTCTTGCGCCAAGAGACCGCCTATTGATCAGTCTGCGGCAGCGATGTAAAGCTTCATGGGTTGTTCCAACCTTGGCGGCGCCATAACTGGTGCCGTTGATAAACATTGCTTCAAGCGTTCAAAGGCTTGCTGATGTCGCTCTTCCCAGACGAAATCGTCTTCATTCTTTAATCTTAGGAGCGATGAAAACTCTTGAGTTTTACCTGCACAGTTGGCAATAAACCTTCTCAAAATATTTACTTGACCAAGGAACTTTTCCAGTTCTTTCCTAGTCTTTGGAGGACTGGCCTCAATTATAGACTTTGCTTTGTTTTGGTCAAGTTCTATTCCTCACTGATGTACGAGAAAACCAAGAAAATTTCCTGCTTGTACCCCAAAGGCACATTTCAAGGGATTTAATTTTAAATTATATTCTCTCATCCGCTCAAAAGTTTTGATCAATCGTAAAAAGTGATCGGCCATTATTGGTGACTTCACTACTATGTCATCAACGTAAACTTCAACAAAGTGGCCAATCATATCATGCTCGCTGATAGGTAGCACCAGCGTTTTTTAGACCAAAGGGCATAACAACCCATTCATAACTTCAAAGTGATCCTGGACATCTAAATGCCGTTTTATGAACATCATTATCGGCGATATAAATTTGATTGTATCCAGAATACCCATCCATAAATGAGTATATTTCATGCCCAGCGGTGAAATCAACTAAATTATCGACTGATGGCATAGGGTACTCATCTTTGGGTGTAGCCAAGTTTAAATTTTTAAAGTCTATACAAACTCTAAGTTTGCCATTTTTCTTCTTAACTGGCACTATATTAGAGAGCCATTCTACATATCTGGCCGTTCTAATAAAGTTAGCATTCAACAATCGTTCAATTTCTTTCTTTACTTTTGGGATTATGTTTGGAGCAAAACGTCTAGGCGCTTGCTTATATGGTTTAAAATTTGGTCGAGTAGGTAGTTCATGCTCTACAATATTTCTATCTAAACCAGGCATTTCTTGATAATCTCATGCAAAGCAATCTTTATATGAACGTAAAATGGCAATGAGTTCATACCTCACATCTTGGTCGATAAGCTTACTTATGAATGTTGGACGATGCTCCTCGCCATCACCGAGGTTGATTTCTTCCAAGGGGTCTTGAGCTTGCATATTTCCACGTTTGTCGTAGGGGACTTCTTCCTCGTCTTCTTGGGGAATCTCTTGTAGACAATCTAGGTCGTTCTCTTCTTGTGCAGCGAACGCTTCTACTTGATAAGCCATTAATTTGGCTTTTAAGGCCGTTACAGCGGCCTGATTTCTTGCAGAGTCTGAACTCATCACTTCTGATTTGTGGGCGGTGATCAGCCAGTTTTGGATGCAAAGACCACTGAGGTTGGTCTTGCTGGATCAAACAGTTCCGCTACGCGCTCCTTTAGCATAACTCCATTCTCAGAAACTACCTTGAGCGTATCCTCAAACTGAAGGAACTGCAAGGGGCCATAATTGCAGTCATAGAAGGATGCCTCCAAGGCATGCGTGTCCATGCTCTACGGCATATTATCGGCCACAACCGATTCTATGTTTCCCTTGTCATTCCATAGGAAAAGACATTGATGAAGAGAAGAGGGAACGCATTGACTAGCATGGATCCAATCTCGTCCAAGTAGAACGTTATAACTGGTCGATGAGTCCATGACCAAGAACGCTGTCGTTCTTGTGACACTTCCAACCTTTATGTCCAAAGGTAGAATTGCTTTTGCTGGGGCTGGAACTCCACTGAATCCCGTTAGCGTGATATCCGTGGGGATAAGATCATTGTCAGTCTTGCGCAGCTTCTTCATCATCTTAGCTGGGATGACATTTACTACAGCGCCGGTATCGATCAGAACTCTGCTTACTGGGATTCCATTAATCTCGGCCTTGATGTGTAAAGGCCGTAAATGGCGAGTCATCGCTTCTGGCGGTCGCTCAAACACTGCCTTGTTTTGATCTTGAAGACCTTCTTTGTATAAACTGGCCGATGACTGAGGTTGATGGGTAACCGCTTTTCCTTTCGCCTTAGCTGCAACCTGAATGACTTCTGGATTCTCTTGACCATCCCATGATGGCCACTTCTGATCCTCCTGTTCTTGGTCCTTCTGTGTTTCTGTTTCTTCCATGTCCCAACCAGTTGGAACGATTGGCACTTCACTAGCTTGCGGAATGTACTTGGCCACCTTAGACTTGGGAACCCACTTCTTCACAATGGGATCACCATAGCAAACCAAGTAATCAAACTTTCCATTTGGTTGGCCCTGAGTACTGATGGCTGGATTCCCTGCCTTGTAGAGATCCATCAGTAGCTTCTTTTGAGAAATATTTCTTTTCGATGCTTCCTCATTGACTTTGATGGGTACTTCTATTTCTACCCATTCAACATCCTCAACCATGGGTTCTTGCTCTTCATCACCCCAGCCAGTTGGAACAATTGTGGTTGACGCCGTGGAATAATCTGGGCGACAACTTCCGTCTTCTTGACGAGACACTTCGCCTTCACGTCTCCATACACTCGCAAGTAGTCATATCGGCCACTTGGCTGGCCACCTGGTCCAACTGCTGGATTTCCTTCTTCATACAATTGTTTTAACAGTTGTTCTGTAGATATATTCCTCCTCCAAGCTTCTTCAGTAACGTCGATTTTTTCTTCAACCTCGACGTATTCATCTCCATCGTCGAGTACTAAATTTACTGGTGCTGAATTCTCGCCTTCATCGACCAAGGTGGCCGACGCTTCTTCCTCTTCCTCTATCAGTGTGGCTGACGATCCATCATCGGCCATATCTGATATATCAGAGTCGCTTTCAGTTGGACATTGTTGTCCAAGGCGACTTGGTAAAATGTAGTTGTTGACGATGACCGACGGGAGTGTTCCGAATCTTATCACTTGGGTTGCTCCAGTCTCATCGTCATCATCCTTGTTTGGACGATGGAACTTACTTTTTGAAGACTCTGCTGCCTTAGAGACGGCAACATCTTCTTCAATCTCTTCATCCTCCTCATCCTGACTTGGGTTAGTTTCTTGGGCTTGCTTGGCCTTCATCATCTGGCCATACTTCTTCTGGTAGCGGCGGTACTGAGTCCTCATCAGCTCTTCCACAGGCACTTATCGACGAGTATAGCAATTGTAGTTGTACCATCGCTCTGGCTTGTAAGGCTGAGGCATAAATCTCTTTGGGTACACGTGAGGCTTTTCTCTGTTCCACTGCCTAGACTGTGGACGATGGAATTTGGTCCCAAAGAATGGTGTCATCGGGCGACTGAGATCCCAATGGCATCTTGGGCAGACATGTGGGATAACAGGTTCCTTCCCTTTGTCATCGCCAAGTCTTGTAAACACATCTGGACGACTATCGTCCTGAGACTCGTCAATGACGATTTTGAACTTTGGCAACTTGAAGTTCGCCACGTCAGTCAGCACCATCCCCACTGGAGCAGCCTTGGGGAAAGGATTTGCATCAACTCCCATGTGTTTGGCTGGGAAACCAATCCTACCGGAATCAATCGCATCCTGCAAAACATTACGGAAAGCCAAACATTGGTTAGTGTGATGCGACCAAGCATTATGCCACTTACAATATCTTTTGTCCTTGATTTCATCAAGGCTTGGCATAGCATGTTCATCTTTCAATTTGACATGTTTATCTTTCAGTAATTGATCAAAGATTTGATCAGCCTTTGAAATATCAAAAGAAAATTTTCGCATTGGACGTTTACCGTCTCTACTTACTTCTTTACCTTTAAGTTCTCGCTCAAGTTTGGCAAGAGCCTTACATATATAAAGTTTTCCTTTAAGGAGCTCGGCCAAACAAACATCGTTCATATTGTAGTTTTCTTCATCCACATCACTAACTCGATTTATTTCATACTTAGTATCTCTATAATAAGTTCCTTTGGAAGATGATTTCATCTGATCTTCTTCTCTCAACAACTGTTCGTAACATATAGTGCTAGTCTGCAGTTGAAATAGGTCAATAAAATCCCTATCTTGGAACTTCTTTTTAAGTTCAAAGGCTAATCCACTTTGAGCGATTTTTACAAATTCCCTTTCAGGCAAGGGAATAAAACACCTACTTCTCGCTCTTTTAAACCGTTGTAAAAATGATTCAGCATTCTCATCTGGCCGCTGTCTAAGTTGAGCTAAATCGGCCATTGTTATTTCAGGTTCTGACTTATAAAATTGAGAATGGAACGCATGTTCCATTTGATGCCAATTTTGAATAGAATTGGGCGATAATTTGATGAACCATGAATAAGCTACCCCAGATAAAGAGTTAGGGAACAATCTAAGTTTGACAAAATCATTCACGTCCCCACATTGCATGGAGAATTTCCCTATGTGTTCAATAGTTGATATCTCATCTACTCCAGAGAACATGGTAAACTCTGGAACTTTATAGTTCCTGGGAAACGGGTGTGCTTGGTCAACCCAATCATGATAAGGTTTCCTATATGTTGGACGAGTAGCTGGTCGTCCTAAACCTATTTGCTCTTGTAAAATTTCAGCGACTTGTTCACGTAGAGCATCGGCCTGATTGTAAAGAGGGTTGTTGTACACTTGGTCATACTGCTCATTTGGTCGAGCATAATACTGTGGTGCCTCATATGGTCGATAGTTATTTTGATTAGGAACATCACCTATGCGCTGACCATCGGCCATTCTTTGATTATTTCCTACTGGCCGGTTAAATTGGCCACCTGGTTGTCCATAGTTATTATATGGAAACCCTTGGCATTGAGCATCCAAGTTATTATTTTGGCCGATATTTTGGCCATTGTTTAGGAAAGCGATGTGTTGGCCATTGTTTGGGTAAACAAGGTTTTGGCCATTGTTTGGGTAAACAAGGTTTTGGCCATTGTTTGGGTAAACAAGGTTTTGGCCATTGTTTGGGTAAACAAGGTTTTGGCCATTATTTGGGTAACCAAGATTCTGGGCATTAGGAGGAATGTTTTGAGGAATGTGCTGAGGAATGTTTTGAAGAATGTTCTCGCCCATAACCAATTCCACCTACTGGTATACCCTGACCTAAAAGAACCCCATTATTTGGCGCTCCCTGTGCAGGAGGCACAACACCACCTTGCACCCCTTGGAGAGGAGGGACACCATTATTTGGTATTCCTCCAGGAGTTAACACCTCATTATTATGAGGTATTTGTGTTGGCGATGGAAACAACCCAGATGGTTGACCGATTAAGTTTGGTATTGGATTGTTGTCATTGCTCATCGATGGCCGATGATGGGTTGTACTAGTTTGGCCAACTTGGCTATTTTGGCCTATACGGTTTTGGCTATGCATTGGATTTTGTAAAAGAACAAAACCGTTATTACCACCAGGTCCCATGACCGTATTGGGCGGAAATGGACGATTGTTTTGGGTGGGGTTTTGGCCGATAGGGATTGCTGACATGGTAGGCCTAGCAACATTTGATCCAGGGTTTGCCTGAGACAAAGTTGCGTTATAAAGTCTGCATAGTGTCAATAAAAGGCCTTAGAGCAGTGGCAATATGACTTGCCATTTGCTGGTTGTTAGCATGTAAAGCTTCATCGACCATATTTTGGGCTGTATTTGACGTTATGTTTCCTGGATCTAGGCCAACTCTGGTCGATGAGTTCCCTCGCTCTACAGAGCGATAAACCACCCTATCTCGGTATTCTATGTGTGGTGGGGGAACAGGTGAAGGAATATGTGGTTGGTCGAGAGGTGAAAAAAAAACAGGCTCTTCCTCGACCACAATTGGACTTTGTTGGCCATCGCCGTGATCGGCGGCATTTCCACTACCACTATTAGTGTCTAAACCAGTCCTGGTGATGACCATTCCGTCTGGTCCAACTTTACCGACTTCCATAAAGACTTGACACAGGTCCCACCGGGCGTGGCAAAAAATGCTAGAGAGGAAATCTAACCGTTGACCGGTCAAATAGTCAAAGTCAAAATCCTATTCCACACTTAAGTATCAAACGATTGTAGTTGAGTTCTACTCTTTCAAATTAATGAATCAGAGATGTCAAGTAATATGTAAATCTAGATTAGACCTAATTAAATAATCTAATTATCAAGATTAACGTAAGAAAAGCTTTGAATTATCTAAGATTACGGAATTAAATAAAGCATAAAGATCAACCTAAATTACTAAATCCAGAAAAAGCATATAAACCTATTTAGTTAACTTAATCTAAGAAAACAGTAACTTATTCTAATGGAAAACAGTAAATAAAACTTGAAGGAAAACAGTAAAAGAGACTGATTAAACCTAAATTAACTTAATTAAACTATGCTAAAAAAACAGAGACGGACAGAAAGCATAAACGGACAGAAATCCATTAATCTAAAACTATAAAACAGAAATAAAAGGGGAAGAAGCAATTAAAACGACTACATTATCAAGATTACACTAAGAAAACAATAAAAGACGCCATTAATTGAAATGAAAGCTTTATTAATCAACTTACAGGTACAAAAGAAACGAAAGCCATGCTTAAGAGCAGGTTACAGGTTGTCGGGGGGAGGGGGGGGTTACAGAGGAGAATAGAAGCTATTTATACTAAGGAACTGAATAACTGCTCCCGCCTTGAGGGTTGATGGCGTGGAAGGAGGAGATCGTGTGCGAACTGCTCCGTAACAGCTTCTCCCACGTTCGTGTCTGGTTTAGAGAGTACACGTGGTCGATGCTCGTTCATTGCATACGTCACGATTACGCTGGCTTATTTGTCGTTTCTTGTCCACGTCATACCTGCATGTGTTTTTTAACCATATTTGGCATACGTGTTAATTGCTTTTGGATGATGATATTGAGTAACATGTCCAATTGTGATTTTTGGGCGATTATCGTCCTTAGTTTCTTAAATGATAGTGCCATATGGACGATATCGTCCATTTGGTCAATATGTTATCGTCCATTTGGTCGATATATTCTATCGTCCATTTGGTCGATCTATTCTATCGTCCATTTTGTCGATATATTCTATCGTCCATTTGGACGACATATTCTATCGTCCATTTGGCTGATAGGTTTCATCTGGTCAATAAGTTTATGTAGTTATCGCCCATTTGACTATTGCTTTTTGCTTACGTGTCCGTCATTAATGAGTTAGCCATTATTTTGGCTAACAAATTCAATGAGCCACTTATTTGTAATGGGAAAGCCTTTTTTTACCTCTATTCAAATTGAACACTGTGGACCATATGGGACACATGGCCTTCATATGAACAATGAAAATGCCACGACCCATGGTTATGTTGCTTATAATCACGTTACTGCTGCTGGAATTTTCTTTGGTTGAAAACTGTATTTCAAAGAGAGCACTGATTGATGTAGTGGCAATTATATTGCAGAAATGAGCGTGGGAGGGAAATGCCTAGGTTGGTAGAGAATCTATTGGCAACCAAACCTACGACTAGCAGCGTATGCCCGATATCTCATATCACAGCTATCAAGCTCTAGAAGAAGCATATGACACATACTTGAGCAAATCGATAGTCACTAATCAACATGCATTTACAGGGTAAAAGACATCCATTTGTTATGGAGACAGTGAAAGCTGATGATAAAGCAAAGTTTGGTTCAGTGTTTCTCACTACGCTGCTATCTTATGAAAGCGATTTTGGCAATGTTTAATTTCTCGTTGTTTTTGTATCACTATCAGTGTGAAATAACAACTAAGGGAATTTTGCTGCATCAGTATTTGATGTTGAACATCTTCCTTTCTTCATTGCTTAATTTGATAAATAAATTATGTTCACTAGTCTCTAAGAAAAGTATCTAAACATCAGCTCGATATATCCACTGATTTTATTATATTGTCTCAGACAAAAATCCTTCGCAGCTAGCTCCAAGGTTTGTTGGAAATTTGATCGTCTTTTTCCTAAACATGGTATGCATGTTCCCTTGATACTGATTTCGTAGTAACCCAGCCAAAAAAGATCATGCTAGCATTCTGATAGTGATGCAAGTGTATCATTTCATGCAGATCGGTCCGAAAGGCTTGGAGTTTGCCCGCTATTCGTTAGATTATCACACCATAAGGAACTACTTGTACGTACGTGAAGCCAAAATGGAGAAAAGAAAGGTATGAATTGCCTTGCTGAAGTTGCAACTGGGAGAAAAATATCCGTGATGGTCTTTGATCTATGGTGAATGCTTTTTACTGGCAGAGCTGATCGTCACATCCCCATGAAAGAATATGAACGAAGGTTGAGGAAGGGTTTAGTTAACCTAATAAACCTTGATTTCATTATATCCTTTTATAATACAACTCAAGAGATTACAAGGTATGTACAAATCAAATACAAAAGGAAACAAATAAAATTACACAATAAGAATATCCAATCTACTAAGGTGGATGGATAGCTGTTATGGGACTTAGAATCGGCATCTACCAGGAAGATATGTAGAATTTGAATCCCCATCTACTATAGAAGGTTGCTTAACACCACTCCGCAAACGTATGGGGAGCTCGACCACCATAAGTTTGTCTTTTAAGAATTGAAATCGAGTAGATGTTAGACGTTTTGTAAATAAATCTGTAACCTGATCAACTGTAGAAACAAACTGAGTAGCAATGTCACCATTAGCAATCTTTTCTCGGACCAAATGATAGTCGACCTCAATATGTTTCGTCCGAGCATGAAAAAAAGGATTCGCGGTGAGTGAAAGAGCGCTTTGATTATCACACCAAACAACCGGAGGTGAAAGAAGAGGAATATTTAGGTCCTTGAGTAACATCTGCAACCAGTATAGTTCAGGTACAACTAATGCCAAAGACCGATATTCGGACTCTGTGGAGGATCGAGAGACCACCGATTGCTTCTTTGCGCTCCAAGACACCAAACATGGCCCCAAAAACACAACATAGCCAGTAGTTGATCTTCGATTATGTGGGTCACTAGCCCAATCAAAGTCACATAAGGCATGAAGACTGAGAGAGCCCTTTGAGAAATAAAGACGATCATCAACTTTACCCTTAAGGTAACGCAACACTGGCTTAGCAGATTGCCAATGAACTGAAGTTGGTGAATGTAAATGCTGACACAATTGATTCACTGTATAAGCAATCTCTAGACATGTCAATGCACAATATTGTAAAGCACCCACAATTTGCAGATAATTGGTAACATCATCAAGAGGATCACCTTGGGAAGAAGAAAGCTTGCTACCCGAGACACAAGGAGCCGAATAAGGCTTAGCGCCGAGCATACGAGAGCGATCCAACAAATCCAGAATGTACTTGCTTTGACGTAAATGTAAGCTGTGTGCATCTCGAGAACCTTCTACTCCAAGGAAATAGCCAAGATCACCTAACAAATTTAAGAGCAAAATCACCACGTAGCTGAGTGATAAGATCAGCCAAAAAGGTAGGAGAAGACCCTGTCAGCAATAGGTCATCTACATAAATTAGTATAAACACATGAACCCCATTACGGTGGTAGGTAAATAGGGATGTATCAACTTGAGTTCCTATAAAGCCGAGGTTGAGTAGACTTGATGACAAGCGAAGAAACTAGGCTCTGGGTGCATGTTTCAAGCCATAGAGGGCTTTATGTAGTCGACAAACATAATCCGGATGAGAAGAGTTCACAAAACCCTGAGGTTGTTCAATATAGAACTCCTCTTCTAAAGTGCCATGTAAGAAAGCATTTGATACATCTAATTGCTTAATTGGCCATTTATAAAATACTGGAATTGCCAAGACATCCCGCACTGTAGCCGGTTTAATGACAGGACTAAATGTCTCTGCAAAATCTACACTATCAATTTGCTCATATCCCTTCGCAACCAATCTTGTCCTATACCGATCAAGACTCCCATCAACCTTTTGCTTTATCTTGTAAACCCAGTTGGTTTTTATCACATTATGATCTTGATACAAGGTCAAACCAAGCTCAGCCTGGGCCAGCCCAACCCACGACAAGGAAGGACTTGATCGAGTCTAGTCCTAGATGTGCAAGCCTAGCCCTAGCTGAGTTGGCTTCAAGCCCAAGCCCGAGCATAGGTGATAGAGCTTGAAAAGTGTCGTGGCTTAACAAGTCTGACCAAAATTACAATATCTTATGGTGCTCTACTTTAACTACTAAGAACTAGTAGATAGTGGAGAGTCCGAGTTGAATCCACAGGGATTTAGGTGATTAAGATTGAATGCTTAGTGAGCTTCCTACTAATGAGTTGAGAAAAGATTGCAGGCTGAAATTAAACTAAACTTATACTAAAGGATTTATGAATATGAGAGAAAGGACCACAGGATTCTTAATCAGTAACTAAGGATCTACCAAATCTTCCTAAGATCAGTATATGCAAACCCGATGAATGGCTTCCTAAAAGTTGATAAGTGAACGGCTAGTTCTCCTTATCACTCAACAAGTTATGTTTAGGATTCCTTGTGGCGAGAACAATTATCTAAATGTCAGTAACCGAATGATTAGTTACGTTCACTGCTAATGAACCCTCTTATCAGGATGAGTTCATCGCAAATAATAACATGGATATGAATCTAGGTGTAAGATCAAAATGACTTCGCATCTCGATAGCCAAACCTACAAAGGTAAGATGCATGAAGGATTAGGGATAGAACGTAGTGGGACTAGCACTACTATAGTGGGACTAGCACTATACAATCCCTAATCACGAAGAAGATTTCATCCGAGATATCAGGGGACTAGCATGATCCTCTTATTTGGATTGATCCAATCCAAGCCCTAGCATACACAAGCTCTAGAATCAAGTGCAGACAAGAACAATCCACACATCCAGCAAGAAATCAACACCAAGATATACGAAAATAGAATCAATCCATATAAGCCAAATAATCGTGCATACAAACCCTAGATCTAAGAAATCCCTAGTAAAAATCCTAGTTACATCATAAGAATCCCATGGTTAGGGTTTTAGTTACTCATCTTTAGGGGGTGATCCATCGGTAGAAGTTGATGATCTCCTCCCGCCATGGATCTCCTCCAAAGAATCGCCGAAGAAAGGTGTAGAAAAAGATAGGAAAACTCTCCCCAAAAACGTCTGGAAAAGCCCCCCAAAAATCCCTAAGCAATGACTACTTATAGCCTAGGAAACAACCTCCCACGGATTAGATCTGAGCCGTCGATTTTTTACTCTGGCCGAGTCGGATCGATCGGTCTTTTGGAGTTGGATCGATCCGACTCCTTTAATTGCTGGTAACGCCCGAGCCGGATCGATCGCACTTGTCGAGTTCGATCGATCATTCACATGTTACTACGCTACGGCCCGTGACGGATCGATCGTACTTGTCGAGTCCGATCGATCCTTCCATTGTTGTTACGCTACGTCCCATGCTGGATCGATCCGTCTCTTGGAGTTCGATCGATCCAACTTGCCAAAACTGCCAGAACACTCTTCTTTTAGCTCCAAAGTTGATCTAACTCATAGCAGGGCCTGTTATACCTGAAATGAAATAAAAGTAGTCAGTCCAGCATTGCTCGGGGCCCAACAAAGCCAAATTACAAGGGTGTTTTGTGCACTTTTCACGTCTTATCAATGGGTTGGACCAAAGAGCAGGACCCACACCCAGGAGGAACTAAGGAGGTCCCACGCAGGTCGGACCCCACCTCCTAGCTGACCCGACCATGGACCAAGCCAAGACCAAGTCCACGCCCAAGCATGGATCCATAGTCCCGGCCTTGGAACCAGGTCCCATGCCTAATCCGGCATTAGGGATCCTAATCCCTAGCTGGATCACTTTCTTAGTTGGTTATTAGTTGATTTATTAGTTTGGATTATGATTGAGTCAGTTTTCTATTAGTAGTTATCTTGATTGAGTCTTATTAGGAAAGGATTGTAACTTACTGATTATAGCAAGATAATAGTTATCTGATTAGATCTTGTTGAGGCCTCTATAAAAGGACCTCCATAGCTTGTATTAGGCATGGACGAATTTATGAGAGTTATTATTTAGTAGAGATAAATCCTAGGAGTAGAAGTAATATAGGAGTAGCTGTAACCCTAATTCCACAAACCACCAGCCACCTTCACCCTTCTCTCTCTACAGCCGGATTCTTCTCCACCAACCAGCTACTATCATCACCGCCGCTACTAGCCACCTCCGCCGTCCAACCCCAAGTCCCCAGCGTCCCCTTGGTTGTCGTGCTTCCCTCCACCACGCTGTCCAAGGCTTGGATCTCCAAGAGAAGCCAGCAAACCCTAGAGGAGCTGCAAGGTATCCCTCTTCTCATCTGTCTCCTCCTCTAGTCTTCGCCTTCCTCGTCGAATACCTAGGGTCCTTCTCCTAAAACATTAAAGGTATCTCTCGACCTAGCCATAGATTTGGCTAAAGAGGATCTGAGACAAGGCAAGAGACCATGTACGAAAGCCCTATAGAAGGTGCATCGTAACAGATCTTTTGGGCGTCGTACAAGTGACCATGTATTGTTGGCAAGAAGTGCGTCAAACTCAGCCTGCATCGCTGCCTGCCATTCCTGTGAGACAATAGCTTGAGAGAAACAGGTAGGTTCTTTAATATTAAGAATACTGGAAAATGCATTCACAGGATGTTTGGTGGCATGATATAAGTGAAAATCATAAAAAGATTTTGGTTAGAGAGATCCGGTTTGACTACGAGTAGTCATGCGGTGGGATGGCTGAGGGGGTTGTATTGACATGTGTTGTAGATGGAGAAGCATTGATTGGAGGTGACATGCATGGAGCATGCATAGTTGGTGAAAGATTTGAAGGCTCAACAATATGAGCCTCAGGATTAGGAAATACCTTGTGGGTGAACAGCTTGACCAGACGAAGGAGAGGAGGAAAGCCATACCTTTGCTAGAAACAAACATTCATCAAAAATAACATTCCTAGAGAGATATATTTTATGAGAAATAGGGTCATAACATCGGTATCCATAATGATGAGTAGAATACCCAAGAAAGATGCATTGCTTGCTTCTAAAAGCCAATTTGTTAGCTGCATAGGGTCCGAAGTAAAGGATAACACTGCATGCGCAACCGAAAGTGCGAAGAAAAGAATAATCAGGTGCACGTTTGAACAATTAACTGTAGGGAGGCTCATTTTAAAGCAAGGTAGTAGGAGTTCGATTAATCAAATATATGGCGGTCATGAAATAATCAACCCAAAATTTTGCAGAGATGTGAGATTGAGACAAAAGACTCAAACCGATTTCCAATCTGTGTCTATGTTTCCTCTCATCTATCCCATTTTGCTGAGAGGTGTGTGGACAAGATAATCGTTGATGAATCCCACATTGCCTTAAAAAATTTTGGAATTGGTGAGAGGTGTATTCACCGTCATTATCACATTGGAATTGCTTTATCTTGCTTGAAAAGAGATTCTCAACTAAAGCTTTAAATTGAACGAAACAAGCAACTACATCAGATTTATTCAAAACAGGATATAACCAAGTAAATCTAGAATAATCATCAATGAATAAGACATAATATCCATGACCATCATTTGAAATAACAGGTGATACCCAAACATCAGAATTAATAATTTCTAAAGGCAATAAAGAAATACGAAGAGAGTCACCAAATGGAAGTTGTTTGGCTTTGCCCATTTGACAATAAGAACAAATATGTTCAAGAGTCAAATGACCTGAAACTCGCAAACTAAAGGACTTCACGACACCCTTTGTAACTTGGGATGAGGGATGTCCTAATCTTGCATGCCAAACACCAAGTGTCGTGCGAACTCCTAAAGGGGCAATGTTGGACCGATATTGGTTGATGGTTTGCTTGTTAATGTAAATAGGATAGAGACCTCCTTCACTCCGTCCGTCCAGCAATGTTCGTCCCATTAGCTTGTCCTTAACAATAAAATGAGAGTCAGTGAGAATAAAATATAACAGTCATTGTCAATGCAGAATTTGTTTATCGAAAGCAAATTTGCAGAGACAGATGGACAATGAAGGATGCATTTCAGATTGAGATTGGAGTCCGGGGTATGTAGAATGAGAGATCCAGTATTCTCAATAGAAAGATTATTACCATCACCCACAGCTACAGTATTAGTCCCATTATAGGGCTCGGCAAGAGAAAGGTTGGCAAGGTCAGTTGTAACATGTTGATTTGCACCACCACTGTCAGCATACCAAGTTTGCTCACTATGAACAGAGTTCGAGTGAGCCACCATTGTTGCCAGTTGTTGGGCTGGATGACGACCCTGGTAATTGTAATCATAGCGGTGGAAACAATCCAAAGCCATATGGTTTCTTTTACGACATATTTGACTGGCGTAAATATCAAAATCCTGATTAGAAGCCCAAGATGGTTTTCTTTCAGGATTAGTACTATTGCCCAGCCGTTGTTGAGGAGTTGATGAAATCGACTTTGGTTGAGGAGGTGGAATAACCAAACGTTGCTACTGCTGCCAAGATCTTGCAGTCTTCTTAGAGTTTCCACCGCCACGCAATTTGTTTGCCATCATTGCAAAGTTATTATGGTTGGACTGCATGGAGCGTTGTTGTCCTTCCAACAGGGCCTAATAAACAAGGAGTTCCGAATGAAAATCAGCCAGATGTAATTTCTTCTCTCGTTAAGCGAAAGAACAGGTGGCAATGAAAGGAGTATAGGCAGCATTGAGACCTCCCATAATATGAGAGATCAAGTCATCATCCTCCACAGGTTTACCAATTGCCAAAAGTTGATCTGCAAGGGACTTAGCAAATCCATAATAATCATCACAATTTTTACCTCATTGCTGTAAGTTTTGCAACTGTCTCTTGAGATGATTAATCCGAGAGAGAGCTTGAGATGCAAACCGATTAGCTAATGCATCCCACACCAGCTTGGATTTCTTCAATCCATACGTCGTTGACAACACCTTCACATCCAAAGTAGATTTGATCCAGCTCAAAATGAACCGGTCTTTGCGATTCCACAACGTGAAATCTGGGTTCACATCACGAGTTTCTTTCCCTACAACAACAAGCAAGAACTTTTCCAGACACGGCTGAGTACCATCCATGAAGCCCAGAAGATCGTGACATGAAAGAGCAGATTCGAACTGATTAGTCCAGTTAAGATAGGTTGTTGGACCATCCAATTTCACAGAAACAAACTGCATAATATTATGAGGAGTATAGGAGCTAGCGAAAGACATTCCGAAGAACGGATCATGCTTGCGCCAAGAGCTTCTGATACCATGAAAGAATATGAACGAAGGTTGAGGAAGGGTTTAGCTAACCTACTAAACCTTGATTTCATTATATCCTTTTATAATACAAATCAAGAGATTACAAGGTATGTACATATCAAATACAAAAGGAAACAAATAAAATTACACAATAAGAATATCCAATCTACTAAGGTGGATAGTTGTTATGGGAGATTTAGAATCGTCATCTAGCTACTATAGCAGGAAGATACGTAGAATTAGAATCCCCATCTACTATAGAAGGTTGCTTAACACCCCACATATGCAAAGAAAATTGTGGTTGCATACAATAAGAATGGAGTTATTGATCAAATGTTCTCACAAGAATGAATCAGGAAGAATTAATGCAGGTTACGTCTAAAGCTTTTTAAGATGGCGATTCTTTTCCCTATTTTTCAAGTGAGCAGTCTTCTACGTCACATTCCTGTGATATGTGTTACATTGTTTAGCTTTTCTTAGCTGAAAGGGTTGACGCTCACATTGTTTTCATTCTCCTTTTGATCATGATTAGCATCATCAGCTACTCACCTTCTTATTGCATGCGGGAAGAAGCAAAACATTTAATGCTATTTTGTAGAAATGTTTGAACAAATTAGGAAATTTCTATTTATTTTTTGCCGCAAATTTTTCAAGCGTAACAAAGACTAAACAAGAAAGTACTCCTACAGTTGCCTAAATTCAAAGCTTCAAATGACCTATAAAGGCAAGTAGGTAACTGCTTGTTGAATTTGTGCTGGGATTTCGGTATAGACTGATAGTTATAGTACACTGGTGCTCCTTCATCAATACTGATAATTCCACTTCATATACTATAGTGAAGCAACTAAAAGTATATACTTCCGTATTAGTTAATGCTTAGTAGAATTATATTGTTCCCGATGAGATTCACTTGCTGTTACATACATAATGGAGGATACAAGTATTGTTATCGCAAGTGTTTGTGAAGGCACCTAATGGAAGAATGAGCTGTATTTCAGGTTTATGTCCTATTTGATTGGTTGCAGCTCTTGAGTGCCCAGCTGGAATTTGGATTCGCCCTTTTGGTTTAATGTCTAAGCGGGTATAGATTTGTTAAACATGATGATCAGTTGTAAAAAAAGAAGCGACTTTAGGAGGTCCGAATCTTGCAGAGGGAGGTATGTAGCACAGAGGTAGTAGTGCTGCAACTTTCGTGAACCACATGAAAAAAAAAACCATCCATCTTAAGCAAACAATGCAGCGATCAGCGGACTGGTTTGGACGATGAAGCTATGGTTTCCTAGAAGGAAGAAATGATTAGTGGCATGATGATCCAATTCGTGATGTTAAGCTCATCACTTTTGTAATAGAACTTGTATTTTCCATGATGTTTCAACAAATTGAAATATTTCAATTAGCAAGCATTATTTTGGATCAAAACATTCTTTTAGATGAGAAATTGAATTGTGACTTTGAATTAATATGAAATTTTAGTATTTCAAGTTTTTTGGTTTTAAATAGTATGGTTGATATTGAGCAGATCGTTATAACGACAATATTTTTTGTCATAATTAGTATTTACATTTAGTGACCAAAAGTTACTATTTGCGACCAGAACAGTGGTCATAACAAATAGATTTAATGACCTCCTATGTATTATTTGCGACCAATATGTGGTCATAATTGTTTCTACAACTACCATGAGCAATGAAAATAGCAACTAGACATATGGTCGCTATTGAGCTACTTATTGCGACCAAATTGGGGTGGTCGTGATGAGTTGGTGTCTTTAGCGACCAATTAGTTGAAGTTTAATGTGACCAAGAAATATTCGAATTGCGTTGATATTTAATCTTTTGCGACCAACTTGACTTGGTCGGAAAGTACCATTTGTGACGACTTATTTTTGACCACTTGATGACCAAAGGGAAATGGTCGCTAAAGCCCAGAAATGACATTTAGCGACCAAATGCAGTACTATTTGCGACCACCATATTGGTCGCTAAATGACTTTTTTCTTGTAGTGTACACTACATGTTTTACTCTATACATCACATCATTTACGACCCTTATCAATCTCTTTCTTCTCAAATTAGTGGTTTAGATCAAAAGCGGGCTCCAGCTTAGTTGGGGCCATGCTTTAATATGGTTATTATAGCTCGAAGTCATGCTCAAGTGACCAAGCTAGCCCAATCTATTAAAAATTTGTTAAGGACACAAGCTTTTAGTCATTATAGATTGGGCCTACACCATTATATGGTAAATTCCAAGTCCGCCAAAATTAAAAACTCAGTCTGAACTTTTGTGTCCAAACCTAGGGGTGTCCAACCGGGGCAGGCCGGGTTGGAGGCAATACCCGGTCCGGCTTTTGTAAGTTTCTGGACCGAGCCGGGCCAGTGTTGGGCCCAATAGGCCTTTCACCCGGTCCGACCTAGGTATGACCCTGCCCCGCTTGGAAACCGAGGTAGACCTGAAAGGATCGAGCATGGCCCTGTCAGGTTCTTTTTCTAAAAAACAAATTCATGGGGCTCGGCTCGACAAGGACCTTGGCCGGGTCGCCGCACCAAACAACCACTACCACACACTCCGGATGGGGGGCCAGCCTCCCTCCTCCCGTGGAGATGACCGACTCCACTTCAGCTCTCATCAGCTTCGACGGCTCCGGTAGTGGCGGCGAATCCACCAGCTCTAGCACCACCCCCTCCCCATACGCCGCCACGTGTATCCCGCGCGCGCCTCCAGCGTGGCGGGGATCAGCCCCAGCGGCGCCACCTCAACGCAGTGGATGAGGGGACCCTGCTGCCTAGCGAGGCAGCGGCACACAGTGTTCACGAAGGAGCTCTTGCGGTGCGCGTGGAACCCGGCGACCAAGATCACCGGTGCCCGCATCACCGGGAGGAGGCGAAGGACTACGATGTGGAGGCTGCAGGGCTTCGTGGCCACCAGCTCCTCTCGTTGGAATCGCCCTGTCGCGCCCCGACCCGCGAAGGCCCAACCGGGCCGGGCGACGAGAACCGGAACCTAACTAAATACGGAAAAGTTTTGGCGAGGGTTCCCTCTAATCTATTGATCTCCCTAAAGAAGTCATAAGCACCCTTATTAAAACAATTATCACAAACCTCAAATGATATAATAAATAAATAATTTAAAACCTTAAAAGGGTTAACATTTATACATCATACTCATGTAGGAGATTATCTAACAAAAAGGGGTAAGCAGATGATCACCGGTCCTCAAGCACATCCAGACGCCGCCGCGCCACCAAACACCTGCTCGGTAGGGGCCACTGAAGAAGAGCTAACGCCTGCACCTGCAAAACGCATCCCGGGTAGAAGTGAGCAACTAAGCTCAGCAGGGAAACTACACTATGACTCACACAAAGAGGCAACACAACAATGTCGCCCTCAAGCAAGCTTGGGTGTACACAGGGGGCCCATAACCCAACCGCGTGTCCCTGAACGTAGGAAACCAACACTGTAGACCCACAAGCAGGAAACCAGCACTGCTAGGTGGGAAATGACACCGCTGAGTAGGCACACCCTCTACTCTAGAGTCATAGGACACTGGACACCGGCTACACCTCAGAACCGGCTCGAGGTTGACACAACCTCTAAATCATTGATCAAGACGTATTCAAGTCATCTAAGCCTATCATCGATATCGACTGAATACTACCATTCAAACCTAGACCACGCTACCCAGCCACAGTCCTAAGGTTAAATCCGAGCTACCCGAGAGCCTCGGATCGGCGATCAACCCATCGCCCACAGCTAGCCTAGGAATGCATCTAATGCAAACAAAGCTATGTATGATCATACACATAGATAACAATTCATGCATTCAACAATATACCAAGTATTACACAGGGCTGGGAGCAACAGACAGCTCGTCAAGGGTGAACATGGCAAGGGTCTAGATAAAATTCATATTTTATTCTACACATCCCAAGGGGTGCGACCCCCTTGGTTCAACAACACGCCAAGCACAGGGCCTACACAGATATAATAACATTATTATAAAAGCGATAACGAACAGCTCAATTTATCCAATTAGAGCAAATGCTCTACTAAGTCTGGAAAATCATAATTATCCATCTAACCATCTGATTGATACGAACCTTTATAGGCCCACTCAACGGCGCACCCCGGATCATATATCCAAAAACCATATCAATCGGCTAAACAAAGGTTGATCAAAACTTACAATTTATGTATACCTTCAGATTTGATAAATCAATCACAATCCTATTGAAAATAACTTGCATTAAAACAAAACTTTTCAGATCCCTTCCAAAGATCATCAAGATCATCGCAGCCAAGAATCAACTTAATTAAGTAATTAAAAACCACTTAATTACACTAATCAAGCTAATTGTCCTGTTTCAGCACAGACAGTCCATTTAATTCTCCAGAAATTTTGCATAGCTCCGAAAATCATGAAACTAGTTGGAAATGCAAACTAACTCACGGATCTACAACTTTAATTCAGAACACCAACTCCGATCATGCACGTACAGCTCAAAAAGCACGTTAGAACACCACTGTTCTGATTAAACCAGAAAATCTAAAAATAACATAATGAAACCTTGCTTAAATCCACATAAAATCCAAAAACAATCATACCAAACTTTAATGACGTGAGAAACAAGCTATCAAGCATCAGCTAGAATAGTTTAATTGAAGAAAAATCAATTAAACAATACACAAACACCTAATTTAAGGTTTAATGAAGAAACCTACCAAATCTAGCTAATTCATGTTTGATTCTCAATCAAACCGTCCAATGAGGGTGTAGATCTCTTCCTCTAGCTCCTGGCAAGCCTCCCAAGCCGCTGGATCAAGCTCCTAACGAGAATTTCTAAGGTAGGAGGAGAGGAGAAGAAAAACTGAAAAAACAGAGGGGTTTGGGGTTACTTATAGGCTCGAGTCCGATCGATCGATCGGACTAGGCCGGACTAGGTCGGTTCGTGTCCTTATCCGGACATGTCAGCCGCATCCTTATCCAGACAACGGACACAGGTCCGATCGATCGCTCCCAGGAGCGACCGATCGCACATGGGCCGCCAGCTGTCCTAAAAACAAGCTTTTGCACGCGCCGAGCTTGGATCTTTCGATCTAAAGCCCGCCTAAGGTTCTAAGAAGCACATAAATCAAACATAGGGCTATGTGCGCACAAGCGGGTGTGAAACAAACCGATAAGACGCAATTTACCAAATTACCCTTGTGGTCCACAACGAGCCACGGGCCCGACCTAGACGGTCAACCCAGGAGTAGAGGGACAGGTCCTCACACGCCCCACCTCCATCAACTTCTCTCGCTGGTACCTAAGAAAAGTATCTCCATTTCTTTGTGTTTAAGCAAACATCCACTATTGAATCACAAAAATAAGATATCACAATCAATGGTTCAATAGCCCCACTTGTTTACTTAAAAATTGACATTTTAAACCTCCCCATTTTCTATCTAAGGGTAGAAAATGTTTTTTCATTCATCAACTAAAATAAGGCTTACAATGATAATATTAGAAAAGCAATTGCATCACTACAGTATGAGTACATCCCAACTAGGTTGGCACCTACTCATATATCTATCATATGCATCACTTTCCTAAGATTACAAATATAAAATTAAACATCTAAATCTAAAACATCAAGCTCATCTTTTTATTCATCTTCATCTATTTGCAATCCTTGACGTCTCTTTTTGACACCCTACCAATCTTGTAAACACATTCAGGCTTGTACTGTTTTTGACTCTAATTTGGTTTGTTAGTCATCGATCAAGCGTCCTCCCGTGCTAAATGCGTTTTCTAAAGCTACAGTAGACACTTGAATAGTTAGTAAATCACGTGCTATGGTGAAAAGTATCGGAAAAGATGTTGATCCAAATGTGCTCTCATTTCCTCATTAAACTGAGCATACATAAAGTCAAAAAGATTACTAAGACCAACATTCTTCAAGCATGGATCAAGTAGAATTCCAAATCCATAAATATAAGGAAGGGGGTGAAAATACTTATTAAACTTTGCTTTCATTTTTGCTATCATAGGCCCAAAATATATATCATTACGATATTTGTCAAAGAATTCGCGAATATATAGAACTCGCATTGATACTTGACTAATAGTAGGATAATAGCAACCGGATAAAAGAATAGTAGCATCATAAAAGATTTTAAGCATTTCTTTTAAATGAGAAAGAACATCCCACTCATGATCATCAATAAATTCCAAAGTAAATGATGAAGAAGATGTAGAATTAGAAACATGAGCAAATTGTTTAATGTACTCATCTATTATACCTCTATATTCTAATGCGGTATTTAACATAAAATAGGTTGAGTTCCACCAATGTCCTACATTCGATGCTAATTTTCTAGCATTAACATTATTGTGTTTACAAAGAAGGTTAAATATCCTAATCGTGTGCTCCGAACTAGTGATGACCAAAATAATGTCTCTAACTTTAGAAATAGAAATCTTAACATCATCAAATGCACTTTCAATAATTAAATTTAATATGTGACAAATGCATCTAACATAGAAGAAAAAACCGGAACAAGGTAGAAGTAATGAACTTCTAAGACTATCAACGACAACATTATTATTACTTGCATTATCTAAACTTAGAGGACAAATCTTATCTGAAATGCCATAGGATTGGAGTTCATTTAAAATCATCATAGCAATATTGTCACCGGTATGTAAACTATCAAATACATCAAAAGAAATAACTCTTTTTTGCATAACCCAAGAATCATCAATAAAATGAATCGTAATACATAAGTAACTTTTTTTTTTGGTCTAGAAGTCCAAATATTAGAAATAAGAGAGAATTCACAAGTAAGAGTAGAAAAAAATGTCATTAAGTTTTCCTTCTCCTCATTGTAGTATTTCATAACATCTCGTTGGCAAGTTTGACGAGAAAATTTTCAAAAACCCGATTGAAAAGCCAATGTAATGAAATCTTGAAATTTATCATCATCAACAAAACTAAAAGGAAAATTTTTACGAACAACATACCTGACAAGCATTTTGCAAGCAAAAGCCGGATCATATGAGAAGGTGCTTAAATTCCCTATTGATGCCGATTGAGAAAGTAAAGATTGGCGAATGTCAACTTGAGCTCTTCCTTGACCTTTCTTGTGGTTTGCTATATGGTGGGTTAGATAATCAGTGTCATTTCTCCAATGGTCGGACAAGACTTGTTTGCATATCGAATATGTGACTTTGATATCATTGGTCGTCTCATTGACATCTTTAATCTCCTTTCTTTCATAGAACTCCCAAATTACGGATCGTGTGCGCTTCGATGGAGGTGTCGGATTATCACTGGCGATGGTTGAAGCAACTTCCAGAGGAGAAGAAAGAACTTTATTTTTATCACATTCTTCTATTTCAATTTCAATCACATCCTCAAGATTGTGATCTTGGATGGAGGAAGAAGCCATAGGAGAAAGAGTAGAGAAAATCTTGAGTTAGAGAATAGATAGCTTGAGTGAGAGAGTGAGTGAAAATGATATCAAAATCCTCATTTATAAAGAACTTTGGTTGGAAATGATATAAAAAAAATTATTCTACTTTTAGATTTTTTTTAAAAAAAATTATAAGAAGAAATAAAAAATAATTTTTTTCTTAAAAAATAAATAAATGAAAAAAAGCTGTGTGACCGTTTGAGAGCTCAAACCATCACTTGTAACCGACGGTCACATAGTACATTGTTGTTTGACAAGTGACCGTTTGAGAGGTCCAGCTCCATGTCGATGAGGGCGGCGTCAAAGTCAACCCACCAGAGCTACCCCGCCTCTGGGTGGGCTGCCATGGCCGCCCAAAGGAGGGGGATTTTGGGCCAGTAGGTGTGCATCGTCGGGTGGAGGAGGGTGTTGTTGTAGAAGAGCTCAATGCCGTGGAGACGGCAATAGTCGAGCTTGTTCTTGAAGAAGTGGAGGAGGAGTTGGTCGCCGATGTGGTTGCGGCAGGGGGAGGGCTGGGAGCCGGTGTGAGGACCTGTCCCTCTAACCCTGTGGCTCGTTGTGGAGCGCAAGGGCAATTTGGTAAAATACGCCTTGACGGTTTGTTTCACACTGACCATATTTGTGTTAGTGTTTGATTAGAACGGTTAGGTGGACTCGGGATCAAAAGATCCAGGCTTGGGCTTGTGTTTTAGCCCGAGTCTAGCTTTCTACACCTAAAGGATTGATCTTTCTTTGCTAGAAGATCGATCTTTTAATGCCAGAAAGTCAAGGCGCGATCGTCATGAAGGATCGATCATTCATAGGTCGGTTCGTTTGTCTATAAAACGGACGTAACCTTCTTTCATGAATTCTTTTGAAATCCGCCGTTCTTGAGCTCAGATCCGGCTAGATTTTGAAGCGATTGAGGACGATCCAAGGCTTAACAACTCGGGATTGAAGCAGCTCTTGCCTAGGTAGGGATTCCTACCTATTTGTCTTTTCGGTTTGTGAGATTTGAGTTGATTGTGATTTGTTTTGCTTAGATGTCACAGTGTAGTTGATGGTTTTGGACTCGTAGTCCTTCGTACTACCAGATCCCAAGGTTTTGTGGGATTTGGTAGAGTTTTCCGACGGTATTGCTCGCCAGAGGTTTGCCGGAGAACCCAACAAGATCGATTTTTCTTGGAGAAGGATCGATCCTTCATTGTTGGTCATGCTGAGCCCGAGCATGATCGATCATCTTTACCAGATGATCGATCTTTGTTCCAGGGTAGCATGGGATGCCCTCTGTCACGAAGATGATCGATCTTCCTGGGAGGAAGGATCGATGTTCTTTGGTGCGACAAGGAAGATGCCCCCTGTCGCGAGAATGATTGATCTTCCTGGGAGGACGGATCGATCTTCGTTGGCTCGACAAGGGAGATGCTCTCTGTCGTTTGGAAGATCGATCTTTTCTTAGGTGGCAGAGAGGAGTTTTTCATTGGTTTTGCCCGCGGGGCTTTGTATGTACGGTTTTCTTATAACTTTATATATTGTACATATCATTAAGCATGTTAACCCCATATTATGGGTAGTGGTGAACCAAGAGAGTGATGACTCCTAGGATGTTTAGAATAAGTGGGTGAGTGGCCCTACTACTTTTCATAGCCTTGCATGCCGGCGTGCGCCGAGGGCTTTTATCTCTGTGGCTTGCCTTTAGTTGTTTGCGGGGTTGCTTCCCAGTGCAGGTTGCTGATGAACTGACTGGCAGTTGGTAGTGTACCACTGCAGCAGTTCCAGACCTTAAATATATGTTCACCACCCCGGCCCGGTAGTGTGTCGAGCCCAGACCTTGTTCATGTTATCATCATGTAAGGGCCTAAGTGTTAAATTCTGGGCTTTTATGTAAGATTGGAGGGCTTTTGACGTAATTTTACGTTTTGTGGGGGGTTTTATGCAAAAAGACCCCTCCTTCTAGAGAATTCGGGTTTCTTCTCCTTCCCCTACTTGGCTGCCAACCCGAGAGAGAGAGAGAGATGTTCCAGAGAGATCGAGAGAGATGGAGGGAGATCGAGAGAGAGATCGATAGAGAGAGAGATCGAGAGGGAGATGGAGAGGAAGCGAAGAGGGTTCACCAGCGCTGGAGAAGAAGAAGGAAGCAGAGGAGAAGGAAGGAAGAAGGGGGAAGAAATCCGGGAATATGAGAAGTGGAGATCACCGGAAAAAAAGAGCAGATCCGGTGAGCTTTCCACCGGGTTTCGTCTTCCTTGGCTTAGGTAAGCTTCTAGCTTCTCTCCCCTTTAATTTCCTTTGTTTTCCGTCGGTTTTCCGTTGGGTTTTGGGGAGTTTCGTTGTCTTCCGGCGATGGGTCGCCGGAGAAGGTGCCATGGACGGCGACGGGGACCTCCCTCGACGACTGCAGCGCCGGAGAAGGACCCCCGTGGTCCAGGGCATCTTTCTCCGAGCCCTGTCTGGGCGTTTCCATGGCTGGGGATCCTCGATCCTCCTCCCTGCCATGGTTCCCGGCAAGGTTCCGGCCGGCCACTCCCTAGCCGTGGTCGCGCAACCTTCTTGGGGATCCTGTGCTAGGGTCAGCACACGGATTCTCTTCTCCTCTGGTGGTTTTCTCGATGCTTGAGTACCCCTGTTCTGGAGGTTTGACGGAGCTCCGGCGTGAGCTCCGGCAGGCCACCAACCAGGCTCTTGCCATCCTCCAGAACAACAGCTTCTCGAGAAGGGGATAAGGGAGCAGCTGGACTTTACTCCCGGAGGGGTCTGCACCATGGTGCAAGTCACCGACCTGACAAACTCTCCGGGGGCCAAGGGTGAACTCCGGCGATCTTCTTGAGGAAGAAGATGACCCTGTGCGGTGCATGTTAGCTCACACGCACAGTGTCTGCTAACATGCACCAGAGCCTTCAGATGGCTGTAGTTGAGGTCTCGATGCCTATTTTCGACGATTCTCGCGTCATTCGACCTGCTTTTCGAGCGCTAGCTATTGCTAGTAGTTTTAATTGTGTTTTAGGGCTCTAACGGACCGTAGTCTTGTTTATCGTATTTTAGGCGATCGTTTGAGTGGCCGTCAAGTGTCGGAGTGCGGCGTGGACCCCCGGGCTCAGGGATTGCTCGCTGACTGTCCTTTTGAGGTAGGAGTTACCTCTTAGGAATTTTTATAAACTATGTTATGATATGCTTGCTAATGATGTGTTGTTGTGCATGTTGTGTTTCTTATGATGATATGTAATCTGTGTGACTGGTGATGTATGTATGTGTATATGTGACGCTATATATGCCATGATAATGCTATGATGTGTTGGGCTAGTTGAGCCATGTACTTGATTTATCATGCTATGGAATGTATGCTAGCTTTTCCTGAGTTGCATGCATAAATGAGATTAATTGACCAAGTTATTGATTGATTGATTATTTATGTGATTTGTGCATACATGCTAGGAATGTCAGGTCTGTCATAGGACATGGATTAGGGTTGGGTCTAGTCAGGTCCTGTAGCTAGACTAGTTAGAGTCTAGGGACTAGTTGAGGACTTTGATCTGATTAAAGATATGATCTGAGGACTTTGATATGATTGATTATCTAATTTGAGGATCTGATCTGAGGATTTGATTTGATTGAGGATATGACTTGAGATTGTAATCTGATTGAGGACGTGTTGCCTATACTAGTGTACTGAGGCCTGTATAGAGTCTATAGGGGTCTGGGCGAGCATTGACGGCCGGACGCGGCGACTGTGCGTGTAAGACTTACCCAGATTAGCCAGACCATACTAGGATCAGTAAACTGGTATAGGATGTTGTACCTATACTAGTATACTGGGGCTGGGTATAGAGTCTATAGGGGTATGGGCGAGCATTGACGGCCGGACGTAGCGACTGTGCGTGTAAGACTTACCCATACTAGCCAGACCATACTTGGGCAGTATACTAGGATAGGTGGGTGTACACCCGTGTCTTAGTTGGTGACTCCTACTGGGCTTTAGAGCTCATTCTTGTTAGGTTTTGGTTTTTGTGCAGGAGGACCTATGGGTAGGCCAGAGACCAGTGCAGTCCATGGAGGTCCTGTCTCAGGATGAGGAGTCATTTTTATCAATATGTCTATTTTCTTATGTATGATAAAGTATGTATATGTTGGATATGAAACAAAGTTGTATATTGTGGATTTGGCTTAAATATCATGTATATTATTTGAATTGTTGTGGGCGTATGTGCCCCTAGATGTGGTGAATGGTTGTAAAGAAACAAAGAGAAATAGTTGTGATTGAATGTTGTAATTATGTATTATTAGCGATTGAAAGATTGTATTAATGATCTCACGTGCCCGTGCCCAAGGGTCATGCCGAATTTTTTTAGAAAATTGGAATATTTTTATATTTAATTGGGGCGGGGCGTGACACATCACGTGTTGCTGCATGCTTAAATGTTTTATATACGCATGTTCATAGCATGCATCTTGTTGCGCATTAGTTACATAAGGTTAGGGCGTGGGCGATCTGTGGGTCGCAGTCCCGAGGCTTGGAAGCTCGGATTTAGTCCTAGGACCGGGGTCGGGTAGTTTGGACCTGGTTTGAATTGTGGTGTACAGTCGAATTTGATGATAGGCTTAGATGACTCGTACACCTGTTGTTTGATGATTGTAGAGGTCGTGTCGATCTCTAGGCATGTTCTGAGGTGTAGCCGGTGTCCAGCTATGATGACTCTTGAGTTGAGGGAGTGCCTACTCAGCGGTGCCATTCCCCGCCAGCAGTGCCGGTTTCCTGCTTGTGAGTCAGCAGTGTCGGTTCCTGCTTACTGAGCATGACCCATCATGTGACCAGTTCGTCTGGAAGACCATGATCGTGGACCTCAGGGACACGAGGTGGGGTTGTGAGGCCCCCTTGTACACCTAGGCTTTACTAGAGGGCGACACTGTTGTGTTTTCCTCTTCCTTCTGTGTGTCGTAGTGTAGTTTTTTTGCTGAGCTTAGTTGCTCACTCCTACCAGGCTGCGGTTTGCAGGTGCAGGCGTTAACTCCTCTTCGGTGGCCCCTACCGGGCTGTTGGTCGACGGTGCGGCGGCGCCAGGCGGAGTCTGAGGAGTGGTGATCCTTTATTGTTTTCGAACTTTTTGTTAGTTAGTCTCCTGCGGGAGTATAAATGTTGTATTTGAATCTTCCCCTCTTCGATGATATGTATATTAATTATAGCCTTTTAATTGAGGGTGTTTTGATGACTTGCTAGGGAGACCAATAGGTTAGAGGGAACCCTCGCCAAATTTTCCACGTTTCGTTAGGTTTCGGTTCGCTTCGCCCGGCCCGGTTGGGCTTTCGCGGGTCGGGGCGCGACAGTCGGTGACCATCAAGATGCGATCTTTGGCGTTGGGGAGGAAGCTGGAGTGATGAGATATGCAGAATCAAGGTGGCTGAGATCTAGATCTGGGATGGCTCCAGACGCCGAGGATGGCGACGGAAATGGACAGGGGACTGTAGATCATCGTCGACGGTGATGCTCGAGTAAAGTGGGGTGATCAATGATGTTGGAGAGCGACGCCGATGAGGGTATCTTGCGAGGCTGGCGGAGGAGGGTGAAGGCCTTCCTGGTTGGAGAGAGGACGGCGACCTCGGGAGGCGGTGGTGGCGTAGTTGGCGGCGAGGCGTAGTTGGCGGCGAGAGAAGTCTCGGCGGGGGTGGCTTGGTGTGGACGGCGTTGGAAGCTTGCAGGATGAATGAGATGATCAGAAAGGAGAGGAAAGAGGCTACAAATGCTTTGGGCTCCAACCGGGATGGCCCGGTCCAGTCCGGTCCGGGTAAACCTTTAGAGGCCTTCTTTAAACCCAGATCGAGGTTTTGACTGAGGGGCCCTGATTCGGCCTTGAACCCAGAGCAGCCCCGTCCAGTAGGGCCAACACCCGGGCTAGACCGGGCTACGACATTGACTGGTCCGGACCAAACCCGTACTGGGCCAGGCCATTTGGGCTTTTTGAAAACCCATGTCCAAAACCTATCATCGGTGAAAGTCCGATGAATAACGAGTTAAATGGGCCGGGTTTTTTTTGGGTCTGTCAACCCATGATCAGGTTTACGTAAACCCCCGGTACGCAGCCACCTGAGCACAACACGTTGCGATCATCAGGACGTGGGCCCCAAACAAAATCAAATAAACAGCGTACAGTCGACGACGGATGCGCATTCTTAACGAAGGAAACCGGAAGGCCCTTTCCTAAAAATAGATCAAGAAACCAAAACTAAATTAATCTCGCCACCTATCGCGGCGGGAGCTCTGGCAGCTTAGCGCTCCCTCTCTCAGAATCCTCCGCCCAAATCTCTCTCTCTCTTACATCGAACTATTCTTCGATATCCCTCGTCCAAAATAATAGCGGGACTCGCCGCCGGGAATGGTGCCCGTCACCGGAACCCCCGTAGGTTGTCCGAGCCCTCCCCATCGCTCTCTCCTTCTGTAGAGGTGAATCCCTGATTCGCTCCTCTCATTTTGTTCTTGGCTGAGTTCCGTAGCATTATTATTATTCTTATCTTCTTGGAACTCTTCATCTATAGTTTTCTTTGCAATTCCCGGCATATTATTTTGGTCCAATGCTTGATTTTTTTTAATATTCCTCGAAAGTTGCATCACCTTGGCCTTTGGAGAACGGCCATTCAACTGAAAAAAAAGCGCCTTGGAGATCTTATAGTTTCTTTCACGATGGTAGCGTTTACTGGGATCACGTCGTCGAAACATTCTGAAATCATGGGAGATTGGGTCAAGCTTTGTTGATTCCAGACATGTCGTCAGTTTTCCATTCGCAGGAATATCAAATGAAATAGTATTTTTGGTAGTCTCTTGGGCATCCTCTTTGTGCACAGAATGAGAATTAATGGTATCAAGCTCTCTTCTTCGAGAATGTCATTTTAGTGGTTTTTGCTTTTTCTTCTCAATACTATGGAATCCGTTCTGTGATAGGAATACGACTTTGTACAAAGGTCTTGGACAAAAGTAGATATATGGTTTTATTAGTGCTCTCGCTGGTGTTCATATTGTTTTACTGCTGTTTTCTCTCTGATATCACAATATATCCTGTTAGGTGTGGAGTAGATTGGAAATGGTTCAGGCTTGCTTCTACTCTGAGTACCAATTTTCCGGGAGTTATCACTGAGAAGTATCTCAAGAGATAAGGCACGCTCTCTGCACAAAGTTTTTGGGCTGCATATGATATTCTTGAGTTGCACGGCAACCATGTAGCGTATGCAAGATTTAGTTATTGTTTGTATTGGGTACCAAATGCAGGAGATGCTGTGCAAAGATGATACATCAGCTATGTATGTTAGCTCTGTTTGTGATTATGTTCTTCATTGTATATAAGACGATGAACTTTCCGCATGAAGAGACGGAGGTGCATTTCTATCAACTTCTTAAAATATTTTTCAGAATGCTGTCTTGCATTTCTAAGCTAATTATGGTTGTGAAAATTGCAGCTGGAGGCAAGACCTCATTCATTTGATTCAGTGATGGTATTGAAATTTTCATCTGATTGTGAATTTATACTGACTAAATTGGATGGTAGGCTTTTTCTTTAGCATCCAATGCTTCAATTGGTAAATAACATGAGATGGTAGCTGCGAGCCTACTTATCCAACTCTATGTGCTTGCAAAGGCTCTCATGTTTTCTTATCTGCTTACATAGTGTGATGTTCCTGGCATTGTGATTCATTCAGCTCTAATGGAGAACATTTTATTGAACGAAGGATGTACTTGAATCAGGATGCTGATACAACGCCTATCAGGATGGGCTATTTGCCTCATGGTATCATGCATTCATCATCGGACATGGAATTAAAGCCCTTGTCGTCCACAAAGAGCTCAATTCCTGAGGTTGTTATCCTGTTCTAATGATGAATGTTCTTGTGCTTAGCGAAGAGATTGCTTTTAGAGGCATTTTGTTATGTTACCTTGTGCTTGGGATATCTCATTTCATCCTTCCCTAATCATCTGGGTCTCACATATCAGTAGTTCCTACACTTCTATGCTAGTATGATCTGTGTCTGCTATATGTGGTTGGCTATGTGAATCTGGTCATCTTTCACTTGCCAAAGCTTACTTTACATAATGAGCCTAGTTTGACTTTATTTCAGCACTTCCATTTTCTTTCAAATTTATCATCATCCTGTCCATCCCTCCAAAGCCAAAGCCCTCCTCTTCCTCCACCCTCCCTCCAGAAGCAACAAATATTCGTGATGGTGCAATTAACAGAATTTTTGTTATGGTGATGTGGATGCTTAGTTCGGACTCTTTTATACTTGATCTTCATGACACTTTTGAGTATATGGATTATGGAGGTACTTATTTCTTTTTTATTTTGTGTGCGCTATATAAAAGTGTTAGATTACCCGCATTAGCGGAAGCGATTTGGAGCGTACCTTATTCAAGATCTGGATCTCGGATCTGGCAGGGCTTCTATCCCGCGTTCATCTTCCGTAGTTTTCTCCTCGCTGAAGCTTGCGGTAGGATGATGTTACGAGAACATCACCTCTCGTTCACAGCGCATGAACCCTACCTCTAGCACTGACAGCGCTCACATAGGAGAGATGATGGAGAAGGAGAGGAAGGAGCCATCGTAGACATCCCACACTGATTTCATCATCTAGAAATCCTGAAGGTCTCCTGGTATCTATAGAAGACTGGCCCAAGAGTCCTAATCCATTGAGGACTCTATTTGCCTAATCCAAGTAGAATTAGTAACCCTACTAATTAGGTCACTTAACCGGTCGAGCCACCAATTGGCGCCTGGTTTGGATCCAACAATGAGCCAAATCCTACAAAAAGCTATCAGATTGTAGGACTAGCTTTATGGTTTTTATGCAATGTAAATGACACTAGTTTCTTGTGCGCAATAATGTAAATCATACTATTTTCGCAATATAGCCTTCTGCTTCCTTGGAAGAGTCTTGTTGTGGCAGTGATATGCTAATCCTGATGCTGAAACTGTTGCAGAAGAATAATCAGAATAGCAGGAATCTTCTTGTAATGGCTGTTTGTATAAAGCAGAAGAAGAAAGTGAATGCCATTGTCAAGAAGGTATCATCTCTATCAACTCATATATGCTGTATACGTGGTATTTGGGATTTCTTCAACTTACTCTTGCATTTTCAGTTCATTCCAGAAAATTTTACTGTTATGTTGTTTCACTACGATGGCAATGTTGATGGTTGGCATAATCTTCGGTGGAGCAATAATGCTATCCATGTTGTCGCTTATAACCAAACGAAATGGTAAGCTCTAGCAACACTTACTTTGCAGTCTAATTCTTATTTTAAGGTATTGTCATATGGTGTTTAGAGATAAGAAAGAAATAGATTAATTTTGAGTTATGAGACCTTTTGTAGAAAGTGATGCCTCATCTACGGCCAGGTGGTTTGCAAAACGTTTTCTACACCCAGATGTTGTCTCCTCTTACGATTATATATTTATATGGGATGAAGATCTGGGAGTGGAAGATTTTCATCCTGGAAGGTAATATGATTTACTTTAAATTAGTATAATATTCATAGTCCCTCTCATTCAGGAAAGTGCTCTAGGACGATAAGAATAGTCCTTTTAATTTTTTATTCTTCTGATTACGTAATAAGATACATCTGCATGGAGTTCTATAGAATTCTGCGCATGTTTGAGGTATCTGAACTGCTTATCCTGGTTGTCTTTTGATGACAAGGATCATTACCATTCATAGCAGTTGTATTTTTACCTTTTAAAACAGTTTGGTTCATACAAAAGTTTTTGCTTTAGGTATGTAAAAACTATGAAAACTGAGCATTTAGAGATAATCCAGCTGGCATTGGATCCCAAACTCTCTGATACTCATCATAGTAGAACGGCGACAAATAAAGACATTGCACATTATCTGCATATTATTCGGTATGCAAGTCGGCATATTAAGCTGTGATTAACTATTTACGTATTGACATGCCATTTCTTTGCAGGAGGGTGAATAATGCTTGGGATATTGGAAAGTGTGCAGGTGATAGCAAGGGGCACCCATGCTCTCGGTGTGCTTTTCGCTCTTTCTCTGATGTTATCTTGATTTTTGATTGTTATTCCTTGCATTTTATGCTTTACCATACACTCTTTTTAAATCGTGCTGTTGGAGAACGTAACTTTAGTAGCACTAGTTCATTTTAGTATAAAAGGAAGGAAAAAATGAGGTTCTCTTGAAGATTTTGCCTATCTTTTGTTGTTCTTATATTTATGTTTTATATTGGTAGATGGGTGGAGGGGAAGCCACCTGTATTTTCAACATCCGCTTGGCGCTGTGCTTGGCCTCTTATTCAGGTATTGTGCAAATGTTGACGCTTCTCAGCGCTTGCATTATCTAAATGTGCTCTAGCTATGTTTTTGCCCTTTTCCACCTGGCCCTTAAGAGTGTTAAAAGCTGGAAGCTTATGTCTGGAGGAGGATTTTTTTTGTTAATGCATATAAATCTTTTCATTTTCACATCTTGTATAACTGTTTAGGAAAGTGAGTGGAATTGACGGTATTTGTTATTAAGTAGGATACTATGCTTGGACTGTACAGTTTTGACATGAATTCTGAGTTATCAAGTACATGGCGGCAGTTACTACTTACAAGGTAGATCTGTGGAGAGAGAGTGTCAAGTATATCTTGAAAATGGGACATCAGGTCTTGAAGGTGGCCATTTTCTAGTGAAGCAGGAGAGGTTTGAGGAAGAGAGTTGACAGGATGACCAACTAAAGATACCTGAATAAAGTAGTTGGGAAGAATGACGAAAATAACAAAATGAATAGAATGCTGAAGGAATAGTTGATGAAGATTGCCAGAAGATGCTCAAAATGTTGCACAAGGGAGATAACGTTGGAATTAGAGTCCTGCGAAGAAAACAGATATAGTACGTAGAATCAACAAGCATGAGAAAACGTAGCCTCTTGAAGATATTGGGAAGATAGATGATATTTTATAGCGAATTCCACTGAAATAGTTGGGGCATTTTCCAGTAAGTTGTGATGCTCTTAAGAGAGAAGTGCTATGTATTGAGCAAGGAAGGGGATTAAGAGTAGCTTTCCTTTGAGATAAGTAAATAGAGGAAGTGAAGACTTGTACACCATGGAAGTTAGTTGATATATTTGAGCAAGTTAAAGTGTCACGATGGATGAAATAGCATAGAATGTTTGGAGAGTGGACCAGGGCACTAAGAAGTAACTATAATATAGCAGCATCCGAACCAATTTGATATGATCCTTAGTTCATATGTTGTTCTATGAGCTCCAAACCTGTCGTTTCATGTATATGTGTGAAAAAGTGTCCTTATCAACTTGTGGGTGACGAACTTTCAAGTAGGATCAAAATAACCATGTGGCCTGATGCGTGAACTTTTCATGACTCCAGTCCATCGATTTTTGTAAAAAGTTTATGCTTTATTGTGTGTTAAAATAACTCCTAGGACGAGGACCATGGACAATGGTAGACATCATTAGCTTATCTGGAATATGGATTTTGACAAGGGTGATTGATCATTTCTCTGGACAGAATGATCCGATCCATGGATGGGGAATGAATTCGAAAATCCGGTATTGTGCTCAGGTTAGATTCTCTTTGCTGGAAGCATATTTTCTATGTATGTCTCTTGAGTTTCATGGGTATATAACAATTTTATTCTTTTCCAACTTCTGTCATTTTCTTCTTTGGCACAGAAAACTTCCAATGGACATTTTCAGACATCAAAAAAACTCCATGTGAAGGATGTCTTGCAGGTCCTGCAGTAAATGGATGGTTTTCTCCGATACTTTCTTATACAAAATCTTGGCTTTCCATCTTGACTCAGAGACTAGGAGCCTCATCATTCAGTGCATGCATCGAGGTGAAACTAAAAACTTACATGAAGAATTTGACTTTCTGTGCTAGTAGTATCCGTGTCTATGCATTTTTATTGTGTTTGCTTCGCCTTTCTTTGCACCGTGTTACCCTTTACTTTCCATTTTCCAGAGCTGTTTGCAGAGACCTATAAATTTTAGAGATGTTTTCATATGCAATTACTTCAAATTTTCCAATATCATGCTCGTATATTATCCAAAATATCATACTTCTGAGAACATATGGTATATATTTTAGGTGTCTTTCCATCCAATGAGATAGGGTTTGCTCATTATAGCATGCTTATAAGTTAATCCCACTGTTATAATCCCCACCATGAGAAAAGTCCCAAATACGCCTTCCAGTTAGCACCTGGCTATTTTGATTGGGAGGTGTATGTTTTCCTTTACTGTGTTTCATGACTTTATAAAAAATGGCATCTTGATCTGAGAGAACCTTAGATAGCCATTGACTGAACCATTGGGTTGGGAGAAATCTTGACCGATTTTGGAGAAGACGACCTACACAGCGTTTTGCATTTGGTTTTAGACTAGTTGAATTGCTGATTGGTAAGCGTATTGATGTACAAATAATATGGGTACTCTTCTGCTAATAGCACCATTTGTATTTTGAGGGGTTAATATTGCATGTGTAGTAAAATAGAGGTAATTTGATATTAACGCCATGTTTTAGAGGTAACGAATGTCTACATTGTTTCTAATGTTTCACACCACTATTTCCGAGCAGGTCAAGAGACATGCTTAGTCAGAATATTCATACTTTTCAAGATCGATGGAAAATACGAGGCGACATGGGCTGGGTTGATCCATTCCATTATGGTGGTAGTACAAGATAGGAGTCATGTCCTCTAGAGTTATCTTTGATATCTGTTTCGTAGAGTTAGAATCTACCTTATAATTTGATTTCTTATGAATTGTTCTTTGTAAATCAGTTTTGGTCTTGATTTTTTTCTTTTTGGTATCTAGTTTTTAATGCAACCATTAACTTTACTCGGGTTGATGAACTGCAAAAGTTAATCATATTCGTATGCCAAAAAAGCGGTCAAAACATGAAGATGTCACAGTAGATAAATTTTCTATCGGCAGAAAAATGTTTCTACGTGTGTGGGTGGGTGGGTTTTGGGTTGGTGGGGTGCGGGGTTCGAATTATGAGCGGGGAATAGGCCTGGACAAAAGGCCCTAAAACCCGGGCCAGCCAGGCTTTGACCCAGACCGTACCCAAGGTAGGCTCGACAGACCGGCACAAGAGGGCTTAGGGCCCGGGCCTGGTACCTATGACCAAAACCCAGCTGGGCCTTGCCCGGCCTGAGTTTTTGTAAATTTGTTTTTTGAATTTTTGGATTTCTATTATTATAATAAGTAAGATTATATTTTTGCCCTATATAAACGGGCAACAACGGTTATATTTTGAGTGCATCGTTCGGTTTTTGAACTTTAATTTTAAATTCAAATCTTTTTTTTTCTTTCTTTTTTCCCCCTA
>OY986964.1:21257278-21842933 GCA_963920575.1 Narthecium ossifragum | reverse complement strand
TGGATTCCTCCATGCAAAGCTTTTCAGCATGAGATCAGCAACCCATCAACTTTGATGAGGAGTCCACGCAAGGAGGAGGGCAAGGGGAAGTCACTGCCGCCGCCCCTTCTTCAGTGAAACGGCCATGAAAATATCCTGTATGGGAAATTTTCCAAAGTATAGAGAAGAAAGAAGATCCAAATGATCCAAATAAGGTCACCGACGTCAAAGCTAGGTGCTCGACCTGTAGGGCTAATTGTTGATCCTAACATTGTTTTGATGATGCCAATAAACATTAAATGATAAAATATATGTTTAATATTAATTTTCCCTTTAATTGGAAGCCTTAAATTTCAAATTTGAGAAATTATATGATACGAGGTCGAACCGAGCCATTCCAAGAAGGGACCCACGTCCTTGCTTGGATGGGCCCACGCCAAGAAGTTGGCTGCACCCAAGTCCCTTTGGGCGTTCTAAGCTCAGCCGGCCAAAGGAATCCTATTCCTAGCTGGTTTGCTTACTTAGATGATTTCCTAGTTAGTAGTTATCTTGATTGAGTCAGTTTCCTAGTTTGAGTTCAGTTTATGATTTGCTTATTAGTTCCTATTAAGAGTCCTAGAAATCAGGAAGTTTGAGTTATGATTGAGTCTTAGTAGGAAGGTATGGTTACTTGCTGATTAAAGCAAGGTAGTTCTCTAGTTGTAGTAGAACTCTCTTGAGGCCTCTATAAAAGGACCTCTATAGCTTGTATTAGGTCATGGACGAATTTATGAGAGTTATTATTTAGTAGAGATAAATCCTAGGAGTAGAAGTAATATAGGAGTAGCTGTAACTTAGTTTCCTCACAATCCACCAGCCACCTTCATCTCTCTCTACAGCTGGTCCTCCTCCATCACCGGTCTCCTTCTCCGCTGCCGTCCACTCCTTCGCCACCATCATCACCGCCGCTACCAGCCACCTCCGCCGTCCAACCCCAAGTCCCCGGCGTCCTCTTGGCTGCCGTGCTTCCCTCTACCACGTTCTCCAAGGCTTGGATCTCCAAGAGAAGCCAGCCAACCCTAGAGGAGCTGCAAGGTATCCCTCTTCTCATCCATCTCCTCTAGTCTTCGCCTTCCTCGTCGAATACCTAGGGTCCTTCTCCTAAAACCCTAAAGGTATCTCTCGACCTAGCCATAGATTTGGCTAAAGAGGATCTGAGATAAGGCAAGAGACCCGGTACGAAAGCCCTTGAGAAGGTGCATCGTATCAACTTGGCATCAGAGCTCTTTCCTCTTACCTGTGCCGTCAGAAATCCTTCCGAAGGAGTCCACATGGCAGGAAGAGTACCTGGCCAAAACCCTAGTTATATCGTGAATTGCTCAAACCCTACACGGATCACTGTTCATCCGACCAGACCTACTCCTATACCTGGTCGAATCCCTCTTCCACATCATTATCCTTTACCTCCATCATCATCCCTACAGAACCCTAACCCTACCCAACCTCCACCCTATGCAGCCTACGACCCAATTCTTCCACAAGCCTACTATTACCCACCTCACTTCCAACCTGCCTATGAACCGAGCCAGTATCCAAACCTTGAGCCCTCTATCCATCCCTCACCCATACCTGGCCCCACTACCCTTCCTCCGCCACCATACCAGCAGCCTATGCCACCTCCCTACGCACCGTACAACCCTAGTCTTCCCTACAATCCATCACCACCGTATCAACCATTACCTACTCCCTACAACCAACCCAAACCTACAAACACCAATGGCTATTTGAGTACAACTTGGACTCCAAATCGTACTGGAACTAGGATTACAAATCCTACTCCAACTAGGAATTCGAGTCAAACTCAGAGTACGACTTGGACTCAAGATCCTACTGGAACTAGGATTGCAAATCCTACTCCAACTAGGAATCCTAGTCAAACTCGGAGTACGATTTACCCTACGACTGAACAATGGAAGGAAGCTGTCCAGAGTTGGATCCCTTTGCCTTACCCTTCAGTAGAACAATGGGAAGCAATGATCCAACGATATTCTCCTACAAATCAGTCAAGCCCTACCAGAGTTCAGATTTCCAAAGAAAATCCCATTCTAGCTGCAACTTGGATTGCAAAACATAAACCCAGCTCTACCGGGATTAGGACTCCTCATACTTCACCTACCCATGAGCTGCCCCATGACCAAAACCATGAACAACACCCGCTGCCCCCTCACCCAACCACACCACATCCCACGACCAGCAACTCTCCCTACTCCTCCCCGGCAGCCCCCACCACAAATCAAGGCCACCCTCTTTCCCCCTACCAACCCACGGCCCCCCGTTCTCCAGTCCTACAGCCGATTGTCATCTCCGGCAATCTACCCGAAGTCCACAAAACTGCAGCCACCGACCTTACCTCAGTTCATGCCCTCCCCGTACCATGTAACCCCCACCAAGGCCCTCCTCATTCCTACCCCGTTCCATCCCCAAATCAGCCGGCTCCCAAATCCATCTCCTTCAACTCCGGCAGCTACCCCCAAGGTAATCGCTGCCTACCTGCCCCTGATCCTACCATAACCTCCTTCCATGGCCCACTGAAGGATCTCTCAAGCCACCAAAGACCGTCCCCTAAACCTCCTGACCCTTCCCGTATCCTTACTGAGGCCGACTCCAAACCCCAACCAGCATATCACCGTCGGTTCCATCTCCTCACCCTTGACCAACGTGGACCCCCTCCAGATCCACCACATGAACTGACCCCTGGCCAGATTCACTCCGTTGGATCGAACCCCCATCCTCTCACTACCTCTTCCCCATGGGATGTAAACTCCGACGAGCTTCCCTCACAAGCAATTGAGTTCCGGCCACCTCCAGCTGCCAGATCTCAATCCAATCCCAAGCTTCTTCAAGCACTGGACAGATCTCAACCATCAGATCAGATCAAATCACCACCGTTTGAACCTGATCGTCCGACTCCATCTTCCACACTCGATCGAGTCAGACTCCAGCTTACAATACTTGGACAGATTCAATCTAGGCACAACCAGATTTGGATCAATGGATAAGTGACTTAGGAATTACTTAATCCGCCCAAGTTTCATTATTAGTCTTCTCTAGTTATCATCTTGTTCCCTTCTCTCAACATTATGGATCATATGGCTACAAACTCACATGAATCCCTAAATGAAAGTTAATGTTCCCAACGGCATAACCTATCTTTGCTTGGCATAGATTGTCTTTGGTCCCACGATTACCTTAAATTATACTACTCCTAATGACCTTGGCACAACCTATCTTCGCGTAGCATAGCTTATCTCAAAGGCAAATCAATAACTTCATAAAAACCATCTCATACATCTCTACAATCAATCACAGTAATCATGTAGGACTAAAAGTACGTTAAGGGAACTCTGTTCCTTCAGCTCTATTAACAATAAAACCATATTCATGAGATCATGCATCGAGAATTTCACAAGAATCCAACTAAAGAAAAACCAAAACTACACTAGGGTTTCATGAATAATCCTAAGTACAATAATTAGCAACTCATCTTTTGGATGATAGCCATCGGGCTGGAATAAGAAGCTGTCACCATCCACATTCTCTCCGTCTTCTTCTTCCTTCTTCAAAGATTGTCAAAAAGATGCAAAATTTGGCTGGAAAAGGCCTTTAAATAAGGAAACCCTAAACTTGGACTTAAGAGTCCTATCTAGACTTAAACTTTGACTTTCCTCTTTTCGTATTTCAACTCCTATTCATGATTCCGACTTTAACTCAATTCTGGCACTAATTGGCTTGGAATCTGAGAAAGTCTTAAACAAGAAAGTTCTAAATCTTCAAGTCGTCTGTCATACGACTTATTTTATAATATTCTAATTAATATAGAATATTTGGAGAATATTCTTCTCAGCTTCGACGGAGCAGTTTTCTAGTAGCTGTGTATCTTGATCTTCTTCAGACCTGGAATCAATCGATCAGGAATTTCGCAAAGTGTCCAACATGAAAGTTGTAGCTCTTGAAGTCTTCTATCACATCATAAAGTTGTAGTATATTTTGACTTATACAGAATATCTGGCGATTATTCTCCTGATAGGCGACGTAACAGACTATATCACATAAATCCATATTTTTAGCCGATTTTTTATATTTCTTCTCAAATCATGATTAAAATCAACTAACAAACTATTAAATACAACAACTCTAGGCCTAACAAAGGTAATTTAAGGAGTTTAGTTATGAATATTTAGTGACTCATCACAGCACCAAACCTGGCGAAATGAAATGTTGGCTCGTGGTCGATCTAGGCATCAACCCTGAAAAGCCATTGTCTTGGTAGAGCCTCACGATCGATGCGAGGGTCGATGCGGCGGTCGATGCACGGATCGAACGTGGAGGATGTTTGTGATTTATATACTTTGGCTAAGTGTTGGGTTGGAGGGAAATTATTTTTCAATTGTTGTAGGCTCACGAACGATCTGGCGGTCGATACATGGATCGAGCACGGAAAATGTGGACTCAAGTGAAGAAGCGACGGTCGATCGGAGCATCGACCCTGAGAAGCATTTTTCACAACGGAGGCTCACGGTCGATCTGGCAGTCCATGGGTGGATCGACCATGGACCGACCGCGGCTCAAGAAGGATGAGTTTAGAACATGACGGTCGATGTGGCAGACGATGCATGGATCGACCGCCAGTAACGCGCAGAGTAAAAAAACGACCCGTTGGAGAGTTGAGGGAGCCGTTGGAGCTGGTTTTTGAGCTGGTTGAAGGCCAAATATAAGTAGTTTTCTTATGTAAACTTGCCACAACTATTATTGATATTTTTGAGAGCGTTTGGGCAAGTCTTAGCAAAATTTTCTACTCATTTCTCTTTGAGCTACAACCTTTGTAAACCTTCTTCGACTGTGAAGAAGTACATTGTGAGGCATCCAACAATGGTTGAGAGTGATTTTAAGGTTATCAAGCACCAGGAAGTTTGGAGAAAAAGCTTGTAAGGATTTGCAAGTAGTAGAACCTCAATGAGGACCTTGAGAGAAGTGGACGCAGATCAAGAGTTGGGTCGAACCACTATAAAATCGGTGTAATCTCTCCAACTTCCCTCTCATATATTCGTGCATGTTGTTTTACATTTGTTTCATCTCATTTAAAAACATTTAAGGTCTTAGATCTCCTCTACCTGGTTTTTCCATTGATCTAGTTTATGGAAAAGAGTCCAATTCACCCCCCCTCTTGGACCTTCAATTGGTATCAGAGCTAGGTCTTTATTTTTGAGATTTAACGACCCTAGAGGATCCTATCTAGAGATAGAAAACATAGAGGGACAAGCTACCAATAGGCCACCATACTTAAATGGATCGAACAATACATATTGGAATACCAAAATGTAAATCTTCATTCAATCAATGGATTATGAAGCTTGGTTGGTGATAGAGGATGGACCTTATGTTCCTATAAAAATAGTTCAAGGGAAACAAGTTATGAAAACAAAGAGTGACTACACCCTAACTGATCTCAAAAACCTTCAAATAAATGCCAAAGCCAAAACCTTTCTATTTTGTGCCCTTAGCCCTAGTGAATTCAATAGGGTCTCGACATGCAAATCAGCGAAGGAGATATGGGATAAGCTCGAGCTTATCTATGAAGGAAATAGCCGAGTTAAAGAGTTTAAAATAAGTATGCTTGTACATATTAAATAATGATAAAACCATTAGTGAGATGTTCACACATTTTACTAACATATTAAATGTGCTTGAATCACTTGAAAGAGTTTATTCTAATGATGAAGTTGTGAGAAAGATACTCAGGTGTCTACCGAAGTCATAGGATCCTAAAATGAAGGCAATCGAAGAAGCCAAAGATCTATCCAAATTGTCACTTGAGGAGCTTATGGGTTCACTCATGACTTATGAGATGAACTTGAATAGAAGCAATGATGAAGGAGACAAGAAGAAGAAGGTTGTTGCATTCAAGTCATCGAACAAAGAGTCATCGGATTCAAGTGAAGGAGACGATGATGAAGAGTTGGCGATGATCGCAAGGAGAATCCAAATGATCTTCAAACGCCGAGGAAAGAAATTCTTCAAGAAGAAGTTCCCCAAAGGTGAAAAATACAATGCTACTTCTTCTAACTCTAACGATGCTATATGTTATGAGTATAGGAAGGCCGGGTACTACAATAATGATTGTCCCCAACTCAAGAAGCCTACAAAGAAGGAGTTTAAGAAAAAGAAAGCAATGATGGAACCTTGGGGAGAAAGTGATGTGGAAACCTCATCCGATGAAGAGGAACAAGGGGTAGCCAACATATGCTTGATGGCACGAGGAGATGAGGAAGAAGAGGACAATAAGGTAGAAGATGAGCTTGCATTTGATCAACTATTTGATACTTATCATTCCTTGGTTAGGGATTTCAAGTTCCTTAAAAAGAAATACTATGCTACATGTAAGAACTTGAAGAAAGTAGAAGAAAAAAAATTAGATGCCATGTATAGGATTGACACCTTACAAAAGCAAAACAAATGCATGCTAGATAACAATTCTTGTGACACTCATGACACACTTGAGAAGGAACTCAAGTACACTCAATATGAGCTCACTATATTGAAAAACACAAACTATGATATGCAAAAGGAACTCATCAACTTGAGGAAATCCAAGAGAAATCTCACTCTTGAGGTTGATGACTTAAAGATCACTCTATCAAAATTCATGAAGAGTAGAGACAAGCTTCATGAGATACTTGATAGCCAAATGAGCTCCTTAAACAATGAAAGAATTGGCTATAATCCTAGGAAGATGAACAACCAAAAGAAGACTAACTTTGTTAAAGCTTATTCTTATCCTCCTAAGGTAGCACAAGCACCCACTTGTCACTATTGTTGCAAGGTAGGTCACATTGCACCTAGTTGCTATCTTATGAGATATACTAGTGCTAAAACCTTATGGATACCTAAGCATGCTATGTCATGCTCCAATCTCAAAAACCCATCTAGACTGGGACGTGATGGAGGGACCTACACCTGTTCACTTCCAATCTGGTGTGATACAAACAATTACCATAATAATTTAAACATTTGACTTATGATGGTAATATTGTAATCTAAAAACGTACTATTCCATTAACATCAAAGTTATACAAATATATATCAAAATTACTCAAAGATGGAAATTATACATTTTTAACTGATACTCGAGGGATACTGCATACAAAACTATCAAACTGTACAATCAGATCTTCAGTAACCTCAAGAGCCTCCAGAAGTCGACGTGCCACCAAAAGTTGATCCGCTGGAAGCTACGGAAGCACTAGTGTCTGCACTTGCAAACGCAGTCCGGATATGAGTGAGCAACAAAGCTCAGTAGGGTTCTACTCTAGATCACACTCAAGAAAAGAGAACTACAACTGTACTGTCTCTTTGCCAAAACTAAGGCGCAACTAACTACAAGCATGCAAACACGACGTAGATTGATGAGTGCATGAAAGTGCACTTTGAATAGTCTTATAATTATCTCAATTGATAGATTGTCACCCTTAATCAACCTCTTTAGAACTATTTTTATATTTATATTTTGCTTCACATAGTTGTTTGGAAAGTGTAAGAAATTGGAGCTAAAAGAAGCTAAAAAGTTCACATGGATCAACTTGGAAGATTAATCTGTACCTTATCATGAAGAACCACATGATATGACATACACCATTGGAAAGTTCTTGAAGTCTAGTTTTTAGAAAATTTTACGGTTCCTGATTCCGAGTTTCCGACAGGAGCATATAGTATTTTTAGTACCAATGGTGCAGTGCTGAACGATAAAAGAGACTGAGGGTCGACCGTCGCATCATCCGCTAGATCGATCGTCGCACTCATTATACTGATGGTCGACCGTCACATCATCTACCAGATCGACCATGAGCCTCTGTCACGAAAAAGGCTTCTCAGGATCGATGCGAAGATCGACTGTCGCTTTTCCAAATAAAGTTGCACAGTTGACGGTCGACCGTCGCATCGACCGCGAGCATAAATAGGAAACCGGATCTAACCCGATTTTAATACTTTTGGAGGCTATAAATAGGAAACTTAGGGTTATTCAAGAGAACATTTTTCAGAGTGTTTTGGAAACTTTTCTAGAGGAAGAAGGAGACCAATCCACCATCTATGGACGAGTAATCCTCGAGGCATCGCGGACGGATGACTGAGAAAGGACGAGGGTTTCCTCTTCATCGATGGTTCATGTTTTAATCTTTAATGTTTAAACTCTATATGTCATGCCCCGACCTGTGAAAGCCCAACCGGGCCTGGGACGCGAACCGGAACCTAACTAACTGCGAAAAATATGGCGAGGGTTCCCTCTAGTCTACTAGTTTCCCTAAACATTCATCAAGCACCCTCAATTAACAAATGTAAAATTAATAGAAACCTCAAATTGAAAGATTACAAATCCAAAGGTACAAGTCTACAAAACCTCGAAGAGGGGAAATCAGGTACAAACATTTATACACTCCCGTAGGAGGCTAACGATACAAGGTTCGGAAGACAGAAGATCACCACTCCTCAAACTCCGCCAGGCGCCGCCACACCGCCAACCAACTTCTCGGTAGGGGCCACCAAAGAGAAGCTTACGCCTGCACCTGCAAAACGCAGCCCGGGTAGGAATGAGCAACTAAGCTCAGCAGGGAAACTACACTAACGAAGAGGAAAACGAAGAGGAAAACGCAACAGCGGCACCCTCTAGCAAGATCTGGGTATACATAGGGGTCCCATAACCCCACCGGTGTCTCTAGGTATCCAACCATGGTCACCTGAACAATTTGGGTCCATCCCGGAAACACCTAGTATAGCAGGAAGAAGACACTGCTGGGCGGGAAGACAACACCACTGAGTAGGCACACCCTCTACTCAAGAGACAAGAAAACCGGACACCGGCTACACCTCAGAACCATGCTCAAGGCCCACACGACCTCTAAATCATCGATCAACAGGAATTGGATTGATCCAGAATCAGTTCGGATCGATCCAGAGCCTTGTTGGATCGATCCAAACCATTCTGGATCAATCCAAAACCCCGTTCGAGGAAGCCATGACTCTCTGTTACATATTGGATCAATCCAAACTCACAGTGGATCGATCCAAGCCGTTAGAAACTCAATTAGTTACATCTTGGATCGATCCAAACCTACTTTGGATCGATCCAAGACCGGTTGACGGGTAGAAACGGACGGTTCAGATCTAATCTGATGGTCCATGACTTGGGGCCTATAAATAGGGGTTTTGGCTCTTATTTTGGGGATCTTTTATCCCATCTTTTTCCCTCCTTTCTCTAGCCTTTCTTCAACCTTCTCCCCTCCTTTAGCTCTTGAGGATTTCTCCTCTAATCCTTAAGGATTTAGGGCTCCAAGGGTGGATTTTGATGGAGAAGATGGGTCAAGCCTCCTCTTTCATGGATCTTCCACCTAAGATGAGTAGCTAAACTCCTTCTCCTTGGGAATTCCTTGATGTCTTAGGGTTTATTTCTTAGATTTCTCTTGTGTTTCTTGTTGTAATGACTCTTTTGAGATGACTTTTGTATGAATTCATATGTAATTCCATATTTCTTTAATGAGATCCATTGTTGGAATGCCTCTTCTTGCATTTGGTTGTTTGAGAATTAGATGCTTGATAGGTGTTTGCTTAAATTTCTCAAAGAAGAGGTCATGCTAGAACCATGGCTAACTCTCTTGGAGGTTTGTGGATCTTAAGATAAGATCTTGAGGTTCTAGAACCATCCTATTCTTATCTTAGATGTGGAATTTGATTGATGTATTAAAGCCACTCAATCCAAGACCTTATTCATACGTAACCTAGATTTGTTTACCGACAATTTGACTTTATGCCGGCAATTGTTGAGTGATGATCGAATTAAAGCCTCGATCATGAATCTAACCTTGTAATACACGCGAGAAGGCGATCCAAACCCGACGCCTCATTAGTGGTGAGCGATATTAATCCTACGCTAATCGACCTTTGATGATTGGTTGTCTCAATAGATGTCATTGATCTCGATTCATAGATAAAACATTTAGACCCTAATTCGGAATGGAATTCCCTAGGATTTCTATCTCAATAAATCTTAGCTTTAATTGTTTTTAGAGTACTTTAGTTAGAAAACCCAACTAATCAATCCAATTGCTTTCAACTATTGTAGAGATTATATTGCATTTGTAGTTCGACCATCCAATTCCTTGAGGATTTGACCCGTGCTTTCACTAACTACGTTGTAGTTAAGTAGTAGTCCGGTAATTTGTTTTGTCTGCCTTTGATATACTTAACGACATATTTCAAGGCGTGTCACCAAACCAACAAGTTTAGGTGGTAACTCATATGGTTTTGTTTTAGTAGATGATTAATCTAGATACACTTGGGTGATATTCCTTATACACAAAGATGAAGTTTTTGAGAAATTCACCAACTTTTGTAGGAGAGTCCAAAATGAGAAATGTATTATCATTACATGCATTAGAAGTGACTATGGAGGAGAATTCAAGAACTCCCTTCTAGAAAAGTTTTGCACTGACAACGGGATTTCGCATAACTTCTCATCATCTAGTACCCCTCAACAAAATTGTGTTGTTGAAAGGAAAAATCGGACCGTGCAAGACATGGCTAGAACTCTATTATATGAGAATAATCTTTTGGGCCAAAACGATTAATACATCTTGACATGTGATCAATAGAGTAACGTTGAGACGTATTTTAAAGGAACCCCCTATGAGCTTTGAAAAGGAAGAATTCGGAATATTGGTTACTTTAGAGCTTTTTGATGCATGTGTTTTGTCTTAAAAAATGGCAAGGATAATCTTGGAAAATTTGATGCTAGATCCGATGAAAGGATTTTTCTTGGATACTCGGAGAGAAGCAAAAGTAATAGAGTTTTCAATAAAAGGACTTTAGTAGTTGAAGAATAAATGCATGTTACATTTGATGAAATGATTAAGGGTCCATGTAGAATTGATAATGAAGATGATGAAATTCCTATTGACAAATCACAAGAAGTAGTAGATGAGACCCAAGATGATATTGAAGAATTGAATAATAGATTTGAGGAGTCTCTAGAAATTACTCCGAGTGATCAATGTCACACCCCGACCCAGAAAACCCATCCGGTCCGGGCCGTGAGGGACCTAAACCTATTCAATCATCTATGCCGCATTTATATAACAAATATCATAATTAATTTGAACAATTCTATCAGAGGGGCAACATAGTAATTTCTAATAAACTACTAGCTACAACAGTTCCAGATTAACATCGGAGTAAATAAGATTACATAATTTATACAAACCTCAGAATAATGTAATTTACTACTCGAATATAGATTCATAAATATCTAATCCTCGAAGAGGGAATTTATATATTTAATACATCTATCAAAAATAATATATAACAAAACGAACTACTGAAGCTACCAACAAATCAGGATCCTCGAGCGCCTGCTGAAGTCACTGCGCCACCAAAAGCCTGTCCAGCAGGTACTACGGTGGAAGAACTCACGCCTGCACATGCTAACGCAGCTCGGGTAGGAGTGAGCAATAAGCTCAGTAGGGGTTCTACTCTACATCACACTGAAAGGGACGAAAACAACAACAGTGTTGTCTCTCCACCTAAGTCTAAGGTATGCCAAACGTCCCATAAACCTATCGGTGTCCTAAGGGCTCCTCTTATGAAACCTCTTTCTTGACTATGTTACCAAGTGGCAGCAGAATAGTAACATGCATGATCACCCTTACCCAAGCAGAATTTCCATGCTTGAGGACCCACGTCGGGAACGCATTGACAACCATCTTTAGCACTTGGCCATGGAGAAATGACACGACCGCTGAACCTTAATAACAATATGATAGTAGTCAACTAGACATCAACATCGAGAATACAAGATTCCAGTAATACAATCACGCCCTAAACCTTTCTACCCAACCTTGTTCCTAGAGCTAGATCCGAGCTGCCCGAGCCCTCGGATCGGCGAAACCCCTACTCGCCCACGTCCTAGCCTTAAATGCCTCAAATGCATACAATGTAAGAACCTATACAAGCATCTAACCTAGATGTCACTATATGCCACATAAACATTAGAAGTTCAACCGGTTAAGCAGATAAAATATGAAAGAGAATCCAATCCGATTCTCAACAAGAATTGGTATCGCAGTGCCGCTATACAATAGCCTTCGGTGCAACATTGGCACACACCAAGTTAAGGTTTCACAGTTAACCTTCGGATAACTGGTCTACAAGTACAACGATAGGACTACCAACCAAATAACCAAACAATCGAATATTCAAGTAACAATTTAATTATTCTGCGCTACCACCCCCGGCGCACGCCGACAATCAGTTGGGCTATAATCAAAGCAGTAGGGCACACCTTTGGCCCATTTACACTAAGCATGCAAGGGCACACCTTCGGCCCATTTATCTACTCATTCCCGTGAGTCGTCACTCTCATGGTTATCCATAAAATAATAAATAGCTATGTACAGGGGTTAGGAAAGTTATTAAAGCAATCACAAACTATATGTACATATATATAACATGCTTTTTGAGAAACCGCCTGAAATCTTAAACATCGGTAAATCAGTCCAAAATCCAAGCTATGGTGTAATCCGAAATAAACTCTTCAAAATCCTGATTAAAATATTATACTAGTCCTTATTCATCATCGGGAAGGACATGCAAGAAATCTGTGTTGAAAGGAAATCAAAATCATTAAAATCAGAATCAAATTCAGCAAACTGCGCATAAGAGATCGATCTCCTTACCCAAGAAGACCGATCTTCTTTATGCGTGCACTCTGTTGGGAATAAGAGATCGATCTTTCCTTAATTCCTGTTTTGTCGCAGTCTCGTAGCAAATTCATTATAAATCATAGGAAAATTAGAAAAATATAACATTAGTGGCATGGGAAAATAGATTCAAATATCTACAATGTTTATCTTGAAAGTTTCACGAGATCATGCACGCAGAAGCAGGAAATCAAGCGTTAACATATGTATTCATCTAAAAGTAGAAAACCTCCTTACGAACAAAAAAGATATCGATCTTTTACCAAAGAAGATCGATCTTTCATACGACAGTAAGGCCTATTCAAGGAGATCGATCTTCTCACCCAAGAAGCTCGATCTTCTCTTTGCACGCCCCCTGTCAACCAGAAAAGATCGATCCTTCATCCGACGGAAGGCATAATTAAGATAAAAGATCAATCTTCTCTGAAGGAAGATAGATCCTTCATCGGCGGACTATTCACATGAATAGTAATCAAAATCCAATTTCTTGAATTCGATCAATGAAAACAAGTCCAATTCAATCCAAACTTTGGAGGGATGTGCAATTGATGGTGGGGAACCTAATGGTACAAGGAAATCCAACTTCTGACAGTTGATTTACGGATTGAGGTAAAAATAGCCGAAAACCGATGAAACGGTGAGAAATACAGAATTCGTCAGATAGAATGCGAAATCTACACGACAGGAGTGTTCTAAACATGTTATCACACTACTCTATCAAGTTACACAACAATCCAACAAACAGAAACACATCAAATCCACAATAAACCAATCCTAGGTTTACCAATTCACAGGAATTGGGTAGAAACACTACATGTATAGAAGAGCTGACGATCTACAAGTCCCTCAACTCCGATCGCCATGAATCCACGTCAAAATGCCGCAGCCCAAGCCTCCAGCCGGCAGCCAACGAGAGAGAAGGAGAGAAAAAGAGAAAGGAGAAGAGAGAGAAAAGCTAAGGGTTATTTATAAAAAGCTGGAATTTATCACACCCGTCCATTTTGATCTTTCCCGATCGAGCTTCGATCTTCCGATCAGAAGCACCCTTAAGATTCTAATCAGTCACATACATCAATCCAATACAGTGTGTGCACTATGCGGGTGTGAAACGGACCGCCAAGACGTAATTTTACCAAATTGCCATTGGGATCCAAGGCTAACCGAACCAAACCACAAAACCAGACCCTCGACCTAACGTGCTCAGACCGGGTTGAAGGTACGAGTCCTCACAATCAACATCGTGATTTTCCAAAAGATAGGAAATATGCATCTTCACACGCAAAAGAATTGATCGTTGGTGAACCATCAAAAGAAATCCAAACTAGATCTTCAGTGAATGCTTGTGCCAATCTAACCTTCCTATCTCAAATTGAGCCCAAAACTATTGAGGAAGCACTAGAGGATGATCATTGGATCTTAGCAATGCAAGAAGAGTTAAATCAATTTGAAAGAAATGAAGTTTGGAATTTGGTATGAAGACCTAGTGATCATCCCGTCATTGGCACTAAATGGGTTGTTTAGAAATAAAATGAATGTATCGGGGATAATTATAAGGAATAAAGCTAGACTAGTTGCAAAAGGCTTCAATCAACAAGAAGGAATTGATTTTGATGAGACTTTTGCACTGGTAGCTAGACTAGCTTTTGCATCTTACAAAGATATCAATCTATATCAAATGGATGTTAAAAGTGCCTTTTCGAATGGTTTCTGAAAGGAAGAAGTCTATGTTCAACAACCCCTCTGTTTTGAGGATCAAAGTTAGGGGATCATGTATTCAAGCTCACTAAAGTCTTGTATGGTTTGAAGCAAGCTCCTAGAGAATGGTATGAAAGGCTTAGCAAGTTCTTGATAGATATGATTTTTATAGGGGAAAGATTGATACTACTCTATTTACAAAATCAAAAGGAGATGACCTTTTATTAGTTGAAATTTATGTGGATAATATCATCTTTGGATCTTCTAATGAAAAGCTTTGTGAAGAATTTGCCTCTTGCATGCACAGTGAATTTAAAATGAGTTTGATGGGTGAACTCAATTATTTCATTGATTTACAAATCAGGCAAACTCGAGAAGGGATCTTTATTAGTCAAGCTAAGTATACTAGAGACCTACTCAAGAAGTATGACTTTAACCAATCTAAAATTTATAGAACCCCTATGAGTACAACACTCAAATTAGACAAGGATGAAGATTGGAAACCCGTTGATCAAGCACTTTATAGAAAAATGAATGGTTTCTTACTCTATCTAACCGCAAGTAGACTGGACATCATGTTTAGTGTTTGCCTTTGTGCTATATATCAATTTTGTCTTAAGTAATCTCATTTGGTTACGGTCAAAAGGATCTTTAGGTATCTAATTGGTACCCAAAACTATGGTTTGTGATATCCTAGAATATCATCTTTTGATCTAATTGGCTACTCCGATGTGGATTTTGCCGGATGTAGACTTGATCGAAAAAGCACAAGTGAAACATGTCACTTTCTTGGTCATGCAGTTGTTTCCTGATTCTACAACAAGCAAATTTCAGTTGCCTTATCCACCGCCGAAGCGGAATACATCGCGGCGGGTAGTTGTTGTGCACAATTACTTTGGATGAAAATGCAATTGGTAGATTACAACATACATGTAGGTAAAATGCCCATTAGATGTGACAACACTAGCGCCATAAGCCTATCAAAGAATCCCATCCAATACTCTAGAACAAAGCACATCGAAATTTCACATCATTTCCTTCGCGATCACACACAAAAAGGAGATATTACACTTGAATTTATTAGCACTGAGTGTCAAATTGTTGATATCCTAACCAAACCCTTAAGTGAAGATAGGTTTTTATATCTACTAAGGGAGCTTGGGATGCCAAATGCCCAAAATAAATGGGCTAAAAGCAAAAGGTATGGCCACTGGTTTATTTGCTATTTCATGCCATGTCCAACTTGAATGGTAAATTTTGATTTATTGACCAATTTTGATGATTGAGGAGATGTTTCAACACATAATATTCAGTTACATGTGTGTTGACACCATTTTTGTCTACGCCATAATTTCGTAGCATTTATGAAATTATATTAAATTCAAAAATCTGATTAAATAATATATTCAGATTATCTGACCAAAAGCCAATTAAACCAATCGGGTTCTGACGGCATCATACACAAACATTTTGGTCATTTTCATCTCTCAGGAGATGTTCATAGAAACAATCCACACATATTAACCCTTCAAGGTCTAGTCGACCTCAACGGTACATTCGTCCAAAATATACATAGACATTACATGAACAACAAAAGCCAAAAGCGTATTTTAGTCATTTAAAATCCAAGAGGTATTTTGATCATTTTACCTCTATCACTAGCCCCCAGGGGGTATCTTGGTCATTTCTCATCTAAAAAAAAAACATAACGGCCTTAAACATGTGAAATTTAGATAAATATATAAAATAGACAATTGGTGATAACACCAGTTTAGTAAATGTTTTTGCTAAAAACCCCATTTGATATGTTTTTAAAGTTAGAACCCCAATTGATAGGTTTATTTGACTGGTGTAATTAAAAAAAGACTAAAATGCCTCTAATAGTTAAAAATGGTGATGGCAACGGCACAGCGATGGCGGACGGCGTGCAATGGATGGTCGCCGGAGTTGGGATCCGACATTCCAGGGCTTGATCGACGCTGAGCAAGGAGAAAGATTCCACTGTCCCCATCCCGATCCCGATTGCAATGACTGCGAGGGCTTCGAGAGTCATGGTCAGCATTGCCTGGTAGCTCAATGAGGATACTGTCGCTGCTATCAGACTTGCCAGAGTGGCGGTGCAACCTTTCTTCGTCGGAGGACGAGGAGGACACTGGGGATTTGGGCAAGGCGTCAGAGTCGGAGGAGGTTTCTGGCATGATGGAGCTATGATCAGAGCTTGGATCAAGATGGAGATCGGTAGGGTGACGGCCAATGCTTACTTTATAAGCCGCGATGGCGATAGCACCATAGAAACACCATGGAAAGCTCCACCACCAACCGTTCCGCTGCGAGGCTCCACTCAAAGCCGAAAGAATAGGAGCGCTTGAGGAGGATGTCCTCGCGTTGGAGAGGGGGAGGGGAGGCGGTGTCAGGGGCGATCTCGGGCTCAAGGTTCCAGATTGGAAGCAGCGTGTCGAGGAAGAGGCCATCGAAGATGGGCCGGATGCGGGCGGCGCGCGTGGGGACAAAGGGGGAGTTGGGATCAGACGATTCAGGCGTTGATCAATGTTGGGGATGGAGGAGGAAGCAGTGAGGCGACCTCCTGAGTCTTATTGAAGCTTCAGGAGGTCACGAGGCGGCGGATCTCATCGGGGAATAGAGGCAGAGGCATCGTGAGGCGATGGGGTATCTGGATCTGAGGTTGGGTAGGGATTTGGAGCTATGTGGCAACGGTAGTGAGTGATGGCGACGCCGGATCTGATAGAGGTGGAGCTCGGTAGGTTCTAGGGAGAGAGGAGTCGCCGAATCTGGTCGGGGAATGGCCAGGAAGGGGTCATGGGCTTGCAGGAATGCCAGATCTGGGGTTAGATGGAGTTAAGGGGCCATGGAGTGGGGGTTTTGGGAGTTGGCGGTGTCGAGTTCAGACGAGGTGGAGCTCTACGTGGGTTTCCGGGGATGTGAAAGGTAGATGATGGCGGCGGAGGTGGTGGTGATGGAGCGAGAGAGAGGGGAATCGTCCAAGATAAAAACTTGATGAATAAATTTTATATCTCGTAAGTATACGAATCGGTGTGATCAGTATAGCAGCAAGATGAGCATCGTACCCACAGAGATTTGTAGAGATTATTAGAGTAAAACTCTAAAGAACATAGAAGAAAGAAAATAAGGAAGGGAAAGAAAGAAATAGAAGATCTAATAACGAAATAAGAAAACGATGGAAATGCGATGGATGAATACTAAGTTTCCGATTTGACCATAACATCCTCATTCAATGCATTGAATCAACAAAATCTCAATTTAATTCTAAGGGCTCGTTCTTCCGGTATGATGATATATTCGATCGCGGTCTTCACCAAGTACCCTCAATTAACCCTAGCTAATGAACCCATAACTAAGTGTTAATCAAGAATCCATTAAGCTTTGAAGAATAATTATGAACCAAGAATTGTCTTAGCGTGAACCCGGCTTCGACATAAACTGATTCATTCATAGATCCTGCAAGATTAGGGAATGAACCCTCACCTAATCTCGCATAAAACAATCTACAGTACTTCTAGTGGCGAAGTAAAAGCATGAAGATCACAATTATGATAATGAATGCAACAAGGAATATAAATTGATTAAAACATTAATTCAATAACATAGAATGATTCAATTAGGGCTATATCGGTTCCTTAGCAAAGGGATTAGCCACTCATGTTCATCATAAAAATAACCAAGATATTCATAAGAAAGATAAGAAAGAAAAACCCTAGATCTTCGTGCAGTCTTCTCCCCTCTTTCCGGCCTTCAAACCTCTTCCAATAGTGCTGGCCGACCCCCCCTCGTATGTCTTGGACGACTTCCTTAAATATGGGTAAGAAGCCCTAACTTTACTTCAGCATTTGGATTAAATATGGTCCCTTCGTTTTCAGGTCGTTCGACAAGAGATCGATCTTCTTAAGGTTAAAGATCGTTCTTCTCTCTTTTCTCAATTTTCGTAACTTTGTTCGCCCCGACTAAGATCAATCTTATTTGGGAAAGGATCGATCTTCTTTCACCGTAGACTGGGTCACTTCTAGATTGCTCAGGTTTAGATCGATCTTTTAAGGACCAGATCGATCTTTTTCATCAGTTGCTAGTGACGCCTGCAAAGGACCGATCTTCGTATGATGTGAAGATCGATCGTCTTCTTCTGTAGTTGGTCTCGCCCCGTCGATGATTGATCATTCCATGAAGGAAGATCGATCATTGCAATCCGTGCTCTCTGTCATGTAAAAATTCACTTAAAGGATCTATCCTTTCGAGCGAGATGATTGATTACTCACAAACGTGTCGTTAAAACGTTGCAGACTCAATCAAGAATAAAATTTATAAACCCTTATTCAAAATACTAAACTATGCGGTAGAATAGTGATGAAATACGGGATCGAACCACAGGAAATATTGTCAACAGAGAAGAACTTAAATCAATCTCAAACTTTCTATCCTAAGACGAAAGAGAAGGATTTTGATTAACAATGGAATTAAATCAAACTAAGAAAGCAATAAAAGGATAGGGATGAATCAATATGAGAAAGACCTAGGGATTACTCAATCCACTCTTATTTCACCTCCTATATTCTCTAGTATCCTCTTGTTCTCTAATATAGACATATGGAATCATGGCTTCTTAAGCTTGCATGAATCCCTAAAAGAACGCTCATGTTATCCTACGGCATAGTCTATCTTCACTTGGCATAGACTATCTTCGGACTTAACCTGAGTACAATCTATCTTTGCTTAGCATAGATTATCTCAAAGACACACACAAAAGTGACATTAAAATCATCCTAAGAATCTTTACACTCAAGCACCGCAATCGTGTAAGACTGAAAATACGTCAAAGGACAACCAGATTCCTTCAACTCTATTGTCATTAAAACTGAATTCAAAGGATCATGCCATAGAAAATATTTCAAGATTTAACTAGAAAAAAATACAAGAAGGCTACATTAGAGTTTCATGAGATCCTTAATACAAGATTTAGCTACTCATCTTAGAGATAGAAGCCATAGATTCGATGAAGAACTCCAAGGATCCACGCCGCATCTCCACCATCTTTAGAAGCCTTAATCTTCTATTCTCTCTCTATGGGGGCTCAGATTTTTGGCCAGCAAAAGCTCTTTTTATAAGCTAACTCCCGGAATTAGGGTTTTGGGTTAAGTTGGACCTCTAGTGCATATCGGATTTCCTGAATTAATCTTCGCAGCCTATTCCAAGTGCAACTGAGTCCAACCAAGCCGGAATTGGGAAACGTGTTCAACACAAATATTGTAGATTAGGAAGTTTTCTATCAGATTTCGAAGATTTTATAATATTCTGACTTATCTAGAATATTTGGCGAATATTCTACTGGACGTCGACGGACCAGTTTGTCAACATCTGTTTATCTTCATAGTCTTCAAACCTGGTATTAATCTGTATGGAATCTTCATAGTCTTCAGAATATTTGGATCTTTTTCAAATATTTGGTGAATATATTACTGACAGTCGACGAAGTAGTTTATTTAGTCATTTTAGCCGAATTTCCTGCATTTCTTCTCAAAGCATGATTAAACCTGAAATCAACTAACAAACTATCAAATAAAACTACTCTAGGCATAACAAAGCTAAGTTAAGGGGTTTAATCATGAACATTTAGTGACTTATCAATGATCGATCCATTCAAGTGGTGCTCTCTGTCAGGATTAAATGCACTTAGAATATCGATCTCTTCCTTGGGTGGAGATCGATCTTTTGAGCATCAGATCAATCTTCTTCTTCCGTAACTGTTTTGTCTGCACCTCTCGTACTAAAAATAGCATATCTTCCTCTAAAAAACTCCAAATCATGAACCGTAAAATTCTTTGGAAACTAGACTTCAAGAGCTTCCCAATCATGTATAGGAGATTATCTTGTTCATTCTGAACAGTTACCAGTTTGATGTTGAATATGCACATTCCAAATAATTTTGTGAGCAACTTATAAGTATAAAAATAGTACTAAAGAGACTAATTAAGGATTAAAAATTCAGTAATTAAACTAGTTATAAGGCTATTTAGAGTGCACTTTCATGCACTCATCAGCTGGGGGAGAACACATGGTTGCAGATGCTTGTCGAGGCGGTGGAGGAGGAGGCGAGAGGGCTGGCGGTGGAGGTGGGGTGGATGGGGTATTGGCGAAGAGAGAGCTCGAGAAGAGGGAGGTGAAGGCGGAGATCGGCCGGCTTCGTGCAGAGAAAGAGAGGTTGAGGGAGGGGAGAACCCACGTGGAGAAGCAGGAGAAGAAGAGGAACGAGAGTTCCTATTTTTCCACTTTTTTGTAATGAAAATTGATGAAAAAAGTTGAAAACTATGGAAAAATATGCCAAAGTGAAAAAAATTACACACGAACAACCTCGGTGACCCAACCCAATTTGAGGTGTGCCGAGTGTCCCGACTCCCTCGATAAAAATCAAGAAATATAAAAATGTTGGAAAGATAAAAATGGAGTTAAAAAGAAAAAAATGGAGTTAAAAAATGAAAATGAATTTAACAAGATGAAAATGCAGAAAAGATGAAAATGAATTTAACCAGATGGAAATGCTTGTAAAAATATGAAAATGAATTTATGAAGATAAAATGCTGAAATGCATTTAAAAAGATAAAAATGAATTTCAAAAGATGAAAATAAATTCAAAGAAATGAAAATGCATTTAAAAAGATGAAAATGAATTTAGAAAGATGAAAATGAATTTAAAAATATGAAAATGCAGGAAAGATGAAAATGAATTTAAAAAGATGAAAATTCATTTAAAAAGATGAAAATTCATTTAAAAAGATGAAAATGAATCTAAAATATGAAAATTCTTGTAAAAAGATGAAAATGAATTTAAAAAGATGAAAATGCTTGTAGAAAGATGAAAATGAATTTAAAAATATGAAAATGAATTCAAAAAGATAAAAATGCATTTAAAAAGATGAAAATGAATTTAAAAAGATACAAATGAATTGAAAAAGATGAAAACGCATTTAGAAAGATTAAAATGGATTTAAAAAGATGAAAATACATTTTAAAAGATGAAAATGAATTTAAAAAATGAAAATGCATTTAAGAAAGATGAAAATGCATTTAGAATGATGAAAATGAATTTAAAACGATGGAAATGCATTTTTACAATTTTAGATTGTCAATTTTCTAATCTTCATGTGGAATTTTGATGTGTAAATTTTTATTTACAAAATTTTTACGTTATATTACTGTTCAATTTTTGATGTTGGCAATCAGATTAATTTGTCTTGATCTGGCTTGCAATCAGCTCAGATCTTGGCAAGATGGTTGAATCAAATCGATCTGATTTGAGTTGATCTGGACAAGTCGGGATTGTGAGATGTGGGCATGATTCAATCTGGTGGGCTGAACCTGATGAGATGAAAGGGTGATTCAATCTGGTGGCTCAGCCTGGTTGAACCAGCTCAGGTGGTTTGTTGAGGACGATGGCCGCGAGCAGGGGAGACGGCGAGCAGCGGCCGGATCTGGTCGGAGGATGGCTGGAGACGGGTCGGAAGGACCTCCAGTATCCCAATCTGGGGTCGGAAGGACCTTCAGTATCCCAATTGGGGTCGGATGGGGACGGGGAGGCAGGAGGCGGCGGTGTCGAGTGGGGGCGGCAGTGCTGGATCATTTTCATCTTTTTTATTTATTTTAATCTTTATGTTCATTTTCATCTTTCTGATCTATTTTCATCTTTATTGATCTAATTTGGATTCAGACTGTATCAAGTTGGGCAGGATGAGATTCGATCTGATCGGACCAGACTGCTTGGCATGGTGGAACCAACTCAGACCTAACCAGCACAGGGGGACTACGACTATGAGCAAGGGCGGGCAGTGTGACAGTGGATTGCCCCGGGGAATGGTGGAGGATGGGCCGTGAGGCAATGGGAACACCAGATTGCTTGACCGGCTGAACTGTTTCAAACCACTTGGCTAGGTTGAACCGGCTAAGGCTGATGGTGCTCGATGAGGAGGACGACCGTGAGGGGTGGGCAGCGGTTATAGCCAGCGAATCTTTCCTGGGAACGGCCGGGGAAGGGTTGTAGGCCGGCGAGAAGGCTGGATCTGGGACTGGGTGGAGCTGGAGAGCCGGCAGGGTGGTGGATTCCGATGACTCGGTGCCAGATCTAAGAGGGAGGAGGAGCTAGGATGGGCTCCCGACGTGGACGAAGGCCGAGAAGGACGAGTGGAGTCGAGGCCTCATCGGGCAGCGTTGCGTTCCTTTGAGAGTCGGGCCTCGGGGATGAGAGGCATCGACGACATTGATTAGTCCCTAAATATTCGTAATTAAATCCTTTAAATTACCTTTGTTAAGCCTAGAGTAGTTCTATTTAATAGTTTGTTAGTTGATTTCAGGTTTAATCATGATTTGAGAAGAAATACAAGAAACTCGGCAAAAAATCACTAAATTCTGCAAAAAGACTGCTTCGTCGACTGTTTGAAAATAAATCACCAGAAATTCTACTGAACTCCAAATGTTCTTAAATTCTGGGATATGAAAGCAAACTTCAAGTTCTACAACTTTCATGTCACGCGCCGGACCCGTGAAGGCCAAATCGGGCCGGACGACGCGAACCGGAACCTAATTAAATGTAGAATAATTTTGGCGAGGGTTCCCTCTAGCTTACTGGTTTGCCTAAACAATTCACAAGTACCCGTAATTAACAATAATTAAAAACCTCAAAAGATATAATATAATAAGATTTCAAAACCTCAAAGGGTACATTCATATACATCACACTCTCGTATGAGGCTATCTAAACAAAAGGGTATAGATGATGATCACCGCTCCTCAAGCACCGCCAGACGCCACCGCGCCACCAAACACCCTCTCGGTAGGGGCCACTGAAGAAAAGCTAATGCCTGCACCTGTAAAACGCAACCCGGGTACGAGTGAGCACTAAGCTCAGTATGGTACTATACTACGACACATAGAAAAAAGGGAATACAATAGTGTCACCACTAAGCTAGGCCTAGATGTGCCACGAGGTCCCATAACCCCACCATTGTCTCCAGGTATCCAACCATGGTTACCCTAACGAACTGGGCCCATCCCATAAACACTTTGTATAGTAGGAAGAAGAAACTGCAAGGCAGGACAAGTCTTTGTCGGGCAAGCACACCCTCTGCGCAAGGATGAAACAACGACACTGGCTGCACCCTCAGCACCTGGCTCGAGGCGGACACGACCTCTAAATCATCGATCAACATGTATTTAGGTCATCTAAGTCTATCATCAATATCGACTGAATACTAGAATCCAACCTGGACCATCAACCGTAAACCACTGCAACGGGAAGCAACCCCGAAAACTCAAATGAACATAAATAATATTATTTAATCATCAAGATCCTCTAATTAGAGGCTAAGCGACATCGTCGATCCGATGTCCAAACGACGTCGGATTTGTGATCCAACTTAGAAAAACACAGGAAAACATACTGGGATCAACATATCCAAAACCGGGAAACATCTGACAGCTCGATTACCGGAAAAAAGCTAATCAAAATCGTTAACTTCACTAATTACCTTTAATTGCTGCAACGCAGCCCATCCGTAGGAAAATGATAAAATTTCATAGGAAAATTAGAAAATTAGGAAACCAGTTGGAACTGAGAGTGGATCCAAAGATGTTCAACTCTTGTGTTCATCATAAATCAAGATCATGCATAAACAGACCGGAACACATACCGTAAATCGGTTGTTCTTCAAAAATAGAGAAACCGAAAAATCCGAGTTTAAACATGCTAAACTCCTACTAAAATCTCAATAAAATCATATGAAACTGAAAACAGAAAATAAGCTAACCAAGATACACACAACAACACCAAGAACACCCAGATCCACCGGCTATATTAAGAGAAAATCCCTATTAAATCCAAGTAGGAAGAAACCTACCGAGCTTAGCAAACCTCGGCTGAATCCCCACTATTCGAGCACCAAACTGGCATCAAACGAAGCTAGAGATCTTCCTCACGCTGCCACGTGTCCAACGAGCCCTCAAGCACTCAAAATGATGGGCGGAAGAGGGAGAACGGAAGGGAAGATGGAGAAGAGAAACAAACTGGAAAAACAAAGGAGGTCTCGGGCTACTTATAGGCTCGAGTTCGATCGATCGGTCCCATGACCAATCGGTCAATCTGGGCCGAGTTAAGTCGGTTCGTGTCCTTATTCGGACACGTCGGCCGCGCCGACAACTGACACAGGTCCGATCGGTCGCTCCAAGGAACGACTGATCGCACACGGGCCGCCAGCTGTCCTAAAAACAGGCTTCTGCGCGCCCGATCTTTGATCTTTCGATCCCAAGGGACAATTTACCGAATTGCCCTTGCGGTTCACAACGAGCCACGGGTCCGACCCAAGCGGTCGACCCAGGAGTAGAGGGACAGGTCCTCACATTTCATGTTGAACAGTTTGTGAGAATTCTTCATAGATTTGCTCCAGTTTTGAAGCAAAGTTGGATCTATGAAAGTTGAAATTTGAGAAAGGCTGAAATTAATTAATGACGTGGTCGTGGAGATCCAGTCAAACTACCTTGAGCGATGGTTCGGTTTTGAGTCCGATTGATCGCTCGGATGACGTCAGCAACACGAACTTTAGGGAAATTAGAGTTTAAGTTCAATTATAACTTCTAATTCCAGGATTAAGGGTTTCTATTAGATAAAGGGGTTATTCCAGCAGAAAATTATCATCCATCTTTTTGACAATCTTTGGAGAGGGAAGGAGAAGACGGCGATGATGCGGATGGTGACAGCTTCCTATTCCAAGCCGATGGCTTTCATCCATAAGATGAGTGGCTAACTTCTTGTATTTAGGAATGTCATGAAACCCTAGTGTAATTTTGGTCTTTATTTAGTTTGATTATTATGAACTTCTCGATACATGATTTCATAAATATGGTTTTATTGTTAATAGAGTTGAAGGAACAAAGTTCTCTTGACGTACTTTCAGTCCTGCATGATGTCTGTGATTGATCGTAGAGATTTATGAGATGGTTTTCATGAAGTTATTGATTTGCCTTTGATATAAGCTATTCTACGCAAAGATAGGTTGTGCCAAGGTCATTAGGAGTAGTATAATTTAATGTAATCGTAGGACCAAAGACAATCTATGCCTAACAAAGATAGGTTATGTCCTTGGGATCACTAACTTTATTTTAGGGATTCATGTGAGCTTGTAGTTATATGGTCCATAATGTTGAGAGAAGGGAACAAGATGATAACCAGAGAAGACTAATAATGAAAATAGGGCGGATTAAGTAATTCCTAAGTAACTAATCTAGTGATTCGAATTGGTCAACATTTTATTTCTTTTCTTTATTAGTTTAGATAACTCTATTTTATTTTTTATTCTTTTTCTTAGTTTTAGGATTTTGAGAATTGATTTCAGTTTTCAATGTTTTCCCTGTGGATCGACTCCCGACTTCATCGCTATCGTATCTAGTAGTGTAGTGATTGAATAAGGATTATAAATTTAATATTTGATTGAGTTTGCAATGTTTCAACGACTCGTTCGCAACACATCAATTTTTGGCGCCGTTGCCGAGGACTTCGACGGTTAACTAATTCATTTTCTCTTATCTCGTTTTCTTTACTTAGTTAGGTTTTTATCTTTCTTATTTTTCCCTTTCTCTATTTTACACTTTTAAGGAATTTTCTGACAAGGTTTTGGAATTGTTGCAGCATTGGAACAAATTTTCTTGAAGGAAGCATCTCACCCGCGGCCTGGAGCGATCAGTCGGACCCCAAACCGACCGATTGGAACTGCGCAGTCAGGTAAGTTTTCTAAATTCAAAATTTTTCAATTCGATCATTGTTTTCCGGATTTTGTCCTCTCGTCCGAATCTTCTCTTTTCTTTTTATCTTTATGGTATGTGATCTTGCATGCATGGCTAATTCTTATTTGCTACTGGGTGGCATGTCGAATGGCGATTTGCCTTTTGGTTATGGACATGCTTATAATAATGACATATATGGTTTCTTAAATCCGGCATATAATTCACATTCATATCCCTATAATTCAAATTTTAGAAATCATACAAACCCTAATTGGCAATTTGAAGGTTATCAACCTCCTAACGTTTTACCATGGAATATAGAAACACTAGCCCAAAATTTTTAACCTAGTTTTGAACGGCAATATCCTCTACAAGTACCCTCTAACCCAACTTTGGACAAACTCATGAGTGCAATTGTTGAAATGAAAACTGAGCTTCAGAGTGAAATGACTCTGATAAGAAACAATGTTAACTCTAATGCTCAATCAATTAAGAAAATAGAGACACCAGTAGAACAACTAGCCCACAAGGTTGATTTATATTATGAGAATGCGGATTATGCAAATAGTTTGTTACTGTTGTTTGTGATGACAATGTTGGAGAAGTTTATCTTTCTAATGATGTTGATGCATGCTATAATGCTTGTGATGCTTTGCGAATTCATGATGCTATTGATAATGTTTTGCCGACTGCTGAAAATAAAACTGATGAATGCTACCGGGTTTTACATTCTAGGCCTTATATGTATTTAAGTCATTCTTATGAAGCAAGTCTTCTTGATGATTGTGATGATGAGAGTTGTTACGCTAAATTGCTCGTTGTTTATGATGAGTTGAATGATGATAATATGTCTATTTACAATGCTCATAATGAGGATGAGCATATTAGTGACACCCCATGTTGGGAACCTCAAGTTGAACTTCTACATGATGAGTTGAATGATAAAGATGTGCCTGTTAGTGATAAACATAATGAGGATGAGGGTATTAGCAATATTCCTTGTCTAGAGCCTTAGTTTGAGATTCTACCTTTAATATCATTCCCATTAGTTGAACGTTGTGAGGAGGAAAACCTTGTTATGAGTGAAGACCATGCCAATTCCTATTGTCCCTTCATCAAAGATTGTATCAAAATTTACAGTTTTATGCATATTTTGTTTGCTAAGAACTTTTTATTCTTTGATGAATCATGTCTGCATACCTTTACCATGATCTAGGCCATGTATTTCTTCACATAGAACCATCGGCCTCCTAAAGTTTTAGGATATTTCTGAGTTTTTAGGATTTTCCTTAATTGTTAGGATTATTCAATGATTTGTTTCAATTTTTTTCATTTTTTTCCGGAATTTCCTTATTTTTCCCCCAAGTTTTTCTCTCTCCTTCTCTTCGTGGCTCACCAGCAAGCCTTGGACTTATCATCCCGGCTCTGCATGTATTCCAGCGGCTCACCCTGAGCCATCCACCGTCGCCATCTCTCCAGTCTCTCCCAGCCCTCCAAACTACTACCAAAACGTCCACCATCCTCTTAACTCTTCATCCACGGTCTCCTTTTCCCTCGGAACCCTCTCCTCCGATGCCGTTGAGCCCCTCCGCTTCCGCCGGCCGTCTCCAATCTCCTCATCCCGTGCCTCCCATCACCCATTAATACCTCCAGAACCTTCCTCTGGCCACCACGAAGCTTCCGCCACCATCAAATCCTTTTATTGCAGCCGGGATCATCCGCTTCAAACTCCTATAAAACCACCTATCCGACCGCCTTCAATCCGCCGGATGGAAGCTCAATTCCGCCATCCGCCACCATTTTACAGTTCCCCACACATTCATGAACCTTTCTCCACCATTACTTACCTCAATTAGAGCCTGGATCACCGGAATTCGTCTCCGGCGATCTAAACCGCGTCGCGGCCATTCCAATCCACCGCCAGGAGCCACCAATTCATCTATCAGACACCGTAGATGAAGTCCTTGAGCTTCCACGATTCCATCCCTATCGGACGGTCTAGATATTCAATCAGGACCATCACAAGCATCCTTAGACTATCACAACCATTCACGGGTGTTCACTTTTCTCTATCTCCGCTAATTTCGACTTTGATCTCGCCGCGGGCTGCAGACCGTGGATGAAAAGGATCATACTGCGGACTACGAATAATTTGGTGCTCTAGTTGGATATTTTGGTTCTTATTTCCTTGTCTGTGATGTCTAGAAGATTATTTTTGATGTATTATCTCCTTTACTATTTATCTGTACATGTTATATTTTTGTGTGGTGAATGTTTGTATAGATCAATATATCATGACAATACAAAGGAGACTCTGCCAAAATTTTCTATGATTCTAATACCCTTTTTAAACTTTTATGTGTTGTATTTGACCTTTTTGGAAAGGAATATATTTTTGTGACAGGTTATGGTGGGGAATGAAGTATTTATTCAATTATCGTGGTGCCTAAACTTAAATTGGAAGAGAGAGAAATCTATTTCTGAGGCGTTCATTATGGTTATCTCTACCCTTTACTTTTTGATTTATTTTTATGACTTAGTGTAATTGGGGACAATTACATTTAAGTTGGGGGTAGTATTGATAAATTTCATGCGCATATTTTTTTTCCTAGTAACCAAATATTATACATTTCTTGAATTATGTCAAAAGAATGAAATTATGATATGATTTGACAAAGGTGCATGGTTTAGAAATTTATTTTATGAATTATTTTGAGACTTGTATGTCATATAAGAAATAGTAAATTTTTGCTATGCATGATATTATTTTTATACTTTAACACTTTAACCATGATTTAAGGATAGCTTCGCATATCCTAATGCTCATGTTCACTTCCACATGTTGAAGAGTTGAGATTAGATTCTATACATGATACTATGATAGATTTACAGTTTTATATCATGTCACAGAAAATAGATGAACACATGCAATTATTTGAATATAAAAAAGAGTGGATTTTCAACTTAGTAACCTGGCAGTGTGCCTAACCAACATGGTGTTCACGTAAAACAGTTGAAATTCTTAAAAAAGAAATAAGGGTTTCATACTTAGTAACCGGGCAAAGTGCCTAACAAGGTGTGTTGTAGGTGTGTTGTTCGCGTAAAACGGTTGTAATTCCTGTAGAAAAAAAAGGAAAAGAAAAACGAATAAAAGCAGAGATTGCTATGTGATAAGTGGAAAATATCTGCTTGAATAGGATTGTAATCTTGAATAGTTGAAGTGTTTAGATATGGTTGATACTCTGAAGCAAGTGGAACCCCGTTCACACACATGAGTGTTAAAGTTATTTTTAATCATGACTAAATATGTTGAAGTGTTGGAAATATGTTATGACATGTTTTGACTTACTATATTTTTATATGACTATGAGTTGAAGGGTATATTTATGGATATTATTTCTATTTCATGCATTAGAGTTGATGAATATTACAATTGATTTCTGATGATATATTCAAGGGAATTTATAGATGTTTGTGGATGTCAAACCTGAAAAACCCTCAGGAGACTATACCTCCTCCACTGGGGTAACCCAGGGGTTTAAAAGGTTGTTGCACATGCTAAGTGCAATCGTGAGATCTACAAATGTGGCTAGTTAGATTTATTGCCTTTTTTTATCTTTTCTTTGCTCGAGGACTAGCAAAGTGTAAGCTGGGGGTTGTGATGAGTCACTAAATATTCATAATTAAACCCCTTAAATTACCTTTGTTAAGCCTAGAGTATTTGTATTTAATAGTTTATTAGTTGATTTCAGATTTAATCATGATTTGAGAAGAAATACAATAAACTCGGCCAAAAATCACTAAATTTTGAAAAAAGACTGCTTCGTTAACTGTTTGAAAATAAATCACCAAAACGTCTACCGAACTCCACATATTCTGAAATTTTGGGATATGGAAGAAGTCTTCAAGTTCTACAACTTTCATGTTGAACACTTTATGAGATTCTCTATAGATTGGCGCCAGTTTTGAAGCAAAGTTGGATCTATGAAAGCTGAAATTTGAGAAAGGCTGAAATTAATTAATAACGTGGCAGTGGAGACCCAGTTAAACCGACTTGAGCGATAGTTCGATTTTGAGTCCGATTGATCGCTCGGATGACATCAACAACACAAATTTAGAGAAATTAGAGTTTAAGTTCAATTATAACTCCTAATTTTGGGACTAAGGGTTTCTATTACATAAAAGGGTTATTCCAGTCGAAAATTATCATCTTTTTGACAATCTTTGGAGGGGGAAGGAGAAGACGGCGAGGATGCGGATGGTGACAACTTCCTATTCCCAGCTGATGGCTTTCATCCATAAGATGAGTGGCTAACTTCTTGTATCTAGGAATCTCATGAAACCCTAGTATAGTTTTGGTCTTTCTTTAGTTTGATTCTTGTGAGCTTTTCGATGCACGATTTCATAAGTAAGGTTTTATTGCTAATAGAGTTGAAGGAACAGAGTTCCCTTGACGTACTTTCAGTCCTGCATGATTTCTGTGATTGATTGTAAAGATTTATGAAATGGTTTTCATGAAGTTATTGATTTGCCTTTGAGATAAGCTATGCTACGTAAAGATAGGTTCTGCCAAGGTCATTAGGAGTAGTATAATTTAATTTAATCTTATGACCAAAGACAATCTACGCCAAGCAAAGGTAGGTTATGCAGTTGGGAACATTAACTTTATTTTAGGGATTCATGTGAGCTTGTAGCCATATGATCCATAATGTTGAGAGAAGGGAACAAGATGATAACTAGATAAGACTAATAATGAAACTAGGGCGGATTGAGTAATTCCTAAGTAACTAATCCATTGATTCAAATTGATCAACCTTTTATTTCTTTTCTTTATTAGTTTGGATAACTCTATTCTATCGTTGATTCTTTTCCTTAGTTTTAGGGTTTCGAGAATTGATTTCATTTTCCAATGTTTTCCCTGTGGATTGACTCCCGACTTCACCGTTATCCTACCTAGTAGTGTAGTGATTGAATAAGGATTATAAATTTCATATTTGATTGAGTTTGGTATGTTTCAACGACACATTCGCAACAAATCAGGAGTTGTCGGGTGGCCACGGTGGCGACGGAACTGGGAGTTGTCGCGGGTGGCCACAACCTCACTAGAGGTGGGTGGAAGCTTTTTGAGGAGGGCGGATCTAGCCGAATATGGGATGGTTATGGATCTTGAGTGGATCCCGGTGTTGGATCTCGCTAGAGAAGACAGAGAAGACGGGACCACGGTGCTCGGATGCGAGGTCGGGAGGGCTGTCATAGGAGAGATCGCCGGGAAGGGGGTGGTCGCCGGAGTGGGTGGCCGGCGGAGAAGGTGAGGGTTCTCTCGCCAGAGGAGAGGTGAGAGGAGAGGAGAGAGAAAAGGCTGGAAGAAAAAATAATAAAACAAGGGTATTATTGTGTTTTTGAGGTGATTTGGGGTTATTCATCTACAAAAAATGAGTCTGGGGTTTTTAATTAGTAGCATGGGGTCTTGGACAAGAAGAGGGCTAGATTTGGGGTTCAGGCTTAATACCTCTATATAAAATTCGGATGAATATTTGAAATTCAAATAAATATTTGAAATCCAAGCAAACATCCGGACATATGTTTAAAATTTAATCATGTTTTCAGATTTAAACAAAAAATTTGAAATTGAAATAGAACAGAATCCCAAGTAATAAATCTCAACACCTTAACCTCCTGACACCCGGAGAATAAACCCTCAACAGTCTAATCCCTGATCATATGCGATCCTCTCCAGGGAACAAATCACTCTCGCCTATAAATAACGCGCATGCGCTCTGATCAAGGGCGGGCAAAACATTGAGAAGGGGAAGAGGGGCTGGCAGATAGAAAGGAGGAGGGAAAGAACTATGGCAAGCTCTCTCGCGTACCCTCATCGTGGAGCTCCAGCACCCGGCGCCTCTCATCGGATCCGTTGTCCACCATCGTGCCCATCTTCAAGCTCGCGGCATCAACCCCAACATCCAGCACCCGGTGACATCCTCTGCTTCTAGCCACCCATGCAATTTGTCGGCATTTGGAGAAGAATGAGAGATCAAGAAAGAGGAAGACCCCCGACAGACCCTCATCTTAGAACTCCGTCGCCGTTCATGATCTGATCCCAAGTGGAGAGCATCCATCGCCACTCGTGATCCGATCTAAAGAAGGGCACGTCCGTCGGCATCCGAGGCCTCAAGTCGGCCGCATCCAACAAAAGCTTCATCAACCCCCGTGGCAGGCAAGAGCTTCTCCAGCACTCTGCCACCTCCGTCCACAGTCTCAAGCACGTGGCATCAAGCCCACACCTAGCGAGGTCTTCTCCGGCGATATCCTCATCTCCATCACCCGGTGCTCCCTCATCGGATCCGTCACCTTCTTCATCTCTCCCGACGGGCCAGTGACGCAGCGCTCCACCAGATCTTGGTGAATGACGGTCCCGCGACACAGTTCCATCCCTGCCATGCGGCCTCTGTTCTAGTCGGCTTCCTTGGACAGCTGCCATTCCTCGATGGTGATGGAGATTGGATCCAGGTGCTTTCTCAACTCCAATGCTCCGGCTGTGAACATCTAGGCACTCCCCTGACTCCACAGCCCTCAATGCTCGGACGACACCAGCTTCGGCGCTCGGACGACATCCTTCAGAATCCAGCCGCCCTGAGGCTCCTGCGACAAAGCCCAGAAGGCATCTGAAGATCTTCTAGGATGGTGTTCTTCAACTCCAGTAGCCTCAAAATACCGATTGTGACCCTCCGACACTCAGATAACGTCTTCCCCAACTCCGACAGTCTCGAAGCTCCGGCAACAAAAAACACAAACAACATTCCTCCAACTTCAGTGAGATTAAAATCCCGGTGATGATGGTGGCAGTCCCAGACATTATTTCTTTTTTTTTTAATACAAACTGTTCGTTTTATTGGATCTAGAATGTTTTGGATCTAGAATGGGAGGTGTTCCATACGGGATGTAAATTATGGATTTGCCAATTTGGCAATCGTGGTTGCAATTTCCTCAAATATAATTCAAATATTTTTGCTCGGAAATAAAATAGAAATCTTGCTCCCGCGAGATCAACGCTTTATTCACGAACAAAATTTGGCATGCTTGGTGGGACCACACCTTACCTCCCATCTCTAGATGCAATCCAAAAAAATGATGATGAAATGTTTTTTATCAAAATCCAAATCAAAATACGTATATATCCACACATCTTGACAAGTGTTCCTTCTTAAATGAAGGATATGACACAAGTCACTTTGGAAGCGTTTGTGACCATCCACTTTGGTGACCTTTGGTTCGACATCCCAATGGGTACCGACGGACTCCTGATGCACGCGGCACCATCCAGAGTCTCGCTCACTGCTCCAATTGCGACTATCTCGTGCACAAAAGTGATGGCTACATCTGCCGCCAAAGTCTATGTGAGGACCTGCCCCTCTACTCTTGTGGTTCGTTGTAGACCGCAATGACAATTTGGTAAATTACGCTTTGTTGGTTTGTTTCACACCCGCTTGTGCACACACTGTCCATGTTTGTGTTAGTGTTTGATTAGAAAGGTTTGGTGGACCCGGGATCGAAAGATCCGGGCTTGGGCTTAAGTTTTAGCCCAAGTCTAGCTTTATGCGCCTAAAGGATTGATCCTTCCTTGCTAGAAGGATCAATCTTCTAATGCCAGAAAGTCACGGTGTGATCGTCAGGAAGGATCGATGCTTCCTCTTGGAAAGATCGATCTTTCATAGGTCGGTTCGTTTGTCTATAAAACGGAAGTGATCTTCTTCCTTGAATCCCTTTTGAAATCCGCGTTCTTGAGCTCAGAGCTGCCGGATGTTGAAGAGATTTCAGACGATCCAAGGCCTTGCAACTGGGATTGAAGCTGCTCTAGCCTAGGTAGGGATCCTACTTATGTTTCTTTTCCGGTTTTGTGAGTTTGAGTTTGATTGAAGCTTGTTTTGCTTAGATCTTGGTAAATACTTGTTAGATTGTAGTATTTCCACCGGTTTTGGACTCGTGGTCCTTCGTACTACCAGATCCAAAGGTTTTGTTGGATTTGGTAGAGTTTTCTAACGGTATTTCTCGCCGGAGGTTTGCCAGAGAATCCAACAAGATCGATCTTTCTGAGAGAAAGATCGATCCTTCTTTTTTGGTCATGATGAACCCGAGCATGATCGATCATCTGGTGAGGATGATCGATCCTTGTGCCTTGGGTACCATGGAATCCTCTTTGTCGCGAGGAGGATCGATCTTCCTGGGAGGAAGGATCAATCTTCCTTGGCGCAGCAAGGAGGATATGCTCTATCGCGAGGATGATCAATCTTCCTGGGAGGAAGGATCGATCATCCTTGGCATGATTTGGAGAGGATGCTCTTTGTCGCTTGGAAGATCTATCTTCCCTTGGGGGAAGGATCGATCCTTCGACGGCAGAGAGGGATTTTTCTTAGTTTTTCCCGTGGGGCTTTGTATGTGCAGATTTCTTTATAGCTTTATACCTTGTACATACTCTTAAGCATGTTAGCCCCATATTAGGGGCAATGGTTAACCAAGAGAGTGACGACTTCTGGGTTGTTTAGAATAAGCAGGCGAGTGGCCCTACATCTTTCCTTAGCCTTGCATGCCGGCGTGCGCCGAGGGCTTTTACCTGCGTGGTTTGTCTCTGTTGTTTGCGGGGCTGCTTCCTGATGCAGGTTGCTGGCGGACTAGCTGGCAGTTGGTGGTGTACCACTGCAGCAGTCCCAAACCATAAATACTTGTTCACTACCCCGGTCCGGCAGTGTGCCATGCCCAGACCGTGGTATGCTATCATCACATACTGTTGCATGCCTAACTTCTTATATTGTGTATGTTCATCTCATGCATCTCTTTTGTGCATTTGTTTCATGATTCATGGTTAGGGCGTGGGCAATCTGTGGGTCGTCATCCCGAGGCTGGAAGCTCGGATTTAGCCCTAGGACCGCGGTTGGGTAGTTTTGACCAGGTTTGAATTGTGGTGTCCAGTCAAACTTGATGATAGGCTTAGATGACTGGTGCATCTGTTGATTGATGATTGTAGAGGTCGTGCCGGCCTCGAGTCGGATACGAAGGTGTAGCCTGTGTCCCACTGTGTTGACTCTTGAGTAGAGGAGTTGCCTACTCAGCGGTGCCATTTCCCGCCTGTAGTGCCCTTCCCTGCTTGTGAGCCAGTAGTGTTGTTCCTGCTACTGAGTGTGACCTGACATGTGAACAGCTCAGCTGGAAGACCATGTTCGTGGGCCTCAGGGACACGCGGTGGGGTTATGGGGCCTTTGTATACACCCAGATCTTACTTGAGGGCGACATTGTTGCTTTTCCCTCTTCCTTCTGTGTGTCGTAGTGTAGTTTCCCTGCTGATCTTAGTTGCTCACTCCTACCCGGGCTACATTTTGCAGGTACAGGCGTTAGCTCCTCTTCGGTGGCCCCTACCAGGCAGTCGGTCGGCGGTGCGGCGGCGCCAGGTGGAGTCTGAGAGGTGGTGATCATTTACAGCTTAAAACCCTTTGTTAGTTAGTCTCCTACGGGAGTGTTAATGTTGTATTCGAATTTCTTCCCTCTCTGAGGATTTGTATATTAAACACTTTGGGTTTTGAATCCATGGTTTGAGGTTCTGTTAATTAATTGTTGTTTTAAATTGGGGGGTGTTTGATGAATTGCTAGGGAGACCAATAGGTTGTAGGTTTCGGTTCGCGTCGTCCTGCCCGGTTGGGCTTTCGCGGGTCGGGGCGTGACAGTCCCCTTCACTACTCCAGTTGCGGGGATCTCTGGTACAAAAGTGGCAACTATCGCCGGTGCACAAACAAAGGTATCATACGAGCAGACCCCCCCTCAGTTAAATCCTCCGCCTGTCAAAGGGTCGGAAATGCTACAAAAGTGTCTCGTGCGCACCAGAAAGCTGCCGAGGTGATGAAGCTAAAGAATTCGACAGATCACCGGATAAAGTCAAGTACTCCACAAACACAATCGGGGGCAGTCATTCGCGTTGGACCTATTCTGACAGATGACGACGGCTTCACTATTGTCACCTCCAAAAGAAGGCCTAAAACGGCCGAGAAGACTTCTATGATTCAAACGATCTCTGCACCATGTGTCGAAAATTTAAAAACTAAAACTAACATAACACCTCCGCCTATCGTGAAAACGCAGGTGGTTCCAGAGCTGGCATACGAATCTCGGTACGACGTGTATCCTGATAAACCTTGGATTGGCCTCCATGCAACCAGCGATGACGAAGAATCAATTCATGTTTGCCATTGCTACATCCAGCTACTGCGGGCGGAGTACAAGCGCCAACAGAAGAATACGGACCCGAAGCGTATGAATCATCAAGCTTTCCTCACCAACATGCGAGCGGCTTATGCATACTACATAGCCCAAGAGTTGCATTGTCTTAAAATTGAAGCAGTCTCACGAGGTACGCCAACAGTCACATTGGCGACAACACTCTCCAACTAAAGTGAAACCGCAACATTTCACAGCCGGACCATTCCTTCGTCAAGACAAAGAAGCCTGCCAAGAAGAAAAAGGAGGCGAGGGCTGCCATATATCATCCTCCTGTCCATGCCAGCGGCTCAAGTTGGCCTTGCTATGGATTGTCGGCCAAAGCGGATCACTCCAAGACTTCGTCGCCAAGGAACCGAAGTACCGAAAGAGTCCTCCAAGAGAACAACTTCAACATCTTCACGGCGATGCCTGTTGGAGTCCAAGACGACGATACGTCCACTTCAACTAACACCTCTTCAAATATCTCAGCAAAGAGACGAAAGAAGAAAGTTGTAGTCGAAGAACCTCGAGATGACACCATTGTCAGTCTGCCCCAGGTCAATATGCCTCTGAATCACCCCCACACCAGGAGTGTCACACGCTCCCTTGGCAGTAAAGATGTAGCATTTGAGGCATCGGATGAAGAGGAATTCCCTGTTCTACCCGAGTCCCTAGAGAACAGACAACCTACACCGGAAAATAGATCCCCTTCACCGGAGCGGTACCATGTCCTCACAACTACACTCGAAGAAGAGTTGGAGCAGCTGTGAAGCACGCTCCAGTTGAAAGATGCGGAGATTGCCAACCTAAAGACCCAAATACCTCCTGAACACAATTCACACGGTGAGAACTCTCACCAAAATCAGCAACAAAACACGGTGCCTCTCGAGACTGTACAAAAGATGGTCGCCGAGAGTGTGAGAGCATTCTACATGCAGCATCAGTACTGCATGAGACCGGGATACATGAAACCCTAACCGACCGAAATAGACTTGCTCCCATTTTCGTTTAACTATCGACAGCCTCAATTCACCAAGTTCAATGGGACTGGATCCCCACATGAGCGCATCGCTCACTTCCTAGCAACTTGTCAAGATACAGTCCATAACGACGCGCTGGTCCTTCGCCAATTTTTCCAAACACTTACCGGACCAGCATTCACTTGGTACAACAAGATACTTCCGGGATCCATCAATTCATTGGAGAAGATGCAGGTGGCATTCCTCCAAAGGTTTTATAGCACCTAGCGAACTGTCAGGATCACATAGCTCGCTTAGACCGAACAAAGCTCGCATGAGAAAGTAGCTGAGTTTATCAACCGGTGGAGGAATATGGGTATCCACTGCCCAGAGCCCATCACAGAACCCGAAACCGTAAGAATGTCCCTGAACAATCTACGACCAGAGATGACCCTCTACCTGCAAGGAATCCGTCCGCTTTCTTTCGAGGAGCTGACTTCTAAAGCGACCGACATCGAAAATTACCTACATCACATGGCTCGAAAAACTCACACCACAGAAAGGACCTTCGATCGCATCAGGAAAGATAAGGCTCCTCCCAAGGGGAAAGACGTATTCCAGACTTCAGTGACGCAAGTGCCCAGACAAAAAGAGACTTATGTTCCGAGAGAACCATCTCGGCCTAGAGATTTACCGTCCGATCCTACACAACGGCAAGTGAAGACTCTTAAGGAAAGGATAGTAAAAGAATATTCCTTTCCCCGAGAAGAAGTCTCGGACATCTTTAAAGGCTTACTCGATCTCGGACTTATAAAACTTTCAGAGTCGCGACACCCTGAAGAAGCAAGCAAAGTTGACGAGCCAAAGTATTGTCATTATCACAGAATACTTGGACATGCACTCCAAGACTGCTTCGTCCTCAAGGAAAAAATCCATAAATTGATCGACGATGGAGTCATGGATGCAGGGTTGCTACCGCATCGGACCCCGAGTCCCCATACGAGGAGTACACCCCTTTCACACCTCCTTATGAAGAAATGGAGTACGTCCCTCAAGCACCTCCCTACCTTTCCCATCGGGGATATATACATGCCCATTTCTCTGTACATGCAAACAGACAGGCACACAGCTGCTGTTCTAACACCTGTCAAAGGATGCCCCTGGCTCACCTTAGAGGAGAAGTATTATTTCGATACAGATGATGAAGATACACTATTCGACTTCGAACCCAGTTATGATTGCTATGACAGGCCCTACATCAGCAAAAGGCAAAAGAAAAGACAAGCTTTTAAACAAAGAATTAAAGCAGCTAGACATAACCCTTCAAAACCTCCACTTCTCGAAAACTGGCAGCTGAAGCCAAAGAGGCAAAGATTTCCAAAATACAAGATCCTAAGTTAGGTGATGGCCTATGAACAAATTGAAGAGTTTATCCATCGAGTCTCAACATATCTTCAAACCATAAAGCCAAGTGTGCCATAAAATGGTATCTCTTGGGATAACTACTCATCCTTCACTATATGAGTCTTTGGAGACGACGACGAATCCCTCTGTTTCCCAAAAGAAGAGAAGGCCGAAGTTCATGAGATCATCACTCATTTCGAACTCCGACTTCTAGGCTCCCAACCTTCACAGTCAAGAGGACGGGACCAATAATGACAATAAGCAATGCAAAATAATGTAAACTCAAATGAGTCTATCAAGTACAATGTGATTTCTCATTTAAAGAAAGTACCTGCATTGCTTAGTGTGTACGATGTTCTGTGTTTGTCCCATGATCTTCATAGGTCTCTTATAACTGCTTTATCATTTCCAGATGACTATCAGGCGGAGGTACTCCAAACCAATACCTCGATAGTTGAAAGCTTAAACATAGAATTTTCTGATAATGATTTGTTACGCGGTACAAAACCCCACAATAGACCCTTGGTAATGACTAATTATATCAACGACATGCCCACGTCATGAGTTATGATAGATTGTGGGTCGGCTATTAATCTTTTGCCACTCAAAACGCTCCATGATTTAGGGTACGGTTTCAACCATCTAATATCGAGTAACATAGTAGTCCAAGGCTTTAACCAAGCAGAACAACACGTGTTAGGATCCATACGTCTAACACTAAAATTCCAAGACTTGGCTACGAGAGTTGTCTTCCATGTTATCGATGCTCAAACTTCCAATAATGCACTGCTAGGAAGACCTTGGCTCCATGAGTACAAGGTTGTTCCTTCAACGCTCCACCAATGTTTTAAATACCAAGCTCCCGAAGGTGACATCAAGAGGGTGTTTGCCGACACAAAACCATTCACGCCAAGAAAAGCATTCTTCGTTGACACCAAATTTTATCTAGAACCACCATTGGAGTTGAAGAAGGACATGGGCTTAACAGAAAGATTCACTGCAGAAGTCCAGCAAGGGAAGAAGCATCCTCAAAGGAAAAAGGTGTATCGTTATCTGCCAATGTGAGGACCCGTCCCTCTACTCCTGTGGCTCGTCGTGGACCGCAAGGGGCAATGTGAGGACCCGTCCCTCCCCTCCTGTGGCTCGCTGTGGACAGCAAGGGCAATTTGGTAAATTGCACCTTGTCGGCTAGTTCCACACTCGCGCTTGTACACACACTGACCATGTTTGTGGTAATGTTTGCTTAGATGGTTAGTGGAACCCGGGATCGAAAGATCCGGACTTAGGCTTAAATTCTCGCCTAAGTTTAGCTTTCAGCACAAAAAGGATCGATCCTCTCTAGCTAAGAGATCGATCCTCTTGTGCCAGAAAGTCAAGTGAGATCGTCATGAGGTGATCGATCCTTCCTTGTGTAAGGATCGATCCTTCATAGGTCGGTTCGTTTGCCTATAAAGCAGACGAACCTTCTTCCTTGAAATCCTTTTGAAAATCCAGCGATTTGAGCTCGGATCTTGGGATTTTCGAAGGCGTTGAGGACGATCCAAGGCCTAGCTGCTTGGATCTAAGCTGCGTTTGCTCCGGTAGGGATCCTACCGACATCTCTCTTCGGGGTTTTGAGTTTTCCGGTTTGATCTGTGGTTTATTGCTTAGATCTGCGTATATAGTTGTTGGTTTTCTGTGTTTTTGCCGGTTTTAGACTCGTGGGGTTCTGATCTATCAGATCCCAGAGTTTCATGAAGTTTGGATGAGTTTTTCGGCGGTATTCCTCGTCGGAAGTACGCCGGAGAACCCATCGGGATCGATCCTCTTTGAGGAAGGATCGATCCCCTTTGGTGAGTCATGCCCAGCCCGTGCGGGATCGATCCTCCTGGAGGGAGAGATCGATCCTTTGGTGGCTGGGGGACGACGGGTCTCTGGTTACAAGAGGATCGATCTTCTTGATGAGAAGGATCGATCTCTTTGGTTCACAGAGACGAGTTTTCCCTAAGTACTGAAGGGATCGATCCTCTTGATGAGAAGGATCGATCCTTTAGTGGCTGAAGGGTGTTTTAAATGGGTTTTGCCCGCGGGGATTTGTATGACAGTTTTCCTTACCGTCTTGATATCTTGTACATATAATTAAGCATGTTAGCCCTATAATAGGGCAGTGGTGAACCGGGAGAGTGATGACTCCCGGAATGTTTAGAATAAACGGGCGGGTAGCCCTACAGCTTTCCATAGCCTTGCATGCCGGCGTGCGCCGAGGGCCTTATCTGCTATATCTGTAAGCTGTTGTTTGCGGGGCTGTTTCCCGGTGCAGGTGTTGTGGTGAACTGCTGGCAGCTGGTGGTGGTACCACTGCAGTAGTTCCCTAGACCTTACTTTAATCGCTCACCACCCCGGGCCGGCAGGGTGCCGTGCCCAGACCTTGTTTTTATATCATCACATCCTACTGCATGCTTACATGTTTCTTTTCTGCGCATGTTCATAGCATGCATTGTGTTGTGCATGAGTTGCATCTGTTTAGGGCGTTGCCGATCCGGGGCTTCCGGGTAGCCCAGATCTATCTCTTAGGACCGTGCGGGTAGCTTGGTCCAGGACTCGATTTGTAGTATTCAGTCTTTTCGATGATAGGGTTAGTTGGACTTGAATACTGTTGTGCTTGATGTTTAGAGGTCGTGTCGGCCTCGAGCCAAGTCCAGTTGTAGCCGGTACCCAATCCTTCTAGAACTCTTGGGTGACAGGTGTGACTTCCCAGCGGTGCTACCCGCCGACAATGCCCAGGATCCTGTCGTGAGTTGGCAGTGCCGTTTCCTGTCTGACTGAGTGTGACCCAGTGTGTGACCAGTTCGCTGGAAGACCACGACTGGGGCACTCAGGGGTATCCGGTGGGGTTATGGGACCCCTGTGATACACCTAGGCTTTGCTTGGGGACGACACTGTTGTGTTCCCTTCCTTTGTGAGTGTCGTAGTGTAGTGTCCATGCTGAGCTTAGTGCTCACTCCTACCCGGGCTGCGTTTTGCAGGTGCTGGCGCTAGCTCTTCTTCGGTCTCCCCTACCGGGCAGGTGTTCGGTGACGTGGCGGCGTCTGGCGGAGCTTGAGGAGCTGTGATCTGTCCGTGTACACCTTGGTTAGATAGTCTCCTACGGGAGCGATTTTGTATAACATTCCCTGTTTGAGAATTTGTACTATATTCCAGCTTTGTGTGTTGAGCTTTATAACTGTTGTATAATACAGGATGATTATGCTTATTAGGGAAACCTCGCCAAATTTCCGCAGTAGGTTAAGTTCCGGTTTGCGTCGCCCGACCCGGTTAGGCCTATGCGGGTCGGGGCGCGACAGGCAATTTGGTAAATTGCGCCTTGTCGGCTTGTTTCACACCCGCGTGTGCACACACTGATCGTGTTTGTGGTAATGTTTGGTTAGAATGGTTAGTGGGACCCGGGATCGAAAGATCCGGACTTAGGCTTGAGTTCTTGCCTAAGTTTAGCTTACAACACAAACAAGATCGATCTTCTCTAGCTAAGAGATCGATCTTCTTGTGCCAGAAAGACAAGGTGTGAACGTCATGAAGGGTCGATCTTTGCCTAGGGAAGGATCGATCATTCATAAGTCCGTTCGTTTGCCTATAAAGCAGACGAGATTTTCTTCCTTGAATCCCTTTTGAAATCCGGAGATTTGAGCTCAGATCTTGCGATTTTTGAAGGCATTTGAGGACGATCCAAGGCCTAGCTGCTTGGATTTAAGCTGCTCTTGCTCAGGTAGGGATTCCTACCTACTTTTATTCCGGGTTTATGGAGTTTCCGGTTTGATTGTGTTCTTTTACTTAGATCTCTTGATATGCATGTTTGTTTCTCGTGTTTTCACCGGTTTTGGACTCGTGGGATCTTGATCTATCAGATCCCAGAGTTTCGTTAAGTTTGGATGTCTCCTTCGACGGTATTTCTCGTCGGAAGTACGCCGGAGAACCCATTAGGATCGATCCCTCTTGATGAAGGATCGATCCCTCTGGGTTGGTCATGCTGCGCCCGATGAAGGATCGATCTTCTTCTTGGAGAAGATCGATCCCGGTTCTTGGGTAGCATGGTTACCCTTCGTCGCGAGGAAGATCGATCTTCCTGGGAGGAAGGATCGATCTTTCTTGGCGCGACGAGAAGGGTGCCCTCTGTCTTGAGAAAGATCGATCTTCCTGGGAGGAAGGATCGATCTTCTTTGGCTCGACAGTGAGGGAAGCTCACTGTGACTTAAAAGATCGATCTTTTCTTAGGAAAGATCGATCCTTTAGTAGCAGAGAGGATTTTTCATGGCTTTTGCCCGCGGGGCTTGGTATGCCGGTTTTCTTTATCACTTTATACCTTGTATATACGATTAAGCATGTTAGCCCTATAGTAGGGGCAGTGGTGAACCGGGAGAGTGATGACTCCCGGGATGTTTAGAATAAACGGGCGGGTAGCCCTACAGCTTTCCCTAGCCTTGCATGTCGGCGTGCGCCGAGGGCTGTACCTGCTATACATCTGCGAGCTGTTGTTTGCGGGGTTGTTTCCCAGTGCAGGTGTTGTGGTGGACTGCTGACAGTTGGTGGGGTACCACTGTAGCAGTCTGTAGACCTTATTTATCTGTTCACCACCCCGGGCCGGCAGGATGCCGTGCCCAGACATTGTATTGTATATCATCACATGTTGTTGCATGCTTACATGTATTATCCTGCGCATGTCCATAACATGCATTGTATTGTGCATTAGTTGCATCTGTGTAGGGCGTTGCCGATCCGGGGCTTTCGGGTAGCCCGGATCTAGCTCTAGGACCGTTGCGGGTAGTTTGGTCCATGACTCGATTTGTAGTATTCAGTCATTTTTGATGATAGGGTTAGTTTGACCTGAATACATGATTGTTCGATGTTTAGAGGTCGAGTCGACTTCAAGTCGTATCTGAAGTGTAGCCGGAGTCCGGTGTTCCTAAACTCTTGGGAGGAGGAGTGCCTGCCCAGCGGTGTCCTGGCCCGCCAAACGGTGTTCTGTGTCCTGTTGAGGGTTGCAGTGTTTTGGGCCTGCATTCACAGACTTCCGGTAGGGTTATGGGACCCTTGTATACACCTAGGATACACTTGGAACCGACACTGTTGTGTTCCCTCCCTTGTGAGTGTCGTAGTGTAGTGTCCCTGCTGAGCTTAGTGCTCACTCCTACCCGGGCTGCGTTTTGCAGGTACTGGCGCCAGCTCTTCTTCGGTCGCCCCTACCGGGGCGGTGTTTGGTGACGTGGCGGCGTCTGGCGGTGCTTGAGAGGTGGCGATCCTTTCAGTCTTATACCTTTTTGTTATAGATAGTCTCCTACGGGAGTGATAAATGTATAATTTCCCTGTTTGAGGATTGTATATAAATATCCAGTTTCAGTCTTTGGGTTTGTAATATTTGTATAATACAGGATGGTTATGATTTGCTAGGGTAACCACTACGAATAGAGGGAAACCTCGCCAAAATTTTCTGCAGTAGGTTAGGTTCCGCTTTGCTTCGCCCGGCCCGGTTGGGCCTACGCGGGTCGGGGCGCGACAACCAATCAGTCAACGAAGATCCAATATTCACGGTTGTTGAAGAGAAACTTTCTAAGTCTCTCCTTCATGACTTTCCGGTGCCCCTCCCAAAGATCCTCCCTTCTCTGATCAAGCCTCTACCAACCAAGGGGAAAGGCTGGGTGGGCGAAGAATTGAGTGGCGATGATGAATGGAAGACGAAGTACAGTCAACCGATCAAGTTAATGCAAGCCTTGCGAATCATGTCGGATTCAAGTACTACGACCACAATTCTACCCATACCTTTTTTCGACCCAAAGCCACTACATATGATCTCTCAAATGGGATATGAAATAAACTTAGGTGAAGGTTTGTGCAGAGGTTGAGGCAAAAGACAACCCTTTGAAGATCTCTTGTCAGAAGCACAAAAGAAGGCCATTAGCTACGGCAAAGAATTAATGTTTGACAAAATAGGACTTGGGTACGAAATTCAAGTATGCGTCATTTCTACAGAGTTCGTCGATCTCCAAGAAGTGCCGCCATAGCTTGAAGATGCTGGTCAAGCAAATGTGGACGACTTAGAAGAAATCAATTTGGGGATAGAAGACGATCCTCGACCAACCTTCATCAGCTCTCACATTTCGCCAGATGAGAAAAACTAGTTCACTCTCTTTCTCCGTCAAAATCGTGATGTGTTCGCTTGGAGCTATAAGGAGATGCCGGGCTTGGATGTTGACATAGTCGTCCATCGTCTTTCCATTAAAGAAGACATTCACTCCATCAAGCAATCTCAAAGGCACTTCAGACCTGAGTTAATCCCCAAGATCATTGCCGACATTCACCCCATCAAGCAATCTCAAAGGCACAACAAACTTCATATGAGAGGTTCAATATCTAAAATGGCTTGCAAACATTGTTTCTATGAAAAAGAAGAACGGACAACTCGGACTTTACATAGATTTCCAAGATCTAAAGAAAGCTTGTCCGAAAGATGATTTTATGTTACCCATAACTGAACTCATAGTCGACGCTACCACCGGCTATGAGATTCTGTCCACTATGGATGGGTATTCGGGATACAACCAAATAATGATGGCTCCCAAAGAACAAAGAACTCACTATTTTCCGCACACCAAACGGCATTATCTGTTAAAAAGTGATGGCTTTCGGGTTAAAGAACGCTGGGGCCACTTATCAAAGAGCCATTGAAGGTCCAAGAGGGGGGTGAATTGGACTCTTTTCGAAAATCTAGTTCAATGGAAAAACCAGGTAGGAGAGAACTAACACTTTAAATGCTTGTAGATGAAATGAAACTAAAGAAAAAAGCATGCAAGAATACAATCAAGAGGGTTAGAGAGATGGCACTGATTTTATAGTCGTTCGACCCAACTCTTAGTCTACGTTCACTTCTCTCAAGGCTCCCCTTGAGGTTCCACTACTTGCAAATCCCTTACAAGCTTTTCCTCCAAGCTTCCTGGTGCTTTGTGACCTTACACTCACAGCCACTTGCTGTTGACTATCTCTCAAGATACCTCTTCACACTTGAAGAAGGTTTACAAAGGTTGTTGCACAAAAGAGAATAAGTAGAAAGATTCTCTAACACTTGCTCAGATGATCTTAATAATGATGATTAAAATTCTGGCAAGTTTACATGAAGGAACTACTTATACTTGGGCTTCAACCAGCTCAACAAGGAGCTCCAACGGCTCTCTGCAACTCTCCAACGGCTAGTTTTTTTACTCTGCGCATTGCTGACGGTCGATCCATGCATCGTCCGTCACGTATAAAAACTCAGCCTTTTTGCTCGACGATTTATCCACGCATCGTCCGTCACTCTCACGGTCGACCGTGACATCGACCGTCACATCGTCTGTCATCCTCTGTTAAGAGAATCGTTTCCCAGGGTCGATGCTCGGATCGACCGTCGCTCCTTGACTTTTCTTCATAAATGCGCCACGGTCGACCGCCGCATCGACCGTCACATCGTCCGTTAGGCTCTGTGAAGTTTTATGCTTCCCAGGGTTGATGCACCGATCGACCGTCACTTCTTCACTAATGCGCCACGGTCGACCGCCGTATGGACCGTCGCATCGTCCGTCAGGCTCTGTGAAGAAAAACGCTTACCACGGTCGATACACCGATCGACCGTGAGCCAATAACGCATATTTCCAAGTATGATGCATTCAACACGGTCGATCCATGGATCGACCGTCACATTCCCACGGTCGATCCTTGCATCGACCATCAGTACAAAAATGACTTGAATATTGAATTTAAGATTTCCAATTCAAGGGGTAATAAATATTAAACATATATTTTATCATTTAATGTATATTGGCATTATCAAAACAAGGTTAGGATCAACAATCTGCCCCTTTTTGATGATGACAATCCTTTTAATTGTGATGATAAAATATTTTGACTCCCCCTTAACCAATGCATCCTTTTCTTTCAAGAGATGTGTTCTAAAGTGAATTTTCAACATGCATATAAGTCATATATGTCTAAAATGATATTAAAAGTTCCATTCAAGATATGTTGACATAACAGCTTGGATTTTAGCATGTTCACTTCTTTTCAATAATAACATTTAAGCTTTCATGAAGTGATTCATATTCAATATTGAGATCATAACATTGTACTAATACATCATAGCAATATCCAAAACACATCTGCCTTTCATTCAGAAGATTCCAACACTTAGATACAATTCTTCCATTCAAAATCATTTGGAAAACTTTGGATTTACAAAAACATTCATTTCAAAACAAGGTTTTCCAAAATACAAGAGATATGAAATGTAGAAATGTAGGGCTTTGTTCTCATTCATTCATCACACTTTTTCTCCCCCTTTGGCATCATCAAAAAGAAGTAAGAAGGATGAGGAATTAGGATCAATCAACTGAAGGAGTGGTAGGTGGGAATTCAGTCTTGATGTAGGCAAAGATGTCTTCAAGTTGCTTGGATATCTTGGCGTGATCTTGGATTTGGGAAGTCTTCATGTCACCTAGACTCACTTCCATTCTTCCCATCCTTGCTTCAAGCTCATCAAGTCTTTGTGCCGTGTTGCGACGAGCTCGGCTACTGGAAGATTCTCCTTGATGTCCTTCAAGTAAAGGCTCTCCCCCTAAATTTTCCTCTTCATGCTCTTCTTGATGCTCATCTTCTTCATCTCCACTGACATCAGGCCAACCGAGACCTAAAGCTCGTTTGGCGGCCTTCATCCTTTTGTAGGTAGACTTGTTGAAAGGTTGAAAAAGGGGTTTTCGTTCATCAACTGCTAGGTTTATGGCGAGGGCTTGGAAAATTTTTGTTAGAAGCCCCCCAAAAGGAAGTGATTGCCTAGTATTAAGATTAAGTATCTCCTTGATAAGGAGATATCCTAGGTTAAGAGGCTTCTTCCTAACCATGCAAGAAAGAACATAGGCATGGATGGGTTTCAAGTGATCTTGATGGCCAAGCTTAGGAAAAAGGTTTGTTCCTAGGAAGTGGGCAAGCTCCCTAAATTGTTGGTGTTGGCTATTTAATTCTATAGGGTTTTTCTCAACTAGGAGAGCCTTAAGGATTGCCTTTCTCCCTTGTTTATCCTTATCAATTTGGTTGAGGTCCTCATAGGAAGTAAAGTAAATGCACTCTCCTTGATTTGGTGCATCTAGTAACTCATTCAACCATTCTATGGTAATTTTGAATTCATTTCCATAGACATAGCTACTAAGAGCTACACAACCTTCATCATCTATATCCTCAGTCATATTGCAAAGAAAATACCTAACCATTTCGGGATAAATGTACTGAGCCATCTCTAAGTATTTGTTCCAACCCATATCAGTGAAAAATTGTTCAACTACATGTTTCTTTCTTATAGGCAACTGTAGGGCTCTACCTGAGACAACAAACTTATCTTTAAATTCAGGTCAGGAGTTATACCTATCATTATCTTGGAAGAGGTAGTCGTCGTAGGAAGGGGTAGGTGGAGGATTGGATGAAGAACCACCTTGCAAACCTTTGGCTTTCTTTTTCCCGGGTGGTTTCTTTGCTGCTGCCGTCTTCCTTTTCCCAGCTTGACTTGGTTCCTCAGGTGGAGGAGGGCCAGAATTCTTTGTACGAGGCATGGTGTACCGGCTGGTTAGTGTTTTGAGAGGGGAAGAGGAGATCGAGGTTTGAGAGAGAGGAGGAGTACGGTTGTTTGAAGAAGTTAGGGCACGGTCGAACCAAGAGAAGAATGAAGGGTTGATCGGGAGTTATAAGGGGAGATTAGAGAGGAAATGATGAAAAAGCCCCTACTTAAGTTGTCACACGGTCCGTGGCGATCGACCATAAAAACTTGGCGGTCGACCGTTGCAAACATTTTGTGTAAAAAAACCATCGCACGGTCGATCCAACGAAGTTGGCGGTCGATCGTGGCACACAATAGGTCTAATTGTCTAAAACTGAAAGCCCACGGTCGATCCGAGTAAGTTGGCGGTCGACCGTCCAGTGCGAATGTACGCACGGTCGACCGTCAAGAAGTCTGGATCGAATGTCAGTTTCAGAAAGTGAGTTTTGAAATTCAATTTAAAATCATTTTTAAATCAAAACATCACAAAACTTTGCATGCACGTGTAACTTAATATTATGAGACAAAAATCACTCATCAATCACGATATTAACTTAATTTACCAAATTTAGCATTCAAGTTGGATATGGTATGAAAAACAGATAAAGAGGTGACCATACCTTTTCCTTTTAGCTCTTTTATTTTGGACATCCATTGGACATCCCAAGCTCCCTTAGTAGATATAGAAATCTGTCTTCACTCAAGGGTTTGGTTAGAATATCCACAATTTGATGTTCGGTGCTAACAAATTCAAGTGCTATTTCTCCTTTCTGTGTATGATCACGGAGGAAATGGTGTCGAATTTCTATGTGCTTTGTTCTAGAATGTAGAATGGGATTTTTAGATAAGTTTATGGCATTAGTGTTGTCACATCTAATGGGCATTTTGCCTACATGTATGTTGTAATCTTCCAATTGCATTTTCATCCAAAGTAATTGTGCACAACAACTACCCGCCGCAATGTATTCCGCTTCGCTCGGTGGATAAAACAACTGAATTTTGCTTCTTGGAGAACCAAGAAACAAGTGCATGACCAAGAAAGTGACATGTACCACTTGTGCTTTTTCTATCAAGTCTACATCCGACAAAATCCGCATCGGAGTAGCCAATTAGATCAAAAGATGATCTTCTAGGATACCACAAACCATAATTTTGGGTTCCTATTAGATATCTAAAGATCTTCTTGAACGCAACCAAATGAGATTCCTTAGGACAAGATTGATATCTAGCACAAAGGCAAACACTAAACATGATGTCCGGTCTACTAGCGGTCAAATACAGTAAAGAACCAATCATCCCTCTATAAAGTGTTTATTCAACGGGTTTCCCATCTTCATCATTGTCTAATTTGAGTGTTGTACACATGGGGGTTCTATAAATTTTGGATTCAACAAAATCATATTTCTTGAGTAGGTCTCTAGTGTATTTGGCTTGATTTACAAAGATCCCTTCACGAGTTTAAATGATTTGTAATCCAAGAAAATAATTCAACTCTCCCATCAAGCTCATCTCAAACTCACTTTGCATACATGTGGCAAATTCTTCACAAAGTTTATCATTTGTAGAACCAAAAATAATATCATCAACATAAATTTGAATACATTAAATTGAATGTCCAAGAAGGGGGTGAATTGGACTCTTTTCGAAAATCTAGCTTAATGGAAAAACCAGGTAGGAGAGAACTAACACTTTAAATGCTTGTAGATGAAATGAAACTAAAGCAAAAAGCATGCAAGAATACAATCAAGAGGGTTAGAGAGATGGCACCGATTTTATAGTGGTTCGACCCAACTCTTGGTCTACGTCCACTTCTCTCAAGGCTCCCCTTGAGGTTCCACTACTTGCAAATCCCTTACAAGCTTTTCCTCCAAGCTTCCTGGTGCTTGGTGACCTTATACTCACAGCCACTTATTGTTGACTATCTCTCAAGATACCTCTTCACACTTGAAGAAGGTTTACAAAGGTTGTAGCATAAAAGAGAATAAGTAGAAAGCTTCCCTAACTTGCTCAGATGATCTCAATAATGATGATTAAAGTTCTGGCAAGTTTACATGAAGGAACTACTTATACTTGGGTTTCAACCAGCTCAACAAGGAGCTCCAACGGCTCTCTGCAACTCTCCAAGGGCTAGTTTTTTTACTCTGCGCGTTGCTGGCGGTCGATCCATACATCTTCCGTCACGTATAAAAACTCCGCCTTTTTGCTCGACGGTCGATCAACGCATCGTCCGTCACTCTCATGGTCGACCGTGACATCGACCGTCACATTGTACGTCATCCTCTGTTAAGAGATTCGCTTCCCAAGGTCGATGCTCGGATCAACCGTCGCTACTTGACTTGTCTTCATAAATGCGCCACGGTCGACCGCCGCATTGACCGTCAGGCTCTGTGAAGTTTTATGCTTCCCAGGGTCGATGCACCGATCGACCGTCGCTTCTTCACTTTCTTCACTAATGCGCCACGGTCGACCGCTGCATCGATCGTCGCATCGTCCGTCAGGCTCTGTGAAGAAAAACACTTCCCACGGTCGATGCACCGATCGACCGTGGGCCAATAACACATATTTCCAAGTATGATGCATTCAACACGGTCGATCCATGGATCGACCGTCACATTCCCACGGTCGATCCTTGCATCGATCGTCAGTACAAAAATGACTTGAATATTGAATTTAAGATTTCCAATTAAAGGGGTAATAAATATTAAACATATATTTTATCATTTAATGTATATTGGCATCATCAAAACAAGGTTAGGATCAACAGCCATGACAGCCATCTTCAACGGCCTTCTTCATGACAATGTGGAGTGCTACATCAATGACTTGGTGGTGAAGACGAAACACAGGCAAAGGCAAGATCATTTCGAACACCTCACCAATGTCATTGAAAGATTAAGATGCTACAACCTAAAGATCAACCCCATGAAATGTGAATTTGGCGTCACGTTCAGCAAGCTTCTAGGATTCGTGGTTCGCAAACGAGGGATCAAAGTTGACCCTGCTAAAGTCAAAGCAATTTTGGAGATGCCTTCGCCTCGCAGTCTTCCCGAGCTCAATGGTAAAGGTCGGCTTGCCTGCATACGGAGATTTATCTCCAATCTGGCAGGTCGTTGCAAACTGTTTTCTCACCTCATGAAGAAGGGGACACCATTCAAGTGGGATAAAGCTTGCGAAAATGCTTTCCAAAACATGACAACGAAGGCAATGAAAGAGCCCTCTACTACCTTAGTATAGCCCTGGTCGGAACCGAGCATAATTATGTAGAGATGAAAAAGGTGTGTTTGTCCTTGGTGTTCGGCACCCAAAAGCTTCGACATTACCTTTTGGTGCATCATGTACAACTCGTCTCTAAAGCCGAACCCGTATATTCTAAAGAAGTTGGTCCTCTTTGGGCGACTCGCAAAGGACAAGCATTGGCTAACTTCCTCGCTGCCTACCCAGTACTTGTCGACTAAGCCATAAAAGACAACTTTTCAGATGAAGAAGTCTTCGTTGTTGATATTTAACCGTCTTGGGAGATGTATTTCGACGGAGCGTGCAAGCGCTCTGGATCGGGGGCAGGGATAGTCTTCGTGTGTGGACCCATGCCTTCAACCCAGTCCGACCGCATTAGGTCGAGGGTCTGGTTTTGTGGTTTGGTACAGTTGGTCTTGCTTTGTGATCGGTTGATCACATCACTATTTTGAACCTCAAAGGGAAATTTGGTAAATTACACCTTGGCGGTCGGTTTCACACCCGCATAGTGCACACACTGCCTTGGATTGATATATGTGATTGATTAGATCTTTATAGGCGATCTCGATCGGAAAATCAGAGCTCGATAGGAAAAGATCGAAACGGGCAGTTGGGATTAAATCTCAGCTTTAGTATAACCCCCCCTCCCCTTTCTCTCTTACCTTTTCTTTTCTTGTCTCTACCTCTTCCTTCCCCTGCTTTCCCTACGCTCGATCCCCTTTCTCTTCTTCCCCGCTCGTGACCACGCCGACTTCTCCACTCCAACAGAGCTACTTCACCACCACCGCCGGCCACACCCCTCCCTAGGTCCCTCCTCTTCCTCTCCTTTCCCCTGATCCCCCGTGGCTTCTCCCTTCCCCCTCTTCTCTTCTCCCCATCGCGTGTGGGCAGAGGCATCGGAACTTTCCCGGTGGCTCCCTGGCAACTGGAGACGCCGACGGCGATGGAGGACGCCGGTTTAGCAAGGATTGAAGCCCGGATTAACGTTGGTAGGGTTTCTACCTTAACTTTGAGTTCAACTTAAGTTAGGATTTGGTTGGTTAATACTTGGTTTTTTTTTGCACTAATTAGTTCCTTGATGGATGTTTAGTAACTGATTGAAGCCTCATGCGATTTTATAGTGGTTTTATCTGAATTTTAGCATGTTTTTCTCATATTTTGTTGGTGTTTTGTTCTTTGATGAACAGTCTAGCTCAAGCTTGATTTCTGAGCTGTGTGAGCATGAACTCGAGGAACTTTCACGATGAAAGTTATAGATCATCGAATTTTATTTCAATTCCACCTGGTTTCATAATTTTTGGGGTTTTTACGATTTGTAGTGGTTTTCCTTTAAATCTGCGACGAGGCAGTGATTAGTAAGTAATTAGTGTTTTGATTAGTCATTTCCGGGAGTTTTAATCATGTAATTGATGAGAATGCATAATGTTATATTTTTATCCCTTAATACTTAGTCTCCTATGCTTATTTAGTTCCTAAATACACTCATTATTCTTATATTTTGAGTTAGGATGCAATTGAAGTCCTTAAGTCGAAAAGAAGCTGAAAAGAGTGCATGGATCAACTTTAAAGATTTATCTGTACCTGCTCATGAAGAACCAGAGGATGTACCATATATGGTTGGAAAGTTCATGAAGTCTAGATTCTGGAGAATTTTATGGTTCGTGATTCCGAGTTTCCTAGAGGATGTTACGGCAATTTTAGTACCGATGCGCAGTCTGAATGGCAGAAAGGAAAATAAGCTGGAAGTCCGAGCGATCCGCCGATCGATCGGACCATGCAAAAACGTGGCAGAACATGTGTTTTTCAGCCACAACGCACCCGATCGATCCCTCTATCGCTCCTATGGGGTCCGATCGATCCGACACCAATGGTCCGATAGATCGGACTCGAAAAAAGTCAAAAACAGCAGATTTTTATTCAACCGATCGATCCAACACTCATAATTCGATCGATCGGACTTGGGAATTAAAGGGCGACAGAACGTATGTTTTTTAGAGCAACACAGTTCGATCGATCGGACCATCGATCGAACTCGGGAAGAGCCAGAGACGAAGGATTTTTACGAAATTGATCGATCCGACTCCCTTAGTCCGATCGATCGGGCTCGGGCGTGAATAGAAGTTGAAGATTTTAATGAGACCAATCGATCCAGCATCCAAGGTCCGATCGATCGGACTTTCCCAGTAACAAAAATCAATGATTGTGATCTAATCCGAGGGTGGATACAATTGAGGCTATAAATAGGACTCTTTCTAGGGTTTGAGGGGGGATTCTTGGACACTTTTGGCTACTCTTTCTCCTCCTTTATATTTTTTCTAGGTTTTCTTTTGCTTTATGAAATCTTTTGGAGGATTGTTCTCGATGGCCCTGCGTGGCTAAATCTTGATCCTTGGTCGAGGAAACTGAAACCTCGGAATCAATGAAACTATGAGATCTAATTTATTTTTTTTGTTCAGTTTATACATGAGTATTGGATGTTCTTCTGAGATTAAATCTTCATGATTACCTTGTTTAATTGCTAGAAGGCCTACTAGTTTATTATTCATGGTGATCTACTGCTAGGTTTGATATCAAATCCGGAATTGTTTGATCCCTCTAATCTGCGAAGCAACTAGGATCTAATAATTTACTGCTGATCAGATCTTGTTAGATCTTAGGAAGAATATTCAACTAGATTAAATGCAACCGCTTGTGCTTGTGTTGTTTAGCTTCATCGATCTCCCTATTCTTAACGCTGCTACTAGATTAAATCTACAGCGCTTGTCTTAGGTTGTTTAGTAGTTAGGGTTGATTAGATCACTTGTCTCTAATTAACTAAGATTGAGGAGAGATTCGGATTTCATTCGGACGGTGAATATTCATGATATAAATTGATTGATACTTGCATCTATGATCAGTTATTGGATTCCGATGGTGGATGTTGACTCAGACCAAGGTTTGTTCTCTTGATTTAACTCGTTTCTTCGCTTTAGATTATTTCTTTACTGTTTTCCTCACGTTTAAAACCCCCCATCTTTATTCACTGAGCACAAAACTAGGCTAAACACTCTTCGTGGGATCGACTCGTACTCGCACTACTACATTCATTTTAACGGGTATTGGTTTTATTTTTGAGTGCCTGCGACAGCACATCAAATTTTGGCGCCGTTACTGGGGAGTGATTCTAGTTGATTTTTGTGTTTATTGTGATCTTTGTTTTCATAAAAAAAAAAGAGTTATTCGAATTTTCTTGATTTCTTTTTCTCGTTTTGCCGGAATTCTCTTGATTGTTTATGAATATAGCTCGATCTTTTAATCAAGGTGGTTTATAGTACGATCCAGAGATAGAAAGAACTCTGCGCAGGTTAAGGAGGGAAGCTCGGATAAATCCTGAGGAGGACGATTTGGCTCTTGATCATGTATTTATCAGTGATTCAGAATTAGAAGTGGAAGTCATGGCCGGAAATCGAACTTTGAAAGAACTTGCGGCCCCATATTTGAATCAACAAACCTTATGCATTATATTTCCTACTTTGGATGTTGCTACTACTTTTGAATTGAAATCTGGACTAATACATCTTTTACCCACTTTTCATGGACTAGCAGGTGAGGATCCTCACAAGCATTTAAAGGAGCTTCATGTTGTGTGCACAAGTATGAAACCCATGGAGGTGACTGAAGATCAAATCAAATTGAGAGCGTTTCCGTTTTCTTTGAAGGATTCGGCTAAAGCTTGGCTTTATTATTTACCATCTGGGAGTATTACCACATGGAACGAGATGAAGAGGTTGTTTTTAGAGAAGTATTTTCCAGCCTCAAGAGCGGCCAACATTAGGAATGAGATCTGTGGTGTGAGGCAACATAATGGAGAATCTCTACATGAATATTGGGAACGTTTCAAGAAATTATGTGCAAGCTGTCCCCATCATCAAATTAGTGAGCAATTACTTATTCAATATTTTTATGAGGGCTTACTAACCATTGACAGGAGTATGATTGATGCCGCTAGTGGAGGAGCTTTGGTGGATAAAACACCTGAAGCCGCGAGGAACTTGATTGCAAATATGGCGGCTAATTCTCAACAATTTAATACTAGACTTGATTCTTATTCAAAACATGTTAATGAGGTAAATGTTTCATCTCTTGAACAACAGATTGCGAGTCTAACTTCTCTTGTTCGTCAAATGGCTGTAGGTAACATGCAAACAGCGAAGGTTTATGGAATTTGTTCGGTGGCGGGACATCCAACTGATATGTGCCCAACTCTTCAAGAGGAGCCCATTGAACAAGTAGATGTAGCTGGGAGTTTCCCAGGACTACCGCAAAGGAAGTATGATCCCTATTCAAACACGTATAATCCGGGATGGAGGGATCACCCCAATCTCAACTATGGGGATCCACAAGTAAATCAGCCTACAACTCAATTTCGCTCAACTGGACAGCAATATCAACAATATAGACCGTCATACCCTCCGAGACAACAACCAAACCCAACTCCGAATTCTGGTATGTCTTTAGAAGATATTGTTAATTCCCTTGCTACTAGTGCTATGCAATTTCAACAGGATACAAAACAATTTCAACAAGATGCAAAGGCCAGTATCCAAGGTTTGGAACATCAAATGGGCCAGATGGCGTCAGCAATTAGCAAGCTAGAGGCGCAAAATTCGGGAAAATTACCCTCCCAAACGGTAATAAATCCAAGAGAAAATGCAAGTGCAATCATTTTGAGAAGTGGTAAAGAAGTTGAGACTCCAATCAAGGAAATTCCTGCATCTTCTCTGCAAGGAAACGAGCAAGACATCGGCGCGGACAAAATCTTTCCCGATGACGACGACGTACCTAAACATAAGTTTCCACCTCTTTCTGATTATAAACCTGTACCTCCTTTTCCTCAGGCTTTGACAGAATCAAGAAAATATGAGAAGAATTCAGATCTATATGAGACTTTTCGCTGATGCGAGGTAAATATTCCACTCTTAGATGCTCTTAAACAAGTACCTCGTTATGCTAAATTCTTGAAAGAATTGTGCACAATTAAGAGAAAGCAGAAACTTAAAGGATGTGAGAAGGTGAAAGTAGGGGAAAATGTTTCTGCAATTCTGCAAAGAAAAATTCCTACGAAGTGTAGGGATCCAGGTATGTTTACTATCCCATGTACTATTGGTAACACCAAATTTGAGAAAGCCATGTTAGATTTGGGAGCTTCTATCAATGTCATGCCATATTCTATATATTCTTCTTTAAAACTTGGGCCTTTGAATGAAATTGCTGTTGTAATTCAATTGGCTGACAGATCTAATGCCTATCCTAAAGGTGTAGTTGAAGATATTCTTGTGCAAGTCAATGATTTAGTTTTCCCTGCTGATTTTTATGTGCTTGATATGGAGAATGGTGATCATAGTACTCCTATTTTGTTGGGAAGACCTTTCTTGAAGACATCCAAGACTAAGATAGATGTCCATAGTGGCACACTTACCATGGAATTTGATGGTGAAACTGTTAAGTTTAATATTTATGATGCCATGAAATATCATGCTGATGATTGTTTAGTGTATTCAATTGATGTGATTGAGTATTTATCACAGGAAGTTTTTGAACTTAGTGATAAAGATGAATTGGAAGTGGCTATTAGCAAATCTCTTGAGGAAGAAAATGAGGAGCTATCTTTGAGTACTAATTTGCAGGAAACTGTTGCAACACTGAATGATTTTTCGATAATTCAGCAATCAGGTAATGATTCTTCTAGTTCATTGCCTGTATCTAATGAGAAATCATTACCTTCTGAATTGCAAGCACCTATTCCAGATCTGAAACCTCTTCCTAATCATCTTAAATATGCTTTTCTTGGAGATGAAGGAGTATTACCAGTGATTATCACCAATAACCTTAGTGTACCACAGGAAGAAAAACTTGTGCAGGTTCTTAAGGAGCATAAGACAGCTATTGGTTGGACAATTGCAGACATCAAGGGAATCAGCCCGAGTACATGTATGCATCGTATCTTGCTTGAAGAGGGAGCGAAACCTTCCCGCCAACCACAAAGAAGGTTAAATCCGCCCATGATGGATGTTGTAAAGAAGGAGATCCTCAAACTTCTTGAAGTTGGAGTGATCTATCCTATTTCGGATAGCACTTGGGTTAGTCCAGTTCAAGTTGTTCCTAAAACGACAGGAATAACCGTGGTGAGAAATCACAAAGATGAGTTAGTTCCCACCCGTGTGCAAAATGGGTGGAGGGTTTGTATTGATTATAGAAAATTAAATGCTATAACCCGCAAGGACCACTTCCCTTTACCTTTTATTGATCAGATGCTTGAAAGGTTAGCTGGTCATTCTTATTATTGTTTTCTTGATGGTCATTCAGGGTATTTTCAGATTGCAATTGCCCCTGAAGATCTGGAAAAGACGACGATTACATGCCCATTTGGAACTTTTGCATATCGTCGCATGCCTTTTGGTCTTTGCAACGCCCCAGCTACTTTCCAAAGGTGTATGGTTAGTATATTCTCAGATTATATTGAACAGATCATAGAGGTTTTTATGAATGATTTCACAGTTTATGGAAACTCTTTTGATAATTGTTTACATAACCTTACACTTTTTCTTCAAAGATGCATAGAAACTAGCCTTGTGTTAAATTCTGAGAAATGTCATTTCATGGTTGAACAAGGTATAGTTTTGGGTCATGTTGTTTCATCTAAAGGAATTGAGGTTGATAAAGCTAAAGTTGATGTCATTCAATCTTTACCTTATCCCACTAGTGTGCGGGAAGTTCGTTCTTTTCTTGGACATGCAGGTTTTTACTGAAGATTCATCAAGGACTTCTCCAAAATAGCATTACCGTTGTGCACGTTGTTACAAAAAGACAAGGTTTTTGAGTTCGATGAAGCAAGCAAAAAGGCATTTGATAAGTTGAAGGAATTGTTGACTTCTACTCCAATTATTCAACCCCCAGACTGGAGCGTTCCTTTCGAGATAATGTGTGATGCAAGTGATTATGCAGTGGGCGCAGTTTTGGGTCAAAAGATTGGAAGAGCTTCTCATGCAATTTACTATGCTTCCAAGACTTTGGATGATGCCCAGAGAAATTATTCTACAACTGAAAAAGAACTTTTAGCTGTAGTGTTTGCTTTTGAAAAATTTCGTTCTTATTTACTTGGTACTAAAGTCATTGTTGATTCTGATCATGCAGCCATTCGTTATTTAATGACGAAGAAGGAGGCAAAGCCGAGATTAATCCGATGGATATTTCTCTTGAGTGAATTTGATTTGGAGATAAAAGACAAAAGAGGAACAGAAAATCAGGTTGCAGATCATCTGAGTCGGTTAGTTCATGTGGAGGATAAACTTCGTCTACAGGAAACATTCCCTGATGAACAATTGTTTTCTGCAACTGTGACATTACCTTGGTATGCAAATATTGTGAATTATTTGGTTACTAATATGTTACCTTCTGATTTGTCTAAGGCTCAAAGAGATAAGATTAAAAGTGATGCTAAATATTATGTGTGGGATGACCCATATTTATGGAAGCATTGTGCAGATCAAGTAATAAGAAGGTGCGTTCCTGAAAGTGAAATTATTTCTATACTCACTTTTTGTCATTCTTATGCTTGTGGAGGTCACTTTGGAGTTAAGAGAACGGCCAGAAAAGTGTTAGAATGTGGTTTCTATTTGCCTTCTTTATTTCGAGATTCATACTCTCTTTGTATGTCATGCGAGAATTGTCAAAAGACAGGTAATATATCCCAAAAGAATGAGATGCCACAAACCCCCATATTATTTTGTAAAATTTTCGATGTTTGGGGCATCGACTTCTTGGGTCCGTTCCCTATATCTTTTGGTTATATTTATATTCTACTTGCTGTGGATTATGTTTCAAAATGGGTAGAAGCTAAAGCTACCAGGACTGATGATTCTAAAGTTGTTGCAGATTTTATCAAGTCTAACATATTATCCAGGTTTGGAATTCCGAGAGCTTTTATAAGTGATCGAGGCACGCACTTTTGCAATCGAACTGTGGAGGCGTTGCTAAGGAAGTACCATGTGACCCATAAGGTGTCAACCGCCTATCATCCGCAAACGAGTGGACAAGCAGAAGTGTCAAATCGAGAGATCAAGTCCATCATTGAAAAGACGGTAAATCCAAATAGAAAAGATTGGAGTTTGCGTTTGGATGATGTGTTGTGGGCATATAGGACTGCATATAAGACACCCATCGGTATGTCACCTTATCGCTTGGTATTTGGGAAACCATGTCACCTTCCAGTTGAGTTAGAACATAAAGCTTATTGGGCTATCAAGAGCTTTAATATGAACGTGAATGAGAGTGGAGAACACAGGAAGTTGCAACTGCAAGAATTAGAGGAAATTCGCAATGATGCCTATGAGAGCGCTAGGATTTACAAGGAAAAGACAAAAGCTTTTCATGATAAGATGATCTCTAGAAAGGAGTTTAAAGTTGGTCAAAAAGTTCTCCTTTACCAATCACCCTTACGTTTGTTTCCAGGTAAGTTGCGTTCTCGTTGGATTGGACCTTTTATTGTTACTAATGTTTTTTCTCATGGTGCAGTTGAAATTCAAAGTCTAGCCACTTCCAAAATGTTTACGGTGAATGGCCATCGACTTAAACCTTTCTATGAAGGCGTTCTAACAGAAAAATTGGAAAAATTGGACCTTGAGGAACCAACTTATACTGATTAAAGAAGCAAGCATGAAGTCGAGCCAATGACAATAAACAAAGGCGCTGCTTGGGAGGCAACCCAAGGGGAGTTCGTTCCTTTCTCCTTTTATTTTCGCATTTCCATTTTAGTTATTTTTACCTTTCTTTGCATTCCACCTTACATTGGGGACAATGTCAGTTTCAAGTGTGGGGGAGGAGATCTAGGTTGCATATGCCATGAGCAAGAATTAGTTAAGTTTGACATTTTCATAACATGATTGAATGAGTAATTTTGCGACTTAGAATTAATTAGTTGAGTTATTTTCCTTGATATGGAAGTGACTAAATGAGTAGACAAAAGCTAGTGAGATTTTGAGCCTTTAGACTGACACATTCATATCAGTCTCACTAATTTCTTTCATGAGAGATATTCTTCCATGGATTTGTTTCTCTAGAACTTGCTTTGATTCTATTCGAGGTCACATTGACACTTGCAGACATGAACATGATTAAGGCCATCTTTGTGTTAAGCTACACAAGCCAAATAGCCTACCTTGTGATTAATTTTTCCTTTTGCTAAACACCTTTGAGCTTTATTGACTTCATTGTTAACCCACATTACAAGCCTTAAACATGAAAAGTATTTCCTTTACCCAAGCCATAAAACTAGTGGAGCATTGATCATCATTATGACATGTATGGGTGCAAAAGTTCAAATGTGGGGGTGTTTGGATTTGTGGTATGGTTATGATTGGTGAAGTGGAGTTTATTCTCATACTCAATTTGTGAGTATGTTGTTTTGGAAAAAAAAAAAATCAGAAAAAGAAAAAGAAGAAAAGAAAGTGAAGGAGGAAATTGTTTCTCATGTTGCAAAATATGTTTATGAATCCTCCTAATATTCCAAGAAAGGGGGATGTTTATGTATGATCTCTACAAAGGTGGAAGTTTTTGCAAAAGATTGTTCACTATTTCAGTTAAAAAAATATTTCTTTGAACAATCTCTTTGCCAATGTGGTAATGTTTTATGGGTTGAGTATGTTAAAGCTAAGTTGAAGAAAGTTGTTGAATGGAGTGATTGGTTGTACATGTCTTATTGATGCATTTTTGCTCCATTAGTTCCATTGGCTTTTGAGCTACATTCCTAAATATTTTCACCTTAATCCTGGACCCCATTACAACCTTTTGAAGTCCTTATGATTTGTGTTATGCATGTGATTCTAGTGGCGGAGAATGAGAAGATATGCAAGCCTATGGTAGATCATTTTCATTGGAATGAATTTGAGTGAAATACATACCCTTCAAACACATGAGAGTTGAGGGTTTATTTCCGTGAGGGTCTACTTGTTTAGTATGCTCCATATTCAAGTGAATGCTTATTGATTGATTTTTAAGTTGTCTAAAAATGTTTGTTCATGATATGTTATGAATTGTGAAGAGCTTGATTGTTCTTTGTTGATGGCGTTGTAACCTTGATAGCTTGAGTAGAGTGAATTTTAGTTTTGCCCGAGGACGAGCAAAAGCTAAGTGTGGGGGAATTTGATGAGAATGCATAATGTTATATTTTTATCCCTTAATACTTAGTCTTCTATGCTTATTTACTTCCTAAATACACTCATTATTCTTATATTTTGATTTAGGATGCAATTGAAGTCCTTAAGTCGAAAAGAAGCTGAAAAGAGTGCATGGATTAATTTTAAAGATTTATCTGTACCTTCTCATGAAGAACCAGAGGATGTGCCATACATGGTTGGAAAGCTCTTGAAGTCTAGATTCTGGAGAATTTTACGGTTCGTGATTCCGAGTTTCCTAGAGGAAGTTACGGCAATTTCAGTACCGATGCGCAGTCTGAATGGCAGAAAGGAAAATAAGCTGGAAGTCTGAGCGATCCGCCGATCGATCGGACCATGCAAAAACGTGGCAGAACATGTGTTTTTCAGCCACAACGCACCCGATCGATCCCTCTATCGCTCCTATGGGGTCTGATCGATCCGACACCAATGGTCCGATCGATCGGACTCGGAAAATGTCAAAAACAGCAGATTTTTACTCAACCGATCGATCCAACACTCATAATTCGATCGATCGGACTTGGGAATTAAAGGGCGACAGAACGTATGTTTTTTAGAGGAACACAGTTCGATCGATCGGACCATCGATCGAACTCGGGAAGAGCCAGAGACGAAGGATTTTTATGAAATCGATCGATCCGACTCCCTTAGTCCGATCGATCGGGCTCGGGCGTGAATAGAAGTTGAAGATTTTAATGAGACCGATCGATCCAGCATCCAAGGTCCGATCGATCGGACTTTCCCAGTAACAAAAATCAACGATTGTGATCTAATCCGAGGGTGGATACAATTGAGGCTATAAATAGGACTCTTTCTAGGGTTTGAGGGAGGATTCTTGGACACTTTTGGCTACTCTTTCTCCTCCTTTATATTTTTTCTAGGTTTTCTTTTGCTTTATGAAATCTTTTGGAGGATTGTTCTCGATGGCCCTGCGTGGCTAAATCTTGATCCTTGGTCGAGGAAACTGAAACCTCGGAATCAATGAAACTGTGAGATCTAATTTATTTTTATTGTTCAGTTTATACATGAGTATTGGATGTTCTTCTGAGATTAAATCTTCATGATTACCTTGTTTAATTGCTAGGAGGCCTACTAGTTTATTATTCATGGTGATCTACTGCTAGGTTTGATATCAAATCCGGAATTGTTTGATCCCTCTAATCTGCGAAGCAACTAGGATCTAATAATTTACTGCTGATCAGATCTTGTTAGATCTTAGGAAGAATATTCAACTAGATTAAATGCAACCGCTTGTGCTTGTGTTGTTTAGCTTCATCGATCTCCCTATTCTTAACGCTGCTACTAGATTAAATCTACAGCGCTTGTCTTAGGTTGTTTAGTAGTTAGGGTTGATTAGATCGCTTGTTTCTAATTAACTAAGATTGAGGAGAGATTCGGATTTCATTCGGACGGTGAATATTCATGATATAAATTGATTGATACTTGCATCTATGATCAGTTATTGGATTCCGATGGTGGATGTTGACTCAGACCAAGGTTTGTTCTCTTGATTTAACTCGTTTCTTCGCTTTAGATTATTTCTTTACTGTTTTCCTCACGTTTAAAACCCCCCATCTTTATTCACTGAGCACAAAATTAGGCTAAACACTCTTCGTGGGATCGACTCGTACTCGCACTACTACATTCATTTTAACGGGTATTGGTTTTATTTTTGAGTGCCTGCGACAGCACATCAGTAATTAATCCATTTTTTGGTCAGCACATTCCTAGCATGCAAATCTACACCTGCCCAAGTTTAGTATGGAATCTGACGTTGTTTGGACGTCGAATTGCGAAGATTTCATCGCCTCTAATTATAGCTATTGTTGTTAATCCGAAAATGCATAATCTTAGTAGATTTTGGTGTTCATGGTGTTTGATCTTTCTAGAATCATGCAATTAAGGTTCCTAGTGACACCTAGGTTCAGTATGTTCATGTGATGTTTGGCTTACTAGTTGATTAATAATCTCCCCTTTTTGTGTAGCATTTAAATTGTGCTCTTTTGACTAGTCTTATATGTAAATCTTTGATGCTTGTTTAATTACCTGCGTCTAACATATGAGGCTTGTGGTTGAACCAAGGGAGTCATGCCCCTTAGGAGGTTTAGATAGATAAATGAGCCGAAGGTGTGGTCTAAATTATGTAAACTGTATTTATTGTTGTAATTGTGTGGGCGGGGGTGTGTCCCGTTGTAGGAATTTCGGGAGACGGCTGTTTATGCCGTCATAATGCTGAAATTTAGATTGATGTGTATTTGCTTGTTAACGGCTTGTGGGCGCCGTTGTACTATTGTAATATTTAGTTGTTGCTAGACTTTTGCTATGTATACCCTTTTGGCAAGCTGTATGCTATATCCAACTCTGTATTGTGTTGTGCCATCTTGTTGCATGCTTGTAATGTCATTCTTGTACGCATGAGCATTGCATGCATTTGATTGCATTAGAAGCAAAAGGTTAGGACGTGGGCGATGGGTTGATCGCCGATCCGAGGGCTCGGGCAGCTCGGATCTAGCCATAGGACCGGGGCTGGGTAGCAAGATTTAGGGTGTTAATTGTTATGATGATCTAATGTTATCAAGGCTTTGTCTAGTTGACTGCAATTACTCGGATTGAGGTGTAGAGGTCGTCCTAGGGTTCCAGTGTCAGTCTCAATTTCATTTTATTAGGGGAAGTTACGTGCCGCCCTGGGTTCTACCTTTGTTGTTTCAGCGCTGGAGCGTTTGGTTGATGAGAGGGATGATTGTTGACAGTGGAGGTCACAGTAGAGCGTGCCCTAGGGTAGCCGGTGGACGTGATGTGTGTTTTCCCCTAAAGATAAGATGGAACCCGGGACTTTGTAGTTTCCTTTCCTTTCTGTGTGACATAGAGTAGAACCCTACTGAGCTTTGTTGCCCACTCCTATCCGGGCTGCGTTTGCAGGTGCGAGCGTTAGGTCTTCTTCTGTAGTACTAGCTGGACAGGCTTTTGGTGGTGCAGTGACTTCAGGAGGCTCTCGAGGATCCTGAGGTGTTGGCAGCTTCAACAGTTCCTTTTGTTTTATATTACTTTTGATAGATGTATGAAATGTATAATTTCCTTCTTCAAGGATTGTATAATTTTGTAATCGTGTTTACTCTTATGTCAATCTGGAACTGTTGTAGATAATAGTTTATTAGAAATTTTTATGCTGGCCCTCTAATAGAATTGTTCAAATTAGTTGTAATAATTGTTATGGGAATGCGTCAGAGATGATTGAATAGCTTAGGAACCCTCACGTCCTGCACCAAATGGGTTTTCTGGGTTGGGGTGTGACACTTCGTCACCCTAACGGAAGCCCTAATCCCATATCCTTTGTATTGACTGTTGCTTCATCCAACAACAAGACGGAGTACGAAGCCCTCGTCATCGGATCGGAGATAGCCTTGGAAATGGGCATGGATCCGCTCATTGCCTACGGGGACTCTCAATTAATTGTAAATCAACTCCTCGCCACTTATGCAATCAAAAAAGAGGAATTAATCCCATATTTTCTAAGGGCGAAGCAACTCATCAATTGCTTCAACGAACTAAAGATTCGACATGTTCCGCGATCTCAGAACCTAAAGGCAGATGAGCTACCTAGTCTAGAAGCGGCTAAAGCCCTCGCGCCCGTAGAAACATTAGAAATCAGAGTCGAAGAGAGATTAATACTCCCTCCTTTACTCGAAGAAATCTGAAGCAAATGCATGGCGGTGGATTTCTGAGTGGACGTCGCCGTTGGCCGTTGCTCTCCACTGTCAGAGGGCGAGAAGAAAAATCTTCTCTCCTCTCCCTTATCCTCTTCTTCTTCCCCTCCTCCCTGGCTTCTCCTTCCTCCTTTCTTCTCTTCTTACTCCTCTCTTCTTCTTCCTTCTCTTTCCCGTGGCCCTGTTTCCCTTGTTTCCGGTAGCCATCTTCTTCCCCTCCGTTCTCCCCCCTCCGGCCATCATTTTGAGTGCTTGAGGGGTTGTTGGATTCGTGGCGGTGAGAGGAAGATCCTTGGCATGGTTTGAATCCAGTTTGGTGCCTGTACAACGGGGATTCAACCGAGGTTTACGTTTTCGGTAGGTTTCTACCTACATAGGTTTAAGTTGGGTTTTCTCTTGATTTAGCCGGTAGATCTGGGTGTTCTTGGTGTTGTTGTGTTCCTCTTGTTTAACTTAATTTCTTTTGTAAGTTTCATAAGATTTGATTGAGATTTTAGTAGGGTTTTAGCATGTTAAAACTCTGATTTTCCGGTTTCTCTGTTCTTGAAGAACAGCCAGCTTACGGCGCATTTTCCGGCCTGTACATGCACGATCTTGATTTATTATGAACATGAGAGTTGTAGATCTTTGTGTCTACTCTCAGACCCAACCAGTTTCATAATTTTTCTTAATTTTCTATGATTTGTTATAATTTTCGTATGGATGGGCCGCGTTGCAGAAATTAAAGGTGATTAGTGAAGTTGGATCTCGAATCGAGCCGTCAGATGCTTCCCGGTTTTGAAATTAAAGGTGATTTGTTATAATTTTCATAATTTTGATTAGCGTTTTCCTGATAATAGAGTTGTCGGATGCTTCCCGGTTTTGGATATGATCATCCCAGCATGTTTATCTGCGGTTTCCTAAGTTAGATCTCGAATCCAACATCGTTTGGGCTTCGGATCGACGAGGTCGCTTAAACTCTAATTAGAGGATCTTGATGATTTAAATAATATTATATGTTCATCTGAGTTTTCGGGGTTGGTTCCCGTTGCAGGAGTCCGCGGTTGACGATCGCGGTACCGTCGTAATGCCGAGACCCACTACGGATCGGCTGGCAGCGGTCGATAGTATAGCTGCAGCGATCCAGTTGGACTTGTATATTAGTTTATCATACTGTTGCATGCTTACTTCTTACCTTCACATGATCATAGCAGGCATTTCTGTTTGTGCATTAGATGCATAAGGTTAGGGCGTGGGCGATGGGTTGATCGCCGATCCGAGGCCTACGGGTACCTCAAATTTATTCGATATCGATGATAGTCTTAGACGAGTTGAATACATTTTGATTGATGATTTAGAGGTCGTGTCGGCCTCGAGCCAGGTGCAGAGGGTGCAGCCGGTGTCGGTCCCTCGCCTAGCGTTGTTGGGTTCCTGCTAGTCAGACAATAGTGTTGGTTTCCTACTTTACTGAGGGTGGGACCGGGACAGGAGCTCTCAGTGACGCGCGGTGGGGTTGTGGGGCCCCGTAGCACACCTAGGCCTAGCTTGGGGGCGACACTGTTGTGATCCCTCTCTTCTGTGTGTCGTAGTGTAGAACCCTACTGAGCTTAGTGCTCACTCCTACCGGGGCTGCGTTTTGGAGGTGCATGCGTAAGCTCTTCTTCAGTGGCCCCTATCAGGCAGGTGTTTGGTAGCGCGGCGGCGTCTGCCGGTGCTTGAGAAGCGATGATCATATGTTTACCCATTTTGTTAGTTAGCCTCCTACGGGAGTGTGATGTATATTGATGTAAACCCTTTTGAGGATTTGAATATTATATTATATCTTTTGAGGTTGTTGATTATTGTTTTATTAAGGAGGTCGATGGTTCCATGTGAAGAAATACATGGCCCGGAGAATGGTGAATGTAAGCTGACATGCTTCATCAAGAAAAATGGGAATACCCATAGCAAACAAACTGTGCACAAGACGAGAAGATTTGATACGGATTTTGGTGAATGGACGATAGAAATTAACATGGTCTTCACTCATGTTAGGTGTCTCCTCCTCACCACGTTCAACTAATATGGATAGTGCAGAATGTAGAGGCTCAATTTGAGGTTTCTGACAAGAAATCTCACTAAAGAGCTTATCCTCATTACCATCATTGCAAATAGGCACTACATCTTCATTCAACACATCATCTAAAACTGGCACTTCATCACAACAATTCTCATCATCACTAAAAAAATTAGCTTCTAAAGCATGATCAGAATACATATACAGTCCAGTTTCATTAGGTATGCATTCAGAAATATTATTTTCAGAGGCCAGCAAAATATTCTCAATAGTTGTATAATTCGGCAAAGTATTAGAACACATCTCAAAATGGTATGCATCATTCTCATTAGAAACATAAGCTTCACCAACATTGTCATCACAAACAACCGGAATAGAATTATTTGCATAGTCCTCATTCTCATAATATGAATCAACCATGTGGGCTAGTTGTTCTATTTGTGTTTCTATTTTGAATATAGATTGAGCATTCGAATTAACATCATTTTTTATCAAAGCAATTTCGCTCCTAAGCTCAGTCTTAAGCTTAGCCATGTTTGCATTCATGTTATTTATACTAGCAATGATGTTAGCATTCATGTTAGCTAATGTACTTTTGATTGTGTCCAAAGCTGAGTGAGAGGGTGCTTGGAAAGGATATTGCATTTCAAAACAAGGTTTAAAATTTTGGGTCGGTGTTTCAATATTCCATGGTTGAACATTAGGAGGTTGATAACCTTCGAATTGCCAATTAGGGTATGTATGGTTTCTAAAATTTGGATTTTACATGTATGAAGTTGAATTATATGCTGGATTTGAGAAACCATATATGTCATTATTGTAAGCGGGTCCATAACCAAAAGGCAAATCGTCATTCGACATAGCACCCGGTGGCATATAAAAATTAGCCATGTATGCAAAATCATAGACCAAAAAGAGAAAAAGAAAACAGAAGATTTGGAGAGGACAAAGTCCAGAAAATAATGATTGAAAAGAAAAATTTTGAATTTTGAAAACCTACCTGATTGCGCGGTTCTGATCGGTCGGACCTCCAGGCCGCGGCTGAGATGCTTCCTTCAAGAAAAAATCAGTTCTAATGCTGAGAAAATTCCAAAAAAAAAATTGTCAGAAAATTCCTAAAAAGTGTAAAATAAAGAAAGGGAAAAATAAGAAAGATAAAACCCTCACTAAGCAAACAAAACGAATTAAGAGAAAATCACATAGTTAACCTTCGAAATACCCGGCAATGGCGCCAAAAATTGATCGCTCGCAAACGTCGTCGTTAAAATGTCGCAAACACAATTAAATATTAAATGTATAACCCTTATTCAATCACTAAACTACTAGGTAGAAATAGCGGTGAAGTCGGGAGTCGATCCACAGGGAAAACGTTGGAAACTGAAATCAATTCTTGAAACCCTAAAACTAAGGAAAAGAATTAAAGATAGAATAGAGTTATCTAAACTAATAAAGAAAAGAAATAAAAGGTTGATCAATTCGAATCAATGGATAAGTGACTTAGAAATTACTCAATCCGCCCTGATTTCATTATTAGTCTTCTCTAGTTATCATATTGTTCCCTTCTCTCAACATTATGGATCATATGGCTACAAGCTCATATGAATCCCTAAAATAAAGTTAATGTTTCCAACGGCATAACCTATCTTTGCTTGGCATAGATTGTCTATGGTCCTACGATTACTTTAAATTATACTACTCCTAATGACCTTGGCACAACCTATCTTCACTTAGCAAAGCTTATCTCAAAGGCAAACCAATAACTTCATGAAAATCATCTCATAAATCTCTACAATCAATCACAGAAATCATGTAGGACTGAAAGTACGTCAAGGGAACTCTGTTCTTTCAACTTTATTAACAATAAAAATGTATTTATGAGATCATGCATCGAGAAGTTTACAAGAATCAAACTAAAGAAAAACCAAAATTACACTAGGGTTTCATGATATTCCTAAGTACAATAATTAGCAACTCATCTTTTGGATGAACGCCATCGTCTTGGAATACGAAGCTGTCACCATCTGCATCCTCGCTCTCTTCTCCTTAATTCCCTCTCCAAAGATGTCAAATAGTGCAAAATTCGGCTGGAAAAGACCTTTAAATAGGGAAACCCTAAACTTGGACTTAAGAGTCCTATCTAGACTTAAACTTTGACTTTCCTCTTTTCGTATTTCAACTCCTATTCAGGATTCTGACTTTAACTCAATTCTGGCACTAATTGGCTTGGAATCTGAGAAAGTCTTAGACAGAAAAGTTCTAGATCTTCAAGTCTTCTGTCATATATGACTTATTTTATAATATTATAATTAATATAGAATAGTTGGAGAATATTCTTCTCAGCTTCCATGGAGCAGTTGAGCAGTTTTCTAGCAGCTGTGTATCTTGATCTTCTTCAAAACTGGAATCAATCCATCAGGATTCTCACAAAGTGTCAAATATGAATGTTGTAGCTCTTGAAGTCTTATATCATATGATACATTTTCAGAATATTTGGACTTATACAGAATATCTGGAAATTATTCTCCTGATAGGTGATGAGGCAGACTTTATCACATAAATCCATATTTTTAGCTGAATTTCTTATATTTCTTCTCAAATCATGATTAAACCTGAAATCAACTAACAAAATATTAAATACAACTTCTCTAGGCCTAACAAAGGTAATTTAAGGAGTTTAATTATGAATATTTAGTGACTCATCAGTTGGATGAGGACGGCAATGGTGACGACAATAGAAGAGGTAGGAGATCCTGGGAAGAGAAAGGAGGAGATCCTGAGCTAGAACTAAGCCCAGAGGTAGGGGATTTACCCTAGTCTCGGATTAGGTCATTAGGTGTGGATTTGATGCATGATAGCTTAGTTCTTGATTCTTCGGTTGTTTTTGTAGTTTCCGATGGGTGTTCTTCCCCATCTTCCAGCTTTGCCGTCAGGATGCATGCTAGCCTAGGACCTTGTCGATGCTTCTCTTTCCTCCTTATTGTTGTGGCCTGGATCTTTGAATGCCAATGGTTTTCCGATGAGTTTCCTTCCCCTTTTTCTCTTGTTTTTGGATTGATCGGTCGTTCCCCTCCTCCTTTGGTTTTGATCGGTTTCCCCTGTTCTTGGGTTGCCGGAGGCTTGAGCTCCTCCTCCAACCCTTTCCCAATTTTTTCTTTAGTTTTCGGTGTTGATTTCGTTAGCCGGTCATAGTTGGGTCTCGACAAGATTTATTCTCTTTGGATCCCTCGTTCTCTTTAGTCCTCGCCATGTGCCTCAGCAATTTGGACTCTTCGACTGTTCCCAGTTGCAAGGCACCTGAGGTCCCTCCCCAGCTACCTTCCAAGACTGGGCCAAGCTCATGGTGATTGTTTGGATCTGGTAGCCCGACTGAGTTCAAGGCTTGGGTTTCGACTGGTGAAATTGTTAGTCTCCTTCTCCTTCGATGCTCCTTTCATTATACATGAGAACGATGCTTGCATGTCCTGTGGATTTGGCAGAGGGTTTGGTTTAACTAGTTAGCTTCGGGGTGTCCATGCATGGTGTTTGGTGGTTTGCTTCTTGGCTACAGTTATGAGGACCCGTCCCTCTATTCCTGTGGCTTATTGTTGACCGCAAGGGCAATTTGGTAAATTGCACCTTGTTGGTTTGTTTCACACCCGCGTGTGCACACACAAGCCTTGTTTTGGTGTATGTGTTTGAATAGGATGGTTAGGTAGACTTGGGATTGAAAGATCCGGAATTGGGCTTGAGCCGGGCCCAATTCTCCTTCCCAGCGCAGGTTGGATCGATCCGAACTCGACTTCGGATCGATCCAGGATGCACAAGGGAAAGGTGGCCGCTAGTGGAGTTGGGATCGATCCGAGGTAGAGTGCGGATCGATCCGACTTGCACTGGAGCGTCTGTATAAGAACAGACGCCGTTTTCGATCTCGTTGCGATTGGGCTCAAATCCAGCGAAATCTCGAGAGGATTTAGGAAGATCCAAGGCTTGGCTTCGTGGATTGAAGCAGCTCTTGTTGAGGTAGGGTTTCTACCTACGGATTTGTTGGGTTTATCTCGTGTTCTTCGTCGTTTTCGCCGAATCCGGGTTTGTTTTGAATGGATCTCCATGTATAAGTGTTGGTTTCCGGTTTTGAAGCTATGAGTAGCTTCGTGAGCACCATATCTACCAACCCACCAAGTTTGGTGAAGTTTGGTTTGGTTTTCCGGCCGTCGAAAGTTGGGCGGAGGGCCGGCTGGGATCGATCCAACTGGATGTTGGATCGATCTGAGTTGCACTCAAGACGGTCTGTTCACTGGTGGAAGTTGGATCGATCCAAGGTGGTAGTTGGATCGATCCCATGTGTCCCAGGAACAGTGCCTGAGGGTGGCAAAGATGGTTTTCTTGGCTTTCCCTAGTCGGATCGATCCAAGGGTGAGTTGGATCGATCCCAGGGCTAGTCGGATCGATCCAAGGACAAGTTGGATCGATCCAGGGGCAAGTCGGATCGATCGAAAGGTATGTCAGATCGATCCCACATGCGCCAGAATGGGTTTTTGAGGCTGTTTTGCCCGCAGGGCTTCGTATGTATGCGGTTTTAGAGGTTTTGCCCGCGGGGCTTGCCATGATAGATTGTTTACAGCTTTACTGGCATGTTTAGTGTTATTGCCGTGAACTGTTGCCTGTTATCGCTTTGTGGTTGAACCGGGAGAGTGATGACTCCCGGGATTGTATAAAATAAATGGGTTGACTGTATGCCCCTTACTGATTTGTGGTGAACCGAGGGAGTCATGACCCTCGGGAGTGTGTAGTATAAATGGGCCGAAGGTGTGCCCTTGTTTTGATGCATGTTTATACTGTTGTAATTGCCTAGCTTTCTTGTGCATTAGAGGCATGTTAGGCTATGCGTGGGTTGAGGGTTGTCTCTAGTACTCCTATATCAATTGCTAAGAGGTGGTTGTTGTTACCCCGACATGGGTCGTCCTGCTTGTTGTCCAGCATGGGTTAGGGTGTTCTGCTTGTCCTGAGGCTCTCCCTATTGTGGCGGGAGAGGGTTACATGGACAGGAACCCTGGGGGTACCGACGGGATTTGTTGGGCCTCCTGGTCAACCTTAGCCTTTGTTTTGGAGTCTGTTGGTCGTGTTAGCTCTATTGCCTGGAGTACTGAGTGATGGTTGTCATAACCACGGTCGTTCCGCCAAGTGTGGAGATCTCGCTTGGAGAGGGGTGTCCTACTGGTAGCGCCATGTCCACTATGTGTCAGGGATTGTCGGAGGTAGTCCGTCCTTGAACAGTGGCTGTCGGAGGGAAGTACTTGGGACAGGTACCCTTCGGGTTATTGACGGGATTTATGGGGTCCTTGGCAGGCCTCAATACTTGGCACCGAGTTAATGCAGCTGGTGTCGCCTTCCTTGTGTGTGTCGTAGAGTAGAACCCTGCTAAGCTTTTGCTCACTCCTACCTGGACCGCAGTGTTTGCAGGTCCATGTACCAGCTCTTCTCCTGTGGGCCCTCGTTGTTCGTCCTGCGGCAGCGCGTCGCCATCAGACCATATTTGAGGGCCAGGATGGCTTTTGCTGTTGTGAGGCCCGCTGGGTCTACCGTGGGACAAGATGCCTGCGCCTGGAGGGCGGGGCTGAGTCGGGTAGCCGGGTAAGCAATCCCACAACGCCTGGGTATGGTCCGGGGTTCGATATAAGTATATAGTAAGCCCATAATAGACACAACGCGTTTTAAAGCCGTGCTGGCAGTGATCCGCCAGAAAACTCCAAGGTTAAGCGTGCTTGCCTTGGAACGGTCCCGGGATGGGTGACCTACTGGGAAGTTTTTCTATATTTCTGCGGTGAGCCAAAAGCGGACAATATTGTGTCGGGTGGGGCCCTCAGGTGGATCCTGGTCGGACCGAGAGCCCGGGGCCGGGGTGTTACAGTATGGTATCAGAGCCGGTTCCCAGCCGAAAATTGTGCCAAGGACGCTGGGCCTCCAAGGGGGGTGGATTGTGAGGCTCGCTGGGTCTACCGTGGGACAAGATGCCTGCGCCTGGAGGGCGGGGCTGAGTCGGGTAGCCGGGTAAGCAATCCCACAACGCCTGGGTATGGTCCGGGGTTCGATATAAGTATATAGTAAGCCCTTAATAGACACAACATGTTTTAAAGCCGTGCTGGCAGTGATCCGCCAGAAAACTCCAAGGTTAAGCGTGCTTGCCTTGGAGCGGTCCCGGGATGGGTGACCTACTGGGATGTTTTCCCAGATTTCTGCGGTGAGCCAAAAGCGGACAATATTGTGTCGGGTGGATCCCTCGGGTGGATCCTGGTCGGACCGGGAGCCCGGGGCCAGGGCCCAGTGGAGGGCCGGGGTGTTGTTTTCCTAGATTTCTGCGGTGAGCCAAAAGCGGACAATATTGTGTCGGGTGGGGCCCTCGGGTGGATCCTGGTCGGACCGGGAGCCCGCGGGCCGGGGCGTTACAGCTGTGCTTTTGTGGAGACTCCAGATGATGTAATTTCTTTTTGTTGACTGATTTATGTAAATATTGATGTAACTTTGTTGTATTTATATAGTTTTGGTTTAGTAATTGTTAGAATTACTTTTGCTTCCTATTTCGCTTTTAACTGTTTCCGTCAGTTGGTTGTTAGTAGGTGTATGTTCCCCCCCCCTCGTGTCCCGGTCCGGATGGGTTTTCTGGGCCGGGGCGCGGCAACAGTAGTGTTGGCTAAGCTATACCGAGTGTTTGCCCTATCAACTAAGATTGAGTTCTTAGTCTTCTTCTGGTTATTTTCATCAATGCCTGTTGAATTGATTTGTATGGTAGTCTGGCTTAGGCGAAATCCTTCGACTTAACTTCATGCCAAATTTCTGTGTTGTCCCTGTGAAGCTCTAAGAGGGGGGGGGGGGGGGTTATCTTAGAACTTGTGCAATAAAATCAATTATGGAAATCTTAATAGGAGGAGTATAATTAAAACATATGCTTGCAAATGATAAGAGCAGAAAATATGTTAAAACAAGAATAAGAGATAAGAGAGAGAGAGATTGCACCAGAATTTTTATAGTGGTTCGGCCAACCGTGCCTACGTCCACTTCTCTCAAGGGCCTCCTCGAGGTTCCACTACTTACAAGACCTCTTACAAGTTGTCCACCAAGCTTTCGGGTGCTTGGCAACCTATCCACCAAGCTTACTGGTGCTTGACAACCTTACAATCTCTCCAAGCTCCCTCTTGGATATTTCTCTCAAAGTCTACTTCACACTTGAAGTAGTTTTACAAAGGTTTAGCTCACTAATAAAGAGATAGAAACTTGCTAGAATATGATTACAATAATCCCTTAGCTCCCCCCTCAGTCCTTGGCAAGTTTGCTGCAACTTCTCTTTTATAGTTGAGCTTCAAAGCCCTCCAAATAGCCTCCCAACAGCTATTTTGTGCTCCTGCAACGGCTCTTTAACAGCTTTTTTCTGGGCTGGCAGTCGACCGTCGCATTGTCCGTGACATCGTTCGCCAGGTTCTTCTTGAGCCACGATCGATCCACACATCGTCCGTAAAGCTTCACGGTCGATGATGATGATGCATAATGTTATATTTTTATCCCTTAATACTTAGTCTCATGTGCTTATTTAGTTCCTAAATACACTCATTATTCTTATATTTTGATTTAGGATCCAATTGAAGTCCTTAAGTTGAAAAGAAGCTGAAAAGAGTACATGGATCAACTTTAAAATATTAAACTGCACCTGCTCATGAAGAACCGGATGATATGCTATATATGGGTGGAAAGCTCTTGGAGTCTAGTTTCTGGAGAATTTTACGGTTCGCGGTTTAGAGCTTCCTAGAGAAAGTTACAGTGCTTTTAGTACAACAAGCGCAGGACAGAACAACAGAAGAAACAAGCAGAAGAAAGAGGATCGATCCCTCTTCAAAAGAGGATCGATCCCTTATTGAAAATGGCCCACGGTCGACCGCCAGATCGACCGTCAGCCTCTGTCAAAAATATATGCTCTCACGGACGATGCAAAGATCGACCGTGAGGGAAAAATTGAAATCCGGAGAAAAGGGATCGATCCTCTTTGGAAGAGGGATCGATCCAAAGTCGGGGAAATTCCAGATCCTGAGCTCACGGACGAAGAAGATCGATCCTCTTCAAAAGGGGATCGATCCCTTTCGGTTCTGCGGGAAAAATCAAGGGCTGAGATCTAATCCGAGTTAGGGTTTGATGGAAGCTTATAAATAGACTTCTTTGGGAGATTATAGGGGGATTCTTGGACACTTTTGGCGGCTCATTCTCCTCTTTTATATTTTCCTAGGTTTTCTCTTGTTTAATGAAATCTTTTGGAGGATTGTTCTCGATGGCCCTGCGTGGCTAAACTTTAATTCTTGGTCGAGGAAACTGAAGCCTTGGAATCAATGAAACTGTGAGATCTAATTTATTTCTTTTATTGTTCAGTTTATACATGAGTATTGGATGTTCTTCTGAGATTAAATCTTCATGGTTGTCTTGTCTAATTGCTAGGAGGCCTACTAGTTCATTATTCATTGCAATCTACTGCTAGGTTTGATATCAAATCCGTAATTGTTTGATCCCTCTAATCTGCGAAGCAACTAGGTTCTATTGGTTTACTGCGTTTCAGAGATTAATAGATCTTAGGAAGAATATTCAACTAGATTAAATGCAACCGCTTGTGCTTGTGTTGTTTAGCTTCATCGATCTCCCGATAGTGCTTGTGTTGTTTAGCTTCATCGATCTCCCGATCCTTAATGCTGCTACTAGATTAAATCTATAGCGCTTGTCTTAGGTTGTTTAGTAGTTAGGGTTAATTGGATCGCTTGTTTCCAATTAGCTAAGATTGAGGAGAGATTCGAATTGAATTCGAACGAGGAATATTCATGGTATAAATTGATTAATACTTGCATCTACGATCAGTTATTGGATTTCGATGGTGGATGTTAATTCAGACCAAGGTTTGTTCTCTTGACTTAATTCAGTTCTTTGCTTTAGATTATTTCTTTACTGTTTTCCTCACGTTTAAAACCCCCCCTCTTTGTTCACTAAGCACAAAACTAAACTGAACACTCTTCGTGGGATCGACTTGTACTCGCACTACTACATTTGTTTTGAAGGGTACTAGATTTATTTTTGAGTGCCTGCGACAGCACATCAAATTTTGGCTCCGTTGCCGGTGAGTGATTCCAGTTGATTTTTGTGTTTATTGTGATGCTTATTTTCATAAAAAAAAAGAGTTATACGAATTTTCTTGATTTCTTTTTCTCGGTTTACCGGAATTTTCTTAATTGTTTATGAGTATAGCTCGATCTTTTAATCAAGATGATTTACAGTACGATCTAGAGATAGAAAGAACTTTGCGCAGGTTAAGGAGGGAAGCTCGGATAAATCCTGAGGAGGACGATTTGGCTTTTGACCACGTATTTATCTGTGATTCGGAATTAGAAGAGGAAGAAGTCATGGTCAGAAATTGGACTCTGAAAGAGCTTGCAACCCCAGATTTGAATCAACAACCCTTATGCATTACATTTCCTACTTTGAATGTTGCTACTACTTTTGAATTAAAATCTGGACTAATACACCTCTTACCCACTTTTCATGGACTTTCAGGTGAGGATCCTCACAAGCATTTAATGGAGCTTCATGTTGTGTGCACAAGTATGAAACCCATGGGAGTGACTGAAGATCAAATCAAATTGAGAGCATTTCCTTTTTCTTTGAAGGATTCGGCTAAAGATTTTCTTTATTATTTACCATCTGGGAGTATTACCACATGGAATGAGATGAAGATGTTGTTTTTAGAAAAATATTTTCCAGCCTCAAGAGCGGCCAACATTAGGAAAGAGATATGTGGTGTAAGGCAACATAATGGAGAGTCTCTACACGAATATTGGGAACGTTTCAAGAAACTATGTGCAAGCTGTCCCCATCATCAAATTAGTGAGCAATTACGTATTCAATATTTTTATGAGGGCTTACTAACCAATGACAGGAGTATAATTGATGCCGCTAGTGGAGGAGCTTTGGTGGATAAAACACCTGAAGCCGCGAGGAACTTGATTGCAAATATGGCGGCTAACTCTCAACAATTTAACACTAGACTTTATTCTTATTCAAAACATGTTAATGAGGTAAATGTATCATCTCTTGAACAACAGATTGCGAGTCTAACTTCTCTTGTTCGTCAAATGCCTGTAGGTAATATGCAAACAGCGAATGTTTGTGGAATTTGCTCGGTGGCAGGACATCCAACGGACATGTGCCCAACTCTTCAAGAGGAGCCCATTGAACAAGTAAATGCAGCGGGGAGTTTCCCGGGACCACCGCAAAGGAAGTATGATCCCTATTCAAACACGTATAATCCGGGATGGAGGGATCACCCCAATCTCAACTATGGGAATCCACAAGTAAATCAGCCTACAACTCAATTTCGCCCAACTAGACAGCAATATCAACAATATAGTCCGCCATACCCCCCGAGACCACAACCAAACCCAACTCCGAATTCTGGTATGTCTTTGGAAGATATAGTTAAGTCTCTTGCTACTAATACTTCGCAATTTCAACAGGAGACGAAGGCTAGTATTCAAAGTTTGGAGCATCAGGTAGGCCAGATGGCGTCGGCAATTAGCAAGCTAGAGGCGCAAAATTCGGGAAAATTACCCTCTCAAACGGTAGTAAATCCAAGAGAAAATGCAAGTGTAATTATTTTGAGAAGTGGTAAAGAAGTTGAGGTTCCAACAAAAGAAGTCACTACATCGTCACCGCAAGGAAAAGAGCAAGACATTGTTACGGACAAAATCTTTCCCGATGACGACGACGTACCTAAACGTAAGTTTCCACTTCTTTCTGATTATAAACCTGTACCTCCTTTTCCTCAAGCTTTGACAGAATCAAGAAAATATGAGAGGAATTCAGATCTATATGAGACTTTTCGCCGATTCGAGGTAAATATTCCACTCTTAGATGCTATTAAACAAGTACCTCGTTATGCTAAATTCTTGAAAGAATTGTGTACAATTAAGACGAAGCAAAAACTTAAAGGATGTGAGAAGGTGAAAGTAGGGGAAAATGTTTCTGCAATTCTTCAAAGAAAAATTCCTACAAAGTGTAGAGATCCAGGTATGTTTACTATCCCATGCACAATTGGTAACACCAAATTTGAAAGGGCTATATTAGATTTAGGAGCTTCAATCAATGTCATGCCATATTCTATAGATGCTTCTTTAAAACTTGGACCTTTGAATGAGACTGGTGTTGTAATTCAATTAGCTGACAGATCTAATGCCTATCCTAAAGGTGTTGTTGAAGATATTCTTGTGCAAATTAATGATTTAGTTTTCCCTGCTGATTTTTATGTGCTTGATATGGAGAATGGTGATCAAACTACTCCTATTTTGTTGGGAAGACCTTTCTTGAAGACATCCAAGACTAAAATAGATGTTCATAGTGGCACACTCACCATGGAATTTGATGGTGAAACTGTTAAGTTTAATATTTATGATGCCATGAAATATCCTGCAGATGATTGTTCCGTGTATTCAATTGATGTGATTGATTATTTATCACAGGAAGTTTTTGAACTTAGTGACAAAGATGAATTGGAAATTGCTATTAATAAATCTCTTGAGGAAGAAAATGAGGAGCTATCTTTGAGTACTAATTTGCAGGAAACTGTAGCAACGCTGAATGATTTTTCAACACTTCAACAATCAGGTAACGATTCTTATAGTCCATTACCTGTCTCTAATGAGAAATCATTACCTTCTGTATTGCAAGCACCCATCCCAGATCTGAAACCTCTTCCTAATCATCTTAAATATGCTTTTCTTGGAGATGAAGGAGTGTTACCAGTGATTATTTCCAATAACCTTAGTGCACCACAGGAAGAGAAACTTGTGCAGGTTCTTAAGAAGCATACGACAGCTATTGGTTGGACAATCGCAGACATTAAGGGAATCAGCCCGAGTACGTGTATGCATCGTATTTTTCTTGAAGAGGGAGCAAAACCTTCCCGCGAACCACAAAGAAGGTTAAACCCTTCCATGATGGATGTGGTAAAGAAGGAGATCCTTAAACTTCTTGAAGTTGGAGTGATCTATCCTATTTCGGATAGCACTTGGGTTAGTCCAGTTCAAGTGGTTCCTAAAAAGACAGGAATAACCGTGGTGAAAAATCAAAAAGAGGAGTTAGTTACCACCCGTGTTCAGAATGGGTGGAGGGTTTGTATAGATTATAGAAAATTAAATGCTATAACCCGCAAGGACCATTTCCCTTTACCTTTTATTGATCAGATGCTTGAAACGTTAGCTGGTCACTCTTATTATTGTTTTCTTGACGGTTATTTAGGTTTTTTTCAGATTGCAATTACCCCTAAAGATCAGGAAAAGATGACGTTCACATGCCCATTCGGAACTTTTGCACATGCCCATTCGGAACTTTTGCATATCGTCGCATGCCTTTTGGTCTTTGCAATGCCCCAGCTACTTTCCAAAGGTGTATGGTTAGTATATTCTCAGATTATATTGAACATATCATAGAGGTTTTTATGAATGATTTCACAGTTTATGGAAACTCTTTTGATAATTGTTTACATAACCTTACACTTGTTCTTCAAAGATGCATAGAAACTAGCCTTGTGTTAAATTCTGAGAAATGTCATTTCATGGTTGAACAAGGTATAGTTTTGGGTCATGTTGTTTCATCTAAAGGAATTGAGGTTGATAAAGCTAAAGTTGATGTCATTCAATCTTTACCTTATCCCACTAGTGTGTGGGAAGTTCGTTCTTTTCTTGGACATGCAGGTTTTTACCGAAGATTCATCAAGGACTTCTCCAAAATAGCATTACCGCTATGCACGTTATTACAAAAGGACAAGGTTTTCGAGTTCGATGATGCATGCAAAAAGGCATTTGAAAAACTGAAAGAATTATTGACTTCTACTCCAATTATTCAGCCCCCTGACTGGAGCGTTCCTTTTGAGATAATGTGTGACGCAAGTGATTATGCAGTGGGAGCGGTTTTGGGTCAAAAGATTGGAAAAGCTTCTCATGCAATTTACTATGCTTCCAAGACTTTGGATGATGCCCAGAAAAATTATTCTACAACTGAAAAAGAACTTTTAGCTGTAGTGTTTGCTTTAGAAAAATTTCGGTCGTATTTACTTGGTACTAAAGTTATTGTTTACTCTGATCATGCAGCTCTTCGTTATTTAATAACGAAGAAGTAGGCAAAGCCAAGATTAATACGATGGATACTTCTCTTGAGTGAATTTGATTTAGAGATAAAAGACAAAAGAGGAACAGAAAATAGGATCGCAGATCATCTGAGTCGTTTAATCCGTATAGATGATGAACTTCGTTTGCAGGAAACATTCCCTGATGAACAACTATTCTTCGCAAACATGACATTACCTTGGTATGCAAATATCGTGAATTATTTGGTTACTAATATGTTACCTTCTGATTTGTCTAAGGCTCAAAGAGATAAGATCAAAAGTGATGCTAAATACTATGTGTGGGATGACCCATATTTATGGAAGCATTGTGCAGATCAAGTAATAAGAAGGTGCGTTCCAGAAAATGAAATTATGTCTATACTCACCTTTTGTCATTCTTATGCTTGTGGAGGTCACTTTGGAGTTAAGAAAACGGCAAGAAAAGTGTTAGAATGTGGTTTCTATTGGCCTTCTTTATTTCGAGATTCATACTCTCTTTATAAGTCATGCGAGAATTGTCAAAAGACAGGTAATATATCCCAAAGGAATGAGATGCCACAAACCCCCATATTATTTTGTGAAATTTTTGATGTTTGGGGCATCGATTTCATGGGTCCGTTCCCTAAATCTTTCGGTTATGTTTATATTCTACTTGCTGTCGATTATGTTTCGAAATAGGTAGAAGCTAAAGCTACCAGGACTGACGATTCTAAAGTTGTTGCAGATTTTATCAAGTCTAATATATTGTCCAGGTTTGGAATTCCAAGAGCTCTAATAAGTGATCGAGGCACTCACTTTTGCAATCGGACTGTTGAGGCATTACTACGGAAGTACCATGTGACTCATAAGGTATCAACCGCCTATCATCCACAAACGAGTGGACAAGCGGAAGTGTCAAATCGAGAGATCAAGTCCATCATCGCAAAGACGGTCAATCCAAGTAGCAAAGATTGGAGTTTGCGTTTGGATGATGCGTTGTGGGCATATAGGACTGCATATAAGACACCCATCGGTATGTCACCTTATCGCTTGGTATTTGGGAAACCATGTCACCTTCCAGTTGAGCTAGAGCATAAGGCTTATTGGGCTATCAAGAGCTTTAACATGAAGATGGATGAGAGTGGAGAACACAGGAAGTTACAACTACAAGAATTAGAGGAAATTCACAATGATGCCTATGAGAGCGCTAGGATTTACAAGGAAAAGACAAAAGCTTTTCATGACAAGATGATCTCTAGAAAAGAGTTTAAAGTTGGTCAAAAAGTTCTCCTTTACCAATCACACCTACGTTTGTTTCAAGGTAAGTTGTGTTCTCGTTGAAGTGGACCTTTTATTGTTACTAATGTTTTTTTCTCATGGTGCAGTTGAAATTCAAAGTTTAGCCACTTCTAAAACATTTACGGTGAATGACCATCGACTTAAACCTTTCTATGAAGGCGTTCAAACAGAAAATGTGGAAAAATTGGACCTTGAGGAGCCTACTTATACTGATTAAAGAAGAAACGTGAAGTCGAGCCAATGACAATAAACAAAGGCGCTGCTTGGGAGGCAACCCAAGGGGAGTTCGTTCCTTTCTTCTTTTATTTTTGCATTTCCATTTTAGCTTTATTTCTCTTTTCTTTGCATTCCACCTTCCATTGGGGACAATGTCAGTTTCAAGTGTGGGGGAGGAGATCTAGGTTGCATATGCCATGCACAAGAATTAGTTAAGCTTGACATATTCATAACATGATTGAATGAATAATTTTGCAACTTAGAATTAATTAGTTGAGTTATTTTCCTTGAGATGGTAGTGACTAAATGAGTAGACAAAGCTGGTGAAATTTTGAGCCTTTAGACTGACACATTCATTTCGGTCTCACTATTTTCTTTCATGAGTGGTATTCTTCCATGGATTTGCTTCTCTAGAACTTGCTTTGATTCTATTCGAGGTCATATTGACACATGCAAGCATGAATATGATTAAGGCCATCTTTGTTATAAGTTACATAAGCCAAATAGCCTACCTTGCAATTAATTTTTCCTTTTGCTAAACACCTTTGAGCTTTATTGACTTCATTGTTAACCCACATTACAAGCCGTAAACCTGAAAAATATATCCGTTACCCAAGCCATAAAACTAGTGGAGCATTGATCATCATTATGATATGTATGGGTGTACAAGTTTCAAGTGTGGGGGTGTTTGGATCGTGGTATGGCTATGATTGGTGAAGTGGAGTTTATTTGTTTAGTCAATTTGTTTGTATGTGTTTCTGAAAAAAAAAAAAAAAGTGTTTATGAATCATCCTAATACTCCAAGAAAGGGGTATGTTTATGTATGATCTCCACAAAGGTGAAAGTTTTTGCAAAAGATTGTTCACTTTTTCAGTTAAAAAGTATTCCTTTGAGCAATCTCTTTGCCGATGTGGTAATGTTATATGGTTCCAGTATGTTAAAGCCAAATTGAAGAAGTTGCTGAACGGAGTGATTGGTGGTACATGTCTTATTGATGCATTGTTGCTCTATTAGTTCCATTGGCTTTTGAGCTACATTTCCAAATATTTTCCACCTTAATCCTGGACCCCATTACAACCTTTTAAAGTCCTTATGATTCATGTTATGCATGTGATTCTAGTGGTGGAGAATGAGAAGATATGCAAGTTTATGGTAGATCATTTTCATTGGAATGAATTTGAGTGAAATACATACCCTTCAAACACATGAGAGTTGAGTGTTCATTTCCGTAAGGGTCTACTTATTTAGTATGCTTCATCTTCCAGTGGAAATACTTACTGATTGATTTTTTTTAAGTTGTCTAAAAATATTTGTTCATGATATGTTATGAGTTGTGAAGAGCTTGATTGTTTTGTTGTTGATGGCGTTGCAACCTGATATGTAGAGTAGAGTGAATTTTAAGTTTTGCCCGAGGACGAGCAAAAGCTAAGTGTGGGGGAATTTGATGATGATGCATAATGTTATATTTTTATCCCTTAATACTTAGTCTCATGTGCTTATTTAGTTCCTAAATACACTCATTATTCTTATATTTTGATTTAGGATGCAATTGAAGTCCTTAAGTTGAAAAGAAGCTGAAAAGAGTACATGGATCAACTCTAAAATATTAAACTGTACCTACTCATGAAGAACCAGATGATATGCTATACATGGATGGAAAGCTCTTGGAGTCTAGTTTCTGGAGAATTTTACGATTCGTGGTTTGGAGCTTCCTAGAGAAAGTTACAGTACTTTTAGTACAACAAGCGCAGGACAGAACAACAGAAGAAACAAGCAGAAGAAAGAGGATCGATCCCTCTTCAAAAGAGGATCGATCCCTTATTGAAAATGGCCCATGGTCGACCGCCAGATCGACCGTCACATCGACCGTCAGCCTCTGTCAAAAATATATGCTCTCACGGACGATGCAAAGATCGACCGTGAGGGAAAAATTGAAATCCGGAGAAAAGGGATCGATCCTCTTTGGAAGAGGGATCGATCCTTGTCGGGAAAATTCCAGATCCTGAGCTCACGGACGAAGAAGATCGATCCTCTTCAAAAGGGGATCGATCCCTTTCGGTTCTGCGGGAAAAATCAAGGGCTGAGATCTAATCCGAGTTAGGGTTTGATGGAAGCTTATAAATAAACTTCTTTGGGAGATTATAGGGGGATTCTTGGACACTTTTGGTGGCTCTTTCTCCTCTTTTATATTTTCCTAGGTTTTCTCTTGTTTAATGAAATCTTTTGGAGGATTGTTCTCGATGGCCCTGCGTGGCTAAACTTTAATTCTTGGTCGAGGAAACTGAAGCCTTGGAATCAATGAAACTGTGAGATCTAATTGGTTTCTTTTATTGTTCAGTTTATACATGAGTATTGGATGTTCTTCTGAGATTAAATCTTCATGGTTGTCTTGTCTAATTGCTAGGAGGCCAACTAGTTCATTATTCATTGCAATCTACTGCTATGTTTGATACCAAATCCGTAATTGTTTGATCCCTCTAATCTGCGAAGCAACTAGGTTCTATTGGTTTACTGCGTTTCAGAGATTAATAGATCTTAGGAAGAATATTCAACTAGATTAAATGCAACCGCTTGTGCTTGTGTTGTTTAGCTTCATCGATCTCCCGATCCTTAATGCTGCTACTAGATTAAATCTATAGCGCTTGTCTTAGGTTGTTTAGCTTCATCGATCTCCCGATCGCTTGTTTCCAATTAGCTAAGATTGAGGAGAGATTCGAATTGAATTCGAACGATGAATATTCATGGTATAAATTGATTAATACTTGCATCTAGGATCAGTTATTGGATTCCGATGGTGGATGTTGACTCAGACCAAAATTTGTTCTCTTGACTTAATTCAGTTCTTTGCTTTAGATTATTCCTTTACTATTTTCCTCACGTTTAAAATCCCCCTCTTTTTTTCACTAAGCACAAAACTAGGCTGAACACTCTTCGTGGGATCGACTCGTCCTCACACTACTACATTTGTTTTGAAGGGTACTAGATTTATGATGATGATGCATAATGTTATATTTTTATTCCTTAATACTTAGTCTCCTGTGCTTATTTAGTTACTAAATACACTCATTATTCTTATATTTTGATTTAGGATGCAATTGAAGTCCTTAAGTCGAAAAGAAGCTGAAAAGAGTGCATGGATCAACTTTAAAGATTAATCTGTACCTGTTCCTGAAGAACCAGATGATGTGCCATATATGGTTGGAAAGCTCTTGAAGTCTAGATTCTGGAGAATTTTACGGTTCGTGATTCCGAGTTTCCTAGAGGAAGTTACGGCAATTTTAGTACCGATGGCGCAGTCTGGATGGCAGAACAGTAATACGCTGGAACGTCCGATCGATCCAACACCCAGGGCCCGATCGATCGGACTATGCAGAAACGTGACAGAACATATATTTTTTGGCTGAACATGGTCCGATCGATCCCTACATCCATCCTATGGGGTCTGATCGATCGGACACCTAAAGTTCGATCGATCGGACTCAGGAATAGCCAGAGAAGGTGGATTTTTACGCATTCGATCGATCCAGCACCGATAGTTCGATCGGTCGGACTCAGGCGTAACTAGAAATTGAAGATTTTTAATGAGACCGATCGATCCGACACCCCGAGAAGGATCGATCGGACTTTCCCAGTGAATTAAATCAACGGTTTTGATCTAATCTGTGGATGGAGAGACTTTGGGGCTATAAATAGAACTCTTTCTTTGGTTTGAGGGGGGATTTTTGAACACTTTTGGCTGCTCTTTCTCCTCTATATTTTTTCTAGGTTTTATCTTCTTTATTGGAATCTTTTGAGGATTGTTCTCGATGGCCCTGCGTGGCTAAATCTTGATCCTTGGTCGAGAAGACTGAAACCTCGGAATTAATGAAACTGTGAGATCTAATTTATTTTTATTGTTCAGTTTATAGATGAGTATTGAATGTTCTTCTGTTATTAAATATTCATGATTGTCTTGTCTAATTGCTAGGAGCGCTACTTGTTTATTATTCATTGCGATCTACTGCTAGGTTGGATATCAAATCTGGAATTGTTTGATCCCTCTAATCTGCGAAGCAACTAGGGTTTAATAATCTACTGCGTTTCAGAGATTATTAGGTCTTAGGAAGAATATTTGACTAGATTAAATGCAACCGCTTGTGCTTGTGTTGTTTAGCTTCATCGATCTCCATATTCTTAACGCTGCTAATAGATTAAATCTACAGCGCTTGTCTTAGGTTGTTTAGTAGTTAGGGTTGATTAGATCGCTTGTTTCTAATTAACTAAGATTGAGGAGAGATTCGAATTGAATTTGGACGGTGAATATTCATGGTATGAATTGATTGATACTTGCATCTATGATCAGTTGTTGGATTCCAATGGTGGATGTTGACTCAGACCAAGGTTTGTTCTCTTGATTTAACTCGTTTGTTTGCTTTAGATTATTTCTTTATTGTTTTCCTCACGTTTAAAAACCCCCCTATCTTTATTCACTTAGCACAAAACTAGGCTAAACACTCTTCGTGGGATCGACTCGTACTCGCACTACTATATTTATTTTGAAGAGTATTGGTTTTATTTTTGAGTGCCTACGACGACACATCAATTTATTTTTGAGTGTCTGCGACAGCACATCAGTCGACCGTCACATCGACCATGACATCGTCCGTCAGGCTCTGTTGCGAAAACCGCTTCTCAGGGTCGATATATCGTTCGACCATCGCTCCTCTGAGCCAGGTCACCTAGGCCACGGTCGATCGGTCCATCGACTATCACATCGACCGTCAGCCTATTTTTCGAAGAACATCTTCCCTGGTCGATCCTTGCATCAACCGCCTTACCCTACGGTCGATCCATGCATCATCCGTTGCATCAACCGTCAGCACAAAATCACATTGAATATGATTTTAAAGCTTTTCAAATTAAGGGATAATAATATTAAATCATTGTTTTATCATCAAACATTTATTGACATCATAAAAACAATATTAGGGCTAACAATCTCCCTCTTTTTGATGATGGCAACCTTTTAAATTGTGATGATAAAACCTTGAAGTCTCCTTCTTAATTTATGCATCCATTTACCTCATAAAATATGTTCTAAAGTGAATTTCACTGAGGCATGCAAGTCATATGTCACTAAAAAGATATATCAGGCTTGATTATATGTCAAAAGGTGTGAAACTGCAAAATATAACATATGTACCTCTTTGTATAGAAACATGAGACATGATATTTTAGCATGAATTATATTCTCATGAAGTCTTCAGTAAATATAGATAGAAAAATTCTTTGAACAACCAATGGTTTCAAGTAGAATATATAAAGTTTTAAGAACTTTCAAAAAACAAGAAAACAAGAGTGTCATCACAATATTTCTCCCCCTTTGACATCGTCAAAAAGAAATAGTAGAAGGGGAAGAAGAATCAAGTTAAAACAGTAAAAAAAATTTCTTAAGAGAACCAATAGACAGTTTTAAAATCAACATTGAAGGTTTAAAATCATCTCAAAACAAGATACCAAATGAAGATTTACAATTAAAACGGTCATTTGTAAAAAGTAATCAATTCTTCACACAAAAGACTTTCTTAAACCATTTTTAAACATGAAATGGAATAAGAACATGTAATGGAGGAGACATATGAAAAAAAATTAAGACATACCTCCATTACCTTTAAACCAAATTGTTATCCTCCTTTAAATACCTTGCGCCTCCACTTGTCAATTTTATTTTCTTTTTCTCCGAATGGGGTTAGACAAAGATTTGCAATTTCTTCTTCTTCTTTTTCTTCGGAGGTGGAGCTCAATTCACTTTCTTCCTTGGCCTTCTTCTTCTTCTTTGAAAATTTCTTGATCTTTGGACAATCCAACATGTAATGTCCGGGTTTCCTACACTCATAACAAGTAATTTTATTTAAGTAAGAAGAGGAGTTTCCTTTTTCACCTTTGGAGTTTCTCTTTCCTTGATTCTTGATCATTCGTTGGATTCTTCTTGTGATCTTTTTCATCTCCTCATCATCATCTTCATCGCTTGAGTCAGATGAATCCTTGTATGTTGACTTGAAAGCAATGGTTTTCTTTTTCTTCCTTTCTCCATCATTGCTCCTCTCCATGTTCATCTCATATGTCATGAGAGAACCCATGAGCTCATCGAGGGACATCTTAGTTAAATCTTTAGCTTCTTTGATTGCTGTCACCTTGGGGTTCCATGTCTTAGATAGACACCTAAGGATCTTTCTTACCATCTCATCATTAGTGTAGCTTTTACCAAGAGAATCAAGAATATTTATAATATCGGTAAAGCGAGTAAACATTTCATTTATATTCTCATCATTCTACATAGAGAATAACTCATAATCATTAACAAGCATGCTAATCTTAGACTCCTCAACTCGAATTGTTCCCTCATAGGTAACTTTAAGTTTTTCCCATATTTCCTTAGCCATTTTACATGCTGAAATTCTATTAAATTCATCAGGGCTAAGGGCACAAAATAGAAAGTTTTTAGCCTTGGCATTTACTTAAAGTTTTGTACAATCAGTAGGAGTATATTCACTCTTAGATTTTGGGACTTTTTTCCCTCAATGATCTTTAAGGGAATAGAATCTCCATCTTATATTCTCATCCATGCATCATAGTCCATGGATTGAATGAAAATTTCCATTTTAGTCTTCCAATAGGTATAATTAGATCCATTAAAGTAGGGTGGCCTATTTGTGAGGACCCGTCCCTCTACTCCTGGGTCGACCGGCTGGGTCAGGCCCGTGGCTCGTTGGTTTGCTTCACGTCGAGCGCGCGATCCGGTGGATCGCATTGTTTCTTGGACCACAAGGGCAATTTGGTAAATTGTGCCTTGTTGGTTTGTTTCACACTCGCGTGTGCACACACTGGCCTTGTATGTGTTAGTGCTTGTTTAGAATGGCTAGGTGGACCCGGGATCGAAAGATCCCAGCTCAGGCGCGCGGAAGCTTGCCTTTGGGCAACTGACAACCCTTGAGCGATCGATCGCTCAAGGGACGATCGATCGGACTCGTGAGCGAGTCGGTGGGTTTTGACCCACTCGGATCGATCCGACTTGGTGTTGGGATCGATCTGACTTGGTCGGATCGATCCGACTTGTTGTTGGGATCGATCTGGGGCGCGAGCGACCGATCGCTCCTTGGAGCGATCGATCGGAATCGCGTCGGTGGCTTTTCTGCTTCGCGAGGACGGCCGCCGCTGGCCATCGCTCTCTCTTGTCAGAAGGGGAGGACTTTCCCTCCCCTCCTTCGCCTTTTTCCCCCTTCCCCCGGCTGTCCCCTCCCCCCTTTTTCCTTCTTTTCTTCTTCCCCTCCTTCCTTTCTTCTTCCTTCTTCTTTCTTCTCCCGAAAGCTCTGCTTCCTTCCCCTATTTCCTGCAGCGAGCTTCATCTCCTCCGTTCTCCCTCCTCCGATCATCAAATTGGGTGTTCTAAGGCTCGTTGGATCCGTGGAAACGAGAGGAAGGCTCCTGAAGTAGTTTGGAGGCTTGTTGGTGACTGGTTGCGAGGGATCAGCTGGGATTAGCGTTCTTCGGTAGGTTCTTCTACCTACTGTGTTCTCCTTTGGGTTTCTTTAGATCTAGCCGTTGGATCTTGTTGATCTTTCTCTTGATGGATTCCTTATGCCTAGTAGAATTACTGATTTAAGTTGCATGATCTTTGGATGTTTTTTGAGTAGGCTTTATGCATGATTAAGCTCGGTTTCTCTGTTTTCTGCTGTTCTTGAAGAACAGCCGGCTTGCGGCGTGTTTTCCGGCCGGCACGTACTTGAGCTTAGGTTATGATAAGCATAAGAGTTGTAGATCTTTGCGTCTACTCTCTAACCCAACTGGTTTCATAATTTAATGATTTTCCTAAGATTTGTTATGAATTGTTTGCTGGAGGACTGCGTTGCAGCAATTAATTGGTAAGTTAGTTTGATTAACGGTTTTGATTTGTGTTTTCCTGTTAATCCAACCGTTAGATGATTATGAATTTTGGATATGTTGATCATGGTATATACACCTACTGATGGCTAAGTTGGATCTTGAATCCGAGCTCGTTTGGATGTCGGATCGACGGGATCAATTAGCCCCTAAGTAGAGGTTTTGGGTGTTTGGATATAATATTATATTTTGGAATATAATTGATCGCTCACAAACGTCGTCGTTAAAACGTATGCAAAACGCAATTTAGAACTTATAATCCTTCAATCAATACTACCCTACAAACGTAGAACAGTGGTGAGATCTGGAGTCGAACCACAGGGAAAGATTGTTTAACAAAAGAAGAGATCAACTTAAATCTCTAAACTCAAGTCGTAAGACGAAGAAAAGGAGTTTCAATGGTTTTGTTATCTAAGGAATTAAACTACTGAAAAAGCAATGAAAAGGTTGGGATAAATCAATGAGAGAAAACCTAGGGATTACTCAATCCACTCTAATTTCACCTCTTGTATTCTCTAGTATCCTCTTATTCTCTAATCTAGACATATGGAATCACGGCTTCTTAAGCTCGCATGAATCCCTAAAAGAACGCTCATGTTATCCTACGGCATAGTCTATCTTTGCTTAGCATAGACTGTCTTCGGACTTAACCTGAGTACAATCTATCTTTGCTTAGCACAAACTATCTCAAAGGCATACACAAAAGCAAAATAAAAACCATCCTACGAATCTCTACCATCAAGCACAGCAATCAAGTAAGTCTGAATGTACGTCGAGGAACTCTGTTCCCTCAACTCTTTATAAAATAAAACTATATTCATAGGATCATGTCTTTGAAAAGATAACAAGAATCAAACTAGAAAATACAAAGAAGCTACACTAAAGCTTCATGAGATCCCTAAGTAAAGAGTTTAGCGACTCATCTTTTGGATGAGATCCATGTATTCGATGAAGAAAGTGAGGGATCCACTCCGCATCTCCGTCTTCTTCTCCAATCTGAATTCCTCTGTTTCTCTCTATGGAGGCCTCCCGTTTTCCAGCCACAAAACCCTTTTTATATCTTAATTCCCGGATTAGGGTTTTAGGGTTAAGTTAGACCTCAAGTACAACTCGGAATTCCTGGTCCAACCCTGACAGCTTCTTCCAATCGCGAATGGGCTCAACCGGTTTGGAATTTCAGAATGAGTCCAACACAAAAGATGTAGATTTGGAAGTCTTCTGTCCTCTCCGGAAGAGTTTGCAATATTTTAACTTATATATATAATATTTGACGAATATTCTCCCGAGAGTCGACGGACCAGTCTTCCAGCAGCTAAATAACTTCATCTTCTTCAAAACTGCTATCAATCCATCAGGAATCTCTGAAAGTGTCCAACATGAAAGTTGTACGTCTTGATGTTTTCTAGATGTCACCAAAATTTAAGAATATTTGGACATAAGAATAATTTCTGATGAATATTGTGCTAACAGTCGACAGAGCAGTGTATTTCAGCATATTAACCGAATTTCTTGCATTTCTTCTCAAAGCATGATTAAACCTGAAATCAACTAACAAGCTATCAAATAAAACTACTCTAGGCCTAACAAAGCTAAGTTAAGGGGTTGAATCATGAACATTTAATGACTTATCACACCCCCCAACTTACACTTTGCTAGTCCTCGAGCAAAGAAAAGATAAAAAGAAAGCAATAAATCTAACTAGCCACTTTCGTAGGTCTCACGATTGCACTTAGCATGTGCAACAAGTCTTTAAACCCCTGGGTTACCCCAGTGGAGGAGTTATAGTCTCCTGAGGGTTTTCAGGGATGACACCCACAAACATCTATACATCCCTTAAATATATCATCAGAAATCACTTATAATATTCATCAACTCTAATGCATGAAATAGAAATAATATCCATAAATATACCCCTCAACTCATATTCACATAAAAACATAGTAAGTCAAAACATGTCATAACATATTTCCAACACTTCAACATATTTAATCATGATTAAAAACAACTTTAACACTCCTGTGTGTGATTGGGGTTCCACATGCTCAGAGCATCAATTATATCTAAACACTTCAACCATTCAAGAATACGAACTTGGCCAAGTACATATTTTCATTCGCCACTTTGCAATCTTTTTTTCATTTTTTTTTCATATATGACATGTGCAATATTATGATTTCTTAAGCTTTCTTCATGGTCCATGTAACGAGGCTCAAGCCAGTGACTCCTAAATCAGACGGTTTTAGGGCACTAAGTGTAGAACACTCTTCAGACTCTAATGCTCAAACCATGAAGGCTACAAATCATAACTAGTCATTTTTTTTCAGGAATTTCAACTGTTTTACGCGAACAACACACCTTGTTAGGCACATTGCCCGATTACTAAGTATGAAACCCTTTTTGCATATAAAACTCTTTTTTCTTTTTTTCAATTGCATACTTCTTATGTAACATAGCATAAGATCATAATTCTATCATAGTATCATGCTTTAGAATCTAATTTCAACTCATCAACATGTGGAAGTGAACATGTGCATTAGGATATGTCAAGTCATCCTTATATCATGGTAAAAGTGTTAAAGTATAGAAATAACATCATGCATAGCAAAAATTTACTATTTCTTATATGACATACAAGTCTCAGAATAATTCATAAAATAAATTTCTAAAACATGCACCTTTGTCAAATCATATTATAATTTCATCATTTTGACATATTTCAAGGGATGTATAAAAATTAAATTCCTAGAATCTACCCCCAACTTAAATGTAATTGTCCCCAATTACACTAAGTCACAAAAATAAATCAAGAAGTAAAGCGTAGAGATAACCATCATGAACGCCTTAGAAATAGATTTCTCATGCTTCCAATTTATTTTAGGCACCGCCATCATAGAATAAATACGTCCTTCCCACCATAACCTGTCACAGAAATATATACCTTTCCAAAAAGATCAAATATAACAAATAAAAGGTTCAAAAAGGTATTAGAATCAAAGAAAATTTCGGCAAAGTCTCCTTTGTATTTTCATGATATATTAATCTGTACAAACATGCACCACACAAAAATATAACATGTACAGATAAATAGTAAAGGAGATAATACATTAAAAATAATTTTCTAGACATCACAGACAAGGAAATAAACAACCAAAATATCCAAACAGAGTATCAAATTATTCGTAATCCGCAGTATGGTTGTTCTCATCCACGGTCTGCAGCCCGCGACGAGATCAAATTCAAAATTAGCGGAGATAGGGAAAAGTGAACACTCGTGAATGCAGTGGGATGCATGGAGGACTTGAATATATAGATTATGGTCCTGATTGAATATCTAGTCCGTCCGATCGAAAATCAGAACACTGTAGCGCTAGATCGTGTCACGCAGCCATCGGACGCCTGAAATTTCGCCGCCCGGTGATCAACGGTGAAACGGCGTCGCCAGAGGACGGGGAAGGTACAGGAAGAATCGTTGAAGCCTAAGGAACGCATCTATGTAGTCTGATTGTGGAGTTGAAGCTTCCAGGTGGGAGATCAGAGATGGCCGGCGCGGAGAGGTTGATTGCCGGAATTGCATTCCGCTGATCGGGGCTCAAATCAAGGACGGGGACGATTGAGTAAGGATCGTGGAAGGCTAATGAAGTGTTCTATGGGGTTTGATTGAAGAATGGGGCTTCCAGGCGGCGGATGGAGGGTGGTCTGAAAGGTGGAAACCGACGGCGGTTGAAGTCGATGATCCCGGCGGCAAGGAGTTGTTTTGATTGTGGAGGAAGCTTCGTGGTGGCATGAGGAAGGTTATGGAGGTGGTTTGGGGCGGTGAGCGGCCGTGAATGGCGGTGAAGATGACGGCGGGGTGTCTCACCGGCGTCGGAGGAGAAGGTGGCGAGGGAAATGAAGGACGGGGATGAATAGGTGGAAGGTTGGCGGAGGTATCGGCGGTATTTTTAGGGGCTGGGGACGACCGGAGAGGTGGCGACGGGCGGCGGTGGTCGTCGGCTCGGGGATGAGCCGACGAGCCGGGACGACGAGCCGCGGGGAGAAGAAAAGAGCGAGAGGAGAGAGAAAACTCAAAGAAAATAAAGAAAATTCGGAAAAATAGGAAAAAGACGGGAAAAAAAAATAAAAAAAATCATGGAAAATCCTAAAAATTAAGGAAAATATGGGAAAAAATATAAAACTTGAGTTGCCTCCCAACAAGCGCGCAATTTTAGGTCTTTCGCTCGACTTCCCGAAAAGGTGTCATTATAGCATGAATCCGTCTAAATGACGGAATCGATCACCCCACTTAAAATAATTTCCTCCATATAATGCTTGAAACCAAACCCAACCCCACAGTAAATCAAGTAGTTGATGATGAAGGCTAACAAAGTCTTTCCTCCCAACAAGAGAACTAGAGACCCCACCCTCTATAAAAGGCAACCTATCGTCATGTTTCATCTTGCACCCCGGTCTACAGTATGTGTCCTCCAGAATAGTGAAACTATCAATCAGGTGAACCGGAAGTGAAAGGTCAAATATAGATAAAAGACGCGGTGAAAGCAGTGATGATGGTGCAGATATAGAGAACAGAGGAGGTGGCTCAACCTTAGGATATACTGCCGCATCTGTACAAAGGTGAGTTTCGGCATAATAAGCACACAATTGGCCCGTATCTATCACAGGTGCGGGAGTAAAAGATAGCGGGGAAAGGGGTTCAACCATCCCAGAAATAGTTTTTGTCTCCACAGTATGCCGATCGAGTGATTGGTCGGACAAGATGTGTGTTTTGATATCATATTTCGATTGTGCAGTGTTCAAATTAACATCATCATCAGAATCAGAAGCATAGACATTCAAGATATCAGATAGCCTATCATTTTCCACTTCAACATCATCATCCTCCGAATCCTCAAACTCATACTCCTTTAGAATCATAGCCAATCTAGCATTATGCAATTCAACATCATAATCATCATTATCAGAATCATATTCCTTCAAAATCTCAGATACTCTATCATTGTACAGTGTAGCATCACCATCATCATCATCATCAGAGTCATAATCCCTCAAAATCTCAGATAATCTATCAATCATTATAACATGAGATTTATCATCAAAGCAGTCAGTCACGCTATCAACACGAAAGCATTCATTCTCACGCTCAGGAAAACATGTAGTCTTAAAGATGTTCAGTTTAACATGCATATTACCAAAAGAGACATCCATGACACCAGTTCGACAGTTGATATTCACATTTGCTGTAGCCAAAAAGGGACGTCCTAAGATGATAGGCACGGTTTTTTTACAGTGAACAGCGGGTTCCATATCCAAGACGACAAAGTCGACCGGGAAAAAGAAGTTGTCCACCTTCACTAAAACATCTTCTACAATGCCTCTAGGAGTCCTAATGGATCTATCAGCCAATTGTAGGCTGATCGGTGTCGGTTGGAGTTCTTTCATCCCAAATTCCTTATAAAGGTAGTAGGGCAAAATATTAACACTGGCTCCTAGGTCGAGAAGGGCACCATCAATCTGGTAGTCTCCTATGCAACAGGGTAAGGTAGGAGTACTAGGGTCTTTCAATTTGGGTGGGGTGTCATGTTTCCAAATCGAACTGATTTGTTCCGGTAAAAGGATTTTCTTGTCCCCTTTGTGTTTTGTCAGGCGTTTATGAGTGCACAAGTCCTTAAGAAACTTGGCATACGAAGGGATCTGACGAATAGCCTGAAGCAAGGGTATGTTGATGTTGACATGTTTGAACATTTCAAGGATTTCCTCATTAGCTCTTCGAGCTTTGATGCTTGGGTACGGGTCCTTAAGGGCTGCAGGAAATGGCACTTTTGGAATGTATTTAGCTGGATCAGGCTCTCTAGAATCAGTTGGATTATAATTAGGTGGAAGAGAAAAGTAATCTCGAGTTGGACGATTGATCGGTGGATCGGGCGTTTGATCGTCCGTACTGACAGGTTCACCTATTTGGTTATCTACTGTTTTACCACTTCTGAGGGTCACCACGGCTTTGGCACTCTCAAAGTTTTGGCTTTCTATATAGTGCTGGCCTCTGGGGTTTGTCACAGGTTGACTTGGCAAGTGACCTTCCTCTCTTTTGGCTATAGTGTTAGAAAGTTGGCCCAGTGAATTCTCAAGTTTAGCAATGGATTGGGTATTAGAATTACACTGGTTCTCTATTCTAGACACATTATTCTGAATTTTAGAGATATCACTTTTTAGGTCACTTCTCATTCCACTAAAATTTTCATTTATGACTGCAAGGATGGAACTCAAAGTGGGTTCATCAGATGGTTCAGCAGGAGAAGGCTGAGGTGTATTCTGCAGATAATGTGGCGGGTACCCAGGATTTAGATTTGCAGAGGGTTTTAGTGGGTATTTGAAAGTAGAAGTATTGGATGTATTGTTTTGTCCCAGAAAGTTACTTGATTGTTGTGGCTTCCAACTAAAATTAGGATAATTTTTCCAACCTAGATTGTAGGTATTCGAATAAGGGTTATTTTGAGGTTTGGAAAAACCATAAGTTGAATTAGCTTGTTCTTGAACAAAGTCAGGGAAATTGGGAGTCAAATGACAATCAGTGATATGATGATCCGAGCTAAGACAAAGGGCACAAAAGTCAGGGGAAATCTGAATTGGAGGAGTCAGGGATTGGCCAGTTTTAAGTTGGTTAAGATCTTTGGTTAGGAGAGCTACTTGTGCAGAGAGACTTTGGAATTCAGAAATTTCATGAATTCCCCGAGAATTTCGAATAGTGGTAGACCGATTCCTAGAAACTGAGGCGTTATATTGTGAGTTTTCAGCAAGGTTGTCGTACATTTCCCAAAGAGCAGTCCAAGGCTTACTAAGAACAACACCCCCGCAGCAAGCTTCGACCATCGTCCTATGACGATCAATAAGACCATTATAAAACGAATGGGCTAACTGCCACTCAGGTACTTCATGATGAGGACATTCTCTAAGAAGATCTTTAAACCTTTCCCAAGCTTCATGAAACATCTCATCATCGTTTTGCTTAAAAGATATTATCATAGTGCGATAGTTTTGGGTTTTGATGATAGGGAAATATTTTTTAAGAAAAGCATCTTGAAGTTGATCCCATGTTGCAATCGAGTTTGGTGGTAAAGTATGAAGCCAATGTTTAGCCTTGTCTTTCAAAGAAAAAGGCAAGAGCTTGAGTCTAACATCATTAAAATGCTGGAGTTTGAACATGGAAAGAAGTTCAAGGAAGCTAACAATATGACCATAAGGATCCTCATTTTCACGCCCATAAAAAGAAGGTAAAGCTGTAATCCAATTGGGCTTAATCTCATAATGAGTAGCATTAATAGGAGGTGCATTAATACAGGAGGCATATGTGAAAGGTCCAGGCAGAAAATGATTCCTAATTGGGCCTTCTATATGGTTATTGTTCTCATTGTTCCCCCCATTCCCATTATTATTTCCTTGCATCATGGTGTAGAAAGAATCAAGAGGTAGTTCAGGAATATCAATTTGTGAAGATCTTTGACGAAATGACTCTTGGCGGATGGATCTAAGAGTGTTTTCAATCTCAGGATCTAAAGGTGTCAATGGAAAACTTAATGATCGCTACCTTGCATATACTGTCAACCACACACCACAAAGAAAAGAAAAAGAAAACAGAAGTTTCGGAGGAGAGGAGAAAGCCACGGAATGCCACAGTAAAAAGTACAAGTTTAGGTGAAGAAAATGTACCTGAGTGACGCGCGTCCGATCTATCGGGAAGATGGCCAATCGATCGGTAGGCCTCCCGATCGCTCGCCTGGTAGGCCGATCGGTCGGTAATCCGAGTTGCAGAAAGCTTCTTCTCCAAAAAAAACTGTTGCTTTAATGCTACGAAAATCCCGAGAATTGTCAGAAAAATTCCTAAAAGTAAACGAAAAATAACTGAAAATAAAAACCTAACTATGCCAAAGAGAAAAATCAGAAACTTCTTTGAAAAATCAAAATCTTTCCCCGGCAACGGCGCCAAAAATTGATCGCTCACAAACGTCGTCGTTAAAACGTATGCAAAACGCAATTTAGAATTTATAATCCTTCAATCAATACTACTCTACAAACGTAGAACAGTGGTGAGATCCGGAGTCGAACCACAGGGAAAGATTGTTTAACAAAAGAAGAGATCAACTTAAATCTCTAAACTCAAGTCGTAAGACGAAGAAAAGGAGTTTCAATGGTTTTGTTATCTAAGGAATTAAACTACTGAAAAAGCAATGAAAAGGTTGGGATAAATCAATGAGAGAAAACCTAGGGATTACTCAATCCACTCTAATTTCACCTCTTGTATTCTCTAGTATCCTCTTATTCTCTAATCTAGACATATGGAATCACGGCTTCTTAAGCTTGCATGAATCCCTAAAAGAACGCTCATGTTATCCTACGGCATAGTCTATCTTCGCTTAGCATAGACTGTCTTCGGACTTAACCTGAGTACAATCTATCTTTGCTTAGCATAAACTATCTCAAAGGCATACACAAAAGCAAAATAAAAACCATCCTACGAATCTCTACCATCAAGCACATCAATCAAGTAGGTCTGAATGTACGTCGAGGAACTATGTTCCCTCAACTCTTTATAAAATAAAACTATATTCATAGGATCATGTCTTTGAAAAGATAACAAGAATCAAACTAGAAAATACAAAGAAGCTACACTAAAGCTTCATGAGATCCCTAAGTAAAGAGTTTAGCCACTCATCTTTTGGATGAGATCCATGTATTCGATGAAGAAAGTGAGGGATCAACTCCGCATCTCCGTCTTCTTCTCCAATCTGAATTCCTCTGTTTCTCTCTATGGAGGCCTCCCGTTTTCCAGCCACAAAACCCTTTTTATATCTTAATTCCCGGATTAGGGTTTTAGGGTTAAGTTAGACCTCAAGTACAACTCGGAATTCCTGGTCCAACCCTGACAGCTTCTTCCAATCGCGACTGGGCTCAACCGGTTCGGAATTTGAGAATGAGTCCAACAGAAAAGATGTAGATTTGGAAGTCTTCTGTCCTCTCCGAAAGAGTTTGCAATATTTTAACTTATCTAGAATATTTGACGAATATTCTCCCGAGAGTCGACGGACCAGTCTTCCAGCAGCTAAATAACTTCATCTTCTTCAAAACTGCTATCAATCCATCAGGAATCTCTGAAAGTTTCCAACATGAAAGTTGTACGTCTTGATGTCTTCTAGATGTCACCAAAATTTTAGAATATTTGGACAAAAGAATAATTTCTGATGAATATTGTGCTAACAGTCGACAGAGCAGTGTATTTCAGCATATTAACCGAATTTCTTGCATTTCTTCTCAAAGCATGATTAAACCTGAAATCAACTAACAAGCTATCAAATACAACTACTCTAAGCCTAACAAAGCTAAGTTAAGGGGTTGAATCATGAACATTTAATGACTTATCAATAATATTATATTGTTTACTGTTTATCATCGTTTTCGAGGTTGCTTCCCGTTGCAGGAGTCCGCGGTTGACGGTCGCGGTACCGTCGTAATGCCGGGACCCGCTGCGGATCGGTTGGCAGCGGTTGGTGGTACCGCTGCAGCGATCCGGTTGACTTGTATGCTATCCTTGACATACTGTTGCATGCCTATCTCCTGTTTGTGTATGTCATAGCATGCATTGTTGTTTTGTGGATTAGTTGCATTGGTTAGGGCGTGGGTGATTTTTGGGTCGCCGTCCCGAGGCTGGAAGCTCGGACTTAGCCCTAGGAACGGGGTTGGGTAGTTTGGACCCGGTTTGAATTGTGGTGTCCAGTCGATTCGATGATAGGCTTAGATGACTGGTACACTGGTTGCTTGATGATTGTAGAGGTCGTGTCGGCCTTGAGTCGGATGCTGAGGTGTAGCCGGTGTCCCACTGTGCTGACCCGGGAGTAGTGATGTTGCCTACTTAGCTTGTGTGTCGACAGTGTTGGAGTGCTGCCCCTGGGCCTCAGGGACATGCGGTGGGGTTATGGGACCCCTGTGTACACCCAGATCCTACTTGAGGGTGACACTATTGCGTTTACCTCTTCCTTCTGTGTGTCGTAGTGTAGATCCCTACTGAGCTTAGTGCTCACACCTACCCGGGCTGCGTTTTGCAGGTGCAGGAGTCAGTTCTTCCTCTGTGGCCCCTACCGGGCAGTTGGTCGGCGGTGCGGCGGCGCTTGGTGGATTTTGAGAGGTGGCGATGTTTACTGCTTTTACCTTTGGTTAGTTAGTCTCCTACGGGAGTGATGTTGTATTTGAAATCCCCCCTCTTCGAGGATATGTATATTAAACACTTTGAGTTTTTAATCTGTGATTCGAGGTTCTGCTAATTGTTGTTTTAATTTGAGGGTGCTTTTGGTGAATTGTTAGGGAGACCAATAGATTAGAGGGAACCCTCGCCAGCTTTGTTTTTCGCATTTTGAGGTTTTTCTGGTTTTGGATTCGTGATCCTTCGTACCACTAGATCCCAGGTTTGGTGGGAATTCGTGGAGTTTTTCGACGGTTTTTCTCACCGGAAGCTTGCCCGTGAACCCAACGCGATCGATCCTTCTGGGAGAGGGATCGATCCTTCTTCGTTGGTCATGCTGAACCCGAGCCGAATCGATCTTTCCCGTGTGGGGGCGATCGATCCTTGTGCCTTGGGTAGAATGGGATCCTCTCGTCACGAGTAGGATCGATCGACCCTTGGATGGAGGAATCGATCCCTCTCGGCGCGGCAGGGAAGATGTTCCCTATCACGAGTCGGATCGATCGTCCTGGGAGGACGGATCGATCGGACTCGACGCGATAGGGAGAGATCGTTCTCTGCCATTAGAAGGATCGATCCTCCCTTGGAGGGAGGGATCGATCGGTCTATGGAAGAGTCAAAGATTTCTTCTTGGTTTTGCCCGCGGGGCTTTGCATGCACCGTTTTCTTTACTATCTTATACTTGGTACATATGTTTAAGTATGTTAGCCCTATAATATGGCAGTAGTGAACCGGGGGAGTGATGACTCCAGGGATGCTTAGAATAAACAGGCGGGTAGCCCTACAACTTTTCCTAGCCTTGCATGCCGGCGTGCGCCGAGGGCTTTATCTGTGATATATGTGAGCTGTTGTTTGCGGGGCTACTTCCCGGTGTAGGTGTTGTGGTGGACTGCTGGCAGTTGGTGGTGGTACCACTGCAGCAGTCCCTAGACCTTATTTATCTGTTCACCACCCTGGGCCGGCAGGGTGCCGTGCCCAGACCTTGTTATTTATATCATCACATACTGTTGCATGCTTACATGTATTATCATGCGCATGATCATAGCATGCATTGTGTTGTGCATTATTTACATTTGTGTAGGACGTTGGCGGTGAGTTGACCGCCGATCTGGGGCTTTCGGGTAGTCCAGATCTAGCTTTAGGACCGTTGCGGGTAGTCCAGATCTAGCTTTAGGACCGTTGCGGGTAGCTTGGTCCAGGACTCGATTTGTAGTATTAAGTCGATTTTTGATGATAGGGTTAGATGACCTGAATACATGTTGCTTGATGATTATAGAGGTCATGTCGGCCTTGAGCCAGATGTTGTGGGTGCAACCGATGTCGATTCTTGTCCCTTGGCGGCCGTCAGAGTGAGTCCAGCCCAGGCAGTGTCTGTTCCTGCCCGCAGTGGCGACCAGTGTGGGCCCAGTTCGTTTGGGTGACCACGGCTGGAACCCTGCGACACTAGGTGTATCCAGGATGGGCCCGGTCCTTTAGGGTGACCATGGCTGGGTATACCTAAGGACACCGGCAAAGGGTTATGGGACCCTTGCTGCACACCCAAGTCTTGCTTGAGGGCGGCACTGTTGTGTTCCCTCCCTTGTGAGTGTCGTAGTGTAGTGTCCCTGCTGAGCTTAGTGCTCACTCCTACCCGAGCTGCGTTTTGCAGGTGCTGGCGCTAGCTCTTCTTCGGTCGCCCCTACCGGGCCAGTGTTTGTTGACGTGGCGGCGTCTAGCGGTACTTGAGGAGCGGCGATCTATGTTGTTACCTTTTTGCTATAGATAGTCTCCTATGGGAGTGATAAATGTATAATTTCAATGTTTGAGGATTGCATATAAATATCCAGTTTTAGTCTTTGTAGTTCTGAATGTTTGTATAATACAGGATGATTATGATTTGCTAGGGTAGCCACTACGATTAGAGGGAAACCTCGCCAAAATTTCCGCAGTATGTTAGGTTCCGGTTGGGCCTGGGTGGGTTGGGCCCTACCCTTATCAAATTTCCGCAGTATGTTAGGTTCCTCACAACCTATCACCCTTAAAGGAATTTCGTCCGCGAAATTTGATAAGGGTAGGGCCGAAGAAAAGAAACAAGAACTCTAAACCTACCTACACAGACAAGAACAAGGCTACAGCTAGGGGCACCAACGCCCGAAAGAAGTCTACCTACCGGAAGGAACAATCTTGGGAACTCTCGGCGCATACGGTACTCTCGCTCCCAAGTCAGCTCCTCTGTATTGCCATGTCTCTGATACGAGTCGATCCGACTCGACCAACTGGACCCGAACCCAGAAGAGGAACCAAGCTGGTTCAGCCTCTTTCCTAGTTTGACTTGGACTTCCCTAATTCAAACTAGAGTATTTAATTAGTATTTATCATTAGTCTTTTATTGAGTCCTAGTTGATTGTTAGGAATTAATTAAGAGTCCCTTTGAGTTAGGAAGTTGAGTTGAGTCAGAAACCTTATTACTTGCTAATTAAGCAAGGGGGTTTCCTAGTGGATTAGGACTCTGTCAAGGTCTCTATAAAAGGACCTTAGTAGTTTGTATTAGGTAATGATGATGATGAATGATGATATGAATGATTAAGAGTAGTTGATAAATTATCATAGGAGTAGAATATCATAGGAGTAGAAATAAAGTAGATTCCACCCGAAATCCACCATAGATCCATCTTCTTCTCCGTCGGTCATCTTCCCCGCAGCCGGCACCGCCTCCACCAGTGTTTCTCTCTCTCCCGTCACTTTCTCTCTCCTCCACGTCAGCGCCACGTTAGCACTCTCTCTCCTCGTCACTAGCCACTGTTCATCGCCTCCTCTCTCTTCCGCGTGCCGAACCCTAGCTTACCGCCGTTCACCTTCGCCCAGCCCTCTCCGGTCGTCCCCGTCGTCGACAAAGGCCTCCATCCTCTTCTCCCAAGCCCCACGACCTCGGCCACCACCTTCACCGCCTCCATCACCCTCACCGGCGCCGTCCCCGACAAGCCTACCTCCGAGCTCCGCCGCCATCAACCCCGATCTCACCTCCAGACCCATCTAAATCCATCGCCTATCTCCCCCGACCCTCTTTCCGACGTCCCCAGCCACTCCCGGAGCCTCCCTCGTCGTCCCCGACGCCAGCCGACCCAACCTTCACCGCCGTCTCCCCCAGATCCGGCCGATCCGCCACCCATCTTCCAGATCCGAGCCGGTGGATCTCTTCCCCACCTCCAGGCGATCTTTCCTGTCACTACCCCGACCGCCGTCGCCGCTCCTACGCCGGCGATCCACTCCGGCGATCCTCAGCCGTTGGATCCAGGCTGGTTCATCCCAATCTAATTTGGCTCAGCCACTTAACCCACTCCTAGCCGTTTCAGCCAAGCCACTTAGCCCAATCCGAGCCAGATTCAATTCCAAGAGCCAATCAACCAATCCAGACTTGACCCAGTCGAGTCCTACCCCAATCTGAGCCAGATCTGAACCAGATTCGATCCAGCTTCAGCCAATTGGACTCAATCAAGTCCTATCAGGCCAATTCTGATCGATTGGAGCAGTAGAGACCCATTACGAGAGGATCACGAGTAGACCGCTCGTAACAGTCTCCAACGGACCATCACTAACGGTATCGATCTTCCTCTGAGTACCTGGTCCCGCCTGTCCATGATCTGCACCGGTTCCTCTATGTATGTAGCATCCTCCTCAACCTCAATGTCGTCTACTCTAATCACATGCGATGGATCTGGAACATACTTCTTCAACATCGACACGTGAAAGGTAGGATGAACGGCGGACATGTGTGGAGGTAGTGATAGCTGGTAGGCGACCTCTCTGACGCGCCTCACAATCTCGAAGGGACCCATGAACCTCGGTGTCAACTTGCCTATGTTGCCAAATCTGGTCGATCCTCTACGCGGAGAAACCTTAAGGAACACTCTGTCACCCACTGCAATTTCTAACGGTCGCCTTCTCTTATTTGCATAACTCTTATGTCTGCTCTGAGCTGTCAGGAGCCTTTGCCTAATCTGTGCCAAACTCTCTGAAGATTGTCTGATGATGTCTGGACCGATGAGTGACGCCTCTCCAACCTCTGTCCAGCACATTGGTGAGCGACACGGCCTGCCGTAAAACGCCTCGAACAGTGCAAAACCCAATTTGAATTGCTTACTATTGATGTAGGCAAACTCCACCAACTGTACATGTTGCTCCCAACTACCTCCAACATCAAGCACACAAGCCCTGAGCATGTCCTTCAGGATCTGAATCATCCGCTCTAACTATCTGTCCGTCTGAGGGTGGAACGCCGTACTGAAGGTCAACAAGGTACCCATGGACTGCTGGAAACCTTTCCAAAATCTACCAGTGAACCTGGGGTCTCGATCTGACACTATGGACACTGGAATGCCATGCAATCTGACAATCTCATCAACATATATTTGGCTCAGCCTGGAAAAAAAATCCGTCGTCCTCATGGGTAGGAAGTGTGTCGATTTGGCCAACCGGTCAACGATGACCCAAATGGCATCATGGCCTCTAGGTGTCCTCGGCAGTCCTGTAACAAAATCCATGGCTATGTGCTCCCACTTCCATTCTATTACTGGAAGTGGTTGTAGTAATCCGGGGGCCTATCTATGCTCCGCCTTCACCTTCTGACAGGTGAGGCATATGTAAACGAACTCTGCCACCGCTCGCTACATCTCGGACCACCAAAACTGTCGACGAAGATCATGGTACATCTTGGTGCTCCTGGGATGGACTACAAAGCTGGAATGGTGAAACTCCCGCAGGATGTCCTCTCTCAAATCTGGGTTTGCTGGAACTATAATGCCGCCTCTGAAGCCCAAACCACCATCTGTCGCACAGTCCAGCCCTCAATCACGTGCTCAGTCCCGACTGCACCACGGATCTGCATGAGTTCCGGGTCTCTACCCTGTGTCTCTATCACCCTCTCTAGAAGTGCTGGAATGCTGCGTACAACATAGTGAAAGCCACCTGACGCTCCATCCTCGAACTCTAACCCAAACTGGCTAACTGTTTCTATCATCTGCCACTGCCGAGCTGAAACCGCTGCTAACTCTGCCCTATGCTCCCTGGCCAGCCTGCTCAATGCGACTGCTACGACATTTGCCTTACCAGGATGGTAATGCAACTCGAAGTCATAGTCCTCCAGCAACTCCATCCATCGGCGTTGTCTGAGATGTTAGCCCAGATATTGTTTTGATGATGTCAATAAATAATTGATGATAAAACAATGATTTAATATTATTATCCTTTAATTTGGAAAGCATTCAAATCATATTTAATGAGTTTTTGTACTGACGGTCGATGCAACGGACGATGCATGGATCGACCGTGGGAATGGCGGTTGATGCATGGATCGACCGCGGAAGATGTTATGGAAAAATAGGCTGACGATCGATGTGACGATTGATGGACCTATCGACCATGGCCTATGTGTCTTGGCTCAAAGGGAGCGACGGTCGATCGGTGTATCGACCGTGGGTAGCTGTTTTCTAGACAGAGCCTGACGTACGATGTCACGGTCGATGGGACGGTCGATCGTGAGGCGTGACGGTCGATAGGTGGATCGACTTTGAGCCGTGACGGTCGATAGGTGGATCGACCGTGGCTCAAGGAAAGCCTGGCGGACGATGTCACGGACGATGCGACGGTCGACCGTGAGCCCAGAAAAGAGCCGTTAAAGAGCCATTGCAGGAGAAAGAAATAGTCGTTGGGAGGCTATTTGGAAGGGTTGGAGGCTCAGCTATAAAAAAAAAGTCCAGCAAACTTGCCAATGACTAAGAGGGAGCTAAAAGATTATTGTAATCATATTCTATCAAGTTTCTATCTCTTATTAGTGAGCTAAACCTTTGTAAAACTACTTCAAGTGTGAAGTAGACATTGAGAGAAATATCCAAGAGAGAGCTTGGAGAAATTGTAAGGTTGCCAAGCACCCGTAAGCTTGATGGATAGGTTGCCAAGCACCCGGAAGCTTGGTGGACAACTTGTAAGGGAGAATTACAAGTAGTGGAACCTCATGGAGTGCCTTGAGAGAGTGGACGTACGCAAGGTTTGCCGAACCACTATAAATCTAGTGCAATCCCTCTATCTCTCATCTCTTATCCTTGCTTTAACATAGATTTACTTCTCTTATCATTGCAAGCATATTATTTGATAGACTCCTCCTACTCAGATTTCCTTAATTGATTTTATTGTTTAAAGCCTAAGATAAGCCCCCCCTCTTAGAGCTTCATGAGATTGAGGTCACGCTGGGTGAATACATGCTTCAAGCTCTTATGATCTGAGTACACTTGCAACCACTCGCCATAAAGATAGTATTGCCACGTTTTCAACGCAAAAAGTACTGCTGCTAACTCCAGATCGTGGATGGGGTAATTCTTCTCATGGTTCTTCAGCTGCCTAGAACCATAAGCCACAACGTGGCCCTCTTGCATCAGTACACACCCAAGACCCTCTTCGCTGGCGTCACAGTACACACTATAGCCGACGCCGAGTTCTGGGACTATCAAGATAGGGGCACTAGTCAATCTAGTCCTTAGCTCTATAAAGGTCTGCTCGCAAGCATCGTCCCAAACAAAAGGAACCGCCTTCTGGGTCAATCTGGTCAGTGGCGCTGCTACCCTGGAGAAATCCCTGACGAACCTCCTGTAGTATCCTACCAAGGCAAGGAAACTGTGGACCTCGAACACCGTCTTCGGTCTATGCCACTGCATAACTGCTTCTACCTTGGCTGGATCAACTGAAATCCCTGCCATTGACACTACATGTCCAAGAAACTTCACTTTTGGGAGCCAGAATTCGCACTTGTAGGCCTTAGCATATAGCCTGTTCTCTCTCAGCAACTGTAGCACTATCCTCAGGTGCTCCTCATGCTCCTCCTCAGTGTGTGAGTAGATCAAGATGTCATCGACGAATACCACCACAAACTGGTCCAGGTAGGGTCTTAATATCCTCTGTATAGAGTCCATGAAAGCTGCCGGTGCGTTCGTCAATCCAAAAGGCATCACCACGAATTCATAGAGTCCGTACCTCGTGCGAAATGCCGTCTTCGGAATATCACAATCCCTGATCCTCAGCTGGTGGTAGCCAGTGCAGAGTTCGATCTTCGAAAAGACCGACGAGCCTCGAAGCTGATCGAACAAGTCATCGATCCTGGGCATGGGATACTTGTTCTTTACAGTGACCCTGTTCAGCTTTCTATAATCTACACAAAGTCGTAGAGTACCATCCTTCTTTTCAAACAATACTGGCGCTCCCCATGGTGAAGTACTAGGGCGAATGAAACCTCGATCAATTAGTTCGTCCAACTGTGTCCTCAGCTCCTTATGCTCTGATTGTGCCATCCTGAAAGCAGGTAAGGAAATCGGTCCCGTACCCGGAAACAGATCTATCTCAAAGTCAACAGCTCTAGAGGGAGGAAGTCCCGAAAGCCCGTCTGAGAATACATTGGTAAACTCACTGACCACCCTCGGAAAGCTAACCCCTTGGTTGCCCCTGCAGCGAACAAGGAAAGACGCGCCAACAAGGCTGATAGCTGGCTCTCGAGTCTCGAAAAACAGCAACAAGCAAGAGAATCGACAGACTGTCGGTCCCCCAACAAGACAAAGCGAACGCCGCCTGGTGTCAAGGCAGTCTACGACAGCCACAGTCGATGACGGCTCGGTATGATGTCAGCCAATCCATACTGAGTATCACGTCGAAGCCGACCATGTCTAGCACCCGAAGGTCTAGAAGAATGCGGAGGCCCCCAACCTACAACTCGTATGTTCGGCAAATTTGCTCAACCCGAGCTCCTCCGCCGACCGGTGTGTCTAAGTGTCGCGCCCCGACCCGCAGAGCGCACCCGGGCCGGGGACGCGAGGGGGAAAAACCTACAACTACAGCCTCAACTGGCGGAAACAGTTGAGACTACGGCCAGCTGGCGGAAACAGCTGCCAACAGGCACAAGCGGAAGCAAGCTACTACAACATCTATTAACAACTATTACAAAACGGTAATAATAGCGTTAAACAGAGTTTAGTACAACAAGCTACAAGGGATCAACAGTCCCCAAAAAGAAACTACAACACCCACCGGGGTCTCCGCGAAGGTGCAAACAAAACCATCCTAACCCTCAGACATGGTCAGGATCCGGCGCACTGCCACGAGACGGCCGCGGGGGCAACACGGGAACAGAGCGGCCACCTGCACCTGCAACAAACACAGTCCAGGTAGGCATGACCAACAGCTCAGCAGGGTCCTACTCTACCACCCTCGCTAAGAAGGCAAACCCAACGAACCAACCCTGAGGTCAAGTACTGAGGCTTGCCAAGGACCCCATAAATCCCGTCACTAACCCGAATGATTCCTGTCCCAAGTACGCCCCTCCGACAACCACTGCTCAGGGGTGGACAACTCCGACAATCCCTGACACAGGGTGGACATGACGCTACTGGTAGGACACCCTTCCCCAAGCGGGATCTCCACACTTGGCGGAACGACCGAGGTTTGGACTACCATCTCTCAGTACTCCAAGCCACAGAGCCAACAGGACCCCTAACTCCTGACCCAAGACTAAGCCTAGCCAGGGAGTCCATCGATCCCATCGATGTCCTTCCCCCCCCCCCCCCCCAGGGTTCCTGTCCAACCTACGTCCCTCCGATAGCCACTGCTCAAGGACTGGGCTACCTCCGACGGTCCTTGACACAGGGTGGACCGGACGATACTTGTAGGACACCCTTACCGGGGGTAACGGCATCCCACGCTTAATCCTAGATCACCGGAGTCCACGGGTCAACCCCACCCAAAATCTAACCTAGCATGTCTAATGCACAGGAGCAGGGCAGGATAAGTATGATAAAGCGGTAAACAACCAACACAGCAAGGGCACACCTTCGGCCCACTTATACTAAACACTCCCGAGGGTCATGACTCCCTCGGTTCACCACGAAGCAGTAAGGGCACACCGTCAGCCCATTTATTCTACTCACCCCGAGAGACATCACCCTCTCGGTTCGACCACAAAGCTATAACATTCAAGCATGATTCATTACAGGATCAACCCCGAGGGTAAAAACCGTAAAAACCACATACATGCGAAGCCCCGTGGGCAAAACTCTTGAAAAACCCTCTCTGCTGCTGAAGGATCGATCCTCACCAAGGGAAGGATCGATCATCCAAGCAACAGTGAGCTTCCCTCGCTGACGAGCCAAAGAAGATCGATCACTCCTCCCAGGAGGATCGATTATTCTCGGGACGAAGGGTAACCATGCTTACCCAGGCCCTATGATCGATCTCCTCCCATAAGAAGATCGATCATGTGCTGGGCGCAGCAAGCCCACACCAGAGGACCGATCCTTCCTCCCAGAAGGATCGATCACCCAAAGATGGGTTCCGGCGTGCTTCCGGCCGGAGAACCGCCAGAAAACACAACCAAACCTCACCAAACTTGGTGGGTTGGTAGATCTGAGAACCACGAGGCTACTCAAGGCCTCAAAACGGGGAAACCACAACTCCACAAGGAGATTAATCGAAAACAAAACCCGGATTTAAAACCCTCAAACCGCCAGAGCTTAGAGTGGGATCCCTACCTCCTCAGAGCAGCTTCGATCCACGAAGCCTAGCCAGGGATCTTCCTCGCCTCGCCACGAACCCAACGAGCCTTCAAGCTCCAGGAGAGGTGGCCGGAGGAGGAAGAACGGAGGAGAGAAAGGGGCGGTCGGAACAGGGGAAGAAGCAGAGCATTCGCGGGAAAGAAGAAGAAGAGGGGAAGAAAGGAGGGGCAGGGGAAGGGGGTAAGGCCGGGGAAAGCCGGAGAAACCGCGGGAAAGGCAAAGGAGGGGAGCAAAAGTCTCCCCTCCCCTGACAGGGGAAGCGACGGCCACCGCGGTGGCCGTCCTTCGAAAGCCACCGACAAAGACTTCCAGGCACAGGCAGGATCGATCATCCTTGCATGCGGGATCGATCTTGCTAGCCACAGGATCGATCTCCACCCCTAGGTGATCGATCTTCTGAGCCCTGAAAGACAAACTTGGGCTGGGACACAGGCCCAAGTCCAGAACCCCCAACCTCGGGTCCACCTAACCTTTCTAACAACCACAAGCACCAAACAAGGTCTGTGTGTGCACACCCCGTGTGAAACGACCGCCAAGGCGCAATTTCCCAAATTGCCCTTGGGTCAAAAACAAGCCAAAGGAAAAAGAGGGGCAGGTCCTCACACTAAGTGTAGTGCAACTCTGAGTGGTTCGGTCTCCAGCGCTAATGATGTCACACACTCCCTAGCCATAAATGAATGGGAAGCTCCGGAATCTATCAGCACATCCACAAAGGAACTAAAAAGCTAGAAGATACCTCGAAGGACTGAAGGCTCAGCTGGGGTCTGTGCTAGTGCTAGTGGTTGCTGGGGTGCCTGCCGGTACTGATGGGGTTGGTATGATGGCTGCATTGCGTCTGGGTACTGACGGTTAGGAAGAACGTACACCCCACCCCTGGGACCTGCTCTGCCTCTGCCACGGCCCCGTCCTGCTACTGCTCCTCTCTGCCAACCTCTGCCTCAACCTCCCTGCGCCACTCACAGAGGACAGTCCCTACGAAGGTGCCCTGGCTGATGGCACTGGTAAAACAAATCGGGTCCATCTCCCTAAGAAACCTGCCCCTGGGGTCCTCCCAAAAGGAACTGCCCAGGTTGCTGCTGCTGGGTTGGACGCTGTTGAAACTGCTGCTGGGGGTAGGGTCACGGGTGCCGCTGGAATCTCAGTCCCCTCCACGGGCCTCCTCTGACCAGGGCCCTCTAAGGCTCACCTCTGCCTCCTCCACCTGCCACTGGTTGCTCTGCCCTCGGCCTCTCCTGGCTTCGGGCCTCCACTGCCAGTGCAGCACCCAACACCGCCTGGTAAGTTGTCGGCTGCTGCACGACGATCAGTCTCCTGATCTCTGGTCTCAACCCTCTCTCGAACTGCTAGGCTCTGGCGACGGTGTCAGCTGCCACTGGTCCAGCAAACCTGGCTAGGTCGGTGAAGCGGGTCACAAATTGCTGCACTGTGCGAGTACCCTGAGTGAGGGTCAGATACTCCTCGGTCATCGCTGCCCGTGTACTCTGGGGAAAGTACACCTCAAGGAAGGCAGCGTGAAACTCCGGCCACGACGGCAACCCTCCTCCTACTCTGGTGGCCTGGGAGATGCGCCACCAGTCACGGGCGTCCCCGTTGAGCTGGAACGCCGCGAGTTTGACCCGGAGTCGGTCATCCTCGCCGAAGAGAAGGTCTAGCATCTGAGTGACGCTCTCCAGCCACTCGTCTGCCTCCGTCGCGTCTCCACTCCCACTGCTGAACCTTGGCGGGTTCAGCCGCTGGAAGTCTGCTACTCAGCTGCTAATGATCGCCCAACAGCGGGGGAAGAAGCCTCCGAGGCACGGAAGGAAGCCTCCCCCATCCCGCTGTCCTCGGCTAAATCTGCCTTTGGTGTCGGTGCAGGTGCAGGAAACTGCCGTGCCTCGTCCTCCACGGCTCGTCGGGTAGCGCGCTCGCCGCGCGTCTCACCTAGGCGTACTACTGCGGGGCGTACCCGTCTCATCGCCATCTGCACAGACACCAGAGACACGGATATTCATCCATTAGAGACCAAAACATATCATCACATCACTAAAGTAAACACATCACACTCGGCAAAAAGTCAAGCATGCAAGTATGTTCTAGACTTAGAACTATCCCAACCCCGCTCAAATCTTAACCGTAGAGCTAATCCTATCCCGAAAGACCTACAGCCTGCTCCGATACCAAACTGTCACGCACCGACCCAAAAAACCCATCCAGATAGGGGAGTGGGCAACCTAAACCTGTTAAATCATCAATGGGCGCAAAAATTTTGACAGAGTTTCCTCTACAATTCTTACACAAGGAACCTGTACAATTTCTATATTCCATGATAAATTTAAATACTTGATCATGAGGGCAGAAATGTAGATTCACAAGTACTATCGTTATTACAACCCAATTTAAACATTTAAATAAACATCATTCCACTTTAATATCAAATTCAAAGTTATACAATTGTCCTCAAATGGGAAACAATAGTTTCCAAGATTTAACTACATCAAATGAATATAAAATACAGAATGAAAGCCCTCAATCTGTCAACAACCTCAAAGTCCACCCGAAGTAGAAGCGCCTCTAAGAACTGATCTGCCTGGGACTACTGACGTGGAAGGAGCGGTGCCTGCACCTGCAAAACGCAGTCCGGGCTGTGTGTGCGCTACGTGCGTGTGAAACCACCCGACAAGGCGCAGTTTTACCAAATTTCCCCTGGGGTCGTAAAGAGGCAATGCGATTAGCCGATCGCGCTCGACGCGGAAACAAGCCAAGAAGGGATCGGCCCTCGACTGACGCGGTCGAGCCAGGTCGGAGGATCGGGTCCTCACAACCTATCACCCTTAAAGGAATTTCGTCCTTGAAATTCGATAAGGGTAGGGCCAAAGAAAAGAAACAAGCACTCTAAGCCTACCTTCATAGACAAGAGCAAGGCTACAACTAGGGGCACCAACGCCCGAAAGAAGTCTACCTACCGGAAGGAACAATCTTGGGAACTCTCGGCGCATACGGTCCTCTCGCTCCCAAGTCAGCTACTCTGTATTGCCATGTCTCCGACGGACCATCACTAACGGTATCGATCTTCCTCTGAGTACCTGGTCCCACCTGTCCTTGATCTGCACCGGTTCCTCTATATATGTGGCATCCTCCTCAACCTCAATGTCGTCTACTCTGATCTCATGCGATGGATCTGGAACATACTTCTTCAACATCGACACGTGAAAGGTAGGATGAACGGCGGACATGTGTGGGGGTAATGATAGCTGGTAGGTGACCTCTCCGACGCGCCTCAAAATCTCGAAGGGACCCGTGAACCTCGGTGTCAACTTGCCTCTGTTGCAAAATCTGATCGATCCTCTGTATGGAGAATCCTTAAGGAACACTCAGTCACCCACTGCAAATTCTAACGGTCGCCTTCTCTTATCTACATAACTCTTCTGTCTGGTCTGAGCTGTCAGGAGCCTCTGCCTAATCTGTGCCAAACTCTCTGAAGATTGCCTGATAATGTCTGGACCGGTGAGTGACGCCTCTCCAACCTCTGTCCAACTCACTAGTGAGTGACACGGGCTGCCGTACAACGCCTTGAACGGTGCAAAACCCAAACTGGATTGGTAATTGTTGTTGTTGGCAAACTCCACCAACCGCACATGTTTCTCCCAACTACCTCTAGCATCAAGCACAGAAGCCCTGAGTATGTCCTCCAGAATCTGAATCGTCCGCTCTGACTGTCCGTCTGTCTGAGGGTGGAACGCCATGCTGAAAGTCAACAAGGTACCCATGGACTGCTGGAAACCTTCCAAAAATCTACCAGTGAACATGGGGTCTAGATGTCTCTGACTTGTGAGTCCCCGCGACGGATGGTACGACAGGGCAAGGTGGTACCTGGACTTGAGCCCGTGGTCTTTGTTTCCTCTCGTTTGTTCTTGGGTGAGGGTGGAACCGGGATAGGAGCCCTCGGGAATTGACGGGGTTATGGGGCCTCTTGGCATACCTTAGACTTAGGCGGGGAATGACACAGTTGTAGTTTCCCTTCCTTTCTTTGCGATGTAGAGTGGAACCCTACTAGGCATTGTTGCTCACCCAACCTGGGTTGCATCGGCGATGCAGGTCGATACAGTTCCTTCTTTCATGTGTTCTTTTAAAAGATGGCGTGATATTTCATGGTGATCGAGGAGTTGGAGCTTCGAGGAGTTATTCTACAGTTAATTTACAATTTTAATCAATGATATACAAATTGATGTATAATCTGATGTTTCCAAGAATAGAATTGTATGATTATTAATTCATTTGTAATTCAGAAATATTGTAATATTCTTTGATGTAGATGTTGAGGAATGTAATATTATTGAAGTTGTAAAGTTGTACAATTTATAGGTTTCTTGTGCTATAATTATAAAAGAGATTCTGCCGAATGTTTTATGAACTTGAAGACTAAATTGTTTAAATTTGTAGCAGTTATATACTTGTGTGCCTATTGATGATATAAACAGGTTTAGGTGGCTTATACATCGATCTGGATGGATTTTCTGGGTCGGGGCATGACAGTATGGTATCATAGCAGGCTATAAATCCCAGGGATAGGAATAGGTTTGCGGTTGAGGTTTGAATGCCGATTGGGATAGTTCTAGGTCTAGAACATCCTTGCATGTCTGTTTGCGATTGTGTGTGATTTGCATTAGTTAGGTTCTTTGATGATGTGTTTTGGTTTTCGGCTATGTCGTGACGCCTCAGGGGGAGGTGTGCACGTACACTGGCACTGTTCCATCGCCTGACAGTGTATCTCCCCCCCGTGCTGGATGAGCGAGTAGGGAACCAGGCGTCTGTTGTCTTTGTACTTTCAAAATCTCGAGAGGCGAACCTGTTAGGGTTTAGAGATGGCGTTGGAGATCTGTCAGAGACAAAGGACTAGCTGAAGGAGGTGTCTCGGATTCTTGATGTCTTTGACATCATGGAGTATTGTTTGTTTGGAAAGTTGTTGGTTTATTGCTTTCTAGGGAAGTGATGCATAGTGGCGCTTGTTAGGGTCACTAGGGACATCGTTGGTTGTGTTTTTAGAACAGTTTCGCCCTCTGTTCTTCGACACTTACCCTCAGTGGGTAGTGTGGTTGGAAGTACCTTCCGTTGTTCTTGGTACTCTCACCGCGTGACGGCACGCGGGTTGGTTGGATCACCTGGCTCGGTATGCGGGAGCGACAACGGAGGACGCCCTAGACTGTACTCCGGATACTGAGACAGATGATTTGAGGTTCGTGGTTGTGGTGGGTTTTGGGGTTGTTCCGGGTTTCGTGAGACGGCAGGGTAGTCGTTGGCAGAGTTCAGTAGTTTCAGCAGCAACGTCGTGTCTGTTCTTGTGAAAGGTAGCCTGGGCCGCCATACTGAGAGGGATCCCACCAGGTGTGTACGACAATAAAAACTCGGGTCTCGTGGGAACAAGATTTCAGATTTAATTGTGACAAAAGTTTTGATTACATGGAGGATATGTGGGCACGACACTCCCGGGTTGCCAGACTAACAACCTGTTAATTACATCCTTGTAGGAAAAACCCCTGATTAAGGACTCGGGATCTAAAGTCCCGTTACATTAATATAAAAGAAGTTAATAAAAGACATAGAAAAGAATATATCGAAGGATATCGGGTGGAGGCAGAGCCTCTGACCCTCACCTTCGTTACCAATGCAGGCGCTCCTGTCTTCTTCCTCAGATCTGCTACGGGGTTCTCAGGTTGGTGAGGCTTCCCTCTTTTACGCCGGCGCCTTCTGCTTTTTCTCTGGATGTACAGCTTTTTGGCCTTCAACGTTGGGGAGCTTTCTCCTCTGTATCTTCTATCTGGAGAGTCCGGCAGGGCGTCTGTACGATCCCCAAGGTCTCTCAGAAGCCAAAGAAGCCAAGAGTCAAAGAAGCCCAGAGAGAGCTAAGAGAGCCAAGAAAGAGAGCAGAGTCTCCCCTCCCCTCTCTATTTATAGGCGAGGGGTTAGAACTCCTGGGGGGCGCTTTGAATTTTGAAAGCGACCTGTCCTATCTCAGGAGTTGGGGCGTTAGGAGCATATCCGGGGAGATCGTATCTGAGAGATACGTAAGTTGTTCCGGGTATCGTATTTGGGTGTTGAGGTTGTTCCCAGGAGATCCTATCCGGGAGTTGGAGAGATCTCTTCTCCTTTGAATTTGAATCCTTTATTTGAATTCAAAGTGCATGTTTGAATTTCGAATATGTGTGTTCGAATATGTTCGAATTTGGATATTTGTTTGAATTTCGAATATCTGCAGGAATTTTGGATATTTTGTGAATTTACCAAAATGTCCTTGGTCAAGGGCGATGTGCAAATGATCAAACTGCCCCTCCATCGGCCCATACTTATTGTGGACCAAAATACCCTTGTGTTAGGTGGGAGGGTCCATATGCATGTCTTGGACTATTACATCTTTGGAGATATAAAATCACCAAAATACCCCTGGGGGTGGAAATTACCGAAACACCCTTGATGCTTGTGGTTTATGTAGGATGCCATCAAAACCATATAGGACGAATTAGGTGTGTTAGGGGAGAGGGTTCTCTTAATATGGGGGAAATTACGATAATGCCCCTGCACTCATTTGGCTTATGTAGGGTGTCATCGAAGTTGTGCAGGGCTATCGTAGCATAGGCAGGAAGTTTAGGCTTATATTTTAGCCCAAATTCCAAAAAATACCCCTAAGGGTAAAAATTTACCAAAATGCCCTTTATTTCCTGATTTATGTAGGATGTCGTCAAAGCCAGGGATATGTGGAGGGCACATGGTCATATGTGATTTTGAGGGATTTGTACTTGGCCAAGATATGTCATGAATATCACTTAATTTTAGCCTTAGTTAAAATCATTGTCAACAGATTCCCCCTCGAGGCCTGCATGTGAGACTTATGCGACTCGAGCACGCAGGGCTCGAAGAACTTTGGGGAATTTGACTGTTGACGTTATCTATCAACCTCAGTATTTGGTCGTGTGAGGTGCTCACAGGGGACCATATCATTTGTGAAGACTGTGCAAGTATCATTCGTGGGGTTTCGAGACTTGAGCTCGGACGCCAGGGGTGAGATTTTTTTTTTCTTTTTTTTTTTGAATGTTGGCTTTGAAACTGAGAGCATGTATGTGTGCTCTGTGTCGTTGTTGAGTTTGCATGAAGAATATGGTCATGCTCTGCTCAACACGAGTAACTCGAATCATGTGTGTGAATCATAGCACATGAGAGGCTCAGAAAGTTTGTGTATGACCTTTGTTGGATTTCCCCTTGTATGTGTTGGTGAGAGGTCGTCTCCGAAGACCGGGCTTCGAGAGGGATGATATATGTAGTGATGAGATCCAGAATGTCAAGAATTTGGGTTTATAGAGTTAGGAGCACATATATTTTGCTTCCAGTTCATGCTAGATAGAGATTTACTCAAATATTTGAGTTTAGCTCCCTATTAGTTAGGATGGAGATGGAGGTTCCTTGAGAATATGTACCCCACAGGAGTCCCGCCGTTGAATCTTGCCAAGGCTAAAGCCAATGGGCAATTCCAAGGATGAAAGTTTGAGGACTTGTTGGAGCTCATGCAAACTTATATCTGATGAACTCCTCCCACATATTTAATGCCAAGTTAATGTTTTCTCTTTTTTTTTTTTTTTTGGGGGGGGGGGCTCTAGAGTCCTATTTAGTTTTGGACTCTATGTCCATTGGTTTCAGCCATAAATTCCGAAAATTGGAAGAATTAGAGTTTTAGTAGGACTCATGTATGCTCATCCTACATTACTCTTTCTTCTCTCTTTTTTTTAGGACAATTAAATAATTCCGAAAAATGGAAGAATTCTTATCCTACGTGACCAATTTTAGGTGCTCCGAAGGAATAAGTGAACTAGGACTCTTGTAATTTGTACTATGAGTCCTATTAGTTTGGACATCTTTCATATTTGAATATATCCAAACCAAGTTAGAATAGGATTGTTTCCTACTCAAACTCTTTTTTTTTTTAAAAATTGGATTTGAATTGTCACAAGATATCCTCTCAATCAAAGTAGGAGTTCATGTAGGAGTTCAAGTATATCACATGAACCCCAAGGCAGCCTATATATTACCTTTGAGATTTGATCGGATCATTTTTTTTAAAGCTTTGGAGAGAGGGAGTCTTGGCTGCACGTTGAGGGCAAGCTTGGAGAAGCTCTGTCAGGTTTTTTTTTCCTCTTTACCTCTTCTATATTTTCTGCGACATGGCTGCCTTTTTTTTTTATCCTTTCATTTGCATGCATGTCTTCATCTTCCCTTTTTTTTGTTTCTATATTTCTTTTCCATACCATCCGTACCTCTTGTTTGAGGTTGTATCACGACGTTGCCCGGTCGTACATCACAAAGCGACGGCTTGTGGGGGGTCAATAAAAATATGTCTTGCGGATGAAGATGGCGCAGCTTGCTCCGCTATTCGACGCAACATTACCGATCTCACGGCGATTGCTCCACTGTGTTGTGCGATTCGGTATTCTTTTCGATGATATGATCAAAAACATGAGAATCCTCTAGGCAACCCTTTGATGTGCATGAATGGAAAATCCGTCGGACTACAGTGTGGATAGAAGCACTGTATATGGTGCGTTGGCAGGCCTGAGCACATCAAAGTTTTTGGTCTCCTCTTTCTGTAGACCCTTTTCTTCTCTTTTTGTTTTTGTGCAGGATGGCTTCTTCCTCTACAGGTGTTGCTGAAGCTTGCACTCCCTTGGCCAGGTTGGCTCATTCCGACCTTTTCACAATAAAGAATGGTGTAGACGAATATTATACTGCATCTTGTAAGGTTGCTGAAGGAAAAATTCGTCAGGGAAACGAGTTCAAGTGCACCAAATGACAGAACTACGATGGCGAGTTTCTTTGTCCTATGATGCAACGTCCGACTTCTATGCCTCTCTCTTGCCTTGGGAAGCGTATGATCTATAAAAGTCTTGACTGGGCCGAGTATCGACATCCATCATATGGGTTGGTACCTGGCTATAATGAATGGGGTACCGAAGTTCTTTTGAAGGATTGGGACCTGCTTTGGAAGCTACGAATTTACGGAGCTGTCTATTGCTCCTTATGCTATTATACCATTGATGAACAAGCTTTCTGCGGGTTAATGGAGAGGTGTAATGCATATACTAACACATTTGTTTTTCACCATGGGGAGATGACTGTGATGCTCTTCGATATATTTTCTATCGATGGTCTTCCCATGACTGGTCAAATGTATGACGAGCAACTTCCTGATGAGAGAGATCTCCATTTCAATGGGGAGACTCGTACCGACATCCCTACCTATTCTCCGAATGCCCACCGCCTTATGACTATTTGGGAAGACCTGGACCCGTTACTTCTACCGTGGCTTTCTCAAATGCGATCCTCCAAAGGATTTTGAGGACAAGGGTCGCTATGCTTGGGAGAAGTCTCCTCTTTATCATGAGGATTTTGATCCATTTATGGCCTTTGATGAGGAGCTGTACACGTCGGCCTTCCTCTCCATCTGATTGTGTCGCTATGCTATCCCAGGCTCAGAGGCTTGCATTCGACCTGGTGTTTTTATACCGGCATGCCTGATGGTCCAGGGTTGGTCCTTTTCCTTAGCCCAGGCAGCTCTATGCTCTTTGTATAGAGGTATGAGAGTGATGTGTTTGCACCTTGCAGGCCCGGTTTTCCATGTGTTAGTTGGGGCATCCATATTTTAATGGGCTGGGCTTACCGCTACGTCTGAGGACTTTATGATAAAGGCATCATGCGATGTTGGGATCTTCCTCCTATCAAATTTAGTGACAAGCACATCCCAGATTTAAAGTATTTAATGTTTCATGGGCCTCGAGAATTTTCTGCTGCAGCAGCAAGGGGTAAGTTGAATGTGAAGGACAATTTCTATTTCCAACCACGCGCTCTTTTATGGCGGCGTGATCATGATGGATTGTATTCAGCACAAGGTCCTCATCAGAAAGACATTAGGTATTTCCTTCTTTCTATCCGCCGAGGCATTCTCCCATTGACACTAGTCTATAAGGTCTCCAAGATGTATGCCGAACCATACAACCCTCATCGGGTGAGTCGGCAATTTGGATTTGATCAAACCGTCCCTCTCAGGAGTCTTCTACATCCTCTAGAGGAGCGTCGTGCGGGAGTGATGCTTGGTCATTGGGAGTATCTAAATAGGAGCGATAGCCAGAAGATGTTCTTTTTTTCCTTCAAAGAATAGGAATGGGAAGGTTTGCACTGCTTGGGGGAGATGGTGGGTAAAAGAGACAGAAGGCCTTCTCAAAGAGATGATGGACAGGCTAGGCGACAGGCCGAAGGTGCCTCGGAGTTCCTTGACGATTGAGGAGAAGAGAACTCTTTCTTATAGGTGTGGCCCCCAGAAGGAACTGTGGGAGTGCATGCGCCCGCCCTCTGCTGAGGAATCATTGGTCAAGCGTGGCGAGCTCGACGAGTATGATGCTGCCTTCATGGAGCGTTTTGGGGATCGCCTAAGATCAGAGTGGAAATATTTTGATGATCAAGGAGGTATTAAGAGGCCATGCCCGGACCTTTCTGCTCGTATACCGGTCAGAATACCGAAGGTTTGCTCCCTAGGCTTAAGCCTTTTCTTTCTTATTCTGACTCGTACTTAGTTTGTTTTTTTTTGTTGTTGCAGCCTATTGAAGATAGGTTTTCTTCCCAGGAAGCTTCACCTTCAGCGGAGAAACATCGTGGGAAGCGCCAACCTTCATCTTCTGAGGATGGTTTGCCAATATCTTCAAGAAAAACGTCAAGGACACCACTTGTGGTGGAGAGTTCTGATGGGCGAGACATCTCGTGAGTTCTCAGCATTTCAGAAGCTCATGATGTGGATATGGAGCTCACCTCGTGCGCCGAAAGTAATCCTCCCGTTTGTCGCTCTTTAGTGTTCTCACCCCCTTCCCTAGTGTTTCCACCAAGAGAGATGATAGACGCCCTCCGTGACATTGTGATGAGAATGCATAATGTTATATTTTTATCCCTTAATACTTAGTCTCCTGTGCTTATTTAGTTCCTAAATACACTCATTATTCTTATATTTTGATTTAGGATGCAATGGAAGTCCTTAAGTCGAAAAGAAGCTGAAAAGAGTGCTTGGATCAACTTTAAAGATTTATCTGTACCTGCTCATGAAGAACCAGAGGATGTGTCATATATGGTTGGAAAGTTCTTGAAGTCTAGATTCTGGAGAATTTTACGGTTCGTGATTCCGAGTTTCCTAGAGGAAGTTACGGCAATTTCAGTACCGATGCGCAGTCTGAATGGCAGAAAGGAAAATAAGCTGGAAGTCCGAGCGAAGGTCCGATCGATCGGACCTGGCAAAACCGTGACAGAACATGTAGTTTTTGGCTGAATATGGTTCGATCGATCGAACCATCCCTCCTATTGAGCTAGATCGATCCGACTCCTAGAGTTGGATCTATCGGACTCAAAAATAGCCAGAGAAGGTGGATTTTTATGCGTCCGATCGATCCAGCACTTAAAGTTCGATCGATCGGACTTGGGAATTAAAGGGTGACAGAACGTATGCTTTTTAGAGGAACATAGTTCGATCGATCGGACCATCGATCGAACACGGGAAGAGCCAGAGACGAAGGATTTTTACGAAATCGATCGATCCGACTCCCTTAGTCCGATCGATCGGGCTCGGGCGTGAATAGAAGTTGAAGATTTTAATGAGACCGATCGATCCAGCATCCAAGGTCCAATCGATCGGACTTTCCCAGTAACAAAAATCAACGATTGTGATCTAATCCGAGGGTGGATACAATTGAGGCTATAAATAGGACTCTTTCTAGGGTTTGAGGGGGGATTTCTTGGACACTTTTGGCTACTCTTTCTCCTCTTTTATATTTTTTCTAGGTTTTCTTTTGCTTTATGAAATCTTTTGGAGGATTGTTCTTGATGGCCCTGCGTGGCTAAATCTTGATCCTTGGTCGAGGAGATTGAAACCTCGAAATCAATGAAACTGTGAGATCTAATTTATTTTATTGTTCAGTTTATACATGAGTATTGGATGTTCTTCTGAGATTAAATCTTCATGATTACCTTGTCTAATTGTTAGGAGGCCTACTAGTTTATTATTCATGGTGATCTACCGCTAGGTTTGATATCAAATCCGGAATTGTTTGATCCCTCTAATCTGCGAAGCAACTAGGATCTAATAATTTACTGCTGATCAGATCTTGTTAGATCTTAGGAAGAATATTCAACTAGATTAAATGCAACCGCTTGTGCTTGTGTTGTTTAGCTTCATCGATCTCCCTATTCTTAATGCTGCTACTAGATTAAATCTATAGCGCTTGTCTTAGGTTGTCTAGTAGTTAGGGTTGATTAGATCGCTTGTTTCTAATTAACTATGATCGAGGAGAGCTTCGAATTTAATTCGGACGATGAATATTCATGGTATAAATTGATTGATACTTGCATCTATGATCAGTTATTGGATTCCGATGGTGGATGTTGACTCAGACCAAGGTTTGTTCTCTTGATTCAACTTGTTCCTTCACTTTAGATTATTTCTTTACTGTTTTCCTCACATTTAAAACCCCCCATCTTTGTTCACTGAGCCCAAAACTAGGCTAAACACTCTTCGTGGGATCGACTCGTACTCGCACTTCTACATTCATTTTAACGGGTATTGGTTTTATTTTTGAGTGCCTGCGACAGCACATCAAATTTTGGCGCCGTTGTCGGGGAGTGATTCTAGTTAATTTTTGTGTTTATTGTGATCCTTATTTTCATAAAAAAAAGTGTTATTCGAATTTTCTTGATTTCTTTTTCTCGTTTTGCCGGAATCCTCTTGATTGTTTATGAGTATAGCTCGATCTTTTAATCAAGGTGATTTACAGTACGACCCAGAGATAGAAAGAACTTTGCGCAGGTTAAGAAGGGAAGCTCGGATAAATCCTGAGGAGGACGATTTGGCTCTTGACCACGTATTTATCAGTGATTCTGAATTAGAGGAGGAAGTCATGGCCGGAAATCGGACTTTGAAAGAGCTTGCAGCCCCAGATTTGAATCAACAACCCTTATGCATTACATTTCCTACTTTGGATGTTGCTACTACTTTTGAATTAAAATCTGGACTAATACACCTCTTACCCACTTTTCATGGACTTTCAGGCGAGGATCCTCACAAGCATTTAAAGGAGCTTCATGTTGTGTGCACAAGTATGAAACCCATGGGGGTGACTGAAGATCAAATCAAATTGAGAGCCTTCCCATTTTCTTTGAAGGATTCGGCTAAGGATTGGCTTTATTATTTACCATCTGGGAGTATTACTACATGGAACGAGATGAAGAGGTTGTTTTTAGAGAAGTATTTTCCAGCCTCAAGAGCGGCCAACATTAGGAAAGAGATCTGTAGTGTAAGACAACATAATGGAGAATCTCTACATGAATATTGGGAACGTTTTAAGAAATTATGTGCAAGCTGTCCCCATCATCAAATTAGTGAGCAATTACTTATGCAATATTTTTATGAGGGCTTACTAACCAATGACAGGAGTATGATTGATGCAGCTAGTGGAGGAGCTTTGGTGGATAAAACTCCTGAAGCCGCGAGGAACTTGATTGCAAATATGGCAGCTAATTCTCAACAATTTAATACTAGACTTGATTCTTATTCAAAAAATGTTAATGAGGTAAATGTTTCATCTCTTGAACAACAGATTGCGAGTCTAACTACTCTTGTTCGTCAAATGGCTGTAGGTAACATGCAAACAGCGAAGGTTTGTGGAATTTGCTCGGTGGCGGGACATCCAACCGATATGTGCCCAACTCTTCAAGAGGAGCCCATTGAACAAGTAAATGCAGCTGGGAGTTTTCCAGGACCACCGCAGAGGAAGTATGATCCCTATTCAAACACGTATAATCCGGGATGGAGGGATCACCCCAATCTCAACTATGGGAATCCACAAGTGAATCAGCCTACAACTCAATTTCGCCCAACTGGACAGCAATATCAACAATATAGACCGCCATACCCCCCGAGACCACAACAAAATCCAACTCCGAATTCTGGTATGTATTTAGAAGATATTGTTAATTCCCTTGCTACTAGTGCTATGCAACTTCAACAGGATACAAAACAATTTAAACAAGATACAAAACAATTTCAACAAGACGCAAAGGCCAGTATCCAAGGTTTGGAACATCAAATGGGCCAGATGGCGTCAGCAATTAGCAAGCTAGAGGCGCAGAATTCGGGAAAATTACCTTCTCAAACGGTAAAAAATCCAAGAGAGAATGCAAGTGCAATCATTTTGAGAAGTGGTAAAGAACTTGAGACTCCAATAAAGGAAATTCCTACATCGTCTGTGCAAGGAAAAGAGCAAGATATTGTCACGGACAAAATCTTTCCCGATGACGACGACGTACCTAAACGTAAGTTTCCACCTCTTTCTGATTATAAACCTCCTTTTCCTCAGGCTTTGACAGAATCAAGAAAATATGAGAAGAATTCAGATCTATATGAGACTTTTCGCCGATGCGAGGAAAATATTTCACTCTTAGATGCTCTTAAATAAGTACCTCGTTATGCTAAATTCTTGAAAGAATTGTGCACAATTAAGAGGAAGCAGAAACTTAAAGGATGTGAGAAGGTGAAAGTAGGGGAAAATGTTTCTGCAATTCTTCAAAGAAAAATTCCTACGAAGTGTAGGGATCCAGGTATGTTTACTATCCCATGTACAATTGGTAAAACCAAATTTGAGAAAGCTATGTTAGATTTGGGAGCTTCTATCAATGTCATGCCATATTCTATATATTCTTCTTTAAAACTTGGGCCTTTGAATGAAACTGGTGTTGTGATTCAATTGGCTGACAGATCTAACGCCTATCCTAAAGGTGTAGTTGATGATATTCTTGTGCAGGTCAATGATTTAGTTTTCCCTGCTGATTTTTATGTGCTTGATATGGAGAATGGTGATCATAGTACTCCTATTTTGTTGGGAAGACCTTTCTTGAAGACATCCAAGACTAAGATAGATGTCCATAGTGGCACACTTACCATGGAATTTGATGGTGAAACTGTTAAGTTTAATATTTATGATGCCATGAAATATCCTGCTGATGATTGTTCAGTGTATTCAATTGATGTGATTGATTATTTATCACAGGAAGTTTTTGAACTTAGTGATAAAGATGAATTGGAAGTGGCTATTAGCAAATCTCTTGAGGAAGAAAATGGAGAGCTATCTTTGAGTACTAATTTGCAGGAAACTGTTGCAACACTGAATGATTTTTCGATAATTCTGCAATCAGGTAACGATTCTTCTAGTTTATTACCTGTATCTAATGAGAAATCATTACCTTCTGAATTGCAAGCACCTATTCCAGATCTGAAACCTCTTCCTAATCATCTTAAATATGCTTTTCTTGGAAATGAAGGAGTATTACCAGTGATTATCTCCAATAACCTTAGTGCACCACAGGAAGAAAGACTTGTGCAGGTTCTTAAGGAGCATAAGACAGCTATTGGTTGGACAATTGCAGACATCAAGGGAATCAGTCCAAGTACATGTATGCATCGTATCTTGCTTGAAGAGGGAGCGAAACCTTCCCGCTAACCACAAAGAAGGTTAAATCCGCCCATGATGGATGTTGTAAAGAAGGAGATCCTCAAACTGCTTGAAGTTGGAGTGATCTATCCTATTTCGGATAGCACTTGGGTTAGTCCAGTTCAAGTTGTTCCTAAAAAGACAGGAATAACCGTGGTGTGAAATCACAAAGATGAGTTAGTTCCCACCCGTGTGCAAAATGGGTGGAGGGTTTGTATTGATTATAGAAAATTAAATGCCATAACCCGCAAGGACCACTTTCCTTTACCTTTTATTGATCAAATGCTTGAAAGGTTAGCTGGTCATTCTTATTATTGTTTTCTTGATGGTTATTCAGGGTATTTTCAGATTGCAATTGCCCCTGAAGATCAGGAAAAGACGACGTTCACATGCCCATTTTGAACTTTTGCATATCGTCGCATGCCTTTTGGTCTTTGCAACGCCTCAGCTACTTTCCAAAGGTGTATGGTTAGTATATTCTCAGATTATATTGAACAGATCATAGAGGTTTTTATGGATGATTTCACAGTTTATGGAAACTCTTTTGATAATTGTTTACATAACCTTACACTTGTTCTTCAAAGATGCATAGAAACTAGCCTTGTGTTAAATTCTGAGAAATGTCATTTCATGGTTGAACAAGGTATAGTTTTGGGTCATGTTGTTTCATCTAAAGGAATTGAGGTTGATAAAGCTAAAGTTGATGTCATTCAATCTTTACCTTATCCCACTAGTGTGCGGGAAGTTCGTTCTTTTCTTGGACACGCAGGTTTTTACCGAAGATTCATCAAAGACTTCTCCAAAATAGCATTACCGTTGTGCACGTTGTTACAAAAGGACAAGGCTTTTGAGTTCAATGAAGCATGCAAAAAAGCATTTGATAAGCTGAAGGAATTGTTGACTTCTACTCCAATTATTCAACCCCCAGACTGGAGCGTTCCTTTCGAGATAATGTGTGATGCAAGTGATTATGCAGTGGGCGCAGTTTTGGGTCAAAAGATTGGAAGAGCTTCTCATGCAATTTACTATGCTTCCAAGACTTTGGATGATGCCCAGAGAAATTATTCCACAACTGAAAAAGAACTTTTAGCTGTAGTGTTTGCTTTAGAAAAATTTCGTTCTTATTTACTTGGTACTAAAGTCATTGTTTATTCTGATCATGCAGCCCTTCGTTATTTAATGACGAAGAAGGAGGCAAAGCCGAGATTAATCCGATGGATACTTCTCTTGAGTGAATTTGATTTGGAGATAAAAGACAAAAGAGGAACAGAAAATCGAGTTGCAGATCATCTGAGTCGGTTAGTTAATGTGGAGGATAAACTTCGTCTACAGGAAACATTCCTTGATGAACAATTGTTTTCTGCAACTGTGACATTACCTTGGTATGCAAATATTGTGAATTATTTGGTTACTAATATGTTACCTTCTGAATTGTCTAAGGCTCAAAGAGATAAGATTAAAAATGATGCTAAATATTATGTGTGGGATGACCCATATTTATGGAAGCATTGTGCAGATCAAGTAATAAGAAGGTGCGTTCCTGAAAGTGAAATTATTTCTATACTCACTTTTTGTCATTCTTATGCTTGTGGAGGTCACTTTGGAGTTAAGAGAACGGCCAGAATAGTGTTAGAATGTGGTTTCTATTGGCCTTCTTTATTTCGAGATTCATATTTTCTTTGTAAATCATGCGAGAATTGTCAAAAGACAGGTAATATATCCCAAAGGAATGAGATGCCACAAACCCCCATATTATTTTGCGAAATTTTTGATGTTTGGGGCATTGATTTCATGGGTCCGTTCCCTATATCTTTTGGTTATATTTATATTCTACTTGATGTGGATTATGTTTCAAAATGGGTAGAAGCTAAAGCTACTAGGACTGATGATTCTAAAGTTGTTGCAGATTTTATCAAGTCTAACATATTATCCAGGTTTGGAATTCCAAGAGCTTTCATAAGTGATCGAGGCACTCACTTTTGCAATCGAACTGTTGAGGCGTTACTAAGGAAGTACCATGTGACCCATAAGGTGTCAACCGCCTATCATCCGCAAACGAGTGGACAAGCGGAAGTGTCAAATCGAGAGATCAAGTCCATCATTGAAAAGACGGTAAATCCAAATAGAAAAGATTGGAGTTTGCGTTTGGATGATGCGTTGTGGGCATATAGGACTGCATATAAGACACCCATCGGTATGTCACCTTATCGCTTGATATTTGGGAAACCATGTCACCTTCCAGTTGAGTTAGAACATAAAGCTTATTGGGCTATCAAGAGCTTTAATATGAACGTGGATGAGAGTGGAGAACACAGGAAGTTGCAACTGCAAGAATTAGAGGAAATTCGCAATGATGCCTATGAGAGCGCTAGGATTTACAAGGAAAAGACAAAAGCTTTTCATGATAAGATGATCTCTAGAAAGGAGTTTAAAGTTGGTCAAAAAGTTCTCCTTTACCAATCACGCTTACGTTTGTTTCCAGGTAAGTTGTGTTCTCGTTGGATTGGACCTTTTATTGTTACTAATGTTTTTTCTCATGGTGCAGTTGAAATTCAAAGTTTAGCCACTTCCAAAATGTTTACGGTGAATGGCCATCGACTTAAACCTTTCTATGAAGGCGTTCCCACAGAAAAATTGGAAAAATTGGACCTTGAGGAACCAACTTATACTGATTGAAGAAGAAAGTATGAAGTCGAGCCAATGACAATAACCAAAGGCGCTGCTTGGGAGGCAACCCAAGGGGAGTTCGTTCCTTTCTCTTTTTATTTTCGCATTTCCATTTTAGTTATTTTAGCTTTTCTTTGCATTCCACCTTCCATTGGGGACAATGTCAGTTTCAAGTGTGGGGGAGGAGGTCTAGGTTGCATTTGCCATGAGCGAGAACCAGTTAAGCTTGACATATTCATAACATGATTGAATGAGTAATTTTGCGACTTAGAATTAATTAGTTGAGTTATTTTCCTTGAGATGGGAGTGACTAAATGAGTAGACAAAAGCTGGTGAGATTTTGAGCCTTTAGACTGACACATTCATATCAGTCTCACTATTTTCTTTCATGAGAGTTATTCTTCCATGGATTTGTTTCTCTAGAACTTGCTTTGATTCTATTCGAGGTCACATTGACACATGCAGACATGAATATGATTAAGGCCATTTTTTTTTTAAGCTACATAAGATAAATAGCCTACCTTGTGATTAATTTTTCCTTTTGCTAAACACCTTTGAGCTTTATTGACTTCATTGTTAACCCACATTACAAGCCTTAAACCTGAAAAATATTTCAGTTACCCAAGCCATGAAACTAGTGGAGCATTGATCATTATTATGACATGTATGGGTGCAAAAGTTCAAGTGTGGGGGTGTTTGGATTTGAGGTTTGGCTATATTTGAAAAAAAAAAGAAAAAAAAAGAAAAGAAAGTGAAGGAGGAAATTGTTTCTCATGTTACAAAATGTGTTTATGAATCCTCCCAATAGTTCCGTATGATATCTACAAAGGTGGAAGTTTTTGCAAAAGATTGTTCACTATTTCAGTTAAAAAGTATTCCTTTGAACAATCTCTTTGCCAATGTGGTAATGTTTTATGGGCTGAGTATGTTAAAGCTATGTTGAAGAAAGTTGTTGAATGGAGTGATTGGTTGTACATGTCTTATTGATGCATTTTTGCTCCATTAGTTCCATTGGCTTTTGAGCTACATTCCCTAATATTTCCCACCTTAATCCTGGACCCCATTACAACCTTTTGAAGTCCTTATGATTTGTGTGATGCATGTGATTCTAGTGGTGGAGAATGAGAAGATATGCAAGCTTATGGTAGATCATTTTCATTGGAATGAATTTGAGTGAAATACATACCCTTCAAACACATGAGAGTTGAGTGTTTATTTCCGTGAGGTCTACTTATTTATTTTACTTCATCTTCAAGTGAAAATGCTTATTAATTGATTTTTAAGTTGTTTAAAAATGTTTGTTCATGATATGTTATGAGTTGCGAAGAGCTTGATTGTTCTTTGTTGATGGCGTTGCAACCTTGATATCTTGAGTAGAGTGAATTTTAGTTTTGCCCGAGGACGAGCAAAAGCTAAGTGTGGGGGAATTTGATGAGAATGCATAATGTTATATTTTTATCCCTTAATACTTAGTCTCCTGTGCTTATTTAGTTCCTAAATACACTCATTATTCTTATATTTTGATTTAGGATGCAATGGAAGTCCTTAAGTCGAAAAGAAGCTGAAAAGAGTGTTTGGATCAACTTTAAAGATTTATCTGTACCTGCTCATGAAGAACCAGAGAATGTGCCATACATGGTTGGAAAGCTCTTGAAGTCTAGATTCTGGAGAATTTTACGGTTCGTGATTCTGAGTTTCCTAGAGGAAGTTACGACAATTTCAGTACCGATGCGCAGTCTGAATGGCAGAAAGGAAAATAAGCTGGAAGTCCGAGCGAAGGTCCGATCGATCGGACCTGGCAAAACTGTGACAGAACATGTAGTTTTTGGCTGAATATGGTTCGATCGATCGAACCATCCCTCCTATTGAGCTAGATCGATCCGACTCCTAGAGTTGGATCTATCGGACTCAAAAATAGCCAGAGAAGGTGGATTTTTATGCGTCCGATCGATCCAGCACTTAAAATTCGATCGATCGGACTTGGGAATTAAAGGGTGACAGAACGTATGCTTTTTAGAGGAACATAGTTCGATCGATCGGACCATCGATCGAACTCGGGAAGAGCCAGAGACGAAGGATTTTTATGAAATCGATCGATCCGACTCCGTTAGTCCGATCGATCGGGCTCGGGCGTGAATAGAAGTTGAAGATTTTAATGAGACCGATCGATCCAGCATCCAAGGTCCAATCGATCGGACTTTCCCAGTAACAAAAATCAACGATTGTGATCTAATCCGAGGGTGGATACAATTGAGGCTATAAATAGGACTCTTTCTAGGGTTTGAGGGGGGATTTCTTGGACACTTTTGGCTACTCTTTCTCCTCTTTTATATTTTTTCTAGGTTTTCTTTTGCTTTATGAAATCTTTTGGAGGATTGTTCTTGATGGCCCTGCGTGGCTAAATCTTGATCCTTGGTCGAGGAGACTGAAACCTCGGAATCAATGAAACTGTGAGATCTAATTTATTTTTATTGTTCAGTTTATACATGAGTATTGGATGTTCTTCTGAGATTAAATCTTCATGATTACCTTGTCTAATTGCTAGGAGGCCTACTAGTTTATTATTCATGGTGATCTACCGCTAGGTTTGATATCAAATCCGGAATTATTTGATCCCTCTAATCTGCGAAGCAACTAGGATCTAATAATTTACTGCTGATCAGATCTTGTTAGATCTTAGGAAGAATATTCAACTAGATTAAATGCAACCGCTTGTGCTTGTGTTGTTTAGTTTCAACGATCTCCCTATTCTTAACGCTGCTACTAGATTAAATCTACAGCGCTTGTCTTAGGTTGTCTAGTAGTTAGGGTTGATTAGATCGCTTGTTTCTAATTAACTATGATCGAGGAGAGCTTCGAATTTAATTCGCACGATGAATATTCATGGTATAAATTGATTGATACTTGCATCTATGATCAGTTATTGGATTCCGATGGTGGATGTTGACTCAGACCAAGGTTTGTTCTCTTGATTCAACTTGTTCCTTCACTTTAGATTATTTTCTTTACTGTTTTCCTCACGTTTAAAACCCCCCATCTTTGTTCACTGAGCACAAAACTAGGCTAAACACTCTTCGTGGGATCGACTCATACTCGCACTTCTACATTCATTTTAACGGGTATTGGTTTTATTTTTGAGTGCCTGCGACAACACATCACATTGATCAAGGAGAAACTGATGGAGAGTTATCTCATACAAGAGAGAAGATCATGAGCTTCCGTGGACAGACGACGACCCCTGATGTAGAACTATCGTCACTTGCTGAGCCTGGGAGTATCCCTGAGGGGACAAAGATTAATGAAATGGGTTTATCTCTTGTTGTTGAGCCTAAGAGTCTTCCTGAGAAGGCAAAGACAACTGAGGTGGAGCTGCCCTCGGCTGGCGGGTCTGAGCGTCCTCCTGAGAAGACAACCATTGTGAATGGGGATACAAACAATGCTCCCCCCGACTCCGCTCCTTTTCATTAGAAGATAGCTGAAATTTATAGAGCCACTGAGAAGCAGTTATTGGAGGTTTTCCTACCTATACTGACCAATTGCCAGGACCCTGAGGAGTTAAGCCGACATGTTTCATCGTTGTTGCAGGCACTACCTGACTATGCCTTGGGGTCATCATCTCTCAAAGGGACTTTGCAGTCTCTTCAATCACAAATTTCTCATTATCAGGCTGAGTGTCAAGATGAGGAAAAGCAAGTCAAGGATTGCAAAACAGATATGGAGGACTTTGTACAAGCCATAGAGACGTCCAAGTTGAAGCTGGAAGAGATATCAGACCGCCGCCGAGTTACGCTTGAGGATAGGCAACACCTTGAGGCAGTAATAAAGGTTCTTGACGAGAAGGATGTCGATTTGATAAGAGCTGAAGGGGAATGGACAACATCACTCAAGAAGATGCATGAAGGCCATGATGAGGCAGTCCATCGTTTTGAGATTCTTCAAGTCACACATGGTGACTTACAAGCTCAGTTGGAGAGTTCCTATGAGACTTTGAGGTGCTGGGGCTCATAGAGTCTCATTCATCTTTTTTTTATTATTTTTTTATTTTTTATTTTTGGACAGCAAACTTGAGTTAAGGTTAAACTCATAGAGCGTAGAAAACTTAGATTTCTGTAGTTTGGGATCTTTTATTGAGTTTGATTTTCATTTTGATTTTTTTTTCATGTGTTCATAACTTTGCTTTCATATGAATGCTTTGCTTTGCTTTCTTTCACAAGGCTTATAAGTTTATGCTCACGAAGTTTGGAACATGATGATTGGAACTTGTGCTGATGGAACTCCCAAGTTCTTTGCTCTTGCATAGATATTTTGGACTTACTTTCCATTCATAAGACTTGGAACATACATGTGTTATCTGTTTAGGTCCGTGAAGCTTGGGGTATGATGCGCTAATAGTTTAGGCTCATGAAGCTTGGAGCACTATGTTGAGAACTTGTGCTCATGGAGCTTTCAAGTTTTTATGCTTTTAGTTTATACTTGTGAAGCTTGGAGTGTAGTCGCTTGCAGTTTAGGCCCGTGAAGCTTGGGGCACTATGTTGAGAACTTGTGCTCATGGAGCTTTCAAGTTTTTATGCTTTTAGTTTATACTCGTGAAGTTTAGAGTGTAGTTTCTTGCAGTTTAGGCCCATGAAGCTTGGGGCACTATGTCATCTTAAGCATAATATCGCTTTAGGAATTTACCGTTTACTGGAGGCGGGGTGTATTCGCCATCCAGAGACGTGATTGTATAAGCTCCGTTAGAATAGACCTCTTGAACTATGAAGGGTCTCTCCCATGGGCTCGAATTTTCCTTGTATCCTCCTTGTGACGACCATGGGTCGAATGACAGCGAGAACAAGGTCTCCAATCTTGAACGAGCGACACTTCACTTTTTTATCAAAGGCTCTAGAGATCCTCGCTTGGTACACCTCCAAATTTTGTTGGGCTTCCAAGCGTTTCTCTTCTAAATTGTCGAGTTCTTCGAGTCTCAACTTAGCTGTTTGGTCTTCTGTCAACTCTTCTTGCAGAGCTACTCTGAGAGAAGGAATTTGCACTTCAAGGGGAAGGACTGCTTCACCTCTGAAGACCAGAGAATACGGGGTTGCTGATGAGAATGCATAATGTTATATTTTTATCCCTTAATATTTAGTCTCCTATGCTTATTTAGTTCCTAAATACACTCATTATTCTTATATTTTGATTTAGGATGCAATTGAAGTCCTTAAGTCGAAAAGAAGCTGAAAAGAGTGCATGGATCAATTTTAAAGATTTATCTGTACCTTCTCATGAAGAACCAGAGGATGTGCCATACATGGTTGGAAAGCTCTTGAAGTCTAGATTCTGGAGAATTTTACGGTTCATGATTTCGAGTTTCCTAAAGGAAGTTACGGCAATTTCAGTACCGATGCGCAGTCTGAATGGCAGAAAGGAAAATAAGCTGGAAGTCCGAGCGATCCACCGATCGATCGGACCACGCAAAAACGTGACAGAACATGTGTTTTTCAGCCACAACACATCCGATCGATCCCTCTATCGCTCCTACGGGGTCCGATCGATCCGACACCAATGGTCCGATCGATCGGACTCGGAAAAAGTCAAAAACAGCATATTTTTACTCAACCAGTCGATCCAGCACTTAAAGTTCGATCGATCGGACTTGGGAATTAAAGGGCTTGTCTTAGGTTGTCTAGTAGTTAGGGTTGATTAGATCGCTTGTTTCTAATTAACTATGATCGAGGAGAGCTTCGAATTGAATTCGGACGGTGAATATTCATAGTATAAATTGATTGATACTTGCATCTATGATCAGTTATTGGATTCCGATGGTGGATGTTGACTCAGACCAAGCATTGTTCTCTTGATTTAACTCGTTTCTTCGCTTTAGATTATTTCTTTACTGTTTTTCCTCACGTTTAAAACCCCCCATCTTTGTTCACTTAGCACAAAACTAGGCTAAACACTCTTCGTGGGATTGACTCGTACTCGCACTACAACATTCATTTTAACGGGTATTGGTTTTATTTTTGAGTGCCTGCGACGGCACATCAAATTTTGGCGCCGTTGTCGGGGAGTGAATCTAGTTGATTTTTGTGTTTATTGTGATCTTTATTTTCAAAAAAAAAAAGAGTTATTCGAATTTTCTTGATTTCTTTTTCTCGTTTTGCCGGAATCCTCTTGATTGTTTATGAGTATAGCTCGATCTTTTAATCAAAGTGATTTACAGTACGACCCAGAGATAGAAAGAACTTTGCGGAGGTTAAGGAGGGAAGCTCGGATAAATCCTGAGGAGGACGATTTGGCTCTTGACCACGTATTTATCAGTGATTCTGAATTAGAGGAGGAAGTCATGGCCGGAAATCGGACTTTGAAAGAGCTTGCAGCCCCAGATTTGAATCAACAACCCTTATGCATTACATTTCCTACTTTGGATGTTACTACTACTTTTGAATTAAAATCTGGACTAATACACATCTTACCCACTTTTCATGGACTTTCAGGTGAGGATCCTCACAAGCATTTAAAGGAGCTTCATGTGGTGTGCACAAGTATGAAACCTATGGGGGTGACTGAAGATCAAATCAAATTGAGAGCCTTCCCGTTTTCTTTGAAGGATTCGGCTAAGGATTAGCTTTATTATTTACCATCTGGGAGTATTACTACATGGAATGAGATGAAGAGGTTGTTTTTAGAGAAGTATTTTCCAGCCTCAAGAGTGGCCAACATTAGGAAAGAGATCTGTGGTGTAAGGCAACATAATGGAGAATCTCTACATGAATATTGGGAACGTTTTAAGAAATTATGTGCAAGCTGTCCCCATCATCAAATTAGTGAGCAATTACTTATTCAATATTTTTATGAGGGCTTACTAACCAATGACAGGAGTATGATTGATGCAGCTAGTGGAGGAGCTTTGGTGGATAAAACTTCTGAAGCCGCGAGGAACTTGATTGCAAATATGGCAGCTAATTCTCAACAATTTAATACTAGACTGGATTCTTATTCAAAACATGTTAATGAGGTAAATGTTTCATCTCTTGAACAACAGATTGCGAGTCTAACTTCTCTTGTTCGTCAAATGGCTGTAGGTAATATGCAGACAGCGAAGGTTTGTAGAATTTGCTCGGTGGCGGGACATCCAACCGATATGTGCACATTGAACAAGTAAATGCAGCTGGGAGTTTTCCAGGACCACCGCAAAGGAAGTATGATCCCTATTCAAACATGTATAATCTGGGATGGAGGGATCACCCCAATCTCAACTATGGGAATCCACAAGTGAATCAACCTACAACTCAATTTCGCCCAACTGGACAGCAATATCAACAATATAGACAGCCATACCCCCCGAGACCACAACAAAATCCAACTCCGAATTCTGGTATGTCTTTAAAAGATATTGTAAATTCCCTTGCTACTAGTGCTATGCAATTTCAACAGGATACAAAACAATTTCAACAAGATACAAAACAATTTCAACAAGACGCAAAGGCCAGTATCCAAGGTTTGGAACATCAAATGGGCCAGATGGCGTCAGCAATTAGCAAGCTAGAGGCGCAGAATTCGGGAAAATTACCTTCTCAAACGGTAATAAATCCAAGAGAGAATGCAAGTGCAATCATTTTGAGAAGTGGTAAAGAACTTGAGACTCCAATAAAGGAAGTTCCTACATCGTCTGTGTAAGGAAAAGAGCAAGACATCGTCGCGGACAAAATCTTTTCTGATGACGACGACGTACCTAAACGTAAGTTTCCACCTCTTTCTGATTATAAACCTGTACCTCCTTTTCCTCAGGCTTTAACAGAATCAAGAAAATATGAGAAGAATTCAGATCTATATGAGACTTTTCGCCGATGCGAGGTAAATATTCCACTCTTAGATGCTCTTAAACAAGTATCTCGTTATGCTAAATTCTTGAAAGAATTGTGCACAATTAAGAGGAAGCAGAAACTTAAAGGATGTGAGAAGGTGAAAGTAGGGGAAAATGTTTCTGCAATTCTTCAAAGAAAAATTTGAGAAAGCTATGTTAGATTTGGGAGCTTCTATCAATGCCATGCCATATTCTATATATTCTTCTTTAAAACTTGGGTCTTTGAATGAAACTGGTGTTGTGATTCAACTGGCTGACAGATCTAACGCCTATCCTAAAGGTGTAGTTGAAGATATTCTTGTGCAGGTCAATGATTTAGTTTTCCCTGCTGATTTTTATGTGCTTGATATGGAGAATGGTGATCATAGTACTCCTATTTTGTTGGGAAGACCTTTCTTGAAGACATCCAAGACTAAGATAGATGTCCATAGTGGCACACTTACCATGGAATTTGATGGTGAAACTGTTAAGTTTAATATTTATGATGTCATGAAATATCCTGCTGATGATTGTTCAGTGTATTCAGTTGATGTGATTGATTATTTATCACAGGAAGTTTTTGAACTTAGTGATAAAGATGAATTGGAAGTGGCTATTAGCAAATCTCTTGAGGAAGAAAATGAGGAGCTATCTTTGAGTACTAATTTGCAGGAAACTGTTGCAACACTGAATGATTTTTCGATAATTCAGCAATCAGGTAACGATTCTTCTAGTTCATTACCTGTATCAAATGAGAAAGCATTACCTTCTGAATTGCAAGCACCTATTCCAGATCTGAAACCTCTTCCTAATCATCTTAAATATGCTTTTCTTGGAGATGAAGGAGTATTACCAGTGATTATCTCCAATAACCTTAGTGCACCACAGGAAGAAAAACTTGTGCAGGTTCTTAAGGAGCATAAGACAGCTATTGGTTGGACAATTGCAGACATCAAGGGAATCAGTCCAAGTACATGTATGCATCGTATCTTGCTTGAAGAGGGAGCGAAACCTTCCCGCCAACCACAAAGAAGGTTAAATCCGCCCATGATGGATGTTGTAAAGAAGGAGATCCTCAAACTGCTTGAAGTTGGAGTGATCTATCCTATTTCGGATAGCACTTGGGTTAGTCCAGTTCAAGTTGTTCCTAAAAAGACAGGAATAACCGTGGTGAGAAATCACAAAGATGAGTTAGTTCCCACCCGTGTGCAAAATGGGTGGAGGGTTTGTATTGATTACAGAAAATTAAATGCTATAACCTGCAAGGACCACTTTCCTTTACCTTTTATTGATCAGATGCTTGAAAGGTTAGCTGGTCATTCTTATGATTGTTTTCTTGATGGTTATTCAGGGTATTTTCAGATTGCAATTGCCCCTGAAGATCAGGAAAAGACGACGTTCACATGCCCATTTGGAACTTTTGCATATCGTCGCATGCCTTTTGGTCTTTGCAACGCCCCAGCTACTTTCCAAAGGTGTATGGTTAGTATATTCTCAGATTATATTGAACAGATCATAGAGGTTTTTGTGGATGATTTCACAGTTTATGGAAACTCCTTTGATAATTGTTTACATAACCTTACACTTGTTCTTCCAAGATGCATAGAAACTAGCCTTGTGTTAAATTCTGAGAAATGTCATTAAATGGTTGAACAAGGTATAGTTTTGGGTCATGTTGTTTCATCTAAAGGAATTGAGGTTGATAAAGCTAAAGTTGATGTCATTCAATCTTTACCTTATCCCACTAGTGTGCGGGAAGTTCGTTCTTTTCTTGGACATGCAGGTTTTTACCGAAGATTCATCAAGGACTTCTCCAAAATAGCATTACCGTTTTGCACGTTGCTACAAAAGGACAAGGCTTTTGAGTTCGATGAAGCATGCAAAAAGGCATTTGATAAGCTGAAGGAATTGTTGACTTCTACTCCAATTATTCAACCCCCAGACTGGAGCGTTCCTTTCGAGATAATGTGTGATGCAAGTGATTATGCAGTGGGCGAATTTTGGGTCAAAAAATTGGAAGAGCTTCTCATGCAATTTACTATGCTTCCAAGACTTTGGATGATGCCCAGGGAAATTATTCTACAACTGAAAAAGAACTTTTAGCTGTAGTGTTTGCTTTAGAAAAATTTCGTTCTTATTTACTTGGTACTAAAGTCATTGTTTATTCTGATCATGCAGCCCTTCGTTATTTAATGACGAAGAAGGAGGCAAAACCGAGATTAATCCGATGGATACTTCTCTTGAGTGAATTTGATTTGGAGATAAAAGACAAAAGAGGAACAGAAAATCGAGTTGCAGATCATCTGAGTCGGTTAGTTCATATGGAGGATGAACTTCGTCTATAGGAAACATTCCCTGATGAACAATTGTTTTCTGCAACTGTGACATTACCTTGGTATGCAAATATTGTGAATTATTTGGTTACTAATATGTTACCTTCTGAATTGTCTAAGGCTCAAAGAGATAAGATTAAAAGTGATGCTAAATATTATGTGTGGGATGACCCATATTTATGGAAGCATTGTGCAGATCAAGTAATAAGAAGGTGCGTTCCTGAAAGTGAAATTATTTCTATACTCACTTTTTGTCATTCTTATGCTTGTGGAGGTCACTTTGGAGTTAAGAGAACGGCCAGAAAAGTGTTAGAATGTGGTTTCTATTGGCCTTCTTTATTTCGAGATTCATACTTTCTTTGTAAATCATGCGAAAATTGTCAAAAGACAGGTAATATATCCCAAAGGAATGAGATGCCACAAACCCCCATATTATTTTGTGAAATTTTTGATGTTTGGGGCATTGATTTCATGGGTCCGTTCCCTATATCTTTTGGTTATGTTTATATTCTACTTGCTGTGGATTATGTTTAAAAATGGGTAGAAGCTAAAGCTACCAGAACTGATGATTCTAAAGTTGTTGCAGATTTTATCAAGTCTAACATATTATCCAGGTTTGGAATTCCAAGAGCTTTCATAAGTGATCGAGGCACGCACTTTTGCAATCGAACTGTGGAGGCGTTGCTAAGGAAGTACCATGTGACCCATAAGGTATCAACCGCCTATCATCCGCAAACGAGTGGACAAGCGGAAGTGTCAAATCGAGAGATCAAGTCCATCATTGAAAAGACGGTAATCCAAATAGAAAAGATTGGAGTTTGCGTTTGGATGATGCGTTGTGGGCATATAGGACTGCATATAAGACACCCATCGGTATGTCACCTTATCGCTTGGTATTTGGGAAACCATGTCACCTTCCAGTTGAGTTAGAACATAAAGCTTATTGGGCTATCAAGAGCTTTAATATGAACGTGGATGAGAGTGGAGAACACAGGAAGTTGCAACTGCAAGAATTAGAGGAAATTTACAAGGAAAAGACAAAAGCTTTTCATGATAAGATGATCTCTAGAAAGGAGTTTAAAGTTGGTCAAAAAGTTCTCCTTTACCAATCACGCTTACGTTTGTTTCCAGGTAAGTTGCGTTCTCGTTGGATTGGACCTTTTATTGTTACTAATGTTTTTTCTCATGGTGCTGTTGAAAATCAAAGTTTAGCCACTTCCAAAATGTTTACGGTGAATGGCCATCGACTTAAACCTTTCTATGAAGGCGTTCTAACAGAAAAGTTGGAAAAATTAGACCTTGAGGAGCCAACTTATACTGATTAAAGAAGCAAGTATGAAGTCGAGCCAATGACAATAAACAAAAGCGCTGCTTGGGAGGCAACCCAAGGGGAGTTCGTTCCTTTCTCTTTTTATTTTCGCATTTCCATTTTAGTTATTTTTGCTTTTCTTTGCATTCCACCTTCCTTTGGGGACAATGTCAGTTTCAAGTGTGGGGGAGGAGATCTAGGTTGCATATGCCATGAGCAAGAATTAGTTAAGCTTGACATTTTCATAACATGATTGAATGAGTAATTTTGCGACTTAGAATTAATTAGTTGAGTTATTTTCCTTGAGATGGGAGTGACTAAATGAGTAGACAAAAGCTGGTGAGATTTTGAGCCTTTAGACTGACACATTCATATCAGTCTCACTAATTTCTTTCATGAGAGATATTCTTCCATGGATTTGTTTTTCTAGAACTTGCTTTGATTCTATTCGAGGTCACACATGCAGACATGAACATGATTAAGGCCATTTTTGTTATAAGTTACTTAAGCCAAATAGTCTACCTTGTGATTAATTTTTCCTTTTGCTAAACACCTTTGAGCTTTATTGACTTTATTGTTAACCCACATTACAAGCTTTAAACCTGAAAAAAAAATTATTTCCGTTACCCAAGCCATGAAACTAGTGGAGCATTGATCATTATTATGACATGTATGGGTGCAAAAGTTCATGTGTGGGGGTGTTTGGATTTGTGGTTTGGCTATATTTGAAAAAAAAAAAAGAAAAGAAAAGAAAAGAAAGTGAAGGAGGAAATTGTTTCTCATGTTACAAAATGTGTGTATGAATCCTCCTAATACTCCAAGAAAGGGGTATGTTTATGTATGATCTCTACAAAGGTGCATGTTTTTGCAAAAGATTGTTCACCATTTCAGTTAAAAAGTATTCCTTTGAACAATCTCTTTGCCAATGTGCTAATGTTATATGGTTCGAGTATGTTAAAGCAAAGTTGAGGAAGTTGTTGAATGGAGTGATTGGTTGTACATGTCTTATTGATGCATTTTTCCTCCATTAGTTCCATTGGCTTTTGAGCTACATTCCCAAATATTTCCCACCTTAATCCTGGACCCCATTACAACCTTTTGAAGTCCTTATGATTTGTGTTATGCATGTGATTCTAGTGGCGGAGAATGAGAAGATATGCAAGCTTATGGTAGATCATTTTCATTGGAATGAATTTGAGTGAAATACATGCCCTTCAAACACATGAGAGTTGAGTGTTAATTTCCGTGAGGATCTACTTATTTAGTATGCTTCATCTTCAAGTGAAAATGCTTATTGATTGATTTTTAAGTTGTTTAAAAATGTTTGTTCATGATATGTTATGAGTTGTGAAGAGCTTGATTGTTCTTTGTTGATGGTGTTGCAACCTTGATTTCTTGAGTAGAGTGAATTTTAGTTTTGCCCGAGGACGAGCAAAAGCTAAGTGTGGGGGAATTTGATGAGAATGCATAATGTTATATTTTTATCCCTTAATATTTAGTCTCCTATGCTTATTTAGTTCCTAAATACACTCATTATTCTTATATTTTGATTTAGGATGCAATTGAAGTCCTTAAGTCGAAAAGAAGCTGAAAAGAGTGCATGGATCAACTTTAAAGATTTATCTGTACCTGCTCATGAAGAACCAGAGGATGTTCCATACATGGTTGGAAGGCTCTTGAAGTCTAGATTCTGGAGAATTTTACGGTTCATGATTCCGAGTTTCCTAGAGGAAGTTACGGCAATTTCAGTACCGATGCGCAGTCTGAATGGCAGAAAGGAAAATAAGCTGGAAGTCCGAGCGATCCACCGATCGATCGGACCACGCAAAAACGTGACAGAACATGTGTTTTTCAGCCACAACACATCCGATCGATCCCTCTATCGCTCCTACGGGGTCCGATCGATCCGACACCAATGGTCCGATCGATCGGACTCGAAAAAAGTCAAAAACAGCAGATTTTTACTCAACCAATCGATCCAGCACTTAAAGTTCAATCGATCGGACTTGGGAATTAAAGGGCGACAGAACGTATGCTTTTTAGAGGAACACAGTTCGATCGATCGGACCATCGATCGAACTCGGGAAGAGCCAGAGACGAAGGATTTTTACGAAATAGATCGATCCGACTCCCTTAGTCCGATCGATCGGGCTCGGGCGTGAATAGAAGTTGAAGATTTTAATGAGACCGATCGATCCAGCATCCAAGGTCCGATCGATCGGACTTTCCCAGTAACAAAAATCAACGATTGTGATCTAATCCGAGGGTGGATACAATTGAGGCTATAAATAGGACTGTTTCTAGGGTTTGAGGGGGGATTCTTGGACACTTTTGGCTACTCTTTCTCCTCTTTTATATTTTTTTCTAGGTTTTCTTTTGCTTTATGAAATCTTTTGGAGGATTGTTCTCGATGGCCCTGCGTGGCTAAATCTTGATCCTTGATCGAGGAGACTAAAACCTCGGAATCAATGAAACTGTGAGATCTAATTTATTTTTATTGTTCAGTTTATACATGAGTATTGGATGTTCTTCTGAGATTAAATCTTCATGATTACCTTGTCTAATTGCTAAGAGGCCTACTAGTTTATTATTCATGGTGATCTACCGCTAGGTTTGATATCAAATCTGGAATTGTTTGATCCCTCTAATCTGCGAAGCAACTAGGATCTAATAATTTACTGCTGATCAGATCTTGTTAGATCTTAGGAAGAATATTCAACTAAATTAAATGCAACCGCTTGTGCTTGTGTTGTTTAGCTTCATCGATCTCCCTATTCTTAATGCTGCTACTAGATTAAATCTACAGCGCTTGTCTTAGGTTGTCTAGTAGTTAGGGTTGATTAGATCGCTTGTTTCTAATTAACTATGATCGAGGAGAGCTTCGAATTGAATTCGGACGGTGAATATTCATGGTATAAATTGATTGATACTTGCATCTATGATCAATTATTGAATTCCGATGGTGGATGTTGACTCAGACCAAGGGTTGTTCTCTTGATTTAACTCGTTTCTTCGCTTTAGATTATTTCTTTACTGTTTTTCCTCACGTTTAAAACCCCCCCATCTTTGTTCACTTAGCACAAAACTAGGCTAAACACTATTCGTGGGATCGACTCGTACTCGCACTACTACATTCATTTTAACGGGTATTGGTTTTATTTTTGAGTGCCTGCGACAGCACATCAGTTGCCCCGGTTGTAGTTCTTACGGTGGTGCGATATGCCCATAAGTTCTCCAAGAGTTTCTCGTGCCACTCTTTTTTGTTTTTATGGACCACTTTCTTTAGAAGTTTGCAGAGGATTTTGTTAAAGGCTTCTGCTTGTCCGTTGGCGGCCGCGTTATATGCTGAGGAGAAGTAGTGCTTGATTTTGAACTTAGCACATAGTTTCTCCATGTTTCTATTTTTGAAAGGGTTGCCATTGTCCGAGATGAGTCTAGCAGGGATCCCAAATAGGTATATGACGTGTGTTTTGATGAACTGCACCACCACCTCGCCTTTCACATCCTTCAGGGTTATGACTTCAGCCCATTTGGAGAAGTAATCCGTTGCGGCCAGGATATAACTATGTCCCCTTGATGACGAGGGTTGAACATGGCCTACTACATCCAGTCCCTAGCCTTCAAAAGGCCAGGAGAGACTTGTAGGATGAAGTGGTTCCGGAGGCATATGTATGAAGTCTCCATGGATTTGACACACATGACATCTCTTGGCATAGTCAATAGAGTCACGCACCATGGACGGCGAGTAGTATCCCAAGCGTTTCAACTGGTGATATAGCTTGGGGCCGGATTGGTGTGCTCCGCATATACCCGAATGAACTTCCTCGAGGGCAGATGTTGCTTCCTCATTGGAAAGACATCGTAGTAAAAGTCCATTGAAGGTCCTTCGGTATAGTGTATCATTGATGTATGTATATTTTGTCACTCTCCTTCTCAGCTTTAATCTTTCTTGAGCGTCAGAAGGAAGAGCCCCAGACATAAGATAGTCTAGAAAAGGCGCTCTCCAATCTCTTATTTGAACTTCAGACGTGGAGATGGCATTGATAAGCACTGGTAGCTGTTGGTTCAGTGTTTCTTCAAGGGGAGGGGGAAGGACCCGTCTTTCCTCTATCCTGACTTCTAACACTACTGTGGGTGGGAGAGACATAGCTGCGGCCAAGCTGGCCAACGCATCGGCTTTTTGGTTTTGCGAGTGTGGAACATGTTGAACTTTCAGCTCTTTGAAAGATTTGATGAGTTCTTTGGCTCTATGATGGTATGAGATTAGTTCTCCCTTTTTTGTGGCGTAAATGCCATGGAGTTGATATATGATGAGTTGAGAGTCGCCATATATGGTGAGTGGATCTATCCCCATCTCAGTGGCTATCTCCAGGCCGATTATGAGAGCTTCGTATTCTGCCATGTTGTTTGATGAAGCGGACGTTAACGTGAAGGAGTAGGGGATTAGAGCTTGTTTCGGTGTAACAAAGACCAGTCCTACCCCCGCTCCTAAGCGTCTACATGCTCCATCAAAATACATCTCTTAAGAGGGTTGGACATCGGCCACAAATACTCCTTCATCTGGGAAGTCATCTTTTAGGATTTCGTCATCTGGGACAGGATAGGCGGCTAGAAAGTCTGCCAAGGCTTGACCCTTGACTGCTTTCTACGGGACATATGTTATGTCAAACTGGGACAACAACATGGCCCACTTTGCTAGTCGTCCGAACAAAGTCAATTTTTTAAGTACATATCACAAAGGATCAGCTTTGGATATGAGTTGCACGGGGTGCTCTAGAAGATAGTGGCAGAACTTTTGGGTGACGAACACTAAAGAGAGGCAGATTTTTTCCATTTCTGAGTAGTTGTGTTCGGCTCCGACCAGAGTTCTACTAAGGTAGTAGAGAGCTCTTTCTTTACCTTCATTATCATGTTGCGCCAGCAAAGCACCTAATGATTCAGGCAGAGCTGTCGTGTATAGGATCAAAGGTCTTCCTTTGATGGGGGACGCTAGCACTGGTGGGTTGATGAGATACTCCTTGATTCTTTGGAAGGCATCGTAGCAAGCTCTGTCCCATTTGAAGGGAACTTCCTTTTTCAAGAGATGTGAGAACGGCTTGCAGCGTCCCGCCAGGTAAGATATAAACCTTCGTATATATGCTAGCCGTCCTTGGAGACCTTTCAACTCATGAAGGTTCCGAGGAGGGGGCATTTCCAAAATTGCCTTGATCTTAGAAGGGTTGACCTCAATCCCTCGCTTGCGCACTATAAAGCCAAGGAGCTTTCCGGATGTGACGTCAAAGGCACATTTCATAGGGTTCATCTTTAAGTTATATTGCCTGAGTCTTTGAAAGACTTTGGCTAATTGTTTAAAATGATCTTGCCTATGCTTTTTCTTTACCACCAAGTCATCAACATAACATTCCACGGTATCATGGAGGAGATCATTGAAAATGACTGTCCGAGCGCTTTGATAGGTAGCCCCGGCATTTTTTAGTCCAAAGGGCATCACTGTGCAGCAAAATATCCCTTTTGGCGTACGAAATGCAGTTAGCTCTTCATCTTCAGGAGCCATCTTTATCTGGTTGTAGCCCGAGTATCCATCCATAAAGGAAAGGATCTCATGCCTAGTAGTTGCATCTACAATGATTTCGGATATGGGAAATGGGAAGTCATCCTTTGGGCAGGCTTTGTTTAGATCTCTGAAATCTATGTAGAGTCTAAGTTGCCCATTCTTCTTCTTTACAGATACAATGTTCGCTAGCCACTTGGTATATTGGACTTCTCGGATGAAGTTTGGTTTGATGAGCTTATCAACTTCAGTAATGATTTTAGGGATTAACTCCAGTCGGAAGCGTCTCTGAGCTTACTTGACTGGGCAAACGCCTTCCTCTATAGATAGGCAATGCACAACCACATTGGCATCTAAATCAGGCATTTCTTTATAACACCAAGCGAACACATTCTGATTTTGACAGAGGAAAGTAGCATATTGCTTCTTCTCATCTGGCGTCATGTGAGCGCGGATGAAAGTAGGGCGGGGTTCGTTTTCTGCCCCCAGGTTGATCTCTTCGGGGTCATCGAAGGTCGCTTGCCCACCATCTTCAAGTTGAGGAGGCGCCTCTTGAAGGTCAATGAACTCTGTAGAAGTCATGCAGACTTGATATCCAAGTCCTGTTTTGTGAAAGAACATGTCTTCACCGTAGCGAATAGCCATCTTTTGCTCCTATGATAGAAGGTCTTCAAAGGGCTGCTTTTGACCACGGCCTCCGCATAGGCCTTCACCGGAGTTAATATCATACCCCATCTGCGACATCATGTGTAATGTCTTTCGGTCATAGAAGGGTATGGGTAAGGATGGACTATTGTTTGAAGATATGACCGGGGAGGCCTGTATGAACTTCATAGGTTGGCTATATCTTGCCCCACTTTCATGTTCATTTGATGGACCTTCTTCTCTGGTTGGCGGGGGGCTTCACATACGAAGGTAGAAGCTTTAGGAGAGGTACAGGAAAGTCTTGAAGAGTGGACTTAGAAAGTTGTTCTTCAATGACCTTGAATATCGGGTCTCCCGCTTTCCTCTAGCTACTTGGGATATAACAGTATGTCCTTTTTTTCTGAGGAGGTTTCTTTCCTTGCTGGACAGCTACAGTGAACTTTTCTGTGAAGCCCATGTCTGCAAAAGGTGTAGGGTCAGGTTTCTTCAACTTCAATGGTGGCTCTAAGTAGAACTTAGCATCCGCGAAGAATGCTTCCCCTGGTGTAAAAGGTTTTGTGTCGGCGAACACTCTTTTGACATCGCCTTCGGGGGTTTGGTACTTGAAGCATTGATGAAGTGTCGAGGGAACGACCTGACCTTGTACTCATGGAGCCAAGGTCTCCCTAGCAAGGCATTGTAGGATGTGCGAGCGTCGATAACATGGAAAACAACGCTCGTGGCTAAGTCTTGAAATTTTAAGACTAAGCGTATGGAACCTAACACTTGTTGCCCAGCTTGGTTGAAGCCTTGGACCACAGTATTGTTGGATGTTAAGTCCATAGTATCATACCCTAACTTATGAAGGGTTTTAAGCGGTAGAAGATTGATGGCGGATCCACAGTCTAGCATCACGCGTGATGTGGGTACTTCATCGATATCATCAGTTACTAACAATGGCCTATTATGTGGTTTAGTACCAAGTAATAAGTCATCGTCAGCGAATTCTATGTTAAGACTTTCAACTATGGGCGTCTCTGGTTGAGGAATTTCTGCCCGATAGTTGTCAGGAAAAGACAAAGCAGTAATTAAAGATTTACGAAGATCAAAGGAAAGACACAGAGCATCATACACGCTAAGTAATGCTGGTACTTTCTTTAAATGAGCAATTACATTATATTTAACCGACTCATTAAAGTTTACATTTTGCACTGCTTGCAGTATTTGGTCCCTTGCCTTTGGCTGTGGAGGTTGGGAATCCGGGAGCCAGCGTCCAGAGCGAGTGATTATCTCGTGGACTTCGACCTTTTCTTCTTCCGGGAAGCAGAGTGATCCATCATCATCTTCGAAGACTCCTATTGGGAAGCATGAATAGTTGTCCCAAGTGACGTTGGTTTTCGGAACATGTGGTTTTCGGGTTTGAAGGTCTGTGGAGACTCGGTGGATGAAACCTTCTATCTCTTTTCGAGCCATGACCTTTCTCAAGACTTTATATTTTGGAGACCTCTGTCTCTTTGGCCTTGGTTGCCAACCTTGAGGGAGAGGCCTTGGAGGATTGAGCCTAGCTGCTCTAATTCTTTCCTTGATGGCTCGCCTCTTTATTTGCTTTTTGCTGAGGTAAGGCCTGCCATAGGGATCATAACTTGACTCCTCGTCAGACAATGAGTCTTTATCATCAGTGTCGGGAAGACATAACTCTCCCAGCGTAGACCAAGGGCCTTCAATGGGGTGTAAGATAGGTACTGGGTACCTCTCGGTTAGAATGTAAGAAGGAATAAATGTATGTTTATTCCTATCTTGATGAAATGAGACGGAGGGAGTATACTCCATTCTCTCATATGGGGGTGTTGAAGGAGTATACTCCATGTCTTCATGGGGAGGTGTTGAAGGGGTATATCCTTCACATTGAGAGTCGGACTCTGAGGAGGGGGTGGTGGTAGAGACCACGTGTGTTGACTCCACTTTCCTCCCCTTTTGGAGCTTTTTCAAAAGTCCAACATCCATAACTCCATCGTCTATCAACTTTTGAATTTTATCTTTGACGATAAAGCAGTCTTGGAGAGTATGGCCCAAGAGCCTATGGTAGGGGCAGTATAGCGGATCATTGACTCTGTTCACCTCTTGAGGACGTCGAGGCTTTGAAAGCTCAATGAGTCCGAGGTCTTTCAGGCCCGTGAAGATGTCTAAGACTTCTTCACGAGGGAAGGAGTATTCCTTCTCTATTCTCTCTTTAAGTGTTTTTATTTTTCTTGGGCCCGCATCAGCAGAACTATCTCTAGGTCGAGATTGGTCCCTTGGGACATACACCTCCCTTGACCTAGGGTTTTGGGTAGTAGACGTCTTCATGACTGCTTTGCCATTGGAAGGAGCAGTCTTGTCCTTCTTCGTACGGTCAGAGATTCTGTCTACCATTTGGGTCTTCCGAGCCACATGCAGTAGGTAGTTCTCAATGTCAGTCGCCTTAGAGGCTAACTCTTCGAAGGTAAGCGGACGGACACCTTGTAGGTAAACATCCATTTCCGGATGTAAGTTATTCATGCACATACTTACGGCTTCCGCTTCCATGATGGGTTGCGGGGAATGAATACTTAAATTTCTCCATCGGTTGATGAAGTCTGCAGCCTTCTCGTGAGGATTTTGCTCTGTCTGGGTGAGCTCTGTGATCCCCACACTTCTTTGGGTGCTATAAAATCTTTGAAGGAAGGCCTCTTGCATTTGCTCCCAAGTGGTGATGAACCCAGGCGCCAACTTGCTATACCAAGTAAAGGCTCGGCCAACAAGGGTTTGCACAAATTGGCGGAGCAATAAGGCGGCATTGTGGGCTGTGTCTTGGCAGGCCGCAAGAAAATGAGCAATATGCTCATGTGGAGACCCACTCCCATTGAATTTAGTGAATTGAAGTTGTCTATAATTCACTGGAAATGGGACTAATTCGATGTCGGCCGGGTAGAGCTTCATGTACCCAGGCCTCATAGAATATTGGTTCTGCATTTGGAGAGCTCTAATATTTTCGGCTATCATCCTCTGTACCATCTCCAAGGGCACCATGTTTGTTTGGTGTTGATGGTTATGTGGAGGTGGTTGTTTGTCAGTGTGAGGGTGATGCTGATCATGATTATGTGGAGGTGAGGAAGTGTTTGTAATAAATGAAGTAGTAGGGATCTGAGCTTTCAAACTAACTATCTCTACGTCTTTTAGTTGCAGAGAGTTCTTCAACTGCTCAAGCTCTTCTTCCATTGAGGTAGCAAGAACTTGGTATTGTTCTGGCGAAGCCAATCTGTCTCTTGGAGAATTAGGTAGAGGAGGGAACTCTTCCTCGAACGAGGGCTCAGGGGCAGCTCCTGTGCTATCTCTACTATCTAAGGAACATGAGTGTAGTGTCATGCTCCTAGTATGAGGCTGACTGCGGGGCTCTGGAGCGATGATCTTCACCGGGTCTACGTCAGTAGCCCTCTTCTTCCTTCTCTTGGCAGGAATATTTGAGGATGTGCGACTTGATGTAGACATCTGGTCATCTTCAATTCCGACAGGCATCGCTGCAAAGACATTGAAAGCGTTCCCTGAGAGGGCGTCTTCTCTGACGTCTTGTCTGCGAGCCTTTCGAGAGGTGAGTTGGTTTTTGGGAGCGGCTTTTGGTGCTAAACTATAGCAAGGATGCCGTATGCCCTCAGCATGGCATGGTGGACGACGGTAGGCAACTCCTCTTTGTGAGGTGAGTTGATTTTTTGGAGGAGCTCTCGGTGCTTAACCGTAGCAAGGATGCCCTATGCCTTGAGCATGGCATGGTGGACGACAGTAGGCAACTCCTCTTTGTGAGGTGAGTTGATTTTTTGGAGGAGCTCTCGGTGCTAAACCGTAGCAAGGACGCCCTATGCCCTGAGCATGGCATGGTGGACAGTAGTAAGCTCTTCTTTGCTTGTTCTTGCCGCCGGGTCCCCTAGCCTTGGCAGGAGGGTCTATCAGGCTGACAGTGTTGGGACTCCATTTAGGAGAACAGATGTTAGAGCCCTTCTCGATGTGAGAAGTGTCGGTGCTCCACTTTGGATAACAAGTGTTAGCTTGGCTCTTACTCAAGTCTTTGATCTGGAGACTCTCCATCTCTCGGTTGGCATAGTTCACGTAGGCCATTTGCATAATATGAAGGTAGATGCGGTAGCTAGGGAGTTGGGACTCCCAGTGCCTTTGTTGGCGGTCATATTCAACCTGCAGGTACTTGGCGTGCTCTACAGGAGTGTAGAGGCCACTCCAAGTCTTGTTAGTGCGAGTAGTGCCAGGTGTCTTGTTGGTAACTACGGGAGTCGCCTCTTTTCTTTTGGAAACAACTGTGATGAAGCTGTCTTCATCGGCCATGGCTTCGTGAAAGACTATCTCTCGATGTTTCGGAGGGATAGTGGTTCTCAGCTGGCGAGATCTCTTGCCCCCTTGAGTGAGTTTCTTCGACTGTTGGAAGGTTTTCTTCACTTCCTCCTGGCGGACTCGAAGACTGTTGCGAGGAGGGTTTTGTTGGCTGTCCTTGTTTGCAGGGAGCTTCAAACGAGAAGGTTCCGGACTTGACGACTAAAGGTGACGTCGGTGGAGTGAGCGACACAGTTGATGAAGCCGAGGACACCGGAAGACCATTTATCCCAAGGGCAATGTTGAACCAGAGGTCACCAAAGCAGATGTTCACCAGAGCTCCGACTTGTGCCATTTGCTTCGTTATAGAAGGAAATAAGGTTTGTATTTTGGGACTTAAAATACCGAGTCCAGAGATGAGGGGAGGAGTGTGTCCTACCGGGCGTGCCAGATTTTGTACGACAATAAAAACTCGGGTCTCGCGGGAACGAGATTTCAGATTTCATTGTGACAAAAGTTTTGATTACATGGAGGATATGTGGGCACGACACTCCCGGGTTGCCAGACCGACAACCCGTTAATTACATCCCCGTAGAGAAAACCCCTGATTAAGGACTAGGGATCTAAAGTCCCATTACATTAATATAAAAGAAGTTAATAAAAGACATAGAAAAGAATATATCGAAGGATATCGGGTGGAGGCAGAGCCTCCGACCCTCACCTTCGTAACCAATGCAGGCGCTCCTGTCTTCTTTCTCAGATCTGGTACGGGGTCCTCAGGTTGGTGAGCCTTCCCTCTTTTACGCAGGCGCCTTCTGCTTTTCCTCTGGATCTACAGCTTTTTGGCCTTCAACGTTGGGGAGCTTTCTCCTCTGTATCTTGTATCAGAAGCCAAAGAAGCCAAGAGCCAAAGAAGCCCAGAGAGAGCTAAGAGAGCCAAGAGAGAGAGCATAGTCTCCCCTCCCCTCTCTATTTATAGGTGAGGGGCTAGAACTCCTCGCGGGCGCTTTGAATTTTGAAAGCGACCTACCGTATCTCGGGAGTTGGGGCATTAGGAGCATATCCGGGGAGATCGTATCTGTGAGATACGTAAGTTGTTCCGGGGATCGTATTTGGGTGTTGAGGTTGTTCCCAGGATATCCTATCCGGGAGTTGGAGAGATCTCTTATCCTTTGAATTTGAATCCTTTATTTGAATTTAAAGAGCGTGTTTGAATTTCGAACATGTGTGTTCGAATATGTTTGAATTTGGATATTTGTTTGAATTTCGAATATCTGTCAGAATTTTGGATATTTGTGAATTTACCAAATTGTCCTTGGTCAAGGGCGATGTGCAAATGACCAAACTGCCCCTCCATCGCCCCATACTTATTTTGGACCAAAATACCCTTGTGTTAGGTGGGAGGGTCCATATGCATGTCTTGGACTATTACATCTCTGGAGATGTAAAATGACCAAAATACCCCTAGGGGCGGAAATTACCGAAACGCCCTTGATGCTTGTGGTTTATGTAGGATGCCATCAAAACCATATAGGACGAATTAGGTGTGTTAGGGGAGAGGGTTCCCTTAATATGGGGGAAATTGCGATAATGCCCCTGCACTCATTTGGCTTATGTAGGGTGCCGTCAAAGTTGTGCAGGGCTATCGTAGCATAGGCAGGAAGTTTAGGCTTATATTTTAGCCCAAATTCCAAAAAAGACCCCTAGGGGTAAAAATTTACCAAAATGCCCTTTATTTCCTGATTTATGTAGGATGTCGTCAAAGCCAGGGATATGTGGAGGGCACCTGGTCATATGTGATTTTGAGGGATATGTACTTGGCCAAGATATTTCATGAATATCACTTAATTTTAGCCTTAGCTAAAATCAGTGTCAACAGGGTGCTCTAGTGCTAGCCGTCGGGACCTTTTCCGCCGACAGTTCCAGACTGTACTTGTAGCGATGGGCGCTTGCCGCAGAGTAGTTAGGCGTGACATAAGGCGTGGAGCAGAGCAGTGGATTAGTGCCTCAGATGGGGCATGTACCTAGGGCAGACGCAGAGTTTAGATTTTGGATAAAGGCTTGTTGGAGGTGATGCAGCGACGAGTCTGACTAGCGTTTCACGCGCTCCTGAGGACAGAGACGCTTCAGCAGTAGCCAGTTTTCAGAGCCATCAGTTTCAACTTTCAGCTTCGGCCTTTAGCTCTCAGAGTTTTGCGCAGCTTGCGATTTCCTTGTGGCTATGGGTTTTCCCTTTGTGACTCATCCCCGTGTGTTCATGTTGACTCGGGACTGAAGTCGGGTGTAGCTTTGGAAGTAGCCACCGATTGGGAAAAGAGCTTGGGTCGGTAGCTCTTGTCAGGGCGTTTTCTAGAGGTCGGAGGCCTCTAGGTGTCCTTCGCCCACGGGTGATGCACGTGGGGTTTGACGGCTTCCTCCGTTTGCGGTGATTGACTGCACACCGAGTTGTGTTGTATGGCCGTGGGAAGTTGTCATGGGTACATCTGATAGCGTTGTTTTGCTCTCGTTGAAGATCGCGGGTGGCGATTCTTGTAGTTGTCGAGAGCCGAGGCTTGTTCACTGCTTTGAGGTGAACCCCTTTTTCTTTGCCTTCGGGGATGTTCGGCAGAGCAGGTTTTCCCTAATGTTGTTGATCGGTTGTGCATGTTTCTTTTCTGAGGAATTTCCTGATTTAGAGCTTTGACGGCATACTGAATTTGAGATCGAGGTTCTTTTGGGTGGTACTGATTGTTGCCAGTTTGTGTGTTGACGCCAGCAGAATATAGAGCGAGTCGAGGTCTCAGTTGGCTTAGTTGACAGCTCGAGACTTTTTCCTCCCCAACATATCACCTCAGAGTGTTCCGGCCCTTTTGGCGGACGATTCCTTCCGTACAGGCACAAGCTTCAGGAAACTAGTCAGGGTTACAACGACGAGTACGTGTCCGCTACGTGCGTTGACGTGTTAGCAGCTGAGAGATTCACCAACCACTTCAGAGTCAGACATTCGCGTTGACTACACCAGTTGAGAGTTTGGGATTGCGACAATCCGAAGGCAGCTTTCTGGACCAGTGATAAGTCATAGATTACATAGTTAAACCCCTTAAATTACTTTTGTTAGGCCTAGAGTAGGTGTATTTGATACCCTATTATTTGATTTCATGTTTAAGTAGGATTTGAGAAAAATTACAAGAAATTTGGCTAAAAATCACTAAATTCTGCAAAAAGACTGCTTCGTCGACTGTTTGGAAATAAAACAGCAGAAGTTCTACAGAACTCTAAATATCCTGAAATTCTGGCATATGAAAGAAGACTTCATTTTCTACAACTTCCATGTCGAACACTTTCTGAGATTCTCTATAGATTGGCGCCAGTTGTGAAGCAAAATTGGATCTATGAAAGCTGAAATTTGAGAACGGATGAAATTAATTAATGACGTGGCAGTGGAGAGCCAGTCAAACCGATTGGAGCGATGGATCGGGTTTACGTCCGATCGGTCGCATGGATGACGTCATCAACCCAGAATTTAGCTAAATTAGAGTTTAAGTTCAATTATAACTCCTAAATCTAGGATGAAGGGTTTCTAATACATAAAAGGGTTATTCCAGCCAAAAATGATCATCTTTTGGACCATTTTTGGAGGAGAAGGCTAGGGTTATGAAGATGGAGATCTTTCTGCGGGGATTGACGGCTTCCTTCCCAACACCTATGGATCTTTCCCAGAATACGAGTAACTAATTCTTAAACTTAGGGATATCATGAAACCCTAGTGTAACTTTTGATTTTCTTTGGTTTGATTCTTGTAAACTTCTTCTCAACATGATCTCATAAATATGGTTTTAATGATTAGAGATTTGAGGGAACATAGTTCCTTTGAAGTATTTTCAGTCGTATAAGCTTTCTGTGATTATTTATACAAATTTATGAGATGGTTTTCATGTGATTTATGATTTGCTTTTGAGATAGGTTATGCTATGTTTGGATAGGTTGTGCAAAGGTCATTAGGAGTAGTATAACTTAAAGTAATCGTAGGATCGAAGACAACCTATGCTAACGAATATAGGCTATGCCGTTAGGAACATAAATCTTATTTTAGGGATTCATGTGAGCTTGTAGCCATATGATCCATAATGTTGAGAGAAGTGAGCAAGAGGATAACTACAGAAGATTGAAGGTGAAGCTAGGGTGGATTGAGTAATACCTAGGTAATTCATAACTTGGTTCAAATCCCGATCAATTTACTTGCTTTCTTAGATAAGTTTTAGATAATTTAACCCACCTTTTGATTACTCCGCTTAGGAATCAGTTTCAAAAATTGATTTTACTTTCCAACGTTTTCCCTGTGGATCGACTCCGAACTTCACCACTAGACTACCATGTAGGATAGATTTAGAATAAGAATATAAATATAAGATTTGATTCAGGTTACCAACGTTTAACGACGACGTTTGCGAGCGACCAATTTTTGGCCCCGTTCCTGGGGAATTCAACGGTTAACTGATTGATTTTCTCTTATCTAGTTTTATTTGCTTAGTTATGTTTTTATCGTTCTTATTTTTCCTTTTCTTTATTTTACACTTTTTAGGATTTTTTTGACAATTTTCTTGAATTTTTGCAACATTGGAACAGATTTTTCTTGAAGAAAAAAAACAACTTGGTAGCCACCTGGAGCGACCAATCAGACTTGAATCCGATCGGTCAGACTGCGCCATCTGCGTTGAATTGGACTTCGAGTGAAGGAGTTTGCGGCCTGGAGTGACCAATCGGAACTGTCACCGACCGATCGGAACTGCGCAGTTAGGTAGGCCTTTTTGCTTCAAACTTTTTCGTTTTAATTGTTGTTTGCCTGGTTTTTTCCTCTCCTCCGAATCTTCTATTTTCTTTTTCTCCTTTTGTGTGATCTTGCATGCAAGGCAGACAATCCTTAAATACCCCACTGGAACCTTTTGATCTAGAACTAGAGACCACACTCCGAAAAGCTAGAGCCTTAGTTCAACAATCTTTGAGTAATTATTAGGAGGCCTTGAGTAACTTACAATCTATTCACGAGACCTTTGTAACCATTGCTGAAAACGATGGACATGTCATCAACCCTAATGCTAATCTTGGAAGGGGAGTTAATAATAATAACAATGGGGGGTTTCAATGTGTTCCTTTGAGAAATCACATCTTAACAACTGCCTACACTTACACTCCTTCTATTGATCCTCTTGCAATCACAGCCTCACACTTTGAGATTTGACCCAAATGATTCAAATGTTACCCCACTTTCATGGTTTAAGTAATGAGGACCCATATGAGCACATTCACAATTTTATCGATACCATCGCTACACTAAAAATTGAGAACTTTAATGATGATGTGTCGCGCCCCGACCCGCGTAGGCCCAACCAGGCCGGGCAACGCGAACCGAAACCTAACCTACTGCGGAAAATTTTGGCGAGGTTTCCCTCTAATCATAGTGGTCTCCCTAGCAATTCATAATCATCATGTATTAAGCAATCAATCGCAAACCTCAAAACTGAAACTGAATATATTACAAAATCCTCAATAGGGTAAAAGTTATACAATTCTCTCCCGTAGCAGGCTAACTAAACAAAGGGGTATACATAGATGATCACCGCTCCTCAAGCACCGCCAGACGCCGCCACGTCACCAAACGCCTGCCCGGTAGGGGTGACCGAAGAAGAGCTAGCGTCAACACCTACAAAACGCAGCCCGGATAGGAGTGAGCACTAAGCTCAGCAGGGACACTACACTACGACCATCACAAGGGAGGGAACACAACAGTGCCGCCCCCAAGTCTACCCTAGGTGTATACAAGGGTCCCAATACCCATACAGGGAGTCCGTGAACGCAGGCCTAAAACACTGCAGACTCTCAACAGGACACAAAACACTGTTTGGCGGGCAAGGACACTGCTGGGCAGGCACACCCCCACCCATGAGTTAAGAACACCGGACACCGGCTACACCTCAGATTCAACTTGGAGTCGACACGACCTCTAAACATCAAACAACATGTATTCAGGTCATCTAACCCTATCATCGAAATCGACTGAATACTACAAATCGAGTTCTCGACCAAGCTACCCGCAACGGTCCTAGAGCTAGATCCACAATACCTAAAAGCCCCGGATCGGCGATCAACCCATCGCTAGTGTCCTACTCTTATGCAACTAATGCATAATACAATGCATGCTATGATCACACGCAGGATAAAATAGGTATGCATGCAACAGTATGTGATGATATATTGAACAAGGTATGGGCTCGGCACCCTGCCGGCCCGGGGTGGTGAGCAGGTAAGTATGGTCTATGAGCTGCTACAGTGGTACCACCACCAACTGCCAGCAGTCCACCACAACACCTGCATCGGGAAGCAGCCCCGCAAACAACAGCTCACAGACATCACAGATAAAGCCCTCGGCGCACGCCGACATGCAAGGCTAAGGAAAGTTGTAGGGCTACCCGCCCGTTTATTCTAAACATCCCTGGAGTCATCACTTCCCCCGTTCACCACTGCCCCTATTATAGGGCTAACATGCATAAAGATATGTACAAGGTATAAGATAGTAAAGGAAACTGTCATACAAAGCCCCGCGGGCAAACGCCACTTGAAAACACCCCTCAGCTACTAAGAGATCGATCTCCTTTCCAAAGGGGATCGATCTTCTTAGTACTTGGGGAAAACTCGTCCCTGTCAACCGAAGGAGATTGATCTTCTCCACCAGAAGGATCGATCTTCTTCGTGATCTGGAACCCGCCATACTAGCTGTGAGGACCTGTCCCTCTATTCCTGTGGCTCGTTGTTGACCACAAGGGCAATTTGATAAATTGCCCTTGTCGGTTTGTTTCACACCCCGTGTGCACACACTGGCCTTGTTTTGGTGTATGTGTTTGAATAGAATAGTTAGGTGGACCCGGGATCGGAAGATCCCAGGTCGGGGGAGCAGAAGCCTGTTTTTGGGTGGCTGACGGCCCCGTGAGCGACCGATCGCTCCTTGGAGCATCGAGTCGGTGGGTTTTCTTCTTTGAGAGGACGGCCGCCGTTGGTCGTCGCTCTCCTCTGTCAGAGGGAGAGGAGACTTTCTCTCCTCTCCTCCCCCTCTTCCCCTCCTTTCCCGGCTTTTCCCCTGCCTTTTCTTCCTCTTTCCTTCCTCTCCTTCTCCTTCTTCTTCTTCCTTCTTCTTTCTTCTTCCTGCGAGCTCTGTTTCTTCCCTTGTTTTTCGGCAGCTCCTTCTTCTCCACCGTTCTCCCTCCTTCCGCCACCGTTTTGAGCGTTTGAAGGCTCATTGGAACCATGGCGGCGTAAGGAAGATCCCTGGTGTGGTTTGGAGCTAGGTTGGTGACTGGTTTGCGGAGAATCAACCAAGGATTGCGTTTCCGATAAGTTTTCTACCTACGAGAGTTGTTTAATGGGTTCTCTTAATCTAGCCGTTAGATCTTGTTGTTCTTTGTGTTATGCGATGCCTCTTGCCTAGTAGAATTTCTGTTATAAATTTCATAAGCTTTGGTTGAGATTTTAGTAGGATTTAAGCAGGATTAATCTCGGATTTTCCAGTTTCTATTGTTCTTGAAGAACAGCCGGTTTACGGCGCGTTTTTCGGTTTGTACGTGCATGTTCTTGGGTTGTGATGAACATAAGACTTGTAGATCTTTGAATCTACTCGCAAACCCAACTGATTTCATAATTTTTCGATTTTCCTACGATTTGTTATGAATTTCGTACGGGCTGGGCATGACGCCCCACAAGGGATCGATCTTCCCTCAAGGGAGATCGATCCGAATGGGTTCTCTGATGACCGGACGGCGAGAAATACCACCGGAAAACACAACCAAACCCCCCAAAACTCTGGGATCTGGTAGATCAAGGAACTAAGAGTCCAAAACAGGTGAGATCATGGAAAACCAACATGTATTTCAACATATCTAAGCAAAAGATCACAATCAAACTGGAAAAACTCCAAAAACCCGAAAGATTGTAGGTAGGATCCCTACCTATGCAATAGCAGTTTCAATCCAAGCTACTAGGCCTTGGATCTTCCTCAAACGAAGTCAAATCCAGCAAGAACACGACTCTAAACTCGGATTTTCCAAAAAGAATCAAAGGAAAAGCTTTCGTTCGTTTTATAGACGAACGAACCGACTCAAGAGAGATCGATCACTTTTGACAAAGAGATCGATCTTCCTTGCCAAATTGGGTTTGACTTTCTGACACTAAAAGATCGATCTTCTAGCAAGAAAGATCGATTCCTTAGGTGTAGAAAGCTAGACTTGTGCTAAAACTCAAGCCCAAGCCCGGATCTTTCGACCCCGGGTCCCGCTAACCATTCTAGCCAAACATTACCACAAACATGGTCGGTGTGTGCACTCGTGGGTGTGAAACAAGCCGACAAGGCGCAATTTACCAAATTGCCCTTGCGGTCCACAACGAGCCACAGGAGTAGAGGGGCGGGTCCTCACATGATGCGTTTAAGTTAAAAAATTTCCCCTTCTCTTTTAAAGATAAAGCTAAACACTGGCTTCAATGTTTACCTCCACGCTCAATGACAACTTGGGACCAACTTCAAGAGGCATTTTTAAGGAAATTCTTTCCCATAATTAAAACAGAGAAATTTTGGACTGAAATCCTTACCTTTGTTCAATTTGACGATAAGTCTTTCCATGATGCCTGTGATACATTTAAAGACCTTTTAAGAAAATGTCCCCGTCAAGATATTGATAAGTGGGAATTAGGTCATAAGTTTTATAGAGGCCTGAATGAAAAATATAAAACTAGGTTTGAAGCTTGTTGTGGGGGTATTCATTTAGACAAAGATAATGATGAGTTATGGAACCTTTATGAACAAATTTCCATCGATTCCCAACAACAATACACAAACTGTGAGGCCCGCGGCATCTACCGGGGCGACAAGATGCCTGCGCCTGGATGGCAGCAGGGCTGAGTCGGGTAGCCGGGTAAGCAATCCCACAACGCCTGGATATGGTGCGGGGTTCGATATAAGTATATAGTAACCCCTTAATAGATACAACGCGTTTTAAAGCCGTGATGGCAGTGATCCGCCAGAAAACTCCAGTGTTAAGCGTGCTCGACCTGGAGTAGTCACACGATGGGTGACCTACTTGAAAGTTTTTTCGGATTTCTGCGGTGAGCCAAAAGCGGACAATATTGTGTCTGGGGCCTGCGGGCCGGGGCCCAGTGGAGGGCCGGGGTGTTACACAAACCCTAGGAGTCGGCCTACACCTAAGGGGACCTTTTGAACTTTTTGGATTTGATGCCCTTACTGAACAAATAGCCCTCCTTAATAAAAGGTTTGATAAATTGAAAATGAGACAGCACCTGACCCTCCACTGTTCCAAAATCAACCTCAAACTTGTGCCTTATGCTCTAGTCTTACACATCACATTACTGACTGTCCCCTGGCTCCTTCGTGACCTGAATTCATTTAGGAACAAGCAAACACGACATATGGTTTCACTAAACCTGAGAATAATTCGTATTCAAACATGTATAATCTAGGTTGGCGGAACCATCCTAACTTTAATTGGAGACTACCTCAACAGTCTGATACTTTCCAAGGGCAGAGTAGCTTCTTCAGAGTCCCCACGAATAGATACCCATCTATACCTCTTGCAATTCCAAACCAAAGTTGTTGTGCATAATACCAACAAACTGCACCTCCACAAGCACCCTCTGACCCGGCTTTGGACACAATCATAAGTATACTAGCCAACATGAATGCTAACATCAATGCTAGCATGAATGCAAACATGGCTGAGCTTAGGAGCGAAATTGCTTTGATAAGAAATAATGTTAATTCGCATGCTCAATCTATATCCAAAATAGAGACACAACTAGGGCAACTGGCTAACACGGTGTCTAAAAGAGAACATGGTCATTTTCGAAGTCCACCTGTGACAAATCCTAGGGCCCTACACCACATTGATAGCCAGAACATTGAAAGTGCACAAGCTGTAGTAACCCTAAGGAGCGATAAGCAAGTGGAAACACGTCTTGACACTGCCCGGAGCGACGGATCGCTCTTAGAACCGACTGGTTGGAATGATTCCAATCGATCGGATTCTAGTTTGACTGGTCGGTCTTAGTCCCCTCAACCTGATGACACTCCTGATCAAATGGATGCGAGTCCAGTTGATCATAGGGAGCCTGACCCTGCTAGATATGTATCCAAAGTACCTTGCCCTTATGCACTGATGGACCCTTCCTCCAGACCCAATAAGAAATCATATGTAGAGGAAATCTCGGAGATATTCAAGCGAGTAAACATCAATATGCCACTTTTAGAGGCCATCCAACAATTCCCTTCCTATGCAAAATTTCTGAAAGACCTTTGTACCCAAAAACACAAATCTAAATCTCAAGTCTCTAAGAAAATCTTTCTAACTGAACATGTAAGTTCGATCCTGAAGTACGATACTCCACCAAAACTTAAGGATCCAGGCACCCCAACAATTTCTTGTTGTATAGGAGACTATTATATTGATTGTTCTCTTCTTGATCTTGGTGCTAGCGTTAATTTACTGTCATATTCCCTATAACATAAATTTGGCATGAATGATTTGAAACCTACAACAGTAACCCTTCAATTAGCTGATAGATCCCTCAAGACGCCGCGAGGTATCTTGGAGGATGTGCTGGTTAAGGTTGATAGCTTCCTTTTTTTGGTTGACTTCATTGTCTTAGACATGGAACCCGTTGTTCTTTGCAAGAAATTCGTGCCTATTATCTCAGGTCGTCCTTTCCTAGCTACGGTGAATGCTTGTATTAATTGTTGTAAAGGTGTTATGGATATCTCTTTTTACAACATGAAGAAATGTGTGAATATATTTAAGGATGCATGTTTGCTTGCAAATAATGACTGCTTTCCTGTTGATGTTATCGATGATTGTGTCTATATTTATGATTCATCCTCACTTGACATTGACTTAGATACTGGACAATTTTGTGTTGATTATACAAAAACAAACTTATGCATAAAAATATCAAAGTTTTCTAAAGTTGAACCACCACCTCCTCCTTTACCTTTATCTGCACCATCGTCCATGCCCACAACATCTATCTTGAAATTAAAACCTTCTACCCCTTCACTTACGGATTATCTCAAGGGTGATTTCATAACTATGTAGGAGACATACCACAAACCTGGGTGTAAGATGAAATATGAAGGCTTAATCCAAATTCAAAAAAAGGATGATATGTTGTCTTTTATGGAGGGTGGGGTTTCTAATGCACTTGTTGGGAAGAAAGTATTAATTGGTTTACATCATCAAATGCTTTACATACTATGGAACAGAGTATGGTTAAACAATTATGTGGAGGAAATTATCCTTGTGGGTGTGATTGAGTCCGTCAATCTGATGGATCCATGCTATAACTAACTTTTTCGAAAAGTCTCACGAAAGACATAAAATTGCGCGCTTATTGGGAGGCAACCCAGTAGTTTTAGATTTGTTTCCTTAGTTTTAGGATTTTCCTTAATTTTTAGGACTTTTCCATGATTTTCTTTCCATTTTTTTCATTTTTTCCGGAATTTTCTAGATTTTCCACCGGTTATTCTCTCTCCTCCCGCACTATGGCTCGACTGTGGCTCACCCGAACCCGATATGAGTTGGGATTTCATCATCCCAGCTCCGCCTGGCTTCCATCGGCTCGTCCCCGAGCCATTACCCATCGCCGCCAGCCGCAGCTTCTCCGGCCGCCCTTATGCCTCCAAACCACCACCAAAACCTCTGCCATCATTCCAGCTCTTCATCGACGGTCTCCTTTTCTCTCGAAACTATCTCCTCCGACGCTAGTGAGCTTCTCGGCGGTCGTCGATACCTTCAATCACGGCATCCCCTTGCTCCAAAACACCTCCAGAACCTTCCTATGGGCACCACAAAGCTTCAGCCACCATCGAAACTCTTGCTTGCCGACGGAATCATCGGCTTCAAACTCCGACGAAACCACCTCTCCGACCACCTTCAATCCACCGTCTGGAAGCTCAATTCATCAATCAAGTAGCATAGGAAAGTTCCTTAGACTTCCAAGATCCTTCCTCATCCCTTGCGAACCTTCACTAGAGCTCCGATCATCGGAATCCAATTCCAGCAATCACCTTCCTCCGAGTTGTTCACCTCCGATCTGTCACCTGGAGACATCTATTCTTCGATCAGAGCTCACTGGAGAACTCCTAAAACATCTACAATTCTTCCGATACCCTTCCCGTCCTTCGGCCAAGCTGTTTCACCGTTGATCATCGCCGGCGAGCTTTCAGCAGTCTGATTCCTCTTGGATGTAATCCAGGTGCTCCAAAGCTCATATTTCATATCGGACGATTTCGATCGTCAATCAGTTTGATATTATGGCTGTCGAATATTTTGGGTGTTGAACATGGATGATTTAATGTATTTTTTTGCTTCCATGTTTATATTTTAAATCGTGTGGATGAATGTTTGTACAGATCAATATATCATGCAAATACAAAGTAGACTCTGCCGAAATTTTCTATGATTCTTATACCTTTTTGAGCTTTTATGTGTTATATTTGATCTTCTTGGAAAGATATATATATTTTTGTGACAGGTTATGGTTGGTAAGGAAGTATTTATTCAATGATGGCGATGCGTAAACTTAAATTGGAAGAGAGAGAATTCTATTTTTTAGACCTTCATTACGGTTATCTCTACCCTTTATTCTTTGCTTTATTTTTATGACTTAGTGTAATTGGGGACAATGACCTTCATTATGGTAGCATTCATAAATTTCATGCTCAGATGTTTTCTGGTAACCAAATATGATACATCCTTTGAATTATGTTGAAAGAATGAAATTATGATATGATTTGACAAAGGTGCATGTTTTAGAAATTTATTTTATGAATTATTCTGAGGCTTGTATGTCATATACTAAACATGATATTATTTTAGTAAATTTTTGCTATGCATGATATTATTTCTATACTTTAACACTTTTATTATGATTTAAGGATAGCTTGACATATCCTAATGCACATGTTCACTTCCACATGTTAAATAGTTGAGATTAGATTCTAAACATGATATTATGATAGATTTACAGTTTTCTATAATGTTATAGAAAATACATGAACACATGCAATTATCTGAATAAAAAAAAAAAGAAAAAAAGTGGATTTTTAACTTCGTAACCGGGTAGTGTGCCTAACCAGCTTGGTGTTCACGTAAAACAGTTGAATATCCTAAAAAGCAATAAGGGTTTCATACTTAGTAACTGGGCAAGGTGCCTAACAAGGTGTCTTGTTCACGTAAAACAGTTGAAATTCCTGCAGAAAAAAAACAAAAAGAAAAATGAATAAATGCATAAATTGCTATGTGATAAGTGGAAAATATGTGCTAAATTGGATTGTAATATTGAATAGTTGAAGTGTTTAGATATGATTGATACTCTGAAGCATGTGGAAATGTTGCAAATATATTGAAGTATTGGAAATATATTATGACATCTTTTGACTTACTATATTTTTATATGACTATGAGTTAAAGGGTATATTTCTGGATAATATTTCTATTTCATGCATTAGAGTTGATGAATATTACAATTGATTTCTGATGATACATTCAAGGGAATGTATAGATGTTTGTGGGTGTCATCCCTGAAAACCATCATGAGACTATAACTCCTCCAGTTGGGTAACACAGTGGTTTAAAGGCTTGTTGTATATGCTAAGTGCAATCATGAGACCTACGAAAGTGGCTAGTTAGATTTATTGCTTTCTTTTTATCTTTTCTTTGCTCAAGGACTAGCAAAGTGTAAGTTTGGGGGTGTGATAAATCACATATTATATATAATTAAACCCCTTAACTTACCTTTGTTAGGCCTAGAATAGGTGTATTTGATATCCCACTGTTTGATTTCATGTTTAAGTAGGATTTGAGATGAAATACAAGAAATTCGGCCAAAAATCACTAAATTCTGCAAAAAGACTGCTACGTCGACTGTTTGGAAATAAATCACCAAAACTTATACAGAACTCCAAATATTCTGAAATTCTGATCTATAAAACAATACTTCACTTTCTACAACTTTCATGTTGAACACTTTGTGAGATTCTGTATAGATTGGCGCTAGTTTTGAAGCAAACTTGGATCTATGAATGTTGAAATTTGAGAAACGCTGAAATTAATTAATGACGTGGCAGTGGTGACCCAGTCAAACCGACTGGAGAGATGGATCGGTTTTGAGTCCAATCTGTCGCTCGGATGACGTTATCAACCCGGAATTTAGGGAAATTAGAGTTTAAGTTCAATTATAACTCCTAATTCAGGGATGGAGGGTTTCTAATACATAAAAGGATTTTTCCAGCCGAAAATTATCATCTTTTGGACTACTTTTGGAGGAGAAGGCTAGGGTTTTGAAGCTGGAGATCTTTCCGCGGGGATCGACAGTTTCCTTCCCAACACCTATGGATCTTTCTCAGAAGATGAGTAACTAATTCTTAATTTAGGGATATCACGAAACCCTAGTGTAACTTTTGATTTTCTTTGGTTTGATTCTTATAAACTTCTCAACATGATCTTATAAATATGATTTTAATGATTGCAGATAGGCTATGCCCGTTAGGAGTAGTATAACTTAAAGTAATCGTAGGATCGAATACAACCTATGCCAAGAAAGATAGGCTATGTTGTTAGGAACATAAATCTTATTTTAGGGATTCATATAAGCTTGTAGCCATATGATCCATAATGTTAAGAGAAGTGAGCAAGAGGATAACTAGAGAAGATTGAAGGTGAAGCTAGGGTGGATTGAGTAATCCCAAGGTAATTCATAACTCGTTTCAAATCCCGATCACTTTACTTACTTTCTTAGATAATTTTTAGATAATTCCACCCACCTTTTGATTACTCCGCTTAGGAATTAGTTTCGACAATTGATTTTACATTCCAATGTTTTCCCTATGGATCGACTCCGAACTTCACCACTAGTCTACCATGTAGGATAGCGTTAGAATAAGGATATTGATGAATAAATTTTATATCTCGCAAGTATACGAATCGGTGCAATCAGTATAGTAGCAAGACGAGTATTGTACCCACAGAGATTTGTAAAGATTATTAGACTGAAACACTAAAGAACAGAAAATAAGGAAAATAAGGAAGGGAAAATAAGAAATATGAAGTCTCGAAAATACATGATCTAATAACGAAATAAGAAAAAGATGGAAATATGATGGATGAATACTAAGGTTCCGATTTCACCATAACATCCTCATTCTATGCATTGAATCAATCAAGATTTCAGTTTAATTCCAAGGATTCGTTCTTCCGGTATGATGATCCGTTCGATCGCGGTCTTCACCAAGTACCCTCAATTAACCCTAGTTAATGAACCCATACCTAAGGGTCAATCAAGAATCCATTAAACTTTGAAGAACAATAATGAACCAAGAAGTGTCTTAGCTTGAACACGGCTTCGACTAAATCTCCTTCATTCATAGATCCTGTAAGATTAGGGAATGAACCCTCGCCCAATTTCACATAACACAATCTATAATACTTCTATTGGCCAGATAAACGTATTTAAGATCTCAGTTATAATAATGAATGATACTAGGAAAATAAACTGATTACATAGAATGATTTAGTTAGGCTACATCGGTTCCTTAGCAAAGGAACTAGCCACTCATGTTCATCATGAGGGCATCAAAACTAATGAAGAAATAAAGAAGAAAAGAAAACCAAGCTTGGAACCCTTCTCCTCTCCTCCAAACGCTGCCAAAAAGTCCCCCCAATAAGTGTTAGACAACCTCCTTAAATAGGGGCAAGAAACCCTAATTTTGCTTCAACCTTTGGATTAAATATGGTCCGTTCATTTTCAGGTCGTCCGATAAAGGATCGATCTCCTTAAAGATAGAGATTGATCTTCTTTCTTTTCTCAATTCTCGTAACCTGGTCCGCCCCGACTAAGATCGATCTCTTTAACATAGTCGCTTCCAAAGACGACTTAACAGGTGGGTTAGACTGATTAACAGTACGCATACTAGCATTAGCAGTATTTTTCCATGAAAAATTCGGATGCTCCCTCCAACCAGGATTGTAAGTATTTGCATAAGGATCAAATCTAGGTCTCGGGTTATAAGCATTCATCAAATTAGCTTGTTCTTGCACATATTCAGGAAATTCACAACCAGAGGGACATGAATCAAACCTATGACCAACAATATTGCAAATTGAGCAAACCTCAACCGGTTTTGCTTGTGTGAACATCATCGCGTCCATCTTCTTATTGAGGGCTGCGATTTGCCTTGCTAAATCGTCGTTATGGTTCAGCTCATAGATGCCTCTCACCTTATTCCTTGTGTCTCTCTGCTGCGAGTTTGATCCTAGCATCTCATAAATTTCGTACGCCTCTGGTGGTGTCCTTTTGAACATCGCTCCACCTGCAGCATTATCTGTCATAGTTTGACAAGAAAGATTTAGTCCATCATAGAAATATTGCATCTGATTTTCTAAAGAATAATTATGATGAGGACATTGCATCAAAAGCATCCTAAATCTATCCCATGCTCAATGGAATGGATCTCCATCAGATTGCTGAAAATTCGGAATTTGCCTTCTCAAGTTAGTAGTCATGGCATGAGAATAAAATTTACTAACAAACTCGTTATAAATAGCATCCCAAGTAGTTAGTGATCCCGGAGGCAACGACACCAACCATCTCTTCGCTTTATCCTTCAGGGTGTAAGGAAAACATCGCATCCTCAGTTGATCTTCAGTAATGCCACCTAGAGGAAAAGTCTGAATAGTAGCATAATAATCTTTCACAAACGTTAGTGCATCCTCAGAAGGTAAACCATGAAATTCAGGAAGCATAGAAAAATGTAGATTTTTAAGTTCATAATTCCTAGCTTCTGCAGGTAACGCAATGCACGAAGGTGAGGTAGAAATAGTAGGCCTCGCGTACTCCTCCAAAGGACGTAAATTGTTATTAAGCTCCATCTCCTCATGAACTATTAGATCTGATGTGGACAGGCTATCCTTTTTAGATCTCTTCTTCCAACCAATTTGATCTACTAGATCATTCAAGTGTAATAACTTTTCTTTCCGTGATCGGCGACCTTGCATTCACTACTAATAAACTCTAATCAAATCCCCGGCAACGGCACCAAAAACTTGATGAATAAATTTTATATCTCGCAAGTATACGAATCGGTGCAATCAGTATAGTAGTAAGACGAGTATCGTACCCACGGAGATTTATAAAGATTATTAGAGTGAAACACTAAAGAACAGAAAAGAAAGAAAATAAGGAAGGGAAAATAAGAAATATGAAGTCTCGAAAATAGATGATCTAATAACGAAATAAGAAAAAGATGGAAATATGATGGATGAATACTAAGGTTCCGATTTCACCATAACATCCTCATTCTATGCATTGAATCAATCAAGATTTCAGTTTAATTCCAAGGATTCGTTCTTCCAGTATGATGATCCGTTCGATCGCGGTCTTCACCAAGTACCCTCAATTAACCCTAGTTAATGAACCCATAGCTAAGGGTCAATCAAGAATCCATTAAGCTCTGAAGAACAATTATGAACCAAGAAGTTTCTTAGCTTGAACCCGGCTTCGACTAAATCTCATTCATTCATAGATCCTGCAAGATTAGGGAATGAACTCACACCCAATCTCACATAACACAATCTATAATACTTCTATTGGCCAGATAAACGTATTTAAGATCTCAGTTATAATAATGAATGAAACTAGGAAAATAAACTGATTAAATAATTATGATCCAATAACATAGGATGATTCAATTAGGCTACATCGGTTCCTTAGCAAAGGAACTAGCCACTCATGTTCATCATGAGGGCATCAAAACTAATGAAGAAATAAAGAAGGAAAAAAAACCAAGCCTGGAACCCTTCTCCTCTCCTCCAAACGCTGCCAAAAAGTCCCCCCAATAAGTGTTAGACAACCTCCTTAAATAGCGGTAAGAAACCCTAATTTTGCTTCAACCTTTGGATTAAATCTGGTCCGTTCATTTTCAGGTCGTCCGATAAAGGATCGATCTCCTTAAGGATAGAGATTGATCTTCTTTCTTTTCTCAATTCTCGTAACCTCGTTCGCCCCGACTAAGATCGATCTCTTTAAGATAGAGATCGATCTCATTTCTCCGAAGACTCAGCTCCTTCCAAACCGCCCAGGTTCAGATCAATCTATTGCAAGCAATAGATCGATCTCTTTCATCTATTGTTGACGATGCCCACAAAGATCGATGTTTCTAGTAAAGAAGATCGATCTATTATTTCCTGCATCTTTCTTCAGCTATTCTGCCCTGCGCACTGGTACGAAAAACACGGTAACTTCCTCTATGCAGCTCAAAATCACGAACCATAAAATTCTCCAAAAACTAGGCTTCAAGATCTTTCCAACCATGTATAGAAGATTATTCGGTTCGTTCTGAGCAGGTATAGATCTGATGATGAATATGACGTATCTTTGCTTCTTTAACTCCACTTCCCTACATATTCCAAATAACTATGTGAAGCAACATATAGATATAAAAGTAGTAATAAAGATGTTGATTAAGGATAATAATCTAGCAATTGAGATGGTTATAAGGCTATTCAGAGTGCACTTTCATGCACTCATCAAATATAAATTTAAGATTTGATTGAGGTTAGCAACGTTTAACGATGACGTTTCAGGGCCAGATCTCCTTGCCTTAAAGTCACTATGTCAGTGCCTTTAAGGGTGATAGCCATAAGTAGCTGCTAGAGAAGCTAGAGCAGATTCAGTGGATTTGTCAGCTCATTGGAGACAGATAGTCAGTTGGATCGGGTTTTGAGGATTAGATTCCAGATGACTTCCCCTTTGATGTTTGCAGCATCCCAACTCTTCCGGCCAGAGTGATAGAGACCCAGGGTAGACATCCAGAGCTCATGGAGATCCGTGTTGCGGTTGGGACGGAGCACGTGATTGAGGGCTGGACAGCATCAGCAGACAGCAGGGTGTGCTTCGTTAGTAGTGTTGCGGATCTAGCAGACCCATTACGGCCCCTTCCAGTGTTAGAATGGGAGTGAGAGCACATCATTGCGGACGTCATCACCAGATTCCAGGAGGCAGCTGGTAGAAGTACGTCTATTTGCTGGAGTTTGCCTACTTCAGCGATCATCAGTCCAGACTGATGTGGTGCCATTCGAGGTGTAGCACGACAGTTCGTGCCATTCTTCTGATTGTTCAATAGAGGTTGTTGAGGCGTCACCCACCATTCTAGACGTCATCAAACAGTCCTCAGAGAGATTAGCACATATCAGACAAAAACTCTTGACGGTACAGAACAGATGAGAGGGTTGGCATAGAACAGAGGCCGGACGAGGTGGGGGCCGAGGCAGCCCTAATTCGATATTCTGCACCAGAGTCATGACGAGATGAAGCGACTACGACAACGAGCCTACAGAGCTTTCTGACGGCATCAGTAGATAGTTGATTGTGCTCCAGAGGCCGAGTAGCAGTTTCAGAGTTGCGCGAGGACATCATATGTGATGCTCACTTTTTCCTTCATGCTGTTCATCCTAGAGGCATGAGGGAATATTATGGACTTCGTCATCAGCTTAGTTGGCACCAGATGTAGAGTTCTTTTCTCATTACCTTACTTGTTTAAAGGTGGAGGTAGAGTGTCGACAGACAGCAAGCTCGTTGCCGTCTTCTAGTGTCAAGATTGATATCATGGTATGTGATGAGTCACTAATTATTCCTCACTAAACCCCTTAAATTACCTTTGTTAGGCCTAGAGTAGGTGTATTTGATATCGTCTTGTTTGATTTCAGGTTTAAGTAGGATTTGAGAAGAAATACAAGAAATTCGACCAAAAATCACTAAATTCTGCAAAAAGACTGCTTCGTCGACTGTTTGGAAATAAATCACCAGACATTCTACAAAACTTCAAATATTCTGAAATTCTGAAAGATGAAAGAAGACTTCAAGACTGTATGAGATTCTCTATAGATTGGCGCCAGGTTGAAAGCACAGTTGGATCTATGAAAGCTGAAATTTGATAAATGCTAAAATTGATTAATGAGGTGGCAGTGAAGACCCAGTCAGACTGACTTGAGCGAGGGATCGGCTTTGAGTCCGATCGGTCGCTCAGATGACGTCATCAACCCGGAATTTAGGGAAATTAGAGTTTAAGTTCAATTATAACTCCTAATTCCGGGATTAAGGGTTTCTATTATATAAAGGGGTTGTTCCAGCCGTGTTTCTTATCTTTTTGACAATCTTTGGAGGAGGAAGAAGAAGACGGAGAGGATGTGGGTGGTGACAGCTTCCTATTCCAACCCGATGGCTTTCATCCAAAAGATGAGTTGCTAATTCTTGTATTTAGGAATATCATGAAACACAAGTGTAGTTTTGGGTTTTCTTTAGTTTGATTCTTGTGAACTTCTCGATACATGATCTCATGAATATGGTTTTGTTGTTAATAGAATTGAAGGAACAAAGTTGTAGCCATATGATCCATAATGTTGAGAGAAGGGAACAAGATGATAACTAGAGAAGATTAATAACGAAACTAGGACGGATTGAGTAATTCCTAAGTAACTACTTCATTGATTCAAATTGATCAACATTTATTTCTTTTTTTTATTAGTTTCGATAACTCTATTCTATCTTTGAATCTTTTCCTTAGTTTTAGGGTTTTGAGAATTGATTTCAGTTTCCAACGTTTTCCCTGTGGATCGACTCCCGACTTCACCGCTATTTCTACCTAGTAGTGTAGTGATTGAATAAGGATTATAAATTTAATATTTGATTGAGTTTGCAACGTTTTAACGACACGTTCACGAGCGATCAATTTTTGACGCCGTTGCCGGGGATTTCGACGGTTAACTATTTGATTTTCTCTTAACTCGTTTTCTTTGCTTAGTTAGGTTTCTATCTTTCTTATTTTTCCCTTTCTTTATTTTACACTTTTTAGGAATTTTCTGACAATTGTTTGGAATTTTTGCAGCATTGGAACGGATTTTTGCTTTGGTGTTTCCGACCCTACCCTTATCGAATTTCGGGATGAAATTCCTTTAAGAGTGATAGGTTGTGAGGACTCGTACCTCCAACTTGGCCCAACCGCGTAGGCCGAGGGTCTGCTTTGGTTGGTTTGGCTCTGTTGGCCTTGCTCGCGATCTCACTTGATCGTTGCGCCTCCGAGGGTAAGTTGGTAAATTACCCTTGCTGGAGTTGGTTTCTCAAACGCGTCATTCACACACGGCCCTGTAATGATGTATGTACTTGATAAGATCATTAGGAGTACTCTAGATCGGAGGATCTGAGTTAGATCTCCGAGAATCGTGATTTGAGCGACAAGGATAAGATCTGGCCGATCGAATAGCCAAGATCTAATCTTAACCAGCCATATATAAGATCCCTTTTCTTTTCCTTTCCTTGTTTAGTAGGGCTTCAGCCAAGAGAGAGAGAGAGAGAGGCGATACCGGGGTTCCTTCTCTTGACGGGGAAGGCCTTGGACGAGGAAAGCAACGGTGACGACGATAGAACAGGGGCGAGGCAGTGGAGAGCTCGGAGATGATGTTCGCGACCAGCGAAGAGAAAGGAGGAGATCCTGAGCTAGAACTAAGCCCAGAGGTAGGGGATCTACCCTAGTCTCGGATTAGGTCATTAAGTGTGGTTTGGATGCATGATAGCTTAAGTTCTTGGTTCTTCGGTTGTTTTCGTGGTTTCCGATGGGTGTTCTTCCCCATCTTCTTGCTTTTCCATCGGGATGTATGCTAGCCTAGGACCTTATCGATGCTTCTTTTTCGTCCTTATTGATGTGGCCTGGATCTTTGACTGCCCATGGTTTTCCGATGAGTTTCCTTCCCCTTTTTCTCTGGTTTTTGGATTGATCGGTGGTTTCCCTCCTCCTTTGATTTTGATTGGTTTCCCCTATTCTTGGGTTGCCGGAGGCTTGAGAAACTCCTCCAACCCTTTCCTGATTTGGTCTCGAGTTTCTGGTGTTGATTTTGTTTGCTGGTCATAGTTGAGTCTCGACGAGCTTCATTCTCTTTGGATCCCTCGTTCTCCTTTGTCCTCGCCACGCGCCTCAGCAGCTGGGACTCTTCCCCTATTCCTAGTTGTTGGGCACCTGAGGTCCCTCCCCAGCTACCTTCCAAGACCAGGCAAACCGTATGGTGATTGTTTGGATCTGGTAGCCCGGCTGAGTTCGAGGCTTGGGTTTTCAACTGGTGAAATTCTTAGTCTCCTTCCCCTTCGATGCTCCTTTCATTATAGATGAGAATGATGCTTACATGTCCTACGGATTTGGAAGGGGTTTGGTTTAACTAGTTAGCTTCGGGGTGTGCATGCATGGTGTTTGGTGGTTTGCTTCTTGGCTGTAGTAGTGTTGGCTAAGATATACTGAGTGTTTGCCCTGTCAACTATGATTGAGTTCTTAGTCTTCTTATTGTTATTTGGATCAATGCATGTTGAATTGATTTGTATGGTAGTTTGGCTTAGGCGAAATCCTTCGACTTAACTTTATGCCAAATTTCTGTATTGTCCCTATACTACTGCTATTTGATATCCATTAGTGCAATCGGTCCTTTCCCCATTCAATTTATACAATTTCATGTTAATTGCTTTAAATATGTACTATTGTATCGTGTTTAAGTCTAGGGCTGGCTGTGCGCCCTGCGTGTGAAATGATATTATGCATGGTTTGGAAAATTATACAAGTAGAGTATAAACCTAATTGTTGGATGTTTTGATGTATCTGTGGTGACCATGTGTTGGCTTGCACCTTGTGGATGGTTCAGTGATTGTGGCCTCTAATTGCTCCCTTGTTCCTAGCTTATGCATATATGCTTCTTCCTTTATCTTATTAGCTTGCTATCTCACCCTGTTGGACATTTGATTGATGATTTGACATGTAGAGACACCTAGGACTAGTTGCTTGAATAGGCTCATGCATGTTGTATGCATTAGACACATTAAGGCTAGGTGGTAGGCGATGGATTCGATCGCCGATCTGGGGTTCTCGGTTAACTCGGATCTAGCCCTAGGACCGGGGTTTGGGTAGTCGAGGATTAGGACGTGATTGTCATCAATGATTATGTTTGATATCATTTGAGGTTATTGTTATAGTCGACTATATATATTATATTATTGTATTTGAGGTGTAGAGGTCGTGTCAGGTCTCCAAGGCCAAGTGCTAAGGATGGATTTCGATGTCAACTATATATATTATATTATTGTAATTGTTGGATGTTTTGATGTATCCGTGGTGACCATGTGTGTCTCCGCGAGAGATGGTACGACTGGGCAGGGTGGTAACTGGACAGGAGCCCATAGTCTTTGTTTCCTCTCGTTTGTACTTGGGTGAGGGTGGGACCTGGACAGGAGAGCCCTTCGGAATCGACGGGGTTATGGGGCTCTTGGCATACCTTAGACTTAGGTGGAGAACGACACAGTTGCAGTTTCCCTTCCTTTCTTTGCGACCTAGAGTAGAACCCTACTAGGCATTGTTGCTCACCCAACCTGGGCTACTTCGGCGATGCAGGTCGATGCAGTTCCTTCTTTCCGGTGTTCTTTTAAAAGATGGCGTGATATTTTGAGGTGATCGAGGACTTGAAGCTTCGAGGAGTTCTTCTACAGGTAATTTACAATTTTAATCAATGATGTACAAATTGATGTATAATCTGATGTATCCAAGAACAGAATTGTATGATTATTAATTCCGTTGTAATTGAGAAATAATGTAATATTCTTTAATGTAGATGTTGAGGAATGTAATGATGTTGAAGTTGTAAAATTGTACAATTTACAGGTTTCTTGTGTAATAATTGTAAAGGAGACTTTGCTGAATTTTTTATGAACATGAGCACTAAATTGTTTAAATTGATAGCAGTTATATACTTGTGCGGCTATTGATGATGTAAACTGGTTTAGCTGGCTCACGCCTCGATCTGGATGAGTTTTCTGGATCGGGGCATGACAAGACACCTAGGCCTACTTGCTTGAATCGGCTAATGCATACTTTATGCACTAGAAGCATTAAGGCTATGTGCGGACGATGGGTTCGATCGCCAATCCGGGGGTCTCAGGTAGCCCGGATCTAGCTCTAGAACTGAGGTTTGGTTAGTTGTGGATTTAGGCGAAATTGTGTTGATGTGATCTTGTATTGTATTCGAGGATATTATGTAGTTACTTTGATCTCTATTGTCTGAAAAGTAGAGTTCGTATCGTTACTTTGTCCCAAGGTCCTAAGCGTGGATATCGAGGTCCATGATGTGTGTCCCCATAGAAGGGGCGGTGTACGGTGAGAGCTTTGGAGATGAGTGCAGCAGTGATGCACCGACCCTGGGTTCGAGCTCGTGTTGGCCGTCCCCCTTGTTTCACCGCTTGGGTGAGGGTAACCCTATTTTAGGGGTCCATTCTGGATCGATGAGGTGTGATGCCTCAAGTGACACCTTAGACTTGGGATGAATGACTATACTATTGTAGCTTCTCTTCCTTCAGTGTGACATAGAGTAGAACCTTACTGGGCATTGTTGCTCACCCTACCTGGGCTGCATCGGTGATGCAGGTCGATGCGATTCCTTCTTTCAGGTGTTCTTCTAAAAGATGGCGTGACATTTCGAGGTGATCGATGACTTAGAGCTTCGAGGAGTTTTACACAACTTCCTTATAGTTTGATATTATGATGTATTGATTGATGTATTTGAGAACATAATTGTATAATTCTTAACTCAGTTGTATTTAAGAAATTTTGTAATATTCTTTAATGAAGATTTCAAGGAATGTAATAATTAATTATTTGTTCTAATTCAAAAAAATTTAAATTCATAGTTGTACTTTTATTCTGTATCAAATATATCATGCGTTAGGGATAAAAATTGTACAATTTCCTTGTGTCATAAATCTAAGGGAGACTTCGTCGAAATGTTTTTTTTGGAAACATGTTTAGGTGGTTCACGCCTCGACCCGGATGGGTTTTCTGGATCGGGGTGTGACAAGAAAGCAGGGAAAACCAGGAGAGAGAGAGATTTAGAGGAAAGCAAATGTTTTCTTCATAAATAATGATCGCTCAAGACATAACTAGGTCTCCTTTTATAGGGTAAGGGAACTGACTCAAAAAATACAAATTCAAATGGACTCAACTAAAATAACAACACGACTCAAACACAAATACAAAGACTCTAATAAAAGAGGACTAGGACTCAAAATAGATGGTGTCCGCATCAACTCTCCCTGGGTAAAGGAACTCGACCATGTCGAGTATAAAGAGTACGACCCTGATAATGCGTCAAAAGGTCCAAGTCAACATGTGGAAGCCGAATCATCATATCAGAGGTAACCATCCAACCATATTGAGGGTGGTTGGTAGAGTCGTTGGTGCTACATGTAGACATGGGTAATGGGCAGCGCACATCTGGTGTCCGCACCAACTCTCCTTTGGGGGGGGGGAGGACCTATCCGTCTATTCCTGTGGCTCGTTGTTGACCACAAGGGCAATTTGGTAAATTGTTCCTTGTCGGTTTGTTTCACACCCGCGTGTGCACACACCGGCCCTGTTTTGGTGTATGTGTTTGAATAGAATAGTTAGGTGGACCCAGGATCGGAAGATCCTAGCTCGGGCGCGCAGAAGCCTGTTTTTGGGCGACTGACGGCCCGTGAGCGACCGATCGCTCCTTGGTGCGATCGATCGCTATCGAGTCGGTGGCTTTTCTTCTTTGAGAGGACGGCCGTTGTTGGCCGTCGTTCTCCTCTGTCAGAGGGAGAGGAGACTTTCTCTCCCCTCCTCCCCCTTTTCCCCTCCTTTCCCGGCTTTCCCCTGCCTTTTCTTCCTCTTTCCTTCCTCTCCCTCTCCTTCTTCTGCTTCTTCTTCCTTCTTTCTTATTCCCGCGAGCTTTGTTTCTTCCCCTGTTTTCCGGCAGCTCCTTCTTCTCCACCGTTCTCCCTCCTCCGGCCACCGTTTTGAGTGTTTGAAGGCTCGTTGGAACCGTGGCGGCGTGAGGAAGATCCCTGGTGTGGTTTTGAACCTTGTTGCTGACTGATTAGCGGGGAATCAGCCGAGGATTAGCATTTCCGGTAGGTTTTCTACTTACGAGAGTTAGTTTAATGGGTTTCTCTTAATCTAGCCGTTAGATCTTGTTGTGCTTTGTGTTGTTGGATTCCTCTGGCTTTGTGAAATTTCTGTTATAAGTTTCATAAGCTTTGGTTGATATTTTAGTAGGATTTAAGCATGTTTAATCTTGGATTTTCCGGTTTCTGCTATTCTTGAAGAACAGCCGGTTTACGCGTTTTCCGATTTGTACGTGCATGTTCTTGGGTTGTGATGAACATAAGAGTTGTAGATCTTTGAATCGACTCTCAAACCCAACTGACTTCATAATTTTCCGAGTTTCTTACGATTTGTTATGAATTTCATACGGGTGGGCTGCGCTGCAGCAAGTAATGGTAAGTTAGTTTGATTAGCGGTTTTGATTAGTGTTTGCCCGTTAATCGAACCGTTGGATGTTTATAGATTTTGGATATGTTGATTCCGGCATGTTTATCTACTGATTGTTAAGTTGGATCTCGAATCCGACGTCGTTTGGATGTCGGATCGACGGGATCAATTAGCCTCAAAGTAGAGGTTTTTGGTGTTTTAATTATAATATTAAATGTTTGGATTATAATATTATATTTTACTGTTCATCAGCGTTTTCGGGGTTGCTTCCTGTTGCAAGAGTCCGCGGTTGACGGTCGTGGTACCGTCGTAATGCCGAGACCCGCTGCGGATTGGCTAGCAGCGGTTGGTAGTACCGCTGCAGCGATCCGGTTGACTTGTACGCTACCTGTATCATACTATTGCATGTCTATCTCTTGTATGTGTATGTTCATAGCATGCATTGTTGATTGTGCATTAGTTGCATGGTTAGGACGTGGGTGATCTGTGGGTCGCCGTCCCGAGGCTGGAAGCTCGGATTTAGTTCTAGGACCGAGGCAGGGTAGCGAGGTCTATGGTTTGACTGTAACACTGATAATCTGATGATTGAGGTTTGTCCCTAGTACTCCAGTATCAATTGCTAAGAGGTGGATGTCGTTACCCCGACATGTGTCGTCATGCTTGGTATCCAGCATGGGAAAGGGTATTCTACATGTGTTGAGGTTCTCCTTGTTTGTGGCGGGAGAGGGTTACATGGACAGGAACCCTGGGGGTATCGATGGGATTTATGGGCTCCCTGGCAGGACTTAGCTTTTGATTTGGAGTTTAGAGGTCGTGTTGGCTCTGTTGCTTTGAGTGCTGAGAGATGGTTGTCATAACCACGGTTGTTCCCCCAAGTGTGGAGATCCTGCTTGGAGAGGGGTATCCTACTGGTATCGTCATGTTCACCCTGTGTCAGGGATTGTCGGAGGTGGTCCGTCCTTGAACAGTGGCTGTCGGAGGGACGTACTTTTTGAGGACTGATATATGTCAATTTTGATCATGCTTAAATCAAGAGGGCTTCTGCTGTGCTTTTCTAGAGACTTCTAATGACGTAACTTTTTGAGGACTGATATATGTCAATTTTGATATAACTCTGATGTGTGTACAGTTTTTGGATTGTGATGGAATAGTAGATGTTAGATTTACTTCGGCCCTCTGATTGATTATTGTAACTGTTTCCGCCAGTTTGATGTTAGTGACTGACGCGCCCAAACCACTCGTCGTAAAAGTGCATAGGGCGTCAGGATTACAATATATACTGAATCCTAACTAACTACTATGTAGTTAGTGGGAGTCCGGGTCGATTCACAAGGAAATGAGAATTGATAAATGTACTCGATAGATAGCTCCCAACAATAACTAAAATAATTTGGGTTTTGGATTAATGACGATTAAAGGAATTAACTATGTAAAGGGAAGTAAAACTAATATGGAGAAGCATTGGGATTTCCATTTCATTGTAGGTTATATCGTAGCCTCCTAAGGAATTAATGTGTATAATCCAATTGGGACGATCGAAATCTAGAAGTCGACAAGCGGGTGGTTAGCCTCACTTATCGCTCAACGGAAGTTGGCTTAGAATCTTCCGCTAGCAAAAATCACATTCACAAAGTCGACGAATGAGTGATTAACGTCTATCGTCGCTAACGAACCTTCGATTAAGATCGATTCGTCGCAAGAAAAAGGTATTGTATGGAATCGGGCATTGGATTGAGATGGTTCTAGCACCTCGAATTCAATGCAATAAAGGGATAGAATGGACTCTCTAATTAGAGGGATAGGGATGGTTCAAGCATCCTTAAACTCCAATCTAGGGCTATATATCCTCCCAATGTAATTGGATGTGTTTCTAGCACATCCAACTCATTTGGGCATAACAACAAACACCCATCATGCACAAGCTTCTAACTCATACCAATGAAGGGCATTCATCCATTCAACAATAAGATCTCATTACAAAAGATAGAGAAATCATGCTCAAACCATACAATAGATCATCCCCATAGATTACACATAAAAAATCCTTAAGAAAACTACGAAAGATTCCTACAACTACATGGAAATCCCAAGAGAAAGGAAGCTAGCTACTCATCTTGGATGGATCCATGAAGGTTGGATATGATCCTCCCTTCATGCCTCCCCTTGAGAACCCCCTTCTTCTCCCCCAAAACCAACCCAAGAGAGGCAGCAACAGCCCTCCTTAGAGCCCAGCCGACCCTCTCTCCAAGAGAGCCCCCTTGCTGTCCACTGCTGTCCAGCTGGCTGTCCCCACGTCCAGCTGGCCTCTTTGGGTTAAAAAACCTTATTAAATCTCTCTCCATCTTAGCTTACCTCCATTGGATTAAATCTGGGCCATTACTTACGCCACATCAGCGATGTTGGGGTCCATCCCTTCTTCTGGGCAGATTGATTCCCTCAATATTTGCTTTCTGGAATACTAAAAATGGATCAATCCCCACAGACAAAGGGATTGATCCGATTTTTCAACTTGTGCTCTTGATGCCCTTTTTAACACCAACATCAATCCAAGCCGCCTTAGGCATGTTTGTACCTGAAACTCCATGAAGTTTATTAGAAACGCATTGCTCTAGAGCTAACAAAGCTAAGTTAAGGGGGTGAATTGTATATATTTTGTGACTTATCACACCCCCCAACTTGAACTTTGCTAATCCTTGAGCAAGGAAAGAAGAAACATAAAATCTAACTAGCCACTTTCGTAGACTCACGATTGCACTTAGCTCGTGCAATAAGCCTTTAAACCCCTAGGTTTATCCTAGAGGATGAGTTTTGTCTCGTGAGGGTTTCCAGAGATGATACCCACAAACATCTTATCTACAATCGGAATACCAAGTTACAATGCCTTAATGCATGAGTGATCAAAATTCATCCAAGTGCTCGATAATGGATTCATGTGCATAAATGAACTCTTCAAATCACATGTATATAAGAAGCAAATGAATAAAGGCATGGTTACCATACTTCAAAAACTTTAAAGCACTTGGTATGATTAAAATGTAATACAACAATCCATGTGTAGTGGGGAAATACCGCACATGCTATGGGGGTCTCAAAGTCACTCAAGTAGGTCCTAATCCGGATTAGTCATCGTAACTACTTCTCAAGTCCGCCAAGATGTAACATGATCTCTTATTTGAAGCATACTTTGTTTTCTTTTTATTTCATTCCACTGTATTTTTTTCCGAGACAATATGTGATTGTGCAATGTTATAATCCCTTAAGCTTTCTTCTAGGCCCTTGTAACAAGCTTTAAATCAATGACTCCCAAACCAAATGGTTTTAGGGCATTGGGCTCGGGAATTAAATCCTGACAGAACATATGCTTTTCAGATGATCACAATCAGATCAATCCGACTATCCATCCTACTGAGTCAGATCGATCTGGCACCCATGGAAGGATCGATCGATTCGACTCGGGCGCAACCACAATCTGGGAAGAAAAGATCGATCTTCTTTCCATAGAAGATCGATCTCTTTACGGACGACTTGAAAACGAACGGACCAGATTTGATCAAATGGTTGAAATAAAACCTAGGGTTTCATACACTTATTTAAGGAGATTGTCCAACACTTAGAGGGGGCTTATTGGCAGCGTTTGGAGGAGAGGAGACGGGTTCCAGGCTTGGTTTTCTTTTCTTTTCCACATCTTATTTCTTCATTAGTTTTGTTGCCCTCATGATGAACATGAGTGGCTAGTTTCTTCTCTAAGGTACCGATGTAGCCTAACTGAATCATTCTATGTTATTAAATCATGATTATTTAATCAATTTATTTTTCTTGTTTCATTCATTATTATAACTGAGATCTTAAATACCTTTATCTGGCCAATAAAAGTATTATAGATTGTTTTATGTGAGATTGGGCGAGGGTTCATTCCCTAATCTTGCAGGATCTATGAATGAATGAGATTATGTCAAACCCTGGTTCAAGCTAAGACTATTCTTGGTTCATGATTATTCTTCAGAGCTTAATGGATTCTTGGTTAACACTTAGTTATGGGTTCATTAGCTAGGGTTAATTGAGGGTACATCGTAAAGAACGCGATCGAACAGATCATCATACCAGAAGAACGAACCCTTAGAATTAAACTGAGATCTTGATTGATTCAATGCATAGAATGAGGATGTTATGGTGAAATCGGAAGCTTAGTATTCATCCATCATATTCCCATGGTTTTCTTATTTCGTTATTTGATCATCTATTTTCGATACTTCATATTTCTTATTTTCCCTTCCTTCTTTTCTTTCTTTTCTGTTCTTTAGCGTTTCTCTCTAATAATCTTTACAAATCTCTGTGGATACGATACTCATCTTGCTGCTATACTGATTGCACCGATTCGTATACTTGCGAGATATAAAATTTATTCATCAGGTTTTTGGCGCCGTTGCCGGGGATTTGATTAGAGTTTATTAGTAGTGAATGCAAAGTCACCGATCACAGAAAAAAAAGTTGTTGCCCTTGAATGATAAAGTAGATCAAATTGGTTGGAAAAAGAGATCTAACAAAGACAGCCTGTCCACATCAGATCTAGGAGTTCAAGAGGAGGAACAAGAGGAGATGGAGCTTAATAACAATTTACGTCCTTTGGAGGAGTACGGGAGGCCTACTATTTCTACCTCACCTTCGTGCATTGCGTTACCTGCAGAGGCTAGGAATTATGAACTTAAAAATCTACATTTTTCTATGCTTCCTCAATTTCATGGTTTACCTTTTTAAGATGCACTAACGTTTGTCAAAGATTATCATACAACTATTCAGACTTTTCCTCTAGGTGACATTACTGAAGATCAACTGAGGATGCGATGTTTTCCTTATACTCTGAAAGATAAGGCAAAGAGATGGTTGATGTCGTTGCCTCCTGGATCACTCACTACTTGGGATGCAATTTATAACAAGTTTGTTAGTACATTTTATTCTCATGCCATGACTACTAACTTGAGAAGGCAAATTCCAAATTTTCAACAATCTGATGGAGAACCATTCCATGAAGCATGGGATAGATTTAAGATGCTTTTGATGCAATGTCCACATCATAATTATTCTTTAGAAAATCAGATGCAATATTTCTATGATGGACTAAATGTTTCTTGTCAGACTATGGCAGATAATGTTGCAGGTGGAACGTTGTTCAAAAGGACACCTCCAGAGGCATATGAGATTTATGAGATGTTGGGATTTAACTCGCAGCAGAGAGACATGAGGAATAAGGCGAGAGGCATCTATGAGCTTAACCAGAATGACGACATGGCAAGGCAAATCGCAGCCCTCAACAAGAAGATGGACGCGATGATGTCTACACAAGCAAAACCGGTTGAGGTTTGTTCAATTTGCAATATTATTGGTCATAGGTTTGATTCATGTCCTTCTGGTTGTGAATTTCCTGAATATGTACAAGAACAAGCTAATTTGATGAATGCTTATAACCCGAGACCTAGATTTGATCCTTATGCAAATACTTACAATCCTGGTCGAAGGGAGCATCCGAATTTTTCATGGAAAAATACCGCTAATGCTAGCATGTCTTCTGCTAATCAATCTAACCCACCTGTTAAGTCGTCTTTGGAAGCGACTATGTTGGCTTTTATGCAGAAAATAGACTCAAAGATGGAACAACAAGATTCGGCCATTGCTCGACCTAATGCAGCATTGAAGAATGTTGCAGCATCCATTGGGAAGTTGGAAGTTCAAGTGGGACAGCTTGCAGATGTTGTACGAGCCCAAGTTCCAGGCAGATTTCCAAGCCAACCTGAGCAAGCCAACACAGTTACTATTCTTCGTTCAGGTAAGATAATTGATAATAATATTAATGCTAAAGTTATTGATGAGTGTCATGATGATGCATGTAACGCCCCGGCCCTCCACTGGGCCCCGGCCCGTGGGCTCCCGGTCCTACCAGGATCCACCCGAGGGCCCCACTCGACACAATATTGTCCGCTTTTGGCTCGCCGCAGAAATCTGGATGGTTTTCTGGGTCGGGGTGTGACAATTTGGTATCAGAGCCGGTTCCCAGCCGGAAATTGTGCCAGTGAGGACGCTGGGCCTCCAAGGGGGGTGGATTGTGAGGCCCGCTGGGTCTACCGTGGGACAAGATGCCTGTGCCTGGAGGGCGAGGATGAGTCTAGTAGCCGGGTAAGCAATCGCACAACGCCTGGGTATGGTCTGGGGTTCGATATAAGTATATAATAAGCCCTTAATAGACACAACGCGTTTTAAAGCCGTGCTGGCAGTGATCCGCTAGTAGGTCACCCATCGTGTGACTACTCCAGGTCGAGCATGCTTAACCATGGAGTTTTATGGTGGATCACTACCAGCACGGCTTTAAAACATGTTGTGTCTATTAAGGGCTTACTATATAATTATATCGAACCCCGGACCATACCCAGGCGTTGTGGGATTGCTTACCCGGCTACCCGACTCAGCCTCGCCCTCCAGGCGCAGGCATCTTATCCCACGGTAGACCCACCGGGCCTCACAATGCAAGTGAGGAAGTTGAAAAGAAGGAACACTCGAAAAGGCCACCATCGACCACATCTGCTTTTGATCATGAAAAGAGAACAAATTCAGTTCCGGAGGTTCATCACAGCAATCCTCCACCATATGTTCCGCCAATTCCTTTTCCAGACCGCCTGAAAAAGGCCAAAATGGATAAGTCATATTCTGAAATTTATGATATCCTATCTAAGGTTAATGTGAACTTACCATTGCTTGATGTGATTAGGAAAATGCCAGCCTTTCCAAAGTTCTTCAAGAAACTACGTACTTCTAAGTGTAAGTATGAACCTCATGAAAAGGTGATGGTTTCAGAGACGGCAAGCATGGTTCTACAAAGGAAGCTTCCACCCAAGCTTAAGGATCCAGGGAGTTTTAACATTAATATTACTGTTGGTGATAAAAAAAATATCAATTAGGCATTGTAGATGACATCTTAGTACAAGTTGATAAGTTAATTATCACTGCTGATTTTGTGATATTGGATATGGATGATGAATCATTGAATGATAGAAAATTACCTATTTTGTTGGGACGTCTATTCATGGCTACAGCCAAAACTATAATTAATGTGAAGGATAGTAAGCTTAGCATGATAGTTTTAGGTGAAACTGTTGAATTTAAAGTGTTTGAGTCTATGTCCTATACTTCAAACTATTTTGACTGCTTCTCAATAGATGTTGTAGATTCATTGGTGATCTCTAATTTCAGGAAGGAGCAAGTGAAGACTACATTGGTAGTGGATTTGACGATGGCAAAGGATGACCTGCACAGTTATAAGAGAGCAAGACACGTCAAAGAGACAAGTAAGAAAGATCCAGAAACACAGATAATAATATGTTGAAGACAATCAAGAAAGTAAACTAAACTAAATTAGATCAAAGGATTAATTATAATGTACGGTTAACTAAAGATATCAAGATTTGAATGAGGCTAGGCTTCAGGAATCACGTCACTCGGATTTAGGTTCTTCTCTTCTCAATGGTTTATATGATACTCAGTTAAGGGATTCACATCCCAATCACCTTAACCGGAAGATATAGAATTATGAATCTTACAAAATATATAAATGTCTCTTCCTACGATTGGTTCTTCCTTTTTATAGTTCTAACTTCATCCAACCAAACCTAAGAATACACGATACCGGCTGTCACTACAGGCAACGCGCAGCAAAAGTTCATCGGGACAAAGCCCTAACTCTATCTAACCGGATCTCTAAGAATACACAATACCAACTCTCACAATCGGCAATGCATAGCAAAGATTCCTCGGGATAGAGCCCCAACCTTGTCTAACCAGATCCCTAAGAATACACAATACCAGCTGTCACTACGGGCAATGCATAGCAAAGGTCTCACGAGACTCGGTAGGAGAATCAAAAGAGATAACTATGGGATCACAATATCATCAAAGAAGTTTGACTGGATTTATAATATTCATCATCCACATAGCAATCTATAATCTGAAAATAATATTTGAAGATCCAATACATAGAAAAGAGTTTAACAATGAAGATTAAAAACTATGAACCATTGTTGGAGAAGAAGCCCTAGTCCTCGCTAGATCATCCGTCCGCCATGCCCGCGGATTACTCGGCCATGGATGGAGATTCCTTCATCTTCTTCCTTTGGGAAACATTCAGAAAAGAGCCTCCAAAAACGTCCAAGAACTCCCTTTTGAGTAACCCTAAGTTTCATATTTATAGGGTCCAAGAATTAGCAAACTCGGGTTAAGTTTAAACCCGTTATACACCCGCGGACGATGCCACGATCGATGCCACGGTCGACCGTGAACTGTGTACAATGTTTGGAAAAGCGACGGTCGATCATTGCATCGACCCTGAGGAGTGTTTTCTTCGATAGAGGCTGACGGTCGATGCCACGGTCGATGTGACGGTCGACCGTGAGCATCTGACGGTCGACCGTGATGATTTTCGGGCTCCACGGTCGACCCTGAGGATTTGACGGTCGACCGTGAGGGTCTCACGGTCGACCGTGAGGATTTTCGGGCGCGACGGTCGATGCCACGGATGATGCAACGGTCGACCGTCACTATTCACTCAGCACTGCGTACTGGTACGAAAAATGTTGTAACTTCCTCTAGGAAACTCAGAATCACGAACCGTAAAATTCTCCAGAATCTAGACTTCAAGAGCTTTCCAACCATATATGGCATATCATCTGGTTCTTCATGAGCAGGTACAAAATTAATTTTTGAAGTTGATCCATATACTCTTTTCAGCTTCTTTTAGCTCCAATTTCCTGCATTTTCCAAACAACTATGTAAAGTAACATATACTATAAAAATAGTGCTAAAGAAGTTGATTAAGGGTGAAGATATAGCAATTGAGATGGTTTTAAGGTTGTTCAGAGTGCACTTTGATGCACTCATCACACCCCCCAACCAGCTTATTGCTAGTCTCTAGCAATTCAAAGCGTATAGAATATAATTAAGCACACTAACGGTTCAAGGATGTAGACATGCATGATAAAAATTCTACCTTATCAAGTCAATAGTGTTTTACACAGTACAGAGCACGAAAACTTCTTATACTCATACACATACTACCAACATATGAAATCAACTTCTACACATCAAACATGCTAATCACTATCCAGAAGAACACATGTGACGTGATAAATAAATGTTACGTACAGAAGCAACTTCTACTCACCATTAGTCCAAACACACTACCATCTTCATGACCAATCATCCAACCCTCGCACTTTAAGTACAACATGCTCTTTTTGTTTTTCTTTTTTTTTCTTCAACTATCAGACATTTTGCCTTTTTACGCGAGCACTCTCCGCTTCTTGAGGCGCAGAGACCCGGTTACTTAGCAAAACACTTAATAGTTTTTTTTTTTTTTTCAGTGGTTCTACCTTTTTACTCGAGCTCCCCGCTTCCTGAGGCAAGAACACTCGGTTACTCAGTAGATCACCTACTAGTTGTTTAGGCACAGCTTTATCAAGCTCCAGAACTTTTTCTTCTTTTTTTTTCTCCATGCAATACTCAACACTAGCTAATGCTGAAATCATGGTCTAGATTAACAATAGCATGCTCATTCCTCTGGTGAGTATAATCGCCACTGCACATAAAGTGTTCGTGTGTGAATCACATGATGTTCTACCATCAGGTTATCACGCATGCAATCAATGTATATGCCAATCCATATGAAAGCAACATATATAATAAGCATAAAAATTTCAGCTCATGTACAATATCTAGTAACATATTCAATTCAACACTATTAAGCTCAATAAGGTAGCATGCATGAGATCATCTATGCCTACACCCCCCAACCTGAAATTCACATTGCCCTCAATGTGTGCTGATCATGTAAATAAGCAGAAGGGTGTTGGCTCAATTTTCATATATAGCATAAATAAGAATAAGAAATCGAAATAGGGGCGAGGCCACCTGACAGAATATCTGAAATCTTGCCCAAGGCTCCTCATGGTGGCCGACTTTCTCAAGCAAGGAAGACGGAAGTGCAGGCATCCTAAAAACATAAAATAGCAAACAAAAGCAAATGAGAATGAAAGCAAACAAACTAACATAACCTAACCTAATCAAAAAGGGAAATGATAGATAGGAGAAAGATCATCCCTCGTAGACAGGGTCTGCGAGAGAAACGGTGTGCTCCTCAGGGTCCGCTTTCTCTGGAATCGGCTTCAAGCGCTGTCCATTAACCTTAAACAACCTCCCATCCTTTGGGTCTTCAACTTCCAGAGCCCCATAATCAAAGACTCTGCTAACAGTAAAGGGGCCTGTCCAGCATGATCGCAACTTTCCAGGATGGAGATGCAGTCGTGCGTCATACAGATAAGCTTACTGTCCGACTGTAAACGTCTTCCGCAGGATCTTCTTGTCATGGTAGGCCTTTGTCTTTGCCTTGAAGATCCTGGAACTCTCATAAGCATCATTCCTGAGTTCCTCCAACTCAGACAGCTGGAGTTTCCGTTCCTGACCTGCAGCATCCAAAGTAAAATTTAGTGATTTAATAGCCCAATATGCCTTATGTTCTAATTCAACTGGAAGATGACATGGTTTTTCATAAACAAGGCGAAACGGCGACATCCCCAAGGTAGTCTTGTAGGCAGTGCGATATGCCCACAATGCGTCTGATAGCCTCAAGGACCAGTCCTTTCGGTTGGGGCTCACTGTCTTCTCCAGGATCTGCTTTATCTCTCTATTGGCTAATTCAGCTTGGCCATTCGTCTGTGGATGATAAGCAGTGGAAATATTATGTGTAACTCCATACCTGCGCATCAGAGCCTCAAAAGAGCGGTTACAAAAATGGGATCCTTGGTCACTAATAATGACCCTAGGAGTATCAAATCTAGACAAAACATGTTCTTTAAGAAACTTGATGACAGTGGAATGATCATTATTCCTACATGCAATAGCCTCCACCCACTTAGAAACATATTCCACAGCCAACAATATATATAAATAGCCAAAAGAAGAAGGAAAAGGTCCCATAAAATCTATACCCCAACAATCAAAAATCTCTACAGCTTGAATGGGGTTCAAAGGCATCATATGTCTTCTAGATAAAGCTCCTAACGTTAGACATCTATCACAGGATTTGCAAAAAATGTTAACATCACGAAACATGGTAGGCCAGTAAAAACCACATTGAAGAGTTTTAGCAGCAGTCTTTTTCATCGAAAAATGACCTCCACATGCATGAGAGTGACAGTTGGTAATGATGCTTTCTATTTCATAATCAGGGACACAACGACGCATAATCTGGTCAGGACGATACTTATACAGACAAGGGTCATCCCAATAAAAATTCTTTACCTCAACAAAAAATCTACGTTTATCCTGCGCACTCCAAAAGGAAGGGATCTCACCTGTCGCTAAGTAATTAACAATGTGCGCATACCAGGGCAGCGGTGAAACTGAAAAGAGTTGCTCATCAGGGAAGTCATCCATAATTGATGGCTCATTTTCCGCTACTTCCACCATCAACCTTGATAGGTGATCAGCGACAACGTTCTCCACGCCCTTTTTATCTTTGATGGAGATATCAAATTCCTGTAAGATTAATATCCAACGAATTAGGCGCGCTTTAGCATCCTTCTTGGTGAGAAGGTACTTGAGCGCGGCATGATCAGTGAAGATAGTGATAGGGGAACCAATCAAATAAGCACGAAACTTGTCTAATGCAAAGACTATAGCTAATAGTTCTTTCTCAGTGGTAGAATAATTCATCTGTGCATTATTCAAGGTTCGGCTAGCATAATGAATAACATGATGTTTACCATCTTTTCACTGTCCTAAAACAACTCCCACAGCAAAATCACTTGCATCACACATCAATTCAAATGGAAGGCTCCAATCGGGTGGTTGCACAATAGGTGCGGAAGTCAATTTATCAATCAAGGCTTGAAAAGCCTTCTGACAATCAATAGTCCACTCAAAAGGGGTATCCTTTATCAAAAGATTACATAAAGGACGAGCAATGGTAGAAAAATTTTGAATGAATCTCCTGTAAAAGCCAGCATGCCCTAGAAAGGATCTAACATCTTTAACAGTATTTGGCACAGGAAGATTTGAGATGAGATCGATTTTTGATCGATCTACCTCAATGCCTTTGGAAGAGACAATATGGCCCAACACAATGCCTGAGGGCACCATGAAGTGACACTTTTCCCAATTAAGCACAAGGTTCTTCTCCTCACACCTGCTCAAGACTCTCTTTAAGTTTTGCAAGCATGCATCAAAAGTATTACCAAATACAGTCAAGTCATCCATATATACTTCCATACATTCCTCGATCATATCAGCAAACATACTCATCATACAACACTGAAAAGTAGCAGGAGCATTACATAATCCAAATGGCATTCTACGGAAAGCATAAGTACCAAAAGGACAAGTAAAAGTAGTTTTTTCCTGGTCCTCTAAAGCAATCTCAATCTGATAATATCTAGAATAACCATCAAGAAAACAATAAAAAGGATGTCCAGCTACTCTTTCTAAAATCTGGTCTAAAAAAGGCAATGGAAAATGATCCTTACGGGTGGCAGCATTCAATTTTCTATAATCTATACACATACGACATCCTGTCACCAATTTAGTGGGGACAAAGTCTCCACTTTCATTTTTAACAACGGTGACACCAGATGTTTTTAGGTACAACCTGCGTAGGGCTCACCCATTTGCTATCAGCAATAGGATAGATAATCCTTGCATCTAATAATTTCAACACTTCTGTTTTTACTACCTCTTTCATTGTAGGGTTCAACCTACGCTGGGGATCCCTACGAGGTACAGCCCCTTGTTCAAGATTAATCATATGGGAACATATCAAGGGACTAATACCTTTCAGATCTGCTATACTCCATCCAATAGCTGATTTATGCTCATTTAAAATGCTAAGTAGTTGCTCACCTTGCTCTGCAGTTAATGCTGAAGAAATAATAACTGGGTATGTATCACCTGGACCAAGATAGGCATGCTTTAAACCTTGAGGAAGCGGCTTCAGGTCCAGTTTGGGCGGCTCTACTGATGATAGTGTTGGTGGCTGTCCTCTTTCTGGCAGTTCTTCAAACTTTGGATTCCATGGACCTGCAAAAGAACAATGTTCCAAATTTTTACACATACCATCAACATCAACATTTTCATCCAAATCTAATTCAAGAAAATTAATTTCAGTGTTCGCAAACTCCTCTTCAGTGAGCAGATCAATCTGGACGAGAGTGTCTCAATCAAACACAGCATACAGAGTCTGCTGGCATTCATCATCACCATCAAGCTGCTTAGCAACATTAAAAACATTAATTTCTAAAGTCATATTCCCAAAACTTAATTTCATTAAACCATTCCTGCAATTAATTATAGCATTAGCAGTAGCAAGAAACGCTCTTCCTAAAATAATAGAAATTCTAGAATCAGCAGTTACTACAGCCTGAGTATCCAAGACTAAGAAATCAACGGGATAATAAAATTTATCTATTTGAACAAGCACATCCTCTACTACTCCTCGTGGAGTTTTCGTGGATCTATCCGCCAATTGCAAAACCACATATGTCGACTTAATCTGTCCTAAACCAAGTTGCAAGTAAACAGAATATGGCATCAAATTGACACTTGCACCAAGATCTAATAACGCTTGTCCTACTTCATGCTCTCCAATGAAACAAGACACAGTAGGAAAGCCAGGATCCTTATATTTAGGAGGAATCCTGTGCTGAAGAAGTGGACTAACCTGCTCTGTTAAAAATGCAGTTTTCTTTACATGATGTCGTCTCTTCATAGTGCATAAATCTTTAATCACTTTAGCATATGTAGGAATTTGCTTAATAACATGCAAAAGAGGAAGGTTTACCTTAACCTGCCGAAGATGCTCCAAAATCTCGTTGTTGGGCTCCATAGTAAATTTAGTGGATTTCAATGCCTGAGGGAAAGGGACACGTACCTGAAAGTCACCGGGTGTAGGGCCATCTGAATGATCGGTCTCTACATGGTTCTCATCAATCCGGTCCTCTTCTTCAACAACAATAGGAGGTTCGGTGGGCTCTTGTGAAGGGCTTTGTGTTGTCTTCCCGCTTCTTGTAGTTACGGCATTCATCTCCTTCATATTATTTTGCTCAGCACTAGATACCTGCGTTTGTTGAGGTTGAGCTGGGAACTTCCCTCGTTCATGCACGCTCAAAGAGTTGATCATCTTCGTGATCTGGCTCTTGATCTCTTAAATATCCTCCTTCCTTTCCTTAGATTCCTGCACAATCATAGATTTCAGTTCCTGTAAATTATCATTAAATGTAGGCCTAGGAAAACCAGATGTTTTATAAGGAGGGTTAGAAAAAGGCTTATTAGGTGCCGGTTGATGATGCTCGTTGCTCTGTGGAGCGTTCGACTTCCAGCTGAAATTCGGATACTCTCGCCATCCTGGATTATACGTCTCTAAATAGGGAGTGTACGGCCTCCTGAATCCGCCTACAGCGTTGCAATGCTCGTCGTGCACACCTCTCATCTCAACATAGGTGGGGCAATCATCAATCTGGTGGTCCACGCCTTGACAGATCGCACACGGCCCAGCCGGCCTTGTAGGTTCATTGTATGGAGAGGTTCGGGCAGCCATCATATCTTTGGTCTTTAATAGCTCCAGCTCCCTTGTTAGACTCTCCACTTTAGCCTTGAGTGCGTCTTCCTCGCGTAGATGATATACTCCTCCACCTTGTTGTTGCGATGGTGGTCTGGCTCTGCTGGTATTATCTGTTGCGCTCGGCCCAGTCCATGTATGAGCTTTCTCAGCAAGCTCTGTCAAATACTCAATAGCTGCGTCAGGATCTTTTTGCAAAAATTCACCATTACACATCATCTCAACAAATTGGCGTTCTCTAACAGTTAAACCATCATAGAAATAACTAACAAGACGCCAACTTTCATATCCATGATGAGGACTTAAATTCAACATATCTTTAAATCGTTCCCACGCCTGATACAGAGTCTCGCTATCCTTCTGTACGAAGGTAGAAATCTGTCTCTTAAGTGCATTGGTCTTATGCTGTGGGAAATACTTGTTGAAAAATATCTGTGTCATTTCAGCCCAAGATCCTATAGATCGTGGCCTCAAGGAATATAACCAACTTTTCGCTCTATCCTTCAGTGAGAAGGGAAAGAACTTAAGTCGGATCATATCTAGTGCACCTGGTTGGCCATGGAAGGTCGCTACTACTTCCTCAAACTCCCTAATGTGCACATATGGATTTTCATTCTCCAACCCATGAAAGGTAGGAAGCAACTGAATCATGCCAGGTTTAAAGTCAACATGTGCTGCATTAGGTGGAAACATGATGCATGAAGGTGTAGCAGTGCGTGTTGGATGCAAGTATTCTTGCAAACTCCTCGGAGCTTGTTGTTCCTCGTGCTCAGCCATAATGAAAGTATGATGTGAAGTTTGTGACTGTGCGTCAAAAAGATCAGCAATATATGTCTCACTATCAGAAGTTTCAGAATCACCCTCGGGGCGTCTAGCAAATCTGTCTAGTTCGTCTCTATACCGAGGCATACACCAACAAACAATCCAAAAGATGCAAACCAACTAAAAAAAATCAAAACCAAAATAAAGAAATAAAGACTAAAGAAAATGAACGAAGTTACCGCTTTCGGAGTCTACAATCACTGTAATCTGATTCTGGCGCTTTTCTGAACCGTCTCCCCGGCAACAGCGCCAATTTTTGATGTCCCTCAAATGTGTCACGCACAGCGGTCGCGGTGCAGTACAACATAAGAGAGGTCGAATCTCACAAAGAGACAAGCAATAAAGATCCAGAAACACAGATAATAATATGTTGAAGACAATCAAGAAAGCTAACTAAACTAAATTAGATCAAAGGATTAATTATAATGTACGGTTAACTAAAGATATCAAGATTTGAATGAGGCTAGGCTTCAGGAATCACGTCACTCGGATTTAGGTTCTTCTCTTCTCAATGGTTCATATGATACTCAGTTAAGGGATTCACATCCCAATCACCTTAACCAAAAGATATAGAATTATGAATCTGACAAAATATATAAATGTCTCTTCCTACGATTGGTTCTTCCTTTTTATAGTTCTAACTTCATCCAACCAAACCTAAGAATACACGATACCGGCTGTCACTACAGGCAACACGCAGCAAAAGTTCATCGGGACAAAGCCCTAACTCTATCTAACCGGATCTCTAAGAATACACAATACCAACTCTCACAATCGGCAATGCATAGCAAAGATTCCTCGGGATAGAGCCCCAACCTTGTCTAACTAGATCCCTAAGAATACACAATACCAGCTGTCACTACAGGCAATGCATAACAAAGGTCTCACGAGACTCGGTAGGAGAATCAAAAGAGATAACAATGGGATCACAATATCATTAAAGAAGCATGACTGGATTTATAATATTCATCATCCACATAGCAATCTATAATCTGAAAATAATATTTGAAGATCCAATACATAGAAAAGAGTTTAACAATGAAGATTAAAAACTATGAACCATTGTTGGAGAAGAAGCCCTAGTCCTTGTTAGATCATCCGTCCGCCATGCCCGCGGATTACTCAGCCATGGATGGAGATTCCTTCATCTTCTTCCTTTGGGAAACGTTCAGAAAAGAGCCTCCAAAAACGTCCAAGAACTCCCTTTTGAGTAACCCTAAGTTTCATATTTATAGGGTCCAAGAATTAGCAAACTCGGGTTAAGTTTAAACCCGTTATACACCCGCGGACGATGCCACAGTCGATGCCACGGTCGACCGTGAACTGTGCACAATGTTTGGAAAAGCGACGGTCGATCATTGCATCGACCCTAAGGAGTGTTTTCTTTGACAGAGGCTGACGGTCGATGCCACGGTCGATGTGACGGTCGACCGTGAGCATCTGATGGTCGACCGTGATGATTTTCGGGCTCCACGGTCGACCCTGAGGATTTGACGGTCGACCCTGAGGATTTGACGGTCGACCGTGAGGATTTTCGGGCGCGACGGTCGATGCCACGGATGATGCGACGGTCGACCGTCACTATTCACTCAGCACTGCGCACTGGTACGAAAATTGTTGTAACTTCCTCTAGGAAATTCGGAATCACGAACCGTAAAATTCTCCAGAATCTAGACTTCAAGAGCTTTCCAACCATATATGGCATATCATCTGGTTCTTCATGAACAGGTACAGATTAATTTTTGAAGTTGATCCATATACTCTTTTCAGCTTCTTTTAGCTCCAATTTCCTGCATTTTCCAAACAACTATGTGAAGTAACATATACTATAAAAATAGCGCTAAAGAAGTTGATTAAGGGTGAAGATATAGCAATTGAGATGGTTTTAAGGTTGTTCAAAGTGCACTTTCATGCACTCATCACATGCCATGACTACTAACTTGAGAAGGCAAATTCCAAATTTTCAACAATCTGATGGAGAACCATTCCATGAAGCATGGGATAGATTTAAGATGTTTTTGATGCAATGTCCACATCATAATTATTCTTTAGAAAATCAGATGCAATATTTCTATGATGGACTAAATCTTTCTTGTCAGACTATGACAGATAATGTTGTAGGTGGAGCGATGTTCAAAAGGACACCTCCAGAGGCATATGAGATTTATGAGATGTTGGGATCTAACTCGCTGAAGAGAGACACGAGGAATAAGACGAGAGGCATCTATGAGCTTAACCAGAATGACGACATGGCAAGGCAAATCGCAGCCCTCAACAAGAAGATGGACGCGATGATGTCTACACAAGCAAAACCGGTTGAGGTTTGTTCAATTTGCAATATTGTTGGTCATAGGTTTGATTCATGCCCTTCTGGTTGTGAATTTCCTGAATATGTGCAAGAACAAGCTAATTTGATGAATGCCTATAACCCGAGACCTAGATTTGATCCTTATGCAAATACTTACAATCCTGGTTGGAGGGAGCATCCGAATTTTCCATGGAAAAGTACTGCTAATGCTAGTATGCCTTCTGCTAATCAATCTAACCGGGTCGGGCGACGCGAACCGGAACCTAACCTACTGCGAAAATTTTGGCGAGGTTTTCCTCTAATCGTAGTGGTCTCCCTAGCAATTCATATTCGTCCTGTATTATACAAACAATCGCAAACCTCAAAACACTGAACTGGATATAATAGAAATCCTCAAAACAGAGAAATTATACATTTAACACTCCCGTAGGAGACTATCTATAACAAAATGGTAAAACTGAGATCGCCGGTCCTCAAGCACCGCCAGACGCCGCCACGTCACCAAACACCTGCCCGGTAGAGGCGACCGAAGAAGTGCTAGCGCCAGCACCTGCAAAACGCAGCCCGGGTACGAGTGAGCACTAAGCTCAGCAGGGACAATACACCACGACACTCACAAGGGAGGGAACACAACAGTGTCGCCCTCAAGCAAAGGCTGGGTGTACACATGGGTCCCATAACCCCACCGTGTGTCCCTGAGCGGAGGCCTCAGTCATGGTCCCCAACCGAACTGGTCACATACTGGGTCACCCTCAGCAAGGCAGGAAACCGGCACTGCCATGTCACTAGCAGGAAACCAACACTGCTAGGCGGGCAACCAACACCGCTGAGTAGCCATAGCCTCTACCAAAGAGACAGTGAACCGGACACCGGCTACACCTCAAAGCTCGCCTCGAGGCCGACACGACCTATAAACATCAAACCACATGTATTCTGGTCATCTAACCCTATCATTGAAAAATGACGGAATACTACAAATCGAACCCTGGACCAAGCTACCCGCGACGGTCCAAGAGCTAGATCCGGACTACCCGAAAGCCCCGGATCGGCGATCAACCCATCGCCAGCGTCCTACACAGATGCAACTAATGCACAAAGCAATGCATGTTATGAGCACAAGCAGAAATATACAGATAAACATGTAACAGTATGTGATGTATATCAGACAAGGTCTAGGCACAGCACCCTGCCGGCCCAGGGTGGTGAACATGTAAGTAAGGTCTAGGAGCTGCTACAGTGGTACCACCACCAACTGTTAGCAGTCTAGCACAGCACCTGCATCGGAAAGCAGCCCCGCAAACAACAGCTCACAGATATCACAGATAAAGCCCTCAACGCACGCCGGCATGCAAGCCTAGGGAAAGCTGTAGGGCTATCCACCCGTTTATTCTAAACATCCCGGGAGTCATCACACCCCCGGTTCACCACTGCCCCTATTATAGGGCTAACATGCTTAAACATATGTATCAAATATAATACAGTAAAGAAAACTATCATACAAAGCCCCGCAGGAAAAATCCACTTGAAAACACCCTTCAACCACTAAGAGATCGATCTCCCTTCCCAAGGGGATCGATCTTCTTAGCACTTGGGAGAAACTCGTCCCTGTCAACCGAAGGAGATCAATCTTCTCCACCAAAAGGATCGATCTTCTTCGTGAAATGGAACCCGCTACCTCAACCCAGGCAAGGATCGATCTCTCTCCAGCCGAGGGATCGATCCTGCTCGGGCTGGGCGTGACGACCCAGAAGAGATCGATCTTCCCTCAAGAGAGATCGATCCGAATGGGTTCTCTGGTGACCGAACGGCGTGAAATACCGCCGGAAAATACAACCAAATCCCCCGAAACTTTGGGATCTGGTAGATCAAGAACACACGAGTCTAAAACCGGTGAAATCATGGAAAACAAACATGTATTTTAATAGATCTAAACATAAGAACATAATCAAACCGGAAAAACTCCAAAACCTCAGAAGATTGTAGGCAGGATCTCTACCTATGCAATAGCAGCTTCAAACCAAGCTACTAGGCCTTAGATCTTTCTCAAACGAACTCAAATCCAGCAAGAACACGGCTGAAATATCGGATTTTCCAAAAAAATCAAAAGAAAAGGTTTCGTTCATTTTATAGACGAACGAACCGACTCAAGAGAGATCGATCTCTTTCTCAAAAGAGATCGATCTTCCTTGCCAATTCGGGTTTGACTTTCTGGCACTAAGAGATCGATCTTCTAGTTAGGGAGATCGATCCCTTAGGTGCAGAAAGCTAGACTTGGGCTAAAACTTAAGCCCAAGCCCGGATCTTTCGATCCTGGGTCCCACTAACCATTCTAGCCAAACATTAACACAACCTTGGTCAGTGTGTGCACACGCGGGTGTGAAACTAGCCGAAAAGGTGTAATTTACCAATTTGCCCTTGCGGTCCACGACGAGCCACAGGAGTAGAGGGACGGGTCCTCATAGGGGAGGTAACAAGGAAAGAACTCAATTTCTGATCTCTGCACCGATGCCAACTAAGCCGATGACGAAGTCCATAATGTATCTCCGTAGGCTCTGTGTCGTCATCGCTCCACGTGGTCATGACTCTGGTGCAAACTATCGGAGTAGGGCTGCCTCGGCCTCCACCTCGTCCGGTCTCTGCTCTCTACAAACCCTGACTAATCCTCTATGCAAATGGACCTTCAGAAACACTGTCAGGAGTCTCTGTCTGATCTGTGCTAAGCACTCTGAAGACTGTCTGTTGGCGTCTGGAATGATGGGTGATGCCTCAACAACCTCTGTTGAGCAATCGGAAGAACGTCGCGAACTATCGTACTATGTCTCGAATGGTACGCAAGTCTGGACTGACGACTGCTGAAGTAGACGGACTCCAGCAAAGTGACGTACTCCTCCAGCTGCCTGCTGCATCGAGGACACATGCCCTAAGCATGTCCTCTGAGATCTGGATCATCCCCTCTGAGTCCTCGATAATCTGGACACGACATCCACCATGCTATGCTTCCACTTTCGCTGACACTGGGAAAAGCTGCAACGAGTCTGCTATCTGCGGATGCTCCGTCTTCACCTCCTGACAGGTGAAGTAGTGGGGACGAATGATGTGCTGTCGTAGGCACTCAAAAATAAAACCAATACCCGTTAAAATGAATGCAGTAGTGCGAGTACGAGTCGATCCCACGAAGAGTGTTTAGCCTAGTTTTGTGCTAAGTGAACAAAGATGGGGGGTTTTAAACGTGAGGAAAACAGTAAAGAAATAATCTAAAGCGAAGAAACGAGTTAAATCAAGAGAACAAACCTTGGTCTGAGTCAACATCCACCATCGGAATCCAATAACTGATCATAGATGCAAGTATCAATCAATTTATACCATGAATATTCACCGTCCGAATTCAATTCAAAGCTCTCCTCGATCATAGTTAATTAGAAACAAGCGATCTAATCAACCCTAACTACTAGACAACCTAAGACAAGCGCTGTAGATTTAATCTAGTAGCAGCGTTAAGAATAGGGAGATCGATGAAGCTAAACAACACAAGTACAAGCGGTTGCATTTAATCTAGTTGAATATTCTTCCTAAGATCTAACAAGATCTGATCAGCAGTAAATTATTAGATCCTAGTTGCTTCGCAGATTAGAGGGATCAAACAATTCCGGATTTGATATCAAACCTAGCGGTAGATCACCATGAATAATAAACTAGTAGGCCTCCTAGCAATTAGACAAGGTACTCATGAAGATTTAATCTCAGAAGAACATCCAATACTCATGTATAAACTGAACAATAAAAATAAATTAGATCTCACAGTTTCATTGATTCCGAGGTTTCAGTCTCCTCGACCAAGGATCAAGATTTAGCCACGCAGGGCCATCAAGAACAATCCTCCAAAAGATTTCATAAAGCAAAAGAAAACCTAGAAAAAATATAAAAGAAGAGAAAGAGTAGCCAAAAGTGTCCCAGAATTCCCCCTCAAACCCTAGAAAGAGTCCTATTTATAGCCTCAATTGTATCCACCCTCGGATTAGATCACAATCGTCGATTTTATTCACTGGGGAAATTCCGATCGATCGGACCTTGGATGCTGGATCGATCGGTCTCATTAACATCTTCAACTTCTCTTCACGCCCGAGCCCGATCGATCGGACTAAGGGAGTCGGGTCGATCGGTTTCGTAAAAATCCTTCGTCTCTGGCTCTTCCCGAGTTCGATCGATGGTCCGATCAATCGAACTATGTTCCTCTAAAAAGCATACGTTCTGTCACCCTTTAATTCCCAAGTCCGATCGATCGAATTATGAGTGTTGGATCGATCGGTTGAGTAAAAATCCGCTGTTTTTGACTTTTTCCGAGTCCGATCGATTGGACTATTGGTGTCGGATCGATCGGACCCATAGGAGCGATGGAGGGATCGATCGGATGCATTGTGGCTGAAAAACACATGTTCTGTCACGTTTTTGCAAGGTCCGATCGATCGGACCTTCGCTCGGACTTCCAGCTTATTTTCCTTTCTGCCATTCAGACTGCGCATCGGTACTGAAATTGCCGTAACTTCCTCTAGCAAACTCGGAATCACGAACCGTAAAATTCTCCAGAATCTAGACTTCAAGAGCTTTCCAACCATGTATGGCACATCCTCTGGTTCTTCATGAGCAGGTACAGATAAATCTTTAAAGTTGATCGATGCACTCTTTTCAGCTTCTTTTCGACTTAAGGACTTCAATTGCATCCTAAATCAAAATATAAGAATAATGAGTGTATTTAGGAACTGATTAAGCACAAGAGACTAAGTATTAAGGGATAAAAATATAACATTATGCATTCTCATCAAATTCCCCCATACTTAGCTTTTGCTCGTCCTCGGGCAAAACTAAAATTCACTCTACTCAAGATATCAAGGTTGCAACACCATCAACAAAGAACAATCAAGCTCTTCACAACTCATAACATATCATGAACAAACATTTTTAGAGAACTTAAAAGTCAATCAATAAGCATTTTCACTTGAAGATGAAGCATACTAAATAAGTAGACCCTCACGGAAATTAACACTCAACTCTCATGTGTTTGAAGGGTATGTATTTCACTCAATTTCATTCCAATGAAAATGATCTACCATAGGCTTGCATATCATCTCATTCTCCGCCACTAGAATCACATGCATAACACAAATCATAAGGACTTCAAAAGGTTGTAATGGGGTCCAGGATTAAGGTGAGAAATATTTAGGAATGTAGCTCAAAAGCCAATGGAACTAATGGAGCAAAAATGCATCAATAAGACATGTACAACCAATCACTCCATTCAACAACTTTCTTCAACTTAGCTTTAACATACTCAGCCCATAAAACATTACCACATTGGCAAAGAGATTGTTCAAAGGAATACTTTTTAACTGAAATAGTGAACAATCTTTTGCAAAAACTTCTACCTTTGTAGAGATCATACATAAACATACCCCTTTCTTGGAGTATTAGGAGGATTCATACACACATTTTGTAACATGAGAAACAATTTCCTCCTTCACTTTCTTTGCTTTTCTTTTTTTTTTTTTTTTTTTTTCAAATATAGCCAAACCACAAATCCAAACACCCCCACACTTGAACTTTTGCACCCATACATGTCATAATAATGATCAATGCTCCACTAGTTTCATGGCTTGGGTAACGGAAATATATTTTTTTTTTTTAGGTTTAAAGCTTATAATGTGGGTTAACAATGAAGTCGATAAAGCTCAAAGGTGTTTAGCAAAAGGAAAAATTAATCACAAGGTAGGCTATTTGGCTTATGTAGCTTATAACAAAGATGGCCTTAATCATGTTCATGTCTGCATGTGTCAATGTGACCTCGAATAGAATCAAAGCAAGTTCTAGAAAAACAAATCCATGGAAGAATATCTCTCATGAAAGAAATTAGTGAGACTGATATGAATGTGTCAGTCTAAAGGCTCAAAATCTCACCAGCTTTTGTCTACTCATTCAGTCACTACCAACTCAAGGAAAATAACTCAACTAATTAATTCTAAGTCGCAAAATTACTCATTCAATCATGTTATGAAAATGTCAAGCTTAACTGGTTCTTGCTCATGGCCAATGCAACCTAGATCTCCTCCCCCACACTTGAAACTGACATTGTCCCCAATGGAAGGTGGAATGCAAAGAAAAGCAAAAATAACTAAAATGGAAATGCGAAAATAAAAAGAGAAAGGAACGAACTCCCCTTGGGTTGCCTCCCAAGCAGCGCCTTTGTTTATTGTCATCGGCTCGACTTCATGCTTTCTTCTTTAATCAGTATAAGTTGGCTCCTCAAGGTCCAATTTTTCCAATTTTTCTGTTGGAACGCCTTCATAGAAAAGTTTAAGTCGATGGCCATTCACCGTAAACATTTTGGAAGTGGCTAAACTTTGAATTTCAACTGCACCATGAGAAAAAACATTAGTAACAATAAAAGGTCCAATCCAACGAGAACGCAACTTATCTGGAAACAAACGTAAGCGTGATTGGTAAAGGAGAACTTTTTGACTAACTTTAAACTCCTTTCTAGAGATCATCTTATCATGAAAAGCTTTTGTCTTTTCCTTGTAAATCCTAGCGCTCTCATAGGCATCATTGCGAATTTCCTCTAATTCTTGCAGTTGCAACTTCCTGTGTTCTCCACTCTCATCCATGTTCATATTAAAGCTCTTGATAGCCCAATAAGCTTTATGTTCTAACTCAACTGGAAGGTGACATGGTTTCCCAAATATCAAGCGATAAGGTGACATACCGATGGGTGTCTTATATGCAGTCCTATATGCCCACAACGCATCATCCAAACGCAAACTCCAATCTTTTCTATTTGGATTTACCGTCTTTTCAATGATGGACTTGATCTCTCGATTTGACACTTCCGCTTGTCCACTCGTTTGCGGATGATAGGCGGTTGATACCTTATGGGTCACATGGTACTTCCTTAGCAACGCCTCCACAGTTCGATTGCAAAAGTGCGTGCCTCGATCACTTATGAAAGCTCTTGGCTTTCCAAACCTGGATAATATGTTAGACTTGATAAAATCTGCAACAACTTTAGAATCATCAGTCCTGGTAGCTTTAGCTTCTACCCATTTTGAAACATAATCCACAGCAAGTAGAATATAAACATAACCAAAAGATATAGGGAACGGATCCATGAAATCAATGCCCCAAACATCGAAAATTTCGCAAAATAATATGGGGGTTTGTGGCATCTCATTCCTTTGGGATATATTACCTGTCTTTTGACAATTTTTGCATCATTTACAAAGAAAGTATGAATCTCGAAATAAAGAAGGCCAATAGAAACCACATTCTAACACTTTTCTGGCCGTTCTCTTAACTCCAAAGTGACCTCCACAAGCATAAGAATGACAAAAAGTGAGTATAGAAATAATTTCACTTTCAGGAACGCACCTTCTTATTACTTGATCTGCACAATGCTTCCATAAATATGGGTCATCCCACACATAATATTTAGCATCACTTTTAATCTTATCTCTTTGAGCCTTAGACAATTCAGAAGGTAACATATTAGTAACCAAATAATTCACAATATTTGCATACCAAGGTAATGTCACAGTTGCAGAAAACAATTGTTCATCAGGGAATGTTTCCTGTAGACGAAGTTTATCCTCCACATGAACTAACCGACTCAGATGATCTGCAACTCGATTTTCTGTTCCTCTTTTGTCTTTTATCTCCAAATCAAATTCACTCAAGAGAAGTATCCATCGGATTAATCTCGGCTTTGCCTACTTCTTCGTCATTAAATAACGAAGGGCTGCATGATCAGAATAAACAATGACTTTAGTACCAAGTAAATAAGAAAGAAATTTTTCTAAAGCAAACACTACAGCTAAAAGATCTTTTTCAGTTGTAGAATAATTTCTCTGGGCATCATCCAAAGTCTTGGAAGCATAGTAAATTGCATGAGAAGCTCTTCCAATTTTTTGACCCAAAACTGCGCCCACTGCATAATCACTTGCATCACACATTATCTCGAAAGGAACGCTCCAGTCTGGGGGTTGAATAATTGGAGTAGAAGTCAACAATTCCTTCAGCTTATCAAATGCCTTTTTGCATGCTTCATCGAACTCAAAAGCCTTGTCCTTTTGTAACAACGTGCACAACGGTAATGCTATTTTGGAGAAGTCCTTGATGAATTTTCGGTAAAAACCTGCATGTCCAAGAAAAGAACGAACTTCTCGCACACTAGTGGGATAAGGTAAAGATTGAATGACATCAACTTTAGCTTTATCAACCTCAATTCCTTTAGATGAAACAACATGACCCAAAACTATACCTTGTTCAACCATGAAATGACATTTCTCAGAATTTAACACAAGCCTAGTTTCTATGCATCTTTGAAGAACAAGTGTAAGGTTATGTAAACAATTATCAAAAGAGTTTCCATAAACTGTGAAATCATCCATAAAAACCTCTATGATCTGTTCAATATAATCTGAGAATATACTAACCATACACCTTTGGAAAGTAGCTGGGGCGTTGCAAAGACCAAAAGGCATGCGACGATATGCAAAAGTTCCAAATGGGCATGTGAACGTCGTCTTTTCCTGATCTTCAGAGGCAATTGCAATCTGAAAGTAACCTGAATAACCATCAAGAAAACAATAATAAGAATGACCAGCTAACCTTTCAAGCATCTGATCAATAAAAGGTAAAGGGAAGTGGTCTTTGCGGGTTATAGCATTTAATTTTCTATAATCAATACAAACCCTCCAACCATTTTGCACACGGGTGGGAACTAACTCATCTTTGTGATTTCTCACCACGGTTATTCCTGTCTTTTTAGGAACAACTTGAACTGGACTAACCCAAGTGCTATCCGAAATAGGATAGATCACTCCAACTTCAAGCAGTTTGAGGATCTCCTTCTTTACAACATCCATCATGGGCGGATTTAACCTTCTTTGTGGTTGGCGGGAAGGTTTCGCTCCCTCTTCAAGCAAGATACGATGCATACAAGTACTTGGACTGATTCCCTTGATGTCTGCAATTGTCCAACCAATAGCTGTCTTATACTCCTTAAGAACCTGCACAAGTTTTTCTTCTTGTGGTGCACTAAGGTTATTGGAGATAATCACTGGTAATACTCCTTCATCTCCAAGAAAAGCATATTTAAGATGATTAGGAAGAGGTTTCAGATCTGGAATAGGTGCTTGCAATTCAGAAGGTAATGATTTCTCATTAGATACAGGTAATGAACTACAAGAATCGTTACCTGATTGCTGAATTATCGAAAAATGATTCAGTGTTGCAACAGTTTCCTGCAAATTAGTACTCAAAGATAGCTCCTCATTTTCTTCCTCAAGAGATTTGCTAATAGCCACTTCCAATTCATCTTTATCACTAAGTTCAAAAACTTCCTATGATAAATAATCAATCACATCAATTGAATACACTGAACAATCATCAGCAGGATATTTCATGGCATCATAAATATTAAACTTAACAGTTTCACCATCAAATTCCATGGTAAGTGTGCCACTATGGACATCTATCTTAGTCTTGGATGTCTTCAAGAAAGGTCTTCCCAACAAAATAGGAGTACTATGATCACCATTCTCCATATCAAGCACATAAAAATCAGCAGGGAAAACTAAATCATTGACCTGCACAAGAATATCTTCAACTACACCTTTAGGATAGGCGTTAGATCTGTCAGCCAATTGAATCACAACACCAGTTTCATTCAAAGGCCCAAGTTTTAAAGAAGAATATATAGAATATGGCATGACGTTGATAGAAGCTCCCAAATCTAACATAGCTTTCTCAAATTTGGTGTTACCAATTGTACATGGGATAGTAAACATACCTGGATCCCTACACTTTGTAGGAATTTTTCTTTGAAGAATTGCAGAAACATTTTCCCCTACTTTCACCTTCTCACATCCTTTAAGTTTCTGCTTCCTCTTAATTGTGCACAATTCTTTCAAGAATTTAGCATAACGAGGTACTTGTTTAAGAGCATCTAAGAGTGAAATATTTACCTCGCATCGGCGAAAAGTCTCATATAGATCTGAATTCTTCTCATATTTTCTTGATTCTGTCAAAGCCTCAGGAAAAGGAGGTACAGGTTTATAATCAGAAAGAGGTGGAAACTTACGTTTAGGTACATCGTCGTCATCAGGAAAGATTTTGTCCGCGACGATGTCTTGCTCTTTTCCTTGCACAGACGATGTAGGAATTTTCTTTATTGGAGTCTCAAGTTCTTTACCACTTCTCAAAATGATTGCACTTGCATTCTCTCTTGGATTTATTACCGTTTGAGAAGGTAATTTTCCCGAATTTTGCGCCTCTAGCTTGCTAATTGCTGACGCCATCTGGCCCATTTGATGTTCCAAACCTTGATTACTGGCCTTTGCGTCTTGTTGAAATTGTTTTGTATCTTGTTTAAATTGTTTTGTATCCTGTTGAAGTTGCATAGCACTAGTAGCAAGGGAATTAACAATATCTTCCAAAGACATACCAGAATTCGGAGTTGGATTTTGTTGTGGTCTCGGGGGGTATGGCGGTCTATATTGTTGATATTGCTGTCCAGTTGGGCGAAATTGAGTTGTAAACTGATTCACTTGTGGATTCCCATAGTTGAGATTGGGGTGATCCCTCCATCCCGGATTATACGTGTTTGAATAGGGATCATACTTCCTCTGCGGTGGTCCTGGAAAACTCCCAGCTGCATTTACTTGTTCAATGGGCTCCTCTTGAAGAGTTGGGCACATATCGGTTGGATGTCCCGCCACCGAGCAAATTCCACAAACCTTCGCTGTTTGCATGTTACCTACAGCCATTTGACGAACAAGAGAAGTTAGACTCGCAATCTGTTGTTCAAGAGATGAAACATTTACCTCATTAACATGTTTTGAATAAGAATCAAGTCTAGTATTAAATTGTTGAGAATTAGCTGCCATATTTGCAATCAAGTTCCTCGCGGCTTCAGGAGTTTTATCCACCAAAGCTCCTCCACTAGCGACATCAATCATACTCCTGTCATTGGTTAGTAAGCCCTCATAAAAATATTGAATAAGTAATTGCTCACTAATTTGATGATGGGGACAGCTTGCACATAATTTCTTAAAACGTTCCCAATATTCATGTAGAGATTCTCCATTATGTTGCCTTACACCACAGATCTCTTTCCTAATGTTGGCCGCTCTTGAGGCTGGAAAATACTTCTCTAAAAACAACCTCTTCATCTCGTTCCATGTGGAAATACTCCCAGATGGTAAATAATAAAGCCAATCTTTAGCCGAATCCTTCAAAGAAAATGGAAAGGCTCTCAATTTGATTTGATCTTCAGTCACCCCCATAGGTTTCATACTTGTGCACACAACATGAACCTCCTTTAAATGCTTGTGAGGATCCTCACCTGAAAGTCCATGAAAAGTGGGTAAGAGGTGTATTAGTCCAGATTTTAATTCAAAAGTAGTAGCAACATCCAAAGTAGGAAATTTAATGCATAAGGGTTGTTGATTCAAATCTGGGGCTGCAAGCTCTTTCAAAGTCCGATTTCCGGCCATGACTTCCTCCTCTAATTCAGAATCACTGATAAATACGTGGTCAAGAGCCAAATCTTCCTCCTCAGGATTTTTCCGAGCTTCACTCCTTAACCTGCGCAGAGTTCTTTCTATCTCTGGGTCGTACTGTAAATCACCTTGATTAAAAGATCGAGCTATACTCATAAACAATCAAGAGAATTCCAGCAAAACGAGAAAAAGAAATCAAGAAAATTCGAATAACTCTTTTTTCTTTTCTTTTCTTTTTTTTTTTTTGAAAATAAAGATCACAATAAACACAAAAATCAACTAGAATCACTCCCCGACAACGGCGCCAAAATTTGATGTGCTGTCGCAGACACTCAAAAATAAAACCAATACCCATTAAAATGAATGTAGTAGTGCGAGTACGAGTCGATTCCACGAAGAGTGTTTAGCCTAGTTTTGTGCTAAGTGAACAAAGATGGGGGGTTTTAAACGTGAGGAAAACAGTAAAGATATAATCTAAAGCGAAGAAACGAGTTAAATCAAGAGAACAAACCTTGGTCTGAGTCAACATCCACCATCGGAATCCAATAACTGATCATAGATGCAAGTATCAATCAATTTATACCATGAATATTCACCGTCCGAATTCAATTCGAAGCTCTCCTCGATCATAGTTAATTAGAAACAAGCGATCTAATCAACCCTAACTACTAGACAACCTAAGACAAGCGCTGTAGATTTAATCTAGTAGCAGCGTTAAGAATAGGGAGATCGATGAAGCTAAACAACACAAGCACAAGCGGTTGCATTTAATCTAGTTGAATATTCTTCCTAAGATCTAACAAGATCTGATCAGCAGTAAATTATTAGATCCTAGTTGCTTCGCAGATTAGAGGGATCAAACAATTCCGGATTTGATATCAAACCTAGCGGTAGATCACCATGAATAATAAACTTGTAGGCCTCCTAGCAATTAGACAAGGTAATCATGAAGATTTAATCTCAGAAAAACATCCAATACTTATGTATAAACTGAACAATAAAAATAAATTAGATCTCACAGTTTCATTGATTCCGAGGTTTCAGTCTCCTCGACCAAGGATCAAGATTTAGCCACGCAGGGCCATCAAGAACAATCCTCCAAAAGATTTCATAAAGCAAAAGAAAACCTAGAAAAAATATAAAAGAGGAGAAAGAGTAGCCAAAAGTGTCCAAGAATTCCCCCTCAAACCCTAGAAAGAGTCCTATTTATAGCCTCAATTGTATCCACCCTCGGATTAGATCACAATCGTCGATTTTATTCACTGGGGAAAGTCCGATCGATCGGACCTTGGATGCTGGATCGATCGGTCTCATTAACATCTTCAACTTCTCTTCACGCCCGAGCCCGATCGATCGGACTAAGGGAGTCGGATCGATCGGTTTCGTAAAAATCCTTCGTCTCTGCCTCTTCCCGAGTTCGATCGATGGTCCGATCGATCGAACTATGTTCCTCTAAAAAGCATACGTTCTGTCACCCTTTAATTCCCAAGTCCGATCGATCGAATTATGAGTGTTGGACCGATCGGTTGAGTAAAAATCCGCTGTTTTTGACTTTTTCCGAGTCCGATCGATCGGACTATTGGTGTTGGATCGATCGGACCCATAGGAGCGATGGAGGGATCGATCGGATGCATTGTGGCTGAAAAACACATCTTCTGTCACGTTTTTGCATGGTCCGATCGATCGGACCTTCGCTCGGACTTCCAGCTTATTTTCCTTTCTGCCATTCAGACTGCGCATCGGTACTGAAATTGCCGTAACTTCCTCTAGCAAACTCGGAATCACGAACTGTAAAATTCTCCAGAATCTAGACTTCAAGAGCTTTCCAACCATGTATGGCACATCCTCTGGTTCTTCATGAGCAGGTACAGATAAATCTTTAAAGTTGATCCATGCACTCTTTTCAGCTTCTTTTCGACTTAAGGACTTCAATTGCATCCTAAATCAAAATATAAGAATAATGAGTGTATTTAGGAACTGATTAAGCACAGGAGACTAAGTATTAAGGGATAAAAATATAACATTATGCATTCTCATCAACGAATTCTGCACCTCGTGCTACCAGCGCTGATGACGGTCACAATATATCACCATGCCTCCGAGGTGGCCAACAAGGGAAAGGAGTAGGACGTTTGAACGCCATCATTGCACAACTCTGGAACTCAGGCTCGATCTCTGAAACACAACATACTGCCTACTGACGCTGTTTGACTCTCATCTACACGCTGTGTGAGGACCCGTACCTCCAACCTAGTCCGACCGTGTGGGTCCAGGGTCTGGTTCTATTGGTTTTGGGCTTGGTTGGCCTTGCTTCGCGATCTTCGTTGATCGTTCCGGCTCCGGGGGTAATCTGGTAAATTACCCTTGGCGGAGCTAGTTTCACACACGCGTTGTGCACCCACGGCCATGTGGTTTTGTATGTGCTTGATTAGATCATTAGGGGAATCCTAGATCGGAGGATCTTGATCAGATCAAGGTCTGAGCTTATGGGATCAGATCTGGCGATCGGATGGCTAGGATCTAATCTTAAGCCATTAGTACTTAAGGCACCGTTTAAACCATCTCTCGTTAGGGCATGAGTTTGATCGATAGAGGAGATAGCGGCGGAGGAGAGAAGAAAGGCCGGCGGTCGCGACCGGAGGAGAGAGGAGAGGACGGCAGCGACGAGTGGGTTTCCCTCTTCGACGGTGGCTGGTGAGGAGCTGGGTGATGGTGATGGCGACCGCGACTGGAGAGGAGTGGCCGGCGACCCGCGTTTGATGGTGATCGCGATCCGACGAGGATGAAGAGGATGACTCACGACCGGAGAAGAGGAAGGAGAACGTGAGCTCGACGCCGGAGGTAGGGTTGCTTTCCCTAAACCTGGTTTAGGACTCTACTAGATTAGTGGATGTTCCATTTGAAGCATGTTAGTTTAGATTGCTCGAAGTTCTCCCTCTCTCTGCTGCCATGGTATGGATTGATGCATGCTATTGGGTGTTTTTGGATTCTCTGGTGATGTTCTTCCTTCTTCTTCGCTGCCGTTGCCTAGTTCTTTGTATGCTGATGGGTTTTCGATGGGTTTTCTCTTCATTCATTGGATTTGATCGGATTCCCCTGTGTTCCTTGAAGTTTAGTTTTCCCTCTGTGATCCCGTGGCCATACATGCTTCTTCCTCATCTCTGCCATGGTGGGGGCAATGGTTTTCTCTTGGATCCTTTCCCCTATTTTTGGTTTACCGGATACCTGAGATTATCCTCCAACCCTTCCAGATTTCCCTCGTGTTTTGATATTTGGTTTGGATTGTTGGCCGACGTTGGATTTCATCGAGCTTTTCCTCTTCCATCGTCATTGTTGTGTGTACATCGGCAGCTGGGCTCTCCCCTGTTCTCAGCTGCTGAGCACAGGAGGTCCTCTTCCAACCCTCTGTTCCGATTTCCCTCGAATCTCATGTTGTTGATCTGGAATTGCTGTTGTGCACGCAAGGTGCTTGTTGATTGCTTACTTGTTGCCGTAGTTTAAATCCGTGGGTTTTCATGTAGTCCATCCCCTGTTTTTGGTCTGCCTGGTTATGGCTAATGTTCAAGTGAGTTTCCTTCCTCTCTGGGTTTATGTTGCCCAACTGATAGGTTTCTCCTGGTTCTTCCCATCCTATGTCCTGATCCTAAGCCAATGGGTTGGAGGGACATTGGGAAAAAACTGGCACCTGCCGACATGGAGTCTTCAGGACTGGTTAGTTGCGGATGTGCTCATGAGGTGTTGGCCAGTTTACTTTTGTGTTGCTATGGTTTTTAGCTGGGTTATGCAGCTGATCCTCAATGGGGTTAAAGAGCTTCCCATTTGACTTGTGCCAATTTGAAGATTTGAAACATTTGGAGGAGGGGACAGACAGAAACTCCTCACTGGTAGGAAACCAACTCTGTCTTGCTAGAAAACTAGAAATGAGACAGGGATGAGGAATAGGTCGTGTAACATATTTACCAACCTTGGCTCTATCACCGAAATAAGCCATGTCTTGCATGATGAAAAAGGGTATGTCAACATCGTAGTCATGAAAGAGAAGCCAAATAACCAGCAACCAATTCTCTTTCCACTTCTAAACATGAGCACACTAAAAAACATTCCGCCTAAGGACGTCATCTATGAGCAACAAATGGGGAGGTAATTCCCCACGCGTGAAGACCCCATCTCCCTGTTTGCCAGGGACTATCTCACTGGGCATCTTCTTAAAGGATGGGACTTCATCAAAAGGACAGCGAAGAAAGCTCGGAGCAAGACAAGGGATACCTAGGATTTCGCTGATTTCCTTAGCCCAAAAGACCACATGATTGCCAAGAACAGAGGAGGTAAGGCCGACACAGGTGAGATCTCTCTTACTAGGGTAGGGTCCTACACTATCAGAGACGTAATCACATTTCAAATTCTGAAAAAACAAACGGATAAGGCGTGGATAGATGACAAATCCTGGATGACAGAGAGGTTCTAAGCTCCTAGCCTCTAGAATGGCAACGGATTCCTTAGCATGACAGTCGGAGCAGAAGCAATCAAGATTGAAATCATACTCGTATTGGATGTCCCTGTTGATCCAGAGGTCGTTGAGGGTGTAGCTGGACTCTGGGATTTGTTGATTCTTCTTCACAACCTTCCGAGGAGGTTTGGAGGAGGTGGCTGCTGCGCCGAGATCCAAGGCTTTCTCCGTCAAGGTGGCTTGCGGTGGAGAGGTTGCTTTTGAAGTGACGGTCGTCTTCTTCAAGGTGGCCTGCGGTGGAGGGGTGGCTTTGGAAGCAGGGTCGTCTTCTTTAAGGTGGCCTGCGGTGGAGGGGTTGCTTTAGAAGCAGCGGCCCTTGCTCTAATAACCCGCGGCGCCATGGTTGTTGGGGAACCGGTGCTTTGGTGGTGGTCAAGTGGCTGGGAGGGGGAACGAAGGGGGAATGAGGTGGAGGAATGGATGAATAAGGCACCGGTGGAACAATGGATTGTGAAGTAGCCGACGGAGATGGACATTCACATCGTTGATACGGCTGGAGCTTGGCGGTGATGACGGATTCGTAACGGAGATGGTGACGAGGGAGAAAGGGTGAGGCGACGCTGGGGATCGGGTTTCTAAGGGATTTAGAGCTGGGAATCGGGTCTTTAGGGCTTTAGAGGATGGACGTGAGTGAGTTTTAGATTTAGGTTTAAGTAGGTTGGCTGGATCAAGTCAGTTGTCATGAGTCAATTTGGTTTGCTCAACTTGGTTTGGGTCAGATCATGGCTTAGATCCAAATCAAGTTTGGAGTCGATTAGGTGTGTCCCAAGCTAGCTTAATGTGGCTGCTGACGTGGATAAGTTGGGATTGATCCCCTTTGAATTGAGGGATTGATCCCAACTTGGATGGCAGAGACACACTCTCTGGAAAACGAAAAACGGATTAATCCCCGCAGACGAAGGGATCAATCCGTCTCTCAAACACAGATTTAAGGCACATCGAAAATGAATCATGAGATAACTTTTACATGTAAACCTGATCTTTTCTCCCTCAACAATGAAGATTGAACTCCCACAACCATAACAATTCACCATTGTAATGAATTAGCGATCAAACACACCACGTTTATTCACAAACACACAAACAAAATCAAAATAACACATCTACACCCAAAACAAAAATCACGCAACCATGCACACAAGCCAATGCAAAATAAACAAGAAGCCAAACCAACAAATATGGAGCAAGCAAGCATGCAATAATACCTCACAAAGAAGAAGAACATTCAAAATCAAGCATACAAAAGAAACAAGATGTCAAGCAAGCATGCAAGCAAAAATCAAAATAAAAAAAATTGACCAAGCAAAAGCTAAGAACTAGGTTGCTTCCCAACAAGCACTAAATTTACCGTCTATAGCGAGACGCGATAAAGGCTCAAGGATAGTGGGGCTCCGCCAACATTATGGTTGGCTCAAGAGTGATGTCAAGAGGGAAACTATGAATATAAGGTTTCAAACGTTGGGCATTGACAGTGAATGTAGCTCCCGAGAAAGGATTTTGTACCTCAACGGCTCCATGGGTGAAAACCTTAGTGACATCAAATGGACCACTCCACCTAGTCTTAAGTTTGCCCGGGAAAAGGTGGAGGCGTGAATTGTACAACCAAACCTTATCTCCAACATCAAAGGTTTTCCGAACTATGAGTTTATCGTGAAAAATTTTAGTCCGGGCTTTGTAGATTTTGGTATTCTCGTAAGCCTCATTTCGAATTTCTTCAAGCTCATGAAGTTGGAGTTTCCTATTGCTTAAAATGTCATTAGAGTCCCAATTGAGAGCTTTAATCGCCCAAAACACTTTATGTTGAATCTCTACCGGAAGGTGGCAAGGTTTTCCAAATACCAATCGGAATGGCGACATCCCGATTGGCGTCTTGTAGGCTGTTCGATAGGCCCACAAGGCATCATTGAGCTTAAATGCCCAATCCCTCCGGTCAATTCTCATAACTTTTTTTAAAATCCGCTTGATCTCGCGATTGGACACCTCAACTTGGCCACTAGTTTGAGGATGGAAAGGCGTGGATACCTTATGTGTAATTCCATATTTTTCAAATAGGGATTTGAGATGCCGGTTGGTGAAGTGAGGGCCACCATCGCTTATGATGGTCCTCAGGAAACCAAAACGAGTGAAGATATTGGCATGCAAAAATTTCAAAATCACTTTTTGATCATTGGTCCTTGTGGCGATTGCCTCCACCCATTTTGAAACATAATCCACCCCTACCAAAATGTATAAGTAGCCATTTGATTGAGGGAATGACCCCATAAAATCAATACCCCACACATCGAAAACTTCACAAACATGAATGGGAGTTTGGGGCATTTCATCGCGTCTAAAAATTGTACCAACTTGTTGACACCGTAGGCAAGCTTTAGCGAAATTATGGGAATCGCGGAATATTGTAGGCCAATAAAAGCCACATTCAAAAATCTTTGCCGCAGTCTTCCTGCTGGAGAAATGTCCACCACAAGGATGAGAATGACAATGAGTGAGGATGGACGTAACTTCTGATTCGAGAACACACCTTCTCAATAATTCGTCCAGGCATCGTTTGAGCAAATATGGATCATGCCAAAAATAGTTCTTGATATGTGAGAAGAATTTGTTTCGATCATTTTTGGACCAAAAGAGTCGAATTTGCCCGGTGGTGAGATAATTGACAATATGGGCAAACCACGGCTTGGGAAATCGATCAATGGCCAAAAGATGCTCATTCGGAAACAACTCATTCATTGGAATGGAATCTAAAATGTGCTCGGAAGATAGCCTAGAAAGATGATTAGCTACAACATTAGGGGAGCCTTTTTTATCCTTAAATTCAAGATTGAACTCTTGGAGAAGCAAGATCTATCGGAGTAAGCGTGGCTTGGCATCCTTCTTTGCAAAAAAGTACCGCAAAGCGGCATGATCGGTAAAGATAATGATTTTGTAACCAAGGAGGTAGGATCTAAATTTCTCCAAAGAAAAGACTACCGTTAGCAACTCTTTCTCGGTAGTCGTGTAATTGACTTGAGCATCATTCAAGGTTTTGCTAGCGTAGCATATGGCGTGAGGGAGTTTGTCGATCCGTTGACCCAAAACAGCGCCCACGGCATAATCCGAGGCATCACACATGATTTTGAAAGAAAGTGAATAATCGGGTGCGTGCACAATGGGTGCGGAAGACAAGGCCTCGCGAAGAGTAGTATAGGCATACACGCAAGGATCATCAAAGTTGAAAGAAACATCTTTAGCAAGTAAGGCACAAAGGGGACGGGAAATTTTGCTAAAATCCTTGATAAAGCGACGATAGAAACCCGCATGCCCAAGAAAAGATTAGATTTGTCGAACCGATGGTGGAGGAGGAAGTTTAGAGATGAGCTAAAGTTTCGCCTTATCAACTTTGATCCCCCTACTTGAAACAACGTGGCCCAACACAATCCCCTCATTTACCATGAAATGACTCTTCTCCCAACTCAAGACGAGGTTTGTTTCCTCACACCTAGCTAAGACTTTGGTAAGATTCTGGAGGCAAGAGTCAAAAGATTGGCCAAAGACTAAAAAATCATCCATAAAGATCTCTAGAAAGTGTTCGATCATGTCTCCAAAGATGGCTATCATGCAACGTTTAAACGTTGCCAATGCGTTACAAAGACCAAAGGGCATTGATAAGTCACTAATTATTCCTAATTAAACCCCTTAAATTACCTTTGTTAGGCCTAGAGTAGGTGTATTTGATATCATATTACTTGATTTCAGGTTTAAATAGGAAATTTGAGAACAAATACCAGAAATTTGGCCAAAAATCACTAAATTCTGTAAAAAGACTGTTTCATCGACTGTTTGGAAATAAATCACCAGAAATTCTACACAATTCCACATAATTCTGGGACATGTAATACGACTTCAAGATCTACAACTTTCATGTTGAAGCCTTTATGAGATTCCGTATAGATTGGTGCCAGTTTTGAAGCAAAGTTGGATCTATGAAAGCTGAATTTTGAGAAAGGCTGAAATTAATTAATGACGTTGCAGTTAATGACCCAATCAAACCGGCTACAGCAATGGATCGGATTTGAGTCCGATGGATCGCTTCGATGCCGTCAGCAACTCGGAATTTAGGGAAATTAGAGTTTAAGTTCAACTATAACTCCGAATTCGGGGATCAAGGGTTTCTAATACATAAGCGGGTTATTCCAGCCAAAATTTTTATCTTTTGGACCACTTTTGGAGGAGAAGGCTAGGGTTTTGAAGATGGAGATCTTTCCGCGGGGATCGACGGCTTCCTTCCCAACACCTATGGATCTCTCCCAGAAGATGAGTAACTAATTCTAAACTTAGGGATATCATGAAACCCTATTGTAGCTTTTGATTTTCTTTGGTTTGATTCTTGTAAACTTCTTCTCAACATAATCTCATAAATATGGTTTTAATGATTAGAGATTTGAGGGAACAGAGTTCCTTTGAAGTATTTTCAGTCGTATAAGCTTTCTGTGATTGTTTATACAGATTTATGAGATGGTTTTCATGTGATTTATGGTTTGCTTTTGAGATAGGCTATGCTATGCTAGGATAGGTTGTGCCAAGGTCATTAGGAGTAGTATAACTTAAAGTAATCGTAGGATCGAAGACAACCTATGCCAAGAAAGATAGGCTATGCTGTTAGGAACATAAATCTTATTTTAGGGATTCATGTGAGCTTGTAGCCATATGATCCATAATGTTGAGAGAAGTGAACAAGAGGATAACTAGAGAAGATTGAAGGTGAAGCTAAGGTGGATTGAGTAATCCCTAGGTAATTCATCACTTGGTTCCAATCCCGATCACTTTATTTGCTTTCTTAGATAGCTTCAGTTAGATCAAGAGTTTTGAGAACTGATTTTGTTTTTCCTAGTAATTCCATGTGGTTCGACTCCGGATTTCACCACTAGTCTATGTAGTAGTATTAGTGATTGAATAAGGATATAAATTTAATATTTGATTGAGGTAAGCAACGTTTTAACGACAACATTCGCGAGTGATCAGCCATGCGTCGGTAGGCGAAAGTACCAAAAGGACAAGTAAAAGTCGTTTTCTCTTGGTCGTTACGGTCAATTGCCACTTGGTTATATCCAGAGTAGCCATCAAGGAAATAATAAAAGCTTTGCCCGGCAAGTCTTTCCAAAATTTGGTCAATGAATGGAAGTGGAAAATGATCCTTTCTAGCGAATGAGTTCAACTTTCGATAATCTATACATACTCGCCATCCCGTAGTTTGGCAAGTAGCGATGCTTTCTCCTCTCTCATTCTTAATCACGGTAATGCCCGATTTCTTGGGCACTACTTGGGTTGGGCTCACATATTTGGAGTCCGATATAGGGAAAATGACTCCCGCCTCAAGGAGTTTAAAAACCTCTTTCAACACAACTTCCCTCATGTTTGGATTTAATCGACGTTGAAACTCTATGACACTCTTAGACTCATCCTCTAAATGTATGCGGTGCATGCATATAGATGGGTCTATTCCCTTGAGATCGGCAATCGACGGCAAGGGTTTCAACTCTAAGGTTGGAGGCTTAATCAAAGATGGGGGTGCCGGTGTGGAGGATATAGATGGTAATGGCTCAAAAGAAGTTTTTCGAAAGGCCATGGCACATGCATGTTCAAATTCATCGAGTAAATCTGAAGTGGGTAAATCCGCATCTTGCAACGCATTAAAAACCATCGAAAAATCATCAAAAGTCAACACTTCATCATGTAAACCAGGAAAATCCTCTGCAACAATCGGCAAATCGTCAAAATTCAAAATATCATCACCACTGGATAAAGAGTCATCACAAGCATCAACAAATGATTCACAAGCATCATCCATATCAAAACTCACAACCATCACATCATTTACACATTCATCAACAATATCACCATCCACTACCGAATCAACCATAAATAATTCATTCCCATGCATAGATTGTTAGTAGCATAAAAAATATTTAATTTCAACTCCATATTCCCGAATGTAACGGTCATGATGCCACTCCTACAATTAATGCATGCATTGGCGGTAGCCAAGAAAGGTTGTCCAAGTATGATGGGAATGGATTTCTTATGTCTAAGACCCGATTCCATGTCAAGCACAACGAAGTCGACCGGGAAAACACATCTATCGACCTTGACTAAAATTTCTTCAAGAACACCCCGTGGTGTCTTGATAGATCTATCGGCTAATTACAAAGTCATCGAGGTCGTCTTGAGCTCTCCTAAGCCAAACTTACTAAACAAGGAGTAGGGGATTAGATTCACACTAGCTCCTAAATCAAGAAGAGCCCCCTCAATCAATTGATCTCCTATGATGTAAGAAATGGTAGGAGTGTCGGGGTCTCTTAATTTCAGAGGTAGATCGAGTTGAAGAATAGAGCTAACTTGCTCAGTTAGGAAGAGTTTTTTAGAGACTTGAGATTTAGATTGCCTTTTGTGGGTACACATGTCTTTCAAGAATTTGGCATAAGAAGGCACTTGGTGCATGGCATCTAATAAGGGAAGTTTGATGTGGACTTTCTTGAAGAGTTCTAGAATCTCCTCATACTTGCGACTCTTCCAAGGTTGGGATGTGGCTTGAGGATCAACTACTGCTTGAGGGTATGGAGCCTTAGGAATGTATGCTTTGGTTGGTAAAGGATCGAGTAAGATAGGTTGAGTTTCCTTGAAAGATGTTAATAACCTCGAAGAATCATGAGGGGCATGATGAGGTGATGCTTGAGAGTCTTTCATTGAAGTAGACAAATGAGGTTCATGCTTTTGCTCTAATGTTGTGTCTTTGGGCATCTCAACATTAGGAAAAATCTTTCCACTCCGAAGGGTAGTGACCGTTTGCACTTCCTCGTAAGTGGAATCAACATAATGTTGGACTTTAGGGTTTGCTATAGGTTGACTAGGAAGTCTACCCTCCTCCCTTCTTGCCATAGTATTGGCCAATTGGCCTATTTGCACTTCCAACTTTGCAATGGATTGGGAATGAGAATGTAAAAGTTGGGTGCTTGACTCAAAAGAATCCAAGGCCTTCAGAAGTCTTTCCTCAATAGAAGGATCACGTTTCGGAGCTTGAGGAGCTTGATGTTCTTGATAGGGAGCTTGGTATGGGGAAGGCCCAGGTGGCCTTTGACTCCAATTTGGAGGATGAGATGATTGAGGATAACTTGACACTTGAGGTGGATATGCATGAGGAGCTTGAGGTGGCCGGTAGGTGGTTTGATTTTGTGGAGGTTGGTTAGAAGGATATGGCGCTTCATAGCTAGGAGGATAGCTTGGAGCTTGATTACCCGCAATCGGAGGCCTAGAATTGTATGTATTTGGAGGTTGTTGACCGGGATTTCTCCATGAAAAATTTGGATGATCCCTAAGACCGGGATTGTATATATTTGAGTAAGGGTCATAAGTATGCTTCGATTGATTGAAGACCGCATTGATATGCACTTGCACGAGCTCCGGATACTCACATGCCTAATGTCAATCGGTAACTACGTGGCCGGGAGTCGAACATAGGAAGTAAAGTTCTCCCAATGATGGAGAATTGAGTGGGTAACTCGATGAAGAAGGAGGAGTAGGAATTTGAATCAAAGAATGAGTAAGAACTTGATCAAATTTTCTACTTAGAGTATCAATTTGTTGTGCTACACGAGTGGCTTCGGATAGCTCTAACACTCCTCTAGAGTTGGATTGTCCCTTAGGACTTGAAGTGTCCCTAACATTTCTTGAAGTGAAGGCATGGTTTTGAGAGTTCATGGCAAGCTTTCCAAATAGAACCCATGAGTCCTCGTACGGATTTGTCATGAACACCCCACCACAAGCGGTGTCTACGTCTTGTTGATGACGTCTTTTAAGGCCAAGCGTCATGAAAAGGTTCATCATCTTCTAACCTATCTCAAGCATCATGAAAAGGTTCATCATCTTCTTGACGAAAAGTCGCTATTTGGGTCCTCATTTCATGAGTCTTTGCTATGGGGTAGAATTTTTCTAGGAAAGCACTTTGTAATTAGTCCCATGTGGTGATCGTTTGGGGCTCAAGGGGTCCTAACCAATGCTTGGCTTTACCCTTCAAGGTAAATGGAAACAATTTCAATCTCATTGCATCCTCGCTAAAGTTTGGAATTTTGACCGTGGAACTCGTTTAAAGAAAATCTTCTAGGTGATAGTAAGGGTCCTCATTACTCAAGCCGTGAAAGTTTGGAAGGAATTGAAGGAATTGAGACTTAAACTCATAGTATGCGGCTTGAACAATGGGTTGTTGTATGCCCGATGTAGGTGCATATGTAGAAGGGACATAATAATCCTTCATACTCCTACGGTCCGGGATAGGATTGACATTGGGATTGGGGTCCGGGTTGGGATCATCCATGGCTTGAGAAGGTGGTGAGTCCCTATGTAAGAATACGCTTGAAGATGCCCTAGAATCTAAGAATGCTTGCAATGTGATATCTAGGTCATAATCATCACTCATTCATTCATATGGAGATTTGGACCATTCAAGGTAAGAGATATGTTGCAGCAGGCTGGTCCAAGAATCCTTGTATCCTCGTCCGTAGATGAGTGACTTCACCGCTCAGAAGGTTCACCTACAAACACAAAAAGATATAACAATATAAGCAACGTTCTATTTTTGGTATTTTGTAATAAAAGAAAGTAAAGCAATCTAATTAAAGAAAGAGATTTATTAAGTAAGAAATTCAAATCATCAAATCCCAGCAACGGCGCCAAAATCTTGACGCGCCCAAACCACTCGTCGTAAAAGTGACTAGGGCGTCAGGATTACAATATATACCGAATCCTAACTAACTACTACGTAGTTAGCAGGAGTCCGGGTCGATCCACAGGAAAATGAGAATTGATTAACGTACTCGATAGAAAACTTCCAACAATAGCTAAAATAATTTGGGTTTTCGATTAATGACGATGAAAGGAATTAACTATGTAAAGCGAAGTAAAACTAATATGGAGAAGCCTTGAGATTTCCATTTCATTGTAGGTTCTATCGTAGCCTCCTAAGGAATTAATGTGTATAATCCAATTTGGACGATCGAAATCTAAAAGTTGAGAAGCGGGTGGTTAGCCTCACTCATCGCTCAACGGAAGTTGGCTTAGAATCTTTCGTCGGCAAAAATCACATTCACAAAGTCGACGAATGAGTGATTATCTTCTATCTTCGCTAACGAACCTTCGATTAAGATCGATTCTTCGCACGAAAAAGGTATTGTATGGAATCAGGCATTTGATTGAGATGGTTCTAGCACCTCGAATCCAATGCAATAAAGGGATAGAATGGACTCTCTAATTAGAGGGATAGGGATGGTTCTAGCATCCCTAAACTCCAATCTAGGGATATATATCCTTCCAATATAATTGGATGTGTTTCTAGCACAGCGAACTCATTGGGGCATAAAAACAAACACCCATCATGCACAAGCTTCTAACTCATACCAATAAAGGGCATTCATCCATTCAACAATAAGATCTTATTACAAAAGATAGAGAAATCATGCTCAAACCATACAATAGATCATCCCCATAGATTACACATCAAAAATCCTTAAGAAAACTACAAAAGATTGCTACAACTACATGGAAATCCCAAGAGAAAAGAAGCTAGCTACTCATCTTGGATGGATCCATGGAGGTTGGAGATGATCCTCCCTTTATGCCTCCCCTTGAGATGGGTTTCTATGCCTCTTTCTAGGGTTAGAGAACCCCCTTCTTCTCCCCCAAAACCAGCCCAAGAGAGGCAGCCAACAACCCTCCTTAGAGCCCAGCCGACCCTCTCTCCAAGAGAGCCCCTTTGCTGTCCACTGCTGTCCAGCTGGCTGTCCCCACGTCCAGCTGGCCTCTTTGGGTTAAAAACCCTTATTAAATCTCTCTCCATCTTAGCTTAACTCCATTGGATTAAATCTGGGCCATTACTTACGCCACATCAGCGACGTTGGGGTCCATCCCTTCTTCTGGGCGATTTGATTCCCTCAATATTTGCTTTCTGGAATACTAAAAACGGATCAATCCCCACAGACAAAGGGATTGATCCGACTTTTCAACTTGTGCTCTTGATGCCCTTTTTAACACCAACTTCGATCCAAGCCGCCTTAGGCGTGTTTGTACCTGAAACTCCATGAAGTTTATTAGAAATGCATTGCTCTAGAGCTAACAAAGCTAAGTTAAGAGGGTGAATTGTATATATTTTGTGACTTATCAGTAACAATGCACGACCTCTACAGGGCTTATGCTAATAGACATGTTAACAGAGCTGTTATAAGCAAACTGGGCACGGGGAAGGATCACATCCTAGTTCCTAGCACAGTCACCTACAAAACATTGCAGGAGGTTACAAAGGCTCCTATTGATGACTTCAGTTTAGCCATCCGTTTAAGGATGATAGCCAGTCGAAAACTAGTTTGGTGCTGACTAGATGCCACAGGGTTTTCATAAAGTAGGTTGTCCAGCGGACATTCCGATCCAACATGATTGTTTTAGGAAGACCGTATAGCTTAATGATCTCATCAAAGTAAATGCGTGTGATTTTGGAGGCATCAGAAGTTTTGGTACACGGGATGAAGTGAGCCATTTTGGAAAAGCGATCGACAACGACAAAAATAAAGTCGTACTTTTTGAAAGTGCGTGGGAGACCAATCACAAAATCCATACTAGTGTCTTGCCATGGGCGATTGGGGATGGGTAGTGGAGTGTAGAGGCCTGTATTGTGTCAGCGGTGTTTGGCTAGTTGACAAGCACGACATTGGCCGGTGATTTTTAAGACATCGCGCTTTAGTCCTAGCCAATAGAACTGGCGCTCAACTTTTGCAAGAGTCTTATCTCAGCCAAAATGACCAAAAAGACCGCCTGCATGCACTTCCCAGATTAGGAAATCTTGGCCGCGCTGTCAGTTTGAAAAGAATTCACCAAAATCTTCAGAAAACTCCCAAATTACTGAAATTTTGAGGGCTACTATAAGACACTGAGATGAACAACTTTCATGTTGGAATCTTCAACCAAATCTTTACAGAAATTTGAGAATTATCAAGACTAAGTCTGCTGCAAAATAAGTATCGACGATCCATCATTCTCCTGAACGATCAATCAGTCATATGGATGATCGATCAGTGATACGAAAGTCAAAGTTTTAGAAACAATAGGAATTAAACCCTACTTGAGTTGCTATCATTTTGGCCGAGTTCCTACTTACAAAAAGGGCTTTTCTGGCCAAACATTGAGGCCGAACATTGAGAGAATAGAGGAAATTAAGATTTCTGAAGACGGAGGAGCCGAGGCGTGGATCCCTAGCATTCTTCATCAAATCTATGGCTTTCATCCCCAAGATGAGTGGCTAATTCCTCTACTTAGGGATCTCATGAAGCTGTAGGATAACTTGTTCGTATTTTCTACTTTGAATCTTGTATCTTTTTTTCTAAACATGATTTTATGGATTTGATTTTAATGATAATAGAGTTGAAGGAACATAGTTCCCTTGATGTAACTTCAGGCCTACATGATTTCTGTGATTGATTGCAGAGATCAATAAGATAGTTTTTATGTGATTTGTTAATCCCCGATGAGATACTTTATGCTTACTGACGATAGGTTTGTCGCGCCCCGGCCCAGAAAACCCAGCCGGACCAGGACGTGAGAGGAACCTACACTATTTACATGCGATACGGCGCAAGAGGGCACAAAGGGGAATTAATTTGAACATAAAGACTTCCATGGGCATAATGGTAAAACTAAATATTACATTGCGGAATAAAACTCAATTAAAAGAGGGAACACGATTTCATATATTAAACGTTAAGTACATCATCCTCAAAGTTAACTATAAACAAAAAGTTATGAAAATGTACATATGTCCCACTGAGACCTCAAACGCTTTCGGAAGTCGACGTGCCGCCAACACCTGATTCAGCTGGAACCACTGAGGAAGAGCCTGTCACGCCCCGACCCAGAAAACCCATCCGGGCCGGGACATGAGGGTCCTAAATCTAAAATCAAACGGCGAGAGTCTCCCTTGTAAACATCACTTTTAAACCCGATTCATGATTATAATATTCACAATTCATTTAAACTATTCCTTCATCAAATCATAATACAAATTAACCACTATAATACTCAATTAACTTTAAAAAAATACAATAATGATTCAAGTCCTCTAAGTACAACAATCTCTGATCAATTTACAAATACATTTCTCCTTCATATTACAATTCATACATTCAAGGTTGTACATCAATTGAATAAGATAAAGTGATGACGTCCTCGATCTCACACGCCGCCAAGGGCAGTGTCGCCTCCAAGCCGCAACTACCTGAAAAAGAAGGAACTGCATCGCCGATGCAACCTAGGTAGGAGTGAGCAACAAAGCTCAGTAGGGTTCTATGCTATTCTACGTCACACTAAAGGGAGGAAAACAACAACTGTGTTGTCTCTCTGCCTAAGTCTAATGAATGCCAAGGGTCTCATAACCCTATCGATGTCCCAATGGCTCCCGTCATGAACCTCTCTCTTGAACATGTTACCAAGATCACCCTAAGCACCAACAGGGGAACAGTACCATGCGGGATCACCCTTACCCAAGAACAAACGAGATGAAACAAAGACTGTGGGCTCCTGTCTAGGTACCACCCTGCCCAGTCATACCATCTCTCGCGGGGACACACATGTCAGGAAACGCATCGACATCTATCCTTAGCACTTGGCCTTGGAAAAACAACACGACCTCTAAGCCTCAACAACATTATTCCAGTCCGACTACCTAATAATCCTCGAATAATATCAAACATAATCATGGATGACAATCACGTCCTAATCCTCGACTACCCCAAACCCCGGTCCTAGGGCTAGATCCGAGCTAATCGAGAACCCCGGATGAACGATCTGTCGGTTCAGGATCCACAAGCTAACCACTCGTACTAAAACTCCGGAGTGATAGTAGGGGGGCTCATATTGCCTTTACCATAGAGCTGCGGTCGACCCGACGAATCGACCGCCAGCACCACTGGCAGCGCAGACACGCTGCCCAGGTCGGGTCCGTTAGGAGCCCACCCCTGCCCTGGGCAACCCACCCAACGAACAGGGGTCGAACACAGGGGGTTGCTGCCTGGGCCTGTAGCCTGGTCCGCAACCATGCCCTGGGCCTCCAGCCCAACGAACAGGCCCGCAACCAAGGCCTGCAGCGCCCACGGCCAACAATCTCCCCCCCTGCAGCACCACTGGGGTTCGAACCCGCAACCTCGCTTTGATACCACATGTCGGTTCAGGATCCACGAGCTAACCACTCGTACTAAAACTCCGGAGTGATAGTAGTGGGGCTCATATTGCCTTTACCATAGAGCTGCGGTCGACCCGACGAATTGACCGCCAGCACCACTGTCAACGCAGACACGCTGCCTGGGTCGGGTCCGTTAGGAGCCCACCCCTGCCCTGGGCAACCCACCCAACGAATAGGGGTCGAACACAGGGGGTTGCTGCCTGGGCCTGCAGCCTGGTCCGCAACCATGCCCTGGGCCTCCAGCCCAACGAACAGGCCCGCAACCAAGGCCTACAGCGCCCACGGCCAACACGATCGAATCCATTGCCTACCACCTAGCCTTAATGCTTCTAATGCAAGCAAATGCATTTAATGCTCACGCGCACAGAGATACAAAAATATAAGCATACAACAGTATGACATACAGAATACAAGGCTAGGCTTAGCCTATGGCTCGCCAAGGGGTAAACATGCATAAAGCAGATAAAAGTCTAAACCACAATAATCCAATATTATAACGGCGCCCACGGACCGTAAACAAGCAACAACATATTCAATCAAAATTTCGGCATTACGACGGCGTCCGCAGCCGTCAACCGCAATTTCTACAATGGGGGCACAACCCCCGCCACGCAATCACAACGACAACAATAAATATAGTGTATACAATCTAGGGCACACCTTTGGCCCGTTCAATTATCTAAACATCCCAAGGGCATAACTCCCTTGGTTCAACCACGAAGCGATAAAGGGCATACTGTCAGCCCATTTATTCTATGCAATTAAATACACACATAAATCTAACAAGATTAACATTAATTAGGAGGAAAGATAATATTTGAATGATTGAAACCTAAAGCTACACATGCTTAAAACTCGGCATAAATCCTTCATAATTACCCTAGAATTCATATACGTGATATCTAACCACCTTAGCAATCTACTACGAGAAGACCGAAAAAAATAGTTCAAGAAAAACTCAATTTTCGGCCAAAAACCTAAGCTTTTATCAAAGATTCAGTTTCATCGCAGATTAGGGAACAATTCATAATAAGTCGTACGAAAATCCAAAAATTATGAAATAAGCGTCAATTGAAAGAAGATTCGATGATCTACAACTTTGATCTTGATAATCAAACGAGATCATGCACGTACGAGCCCAGATCTGAGCTAGAACAGCTCAGCTTGTAGAAAAACTAAGCTTCGGTAAAATCCAGGAAAAACTTCCAAAAATCTGGATAAAACCCACATCAATTTGCATGAAGCTTCAATCAATTACTAAGCATGCATCAAGGGACTAATTAGAACATAGGAATCCACTAACAAGCTAATTCCTGGATTTCTACATTAAACCCTAGTTAGAGGCGATGAAATCTTATCAATTCGACGGCCAAACGACGTTGAATTGGAAATCAAACTTGGGGAAATCTATATTAGTATACTAGGAACATGCAGCCCAAGAATTGGATTAATCTAATGGCTAATCTTCCCGGAATTCACTAATCAATTCACTAATTTTGGTCTCGTCGCAGATCCGAAGAAAAATCACCATAAATCGTAGAAAACTCTAAAAATTATGAAATCAGCGGAAATAGCAAGTAGATCCGAAGATCTACAACTCTCATCTTGATGATCAAACGAGATCATGCACGTACGAGCCACGATCTGAGCTAGAACAGCTCAGCTCGCAGAAAAACAGAGCTTTGATGAAATCCAGGAAAAACATGTATAAATCCAGCTTAAATCCGAGATAAAACCTACCAAGCTTAGATCAGTTGTTAAGCATGCTTAGAGGGACTAATTAGCACAAAGAAAAAATAGATCAAACAATCAAACCCTAGATCTAGCTCAACCCAAGGATCAAGGTAGAAACCCCACCTTAAACGCTAATCCAAGCTTCATCCTTGCTAATCCGCCATCCCACGTCGCCGCCGCCGTCTCCAGCTCATCGGAGAGCCGCCGGGGGTAGATTCTTGTGAACTTCTCGATGCATGATATCATGAATATGGTTTTATTGTTAATAGAGTTGAGGGAACAAAGTTCCTTGATGTATTTTCAGTCCTACATGATTTCGGTGATTGATTGTAGAGATTTATAAGATGGTTTTCATGAAGTTATTGGTTTGCCTTTGAGATAAGCTATGCTACGCGAAGATAGGTTGTGTCAAGGTCATTAGGAGTAGTGTAATTTAAGGTAATCGTAGGACCAAAGACAATCTATTCCAAGCAAAGATAGGTTATGCCGTTGGGAACATTAATTTTGTTTTAGGGATTTATGTGAGCTTGTAGCCATATGATCCATAATGTTGAGAGAAGGGAATAAGATGATAACTAGAGAAGACTAATAATGAAACTAGGGGGGATTGAGTAATTCCTAAGTCACTTATCCATTGATTCAAATTGATCAACCTTTTATTTCTTTTCTTCATTAGTTTAATCTATTCTATCTTTGATTCTTTTCCTTAGTTTTAGGGTTTAGAGAATTGATTTCAGTTTCCAACATTTTCCCTGTGGATCGACTCTGGACTTCACCGCTATTCTAGCTAGTAGTTTAGTGATTGAATAAGGATTATAAATTTAATATTTGATTGAGTTTGCAACGTTTTAATAAATTTAATAAATTTAATATTTGATTGAGTTTGCAACGTTTGTGAGCGATCAATTTTTGGCGCCGTTGCCGGGGATTTCGATGGTTAACTAATTGATTTTCTCTTAACTCGTTTTCTTTGCTTAGTTAGATTCTTATCTTTATTATTTCTCCTTTTCTTTATTTTACACTTTTTTGGAATTTCTGAGAATTTTTCTGATTTTTAAAGCTACTAAATTTGATTTTCTCGGACTTGGACCTGGAGGCCATCGCCAAGAGCGATCGGTCGGACACGGGAGCGACCGATCGGGACTGTGTAGTCAGGTAAGTTTGTTCTAAACTCCGAGTTATTTTATCTAGCTGTTTGAGACGGTTCTGCAAGTCGCACAAAAGCACGTATCAGCGACAGTCGTCTCTTGGACCAGCCCACTGTTTGTATTTCTTATCTTTCGTATGGTCCTTATTTATGTGATCTTGCATGCATTGCTAATTTTTATATGCCATCAGGTTCCATGTCCAATGATGATTTGCCTTTTGGTTATGGACCCCTTACAATAATGACACATATGGTTTCTCTAATCCGACATATAATTCACATTCATACCCTTATAATTCGAATTTTAGAGATCATACATACTCTAGTTGGCAATTTCAAGGTTACCAGCCTCCTAACATTCAACCATGGAACATAGAACCACCGGCCCAGGATTTTGCACCTAATTTTGCACCGCCATATCCTTTTCAAGCACAACCACCGCAACAATACTGGTATGAGCCACCTGTTCACCCTGCAGCACAAGCACAACAAGAGCCAACTCTAGATGATATTCTTAAGGTAATGGAAGAAATTAATAATTCCTTAGTAGAATTTCGTAAATCCTTGGCTAAGGATAGACTTTCTAGGGAATGTGATAAAATTGAGAACCCCTTCACTGATCAGTCACAAATACAACAAGAACCATTTTTAATTGATCAAGTTAAAAACTCACAATTGATAGACAAACTAGAAGTCCCGGCCAGACAACTAGCTAACGTAAGTCACTCTTTTGATGATATAGTGGATGGATATGATTCTATGCCTCTTGTTTATGATGACAATGATCATGATGCTTATCTTTCTAATGATGTTGATGCATGCTATAATGCTTGTGATACGTTGCCAGTTCATGATGCTATTGATAATGTTTTGCCAGCTGTTGAAAATACTGTTTTGCCAACTCTGGATGATACAGTTGATGATGTTGATGAATGTTATCCGGTTGTACATTCTGGGCCTTATATGTATTTCGGTCATTCTTATGAAGCAAGTTTTTTTGATGATAGTGATGATGAGGGTTGTTATGTTAAATTGTCGGTTGTTCATGATGATAATATGTCTATTTACACTGATTAAAATGAGGATGAGCATATTAGTGAGACCCCCTGTAAGGAACCTCAAGTTGAACTTCTACATGATGAGTTGAATGATGATGATGTGCATATTAGTGATAAACATAATGAGGATGAGGGTGTTAGCAATATTCCTTGTCTAGAGCCTCAGTTTGAGATTCTACCTTTAATATCATCCCCATTAGTTGACCTTTGTGAGGAGGAGAACCTTGTTGTGAGTGAAGACCATGCCAATTCCTATCCTCCATTCCTCAAAGATCGTATCAAAATTTCTAGTTCTATGCATATTTTGTTTGCTAAGGACTTCTTTTTATTCTTTGATAAAGCATGTCTGCATACCTTCACCATGATCCGGGCCATGTATTTCTTCACATGGAACCATCGTCCTCCTAAATCTTGTTTCGGGAGCGTATAGCGAAAGATGTAAACTTACGCGCTTTCTGGGAGGCAACCCAGTTTTTTGGACTTTTTCTTAGCTTTTTAGAATTTCATTTCATTTTTACGATTTTTCCCCTGAATTTTAGGATTTTTCCCATATTTTCCTAGATTTTTATTTTCTTTCTCCACCTTCCTATTTTTCCGCTGGATTTTCTCTATCTTCCTCCACTGTTCCTCATCGTCCCGGCTCGATCGGCTTCACCGGCTCTTCCCCGAGTCGTTACCCATTGCCGCCCGTCGCCACCTCTTCGGCCACCCCCAACCCTCCAAACCTTCACCAAAACCTCCGCCATCCTCTTACCTCTTCATCCACGGTCTCTTCTTCCCTCGGAACCCTCTCTTCCGATGCCGGTGAGCCCCCCTGGTTTTGCTGACCATCTCCAATCTCCTCATCCCGTGCCTCCCATCACCCATTAATACCTCCAGAACCTTCCTCCCATCACTGCGAAGCTTCCTCCACCATCAAAACCATTCCTTGATGGCTGAATCATCGGCTTCGCCTCCGGCGGTCTCAACCTCTCCGACCACCTTCAATCCGCCACCTGAAAGCCCAATTCTTCAATCGGACACCATAGGACAGTTCCTTTTCCTTCAACGATCCATTCTCTATCGTCCCCGTCCTTGATTGGCGCTCCGATCATCGGTATCCAATCCCGACCGCCATCAACCTCCGCGTCGTTCACCGCCGTTCTGGCGCTCCGCCGCTTGGAGGCCACGAATCTTCGATCAGACCTCACCAACACATTCCTTGACCTTTCACGATTCTATCCCCACCAGTCCTGTCCTCAGCCGTCCGATTGCTCCAGATCACGATCCACGTACTAGAACGCTCCGATTTTGCATCCGATGGTTTAGATTTTCAATCAGGACCACACTCAAGTACTCCAGACTACCCACATCTCATCTACTACATCCCAGCATGTTGTCTTCTATTTTCATTGAGTCCTAAGATTAGTAGTGTTTAGGAAGGACACATGATCGGAGTCTACGAGTCCTCTGCGATGTAGTGTTCCACAGCCTTGACCAGTCCGGACCTGCCTCTAGGGTTTATTTTTGCACTTACAGTAGTAGTTGACTCCGCGATTAACGACTTGACGACAGAGGTTTACCATGGCTTTGCTAGATTGGCCATATTAGCAGGCCCACACCTCTACTTCTGTGAGACAGCTTGATTTTAGGAATTCTAATGAAGATTAGCTATTGATCTGGGACCTTTTTGGATGTTTTGGATGTTAGTTGTACTTGATGCTGTGCTGATATGAGAAGATGATGACGATGGTATCTCCTTTACTTTTGCCTGTGCATTTTCTATTTTCTTTGCGGGATGAATGCTTGTACAGGATTGATATATCATGAAAATACAAAGGAGACTTTGTCGAAATTTTTCATGATTCTAATACCTTTTTGGACTTTTATTAGTTATATTTGATCTTTTTGGAAAGGTATATATTTTTGTGACAGGGTATGGTGGAGAGGGAAGTATTTATTCAATGATGGCGGTGCCTAAACTAAAATTGAAAGAGAGAGAAATCTATTTCTGAAGCATTCATTATGGTTATCTCTACCCTTTATCCTTTGATTTATTTTTATGACTTAGTGTAATTGGGGACAATTACATTTAAGTTGGGGGGTAGAATTCTAGGAATTCATGCTTATTATTTTTATGGTAACCAAATATTATACATCCCTTGAATTATGTCAAAAGAATGAAATTATGATATGATTTGACAAATGTGCATGTTTTAGAAATTTATATTATGAATTATTCTGAGATTTGTATGTCATATAAGGAATGGTAAATTTTGTTATGCATAATCTTATTTTTATACTTTAACACTTTTACCATGATTTAAGGATAGCTTGACATATCCTAATGCACATGTTCACTTCCACATGTTAAGGGGTTGATATTAGATTCTAAGCATGATACTGGGATAGGTTTACAATTTTATGTCATGACACAGAAAATACATGAACACATACAATTATCTGAGTATGCGAAAAAAAAGAGAAAAAAAAAGATTTTCAACTTAGTAACCTGGCAGTTTGCCTAACCAGCGTGGTATTTGCGTAAAACGGTTGAATTTATTGAAAAAAAAAGAAGAAAAAAAAATGGGTTTTCAACTTAGTAACCAGGCAGTGTGCCTAACTAGCGTGGTGTTCGCGTAAAACAGTTGAAATTCCTGCAAAAAAAAAAGAAAAGAAAAGAAAAAGGAATAAAAACCAGATATTGCTATGTGATAAGTGGAAAATATTTGCTTGTATATGATTGTGATCTTGAATAGTTCAAGTGTCTAGATATAATTGATACTCTGAAGCATGTGGAAACCCATTCACACACAGGAGTGTTATAGTTATTTTGAATCATGATTAAATATGTTGAAGTGTTGGAAATATGTTATGACATGTTTTGATTTACTATGTTTTTATGTGACTATGAGTTGAAGGGTATATTTATAGATATTATTTCTATTTCATGCAGTAGAGTTGGTGAATATTGTGATTGATTTCTAATGATATATTCATGGAAATGTATAGATGTTTGTGGGTGTCATCCCTGAAAACCCTCAGGAGACTATAACTCCTCCACTGGAGTAATCCAGGGGTTTAAAAGCTTGTTGCACATGCTAAGTGTAATCGTGAGACCTACGAAAGTGGTAAGTTAGATTTATGGCTTTCTTTTTATCTTTTCTTTGCACGAGGACTAGCAAAGTGTAAGTTGGGGGTGTGATAAGTCACTAAATATTCATAATTAAACCCCTTAAATTACCTTTGTTAGGTCTAGAGTAGTTGTATTTAATAGTTTGTTAGTTGATTTTAGGTTTAATCATGATTTGAGAAGAAATATAATAATTTCAACTAAAAGGATGAATTTATGTGATAAAGACTGCTTCGTCGCCTGTCAGGAGAATATTCTTTATATATTTAAGGTCAAATATTCTGGAAATTAAGTAAGTATTAGAAGACTTCAAGAGCTACAACTTTCATGTTGGACACTTGGCGAAATTCCAGACAGATTAATACCAGTTTGGAAGACTATGAAGCTATACAGCTGCTATAAACTGATCCGTCGATGCTCAGGAGAATATTCGCGAAATATTCCACATAAGTCCGAATATTATAAAATCTTCGGGACATGAGAGAAGGCTTTCCAATCTACATCTTTTATGTTGAGCATATTTCCAAAATCCGGACGAGTTGAACCCAATCACGACCGGAAGAGGCTGTCAGAATTAAACCAGGAAATCCGAGTTGTACTAGAGGTCCAACTCAACCCATAACCCTAATTTCGGGAATACACCTATAAGAAGGTGTTGGCTGGCCGAAAATAAGCATCTTTTTGACAATCTTTGGAGAGGGAATTAAGAAGAAGACGGAGAGGATGTGGATGGTGACAGCTTCTTATTCCAACCCGATGGCTTTCATCCAAAAGATGACTTGCTAATAATTGTACTTAGGATTATTCATGAAACCCTAGTGTAGTTTTGGTTTTTCTTTAGTTGGATTCTTGTAAACTTCTCGATGCATGATCTCATGAATATGGTTTTGTTGTTAATAGAGTTGAGCGAACAAAATTCCTTGACGTATTTTCAGTCCTACATGATTTCTGTGATTGATTGTAGAGATTTATGAGATGGTTTTCATGAAGTTATTGGTTTGCCTTTGAGATAAGCTATGCTACGCGAAGATAGGTTGTGCCAAGGTCATTAGGAGTAGTATAATTTAAGGTAATCATAGGACCAAAGACAATCTATGCCAAGCAAAGATAGGTTATGTCGTTGGGAACATTAACTTTCTTTTAGGGATTCATGTGAGCTTGTAGCCATATGATCCATAATGTTGAGAGAAGGGAACAAGATGATAACTAGAGAAGTCTAATAATGAAACTAGGGCGAATTGAGAAATTCCTATGTCACTTATCCATTGATTCAAATTGATCAACCTTTTATTTCTTTTCTTCATTAGTTTAATCTATTCTATCTTTGATTCTTTTCCTTAGCTTTAGGGTTTCGAGAATTGATTTCAGTTTCCAACGTTTTCCCTGTGGATCGACTCTGGACTTCACCGCTATTCTACCTAGTAGTTTAGTGATTGAATACGGATTTTAAATTTAATATTTGATTGAGTTTGCAATGTTTTAACGACAACGTTTGTGAGCGATCAAACACCTCTGCACCTCCAGAGGACTAAAGCTGATTGAACCATTCTGTCTCTTGAAACTGGTCTCTCCTACCAATCATCTGAACTGACTGCCCTCTTGTGTAATGGAGCTGGCCCAAGCTCAAATTATCACGTCTGATGGCGCATGACGTAACTGAAAAACGCCTCCTCGACACCTCTATTGCCAACACTGAATGGATCTATGAGTCGTATCGTCTGAAATGATACTCTGTCGCCAACTGTGTCTCCAACAGTCATCGCTTTTCATTTGCACAAAGTCTTCTGTCAACTCTGACCTGATCTGCGCTGATTTTCTGAAAATTGGGTGACGATATCTAGATCAAAGGATGATGCCTGTCATGCCATGACACCCACACTGGCACTGGAAAAGGGACTGCAACAACTCTGCTGTATGTCGGTATTCCGTCTCCGCCTCTTGACTGGTGAGGTAACAAGGAAAGAACTCTCTTTTCTGACCTTTGCACCGATGCCAACTAAGCTAATGAGGAAGTCCATGATGTATCTTCGTAGGCTCTGTGTCATTGTCGCTCCACGTCGTCATGACTCTGGTGCAAACTATCGGAGTAGGGCTGTGAGGACCCGTCCCTCTACTCCAGTGGCTCGTCGTGGACCGCAAGGGCAATTTAGTAAATTGCACCTTGTCGGCTTGTTTCACACCCGCGTGTGCACACACTGACCGTGTTTGTGGTAATGCTTGGTTAGAACGGTTAGTGGGACCCGGGATCGAAAGATCCGGACTTAGGCTTGAGTTCTTGGCTAAGTTTAGCTTTCAGCACAAAAAGGATCGATCCTCTCTAGCTAAGAGATCAATCCTCTTGTGCCAGAAAGTCAAGTGAGATCGTCATGAAGGATCGATCCATCCTTGAGGAAGGATCGATCATTCCTAAGTCGGTTCGTTTGCCTATAAAGCATACGAGATCTTCTTCCTTGAATCCCTTTTGAAATCCAGCGATTTGAGCTCAAATCTCGTGATTTTTGAAGGCATCTGAGGACGATCGAAGGCCTAGCTGCTTGGATCTAAGCTGCTTTTGCTCCGGTAGGGATTCCTACCTACATTTATTCCGGGTTTTTGGAGTTTCCGGTTTGATCGTGTTCTTTTATTTACATCACTCTATACACTTGTTGGTTTGCTGAGTTTTCACCGGTTTTGGACTCGTGGGATCTTGATCTATCAGATCCTAGAGTTTCGTGATGTTTGGATGTCTCTTCCGGCGGTATTTCTCGTCGGAGGACGCCGGAGAACCCATCGGGATCGATCCTTCATGGGGAAGGATCGATCTCTCTGGGTTGGTCATGCTACGCCCGATGAAGGATCGATCTCCTGCTTGGAGAAGATCGATCCCGGTTCTTGGGTAGCATGGTTACCCTTCGTCGCGAAGAAGATCGATCTTCGTGGGAGGAAGGATCGATCTTTCTTGGTGCGACGCGAAGGGTGCCCTCTGTCTCGAGAAAGGTCTATCTTCCTGCAAGGAAGGATCGATCTTCTTTGTCTCGACAGCGAGGGAAGCTCACTGTTACTTGAAAGATCAATCCTTTCTTTGGGAAGGATCGATCCTTTAGTAACAGAGAGGGTTTTTCATGGCTTTTGCCCGCGGGGCTTGGTATGCCGGTTTTTCTTATCGCTTTATACCTTGTATATACGATTAAGCATGTTAGCCCTATACTAGGGGCAGTGGTGAACCGGGGGAGTGATGACTCCCGGGATGTTTGGAATAAACGGGCGGGTAGCCCTACAGCTTTCCTTAGCCTCTCATGCCGGCGTGCGCCGAGGGCTTTATCTGTGACACATGTGAGCTGTTGTTTGCGGGGTTGTTTCCCGGTGCAGGTTTTGTGGTGGACTGTTGTCAGTTGGTGGTGGTACCACTGCAGTAGTCCCAAGACCTTATTTATCTGTTCACCACCCCGGGCCGGCAGGGTGCCGTGCCCAAGACCTTGCTATTGTATATCATCACATACTGTTGCATGTCTATCTTGTATTTATCCAGCGCATGTTCATACATGCATTGTGTTGTGCACTAGTTGCATCTGTGTAGGGCGTTGTCGATCCGGGGTTTTCGGGCAGCCCGGATCTAGCTCTAGGGCCGTTGCGGGTAGCTTGGCCCAGGATCCGATCTGTAGTATTCAGTCGTTTCAATGATAGGGTTAGTTTGACCTGAATACATGATGTTTGATGTTTAGAGGTCGTGTCTGCCTCGAGCCAGATGTTGTGGGTGCAACCGGTGTCAGTTATTATCCTTGGAGGCCTTCGGTGGGGTCCCGCCCAGGCAGTGTCTGTTCCTACCTGCAACGGCTACCAGTGTGGGCCCAGTTCGTTTGGGTGACCACAGCTGGAACCCTGCGATACTAGGTGTACCTAGGATGGGCCCAGTTCCTTGGGGTGACCATGGTTGGGTATGCCTAGGGACACCGACAAAGGGTTATGGGACCCTTGCTGCACACCCAAGTCTTGCTCGAGGGCGACACTGCTGTGTTCCTTCCCTTGTGAGTGTCTTAGTGTAGTATCCCTGCTGAGCTTAGTGCTCACTCCTACCCGGGCTGCGTTTTGTAGGTGCTGGCGCTAGCTCTTCTTCGGTCCCCCCTACCGGGCCGATGTTTGGTGACGTGGCGGCGTCTGGCGGTGCTTGAGAGGTGGCGATCTTACCGTGTTGTACCCCTTTTTGTTATAGATAGTCTCCTACGGGAGTGATAAATGTTTAATTTCCCTGTTTTGAGGTTTTGTAATATATATTAGTTCAGTCTCATGGATTGTAATTTGTGTTAATACAGGATGACTATGTTTTGTTAGGGTAATCACTACGATTAGAGGGAAACCTCGCCAAAATTTTCGCAGTAGGTTAGGTTCCGCTTCGCGTCGCCGGCCCGGTTGGGCCTACGCGGGTCGGGGCGCGACAACTTGATATCAGAGCTTAGGCTCTAGATCCCAGGGTGTTAGGATCAGGTTCGGTTGAGATTGAGCGTGGAATGGGTTAGTTCTATATCTAAGACATCCTTGCATGCTCTACTTGCGATGTGTTATGCTTTTCCGCTTTATTGACGTGTTGTTTGTTTTTTCGTTCTGACGAGTGAAAGCTCGTTTGCTGTTGGTGATCGTGCAGATGTCGGGAGCTCGTGTCCGACCTTCGGTTGCCGGTCGGGGTGGGGCACGACCTGGTCGACTCGCCCGACCGGACAGGACTGCTCTTGTCAGGGTGGTCCGGGCTAGACGCACTGTACCATCACCAGTAGCGGTTTCGGTCGCAGAGGCAGAGGTCTTCCTCGCCGAGGAGGAGGCCCCTGTTCCTGTCGACGGGCGGGCCTTGGTGGCTATCACGATGGCTTTCCAGCGGCTGAACCCGCCCAGGTTCAGCAGTGCGTCTAGAGATCCGACCGCAGCGGACGATTGGCTCGACGGAGTCTCTCGCGTCCTTGAGGCTCTCTTCGTCGAGGACGACCGGGTTCGGGTCACCCTCACAGCGTTCCAGCTCGATGGAGACGCTCGTGACTGGCGGCGCACCACCCAGCACACCAGTGACGGAGAGGTGCCACTGTGGGAGGAGTTCAGGGCGATGTTCTTGGACGTGCACTTTCCAGTCCCTCTTGCAGGGTACTCGCTCAGTTTAGCAGTACGCCTCCCGGTTCACGCACCTCGTTCGGTTTGCAGGCTCAGTTGCGGGACGACAGGTGCCGGGCAGTTCCACCAGCACCCCTCACCAGTACCAGCAGCCGCAGCAGTACCAGCAGCTGCGGCAGTATCAGCAGGCAGCGGCAGAGCCATCCGTCCTCAAAGGTATCTTTTAGCTTTCCAGTTCTTTAGTAGATGTGCTGATAGATTCATGGGCGTCTCACTCCTACATTGCTAGCATATGCGTGGCATCGATAGGATTAGAGACGAGTCGGCTAGGGGTGGCACAGTCTGTACTCACCGATCGGCGGAGCGGTCAGGGTGGACCGGGCCTGCCGATCTTGTTCCTTGGAGGTTGGAGGCCTCCGGGTCTGTCTAGACCTACGGGTGCTAGACATGACCGGCTTTGACGTGATACTCGGTATGGACTGGTTGGTAGCATACGGGGCCGTCATCGACTGTGGTCGCCGGAGGGTGGTTGCTTGGACACCCGACGGGACACGGTTTGTGTTGTTGGGGGATCGGTTCTCCGCCGATTCCTTTGCTTGTGGTGTAGGGAGGCGTGGCAGCGAGCTCTCAACCTTGTTGGCCAGCCTGTCCCTGTTCGGTTCTGAGGGAGTGCAGCAGCGCAGTTTTCTCAGGATCGTGTGCGACTATGCCGACGTGTTTCCTGAGGTGTTGCCAGGGCTTCCACCACCCAGAGAGGTCGATTTTGAGATCGACCTAGTACCAGGTACCGCACCGATCTCTCTCCCAGCTTTCAGGATGGCACCAGCAGAGCAGAGTGAGTTGAGGACCCAGCTAGACGAGCTGACCAGCAGAGGCTGCATCTGTCCCAGTATGTCTCCCTGGGGGGCACCAGTGTTGTTCGCAAAGAAGAAGGATGGTACCCTTCGACTTTGCATAGACTACAGGCGGCTCAACAGGGTGACGGTGAAGAACAGGTATCCGATGCCGCGAATCGATGACTTGTTTGACCAGTTGAGAGGATCTTCAGTGTTCTTGAAGATTGATCTCCGCACCGGCTACCACCAGTTGAGGGTTCGGGATTGCGACATCCCGAAGACGGCATTCCAGACTCGGTACGCCCTGTACGAGTTCGTGGTGATGCCGTTTGGACTGACGAACGCACCAGCAGCGTTCATGGATCTCATGCAGAGGATCTTCCGGCCCTTCCTAGACGAGTTTGTGGTGGTGTTCGTCGACGACATTCTCATCTACTCCCGGTCGGAGGCGGAGCACGAGCGACACTTGGCGACAGTGTTGCAGCTACTTAGGGAGCATCGGCATTATGCCAAGGCTTCCAAGTGCGAGTTCTGGCTTGCACAGGTGGGGTTCCTTGGACACGTGGTGTCGGCAGCAGGGATCTCAGTCGACCCCACCAAGGTAGAGGCAGTGGTACAGTGGCAGAGACCGAGGACAGTGTTCGAGGTACGCAGTTTTCTGGGCTTGGCCAGGTACTACAGGCGGTTCGTGCGGGACTTCTCCAGAGTCACCGGGCCATTGACCAGACTGACACAGAAGGCCGTCCCGTTCGTGTGGGATGATGCTTGTGAGCGAGCCTTCGTGGAGCTGAGGACCAGGTTGACCAGTGCACCGGTGCTGATCGTCCCCGAGCGAGGCGTTGGTTACAGTGTCTACTGCGACGCCAGTGGAGAGGGTTTGGGGTGTGTCCTCATGCAGAAGGGCCACGCAGTTTCCTATGGTTCTCGCCAGCTGAAGAACCATGAGAGGAACTACCCGACCCATGACTTGGAGCTAGCAGCAGTGGCCTTGGCCCTGAAGACCTGGTAGCACTACCTCTATGGCGAGAAGTTTTCTGTCTTCTCGGACCATAAGAGTTTGAGGCACGTTTTCACCCAACGTGACCTCAACCTGAGCCAGCGATGCTGGATGGAGCTACTGGAGGACTACGACTTCGAGTTGCATTACCATCCTGGTAAGGCAAACGTCGTAGCAGACGCGCTGAGCAGACAGGTGAGAGACACCAGAGCAGCAGTTGCAAGGTTGTCAGCGTGGCAGTGGCAGGCTCTCGAGACGGCGGGCCAGTTGGGGCTCGAGTCTGAGGATCGGGGATCCAGCAGCTTCCTCTACGCAGTGCAGAGTATGCCAGCAGTTCTAACCAGAGTGTTAGAGGCACAGCGCCGTGACCAAGAGCTCGAGGAGTTACGCACAGCAGCGGGCACAGAGGGTGCAGACGGAGACTGGACAGTATCGCCAGATGGAGGGCTACGGTTCCGAAGCAGAGTAGCAGTTCCAGTTCTTCGAGACGACGTCCTACGAGAGTTCCACCACTCTCGCTTTGCAATTCATCCCGGCGGCACCAAGATGTACCAGGATCTTCGGCGACAGTTCTGGTAGCGCGGGATGAAGAGGGCAGTGACGGAGTTCGTATCGCGCTGCCTTACCTGTCAGAAGGTTAAGGCAGAGAACTAGCGGACTCCGGGGTTACTACAGCCGCTTCCACTAGCTGAGTGGAAGTGGGAGCACATCACGATGGACTTCGTGACCGGGCTACCGAGGTCTCCTAGGGGGAATGACGCGATTTGGGTCATCGTTGATCGATTGACCAAATCGGCGCACTTCCTGCCTATGCGGACAACAAACACGTCTGACAGGTTGGCCGGTTTGTACATCCGAGAGGTAGTCATACTACACGGGGTTCCTGTTTCCATCGTGTCAGACCGTGACCCCAGGTTCACCAGCAGGGTCTGGTGGGGCTTTCAGGAGGCAGTTGGCACACTCCTGACCTTCAGTACGGCGTTTCATCCGCACACAGACGGGCAGTTAGAGCGGACGATCCAAATCTTGGAGGACATGCTGAGAGCATGTGTCCTCGACGCTGGAGACACTTGGGAGGAGCACGTTCCCTTGGTGGAGTTCGCCTACAACAACAGCTACCAGTCCAGTCTTGGAGTAGCACCTTTCGAGTCGTTGTACGGTAGGGCGTGTCGTTCCCTAGTGTCGCACCCCGACCCGCGAAAGCCCAACCGGGCCGGGCGACGCAAACCGGAACCTAACAAACGCGGAAAACAAAGCTGCCGAGGGTTCCCTCTATCCTATTGGTCTCCCTAACAGTTCACCAAAGCTTCCCTCAATTAAAGACGAAATAATTTAACAACACCTCGAACCACAGATTAAGAACTCAAAAAGATTTAATATACATATCCTCGGAGAGGGGGGAAATCAAATACAACATTACTCCCGTAGGAGACTATCTAACCTAGGATAAAAACTGTAAAGGAGCACCACCTCTCAGACTCCACATGGCGCCGCCGCACCGCCAACCAACTGCCCGGTAGGGGCCACTGAAGAAGAACTGACGCCTGCACCTGCAAAACGCAGCCCGGGTAGGAGTGAGCACTAAGCTCAGTAGGGATCTACACTACGACACACAGAAGGAAGAGGGAAACGCAACAGTGTCGCCCTTAAGTAGGACCTGGGTGTATACAGGGGTCCCGTAACCCCACCGCATGTCCCTGAGGCCTACGAGCAGCACTCAAAAACGGGAACAACACTGGCGACACACAAGCTGAGTAGGCAACTTCACTACTCGCCGGGTCAGCACAGTAGGACACCGGCTACACCTCAGCATCCGACTCAAGACCGACACGACCTCTACAATCATCAAGCAACCAGTGTACCAGTCATCTAAGCTTATCATCGAATCTACTGGACACCACAATTCAAACCGGGTAGTAACAGCCCAACCCCGGTCCTAGGGCTAAGTCCGAGCTTCCAGCCTCGGGACGGCGACCCAAAGATCACCCATGCCCTAACCAATGCAACTAATGTACAAGGCAACGATGCATGCTATGACATACACAAATAAGAAGCAAAGCACGCAACAGTATGTAAAACATCATATAAGTCTACTGGATCGCTGCAGCGGTACTACCAACCGCTGCCAGCCGATCCGCAGCGGGTCCCGGCATTATGACGGTACCGCGACCGTCAACCGCGGACTCCTGCAACGAGAAGCAACCCCGAAAACCGCTGATGAATAGTACACAACATAATATTATATTCCGAAATATAATATTATATTCAAACACCCAAAACCACTACTTAGGGGCTAATTGATCCCGTCGATCCGACGTCCAAACGACGTCGGATTCAAGATCCAACTTAGCCACCAGTAGATGTATATACCAGGATCATCATGTCCAAAACTCATAATCATCCAACGGTTGGATTAACGGGAAAATACAAATCAAAACCTCTAATCAACTCACTTACCAATTTAATTGCTGCAACGCAACCCTCCAGTAAACAATTCATAACAAATCGTACATAAATCAGAAAATTACGAAAAAAGATGGTATGGGAAGCTAACGAAGAGATCTACAACTCTTATGTTTATCAGAAACCAAGAAAATGTACTCGCCGGCCGGAAAACTCACCGTACGCTGGTTGTTTCTCAAGAACAGCAGAAAACCAGAAATCCGAGACTAATCTTGCATAAAACCTACTTAAATCTCAACTGATTAACATGAAACTTAAATCAGTTATTCTACAAGGCATAACGAGTCCAACAAGGCAAGGATAAATAAGATCCAACGGCTAGATCTAAAGAAAACCCGAAAGAACATCAGTAGGTATAACCCTACCTAGCTGCGCTTTTCTCGGCTGATTCCCCGCGGATTGATCACCAACAAGCTTCCAAACCACTTCAGGGATCTTCCTCTCGTTGTCACAAATCCAACGAGCCAAAGAACGCCGGAAAAGATGGTCGGAGGAGGGAGAACGGAGGAGAGGAAGGTGGCTGCTGGAAAAACAGGGCAAGAGCAGAGCTTCGGGGGAGAAGAGAAGAGAAGAAGAAGAAAGGAGGAGAAGGAGGAAGAGAGGGGAAGAAAAGGAGGGAAAAGGGGAGGGGACAGCCGGGAAAGAGGGGGAAAAGTGAGGGGAGGGGAGGAAAAGTCCTCCCCCCATCAGACAAAGGAGAACGACGGCCAGCGGTGGCCGTCCTCGCGAAGCAGAAAAGCCACCGCGATTCCGATCGGTCGCTCCAAGGAGCGATCGATCTTTCTCGCCCCGGATCAAAACCCACAGACTCGCTCACGAGTCCGATCGATCGTTCCAAGGAGCGATCGATCGCTCAAGGGTCGTCAGCTGCCCAACGGCAAGCTTTCGCGCGCCCGAGCTGGGATCTTCCGATCCCGGGTCCACCTAGCCATTCTAAACAAACAGTAACACATACAAGGCCAGTGTGTGCACACGCGGGTGTGAAACAAACCAACAAGGCGCAATTTATCAAATTGCCCTTGCGATCTACAACGAGCCACAGGGGGTAGAGGGGCAGATCCTCACACCTAGTGTGCTGGACAGAGGTTGGAGAGACTTCACTCACTGGTCCAGACATGGTCAGGAGGTCGTCAGAGAGGTTAGTGCAGATCAGGCAGAGGCTTCTGACGGCTCAGAGCCGGTAGAAGAGCTATGCAGATCAGAGGCGACGACCGCTTGAGTTCGCAGTTGGTGACAGTGTGTTCCGACGGGCAGCACCGTAGAGAGGTTCTGTCAGGTTTGGCAGCGGGGGCAAGTTGGCCCCGAGGTTCGTCGGGTCGTTTGAGATCTTAGAGAGGGTCGGCGAGGTAGCCTACCGCTTGGACCTTCCTCAGCACATGTCTGCTGTGCACCCGACTTTTCACGTGTCGATGCTGAGGAAGTACCATCCCAACCCATCGCATGTCGTCAGAGTGGAAGACATCGAGCTTGAGTCAGATGCGACGCTCGTTGAGCAGCCTGTTCGAGTACTTGACCGGAGGGATCAGGTCTTATGGGGCAAGACGATTCCCTTGGTCAAGGTACTGTGGAGGCACAAAGGTGTCGAGGAGATGACCTGGGAGCGTGAGGCGCGCATGCGGCAGGAGTATCCGCACTTGTTCCCTCCTCGAGGTAACTTTTGTCCTGTCTTCTAGTGTAGCTGTTTCTTTTGCTCTGAGCCCTACCTATATCGAATCTCAGGACGAGATTTCCTTTGAGGGTATTAGGATGTGAGGACCCGTCCCTCTACTCCTGTGGCTCGTCGTGGACCGCAAGGGCAATTTGGTAAATTGCACCTTGTCGGCTTGTTTCACACCCGCGTGTGCACACACTGACCGTGTTTGTGGTAATGTTTGGTTAGAACGGTTAGTGGGATCCGGGATCGAAAGATCCGGACTTAGGCTTGAGTTCTTGCCTAAGTTTAGCTTTCAGCACAAAAAGGATCGATCCTCTCTAGCTAACAGATCGATCCTTTTGTGCCAGGAAGTGAAGTGAGATCGTCATGAAGGATCGATCCTTCCTTGAGGAAGGATCGATCATTCATAAGTCGGTTCGTTTGCCTATAAAGCAGACGAGATCTTCTTCCTTGAATCCTTTTTGAAATCCGGCGATTTGAGCTCAAATCTTGCGATTTTTGAAGGCATCTGAGGACGATCCAAGGCCTAGCTGCTTGGATCTAAGCTGCTTTTTCTCCGATAGGGATTCCTACCTACATTTATTCTGGGTTTTTGGAGTTTTCGGTTTGATCGTGTTCTTTTATTTGGATCTCTCTATACACTTGTTGGTTTGCTGAGTTTTCACCGGTTTTGGACTCGTGGGATCTATCAGATCCCAGAGTTTCGTCATGTTTGGATGTCTCTTCTGGCGGTATTTCTCGCCGGAAGGACGCCGGAGAACCCATCGGGATCGATCCTTCTTGAGGAAGGATCGATCTCTCTGGGTTGGTCATGCTACGCTCGATGAAGGATCGATCTCCTGCTTGGAGAAGATCGATCCCGGTTCTTGGGTAGCATGGTTACCCTTCGTCGCGAAGAAGATCGATCTTCCTGGGAGGAAGGATCGATCTTTCTTGGCGCGACGCGAAGGGTGCCCTCTGTCTCGAGAAAGATCGATCTTCCTGGAAGGAAGGATCGATCTTCTTTGTCTCGACGGCGAGGGAAGCTCACTGTTACTTGAAAGATCGATCCTTTCTTTGGGAAGGATCGATCCTTCAGTAGCAGAGAGGGTTTTTCATGGCATTTGCCCACGGGGTTTGGTATGCCGGTTTTTCTTATCGCTTTATACCTTGTGTATACAATTAAGCATGTTAGCCCTATACTAGAGGCAGTGGTGAACCGGGGGAGTGATGACTCCCGGGATGTTTAGAATAAACGGGCGGGTAGCCCTACAGCTTTCCTTAGCCTCTCATCCCGGCGTGCGCCAAGGGCTTTATCTGTGATACATGTGAGCTATTGTTTGCGGGGTTTTTTCCCGGTGCAGGTTTTGTGGTGGACTGCTGTCAGTTGGTGGTGGTACCACTGCAGTAGTCCCTAGACCTTATTTATCTGTTCACCACCCCGGGCTGGCAGGGTGCCGTGTCGAAGACCTTGCTATTGTATATCATCACATACTGTTGCATGTCTATCTTGTATTTATCCTGCGCATGTTCATACATGCATTGTGTTGTGCCCTAGTTGCATCTGTGTAGGGCGTTGTCGATCCGGGGTTTTCGGGTAGCCCGGATCTAGCTCTAGGGCCGTTGCGGGTAGCTTGGCTCAGGATCCGATCTGTAGTATTCAGTCGTTTTGATGATAGGGTTAGTTTGACCTGAATACATGATGTTTGATGTTTAGAGGTCGTGTCTGCCTCGAGCCAGATGTTATGGGTGCAACCGGTGTCAGTTCTTATCCTTGGGGGTCTTCGGAGGGGTCCCGCCCAAGCAGTGTCTGTTCCTGCCCGCAGCGGCAACCAGTGTTGTCACGCCCCGACCCAGAAAACCCATCCAGGCCGAAGCGTGAGGGTTCCTATCACAATTCATCTTCAATTGGCGCGATACAAATGCGGAAAGACGGATAAATTTAAACAATTTATAATCCAGAGGCAAACAAATATTTAATTCATATAACATCAAGTTGTACTGTTCAATATTTGATACAAAAAAAAACCTCCAAGGTACAGATATGATTCTAGATTCCCAAAACTCCTCAAAGGTTTACAACATGCATATATATATATATATATATATATATATATATCAAAAAGGTACAACAGTCATATCCTCCAACAAAACCTCAGACACCTCTGGAGGTACTCGCGCCGCCAAAGGCAGAGCCCGCCGGCTCCACGGACGAAGAACTGCCGTCTGCACCTGCAAACGCAGCCCGGGTAGGAATGAGCGATAAGCTCAGTAGGGTTCTACTGTACGGCACACTGAAAGGAGGAAAACAACAACAGTGTTGTCTCCCAGCCTAAGTCTAACAGATGACACGGGTCCCATAACTCAGTTGATGTCCCAAGGGCTCCTGTCATGAAACCTCTCTCCTGAACAAGTTACCAGGAGGCTAAGGAACAGTAACAAGCAGGATCACCCTTACCCAAACTGGAATACCAAGCTTTGGGGAAACACGTCGGGAACGCATCAACATCCATCCTTAGCACTTGGCTTTGGAAGACAACACGACCTCTAAACCTCCAACACTGATTCAAGCCAACTATCGCAATCCTCAATCACATAGATTCAAATGATACAAGATCACACCCTATTCCTGACTACCCAGCCACGGCCCTAAGGCTAGATCCGAGCTACCCGAGAGCCTCGAATCGGCGACCCAAACCATCGCCCGCCTAACCTCAAATGCTTCTAATGCATACAATGCATGAGCTTAGGCAAACATCTATCCTAGATGTCTCTACATGCCACATCATCAGTTATAAGAGTCCAGTAGATATACAATAGCCCTCGGCACTCGACGGCAAGGGCTAAGGTTCCACAATTCCTCATTAGCTAGCACTCATAGCTAGCTAATGGCTAAGCAATTAACTGAGCACTTAACTACCATCAATCATGTATTAATCGCAAGTAGAACCATAGGTTTTCTAAAAAGGAAAGAACATTTGAATCAATCTCAAACTAAATGGAAATCCTTTGAAAACCTCATCAAATCCCTCTTACATGCCTCCCAACATGTTTAGATACTAATACCCCATCAAAACCATCCAAGAAAAACCAGAAAATCAAGTCCAAGGGGTCACGGACGATGTCACGGTCGATCCGGGGATCGACCGTGAGGCCACGGACGATGCCCGTGAGACCCATGCGAAGAAAGCCAAGGGCGACGGTCGATCCACCCATCGACCCTGAGAAGCCCAAAACCAAACACCGCCTGACGGTCGATGCGACGGTCGATCCGACGGTCGATCCGACGGTCGATCCGACGGTCGACCGTCAGGTAAATGGCGAAAAGGAGGAACTCCCACGGTCGATCCATGCATCGACCCTGGGAGGCTAAAATCCCGACAGAGCCTGACGGACGATATGACGGTCGATCCGACGGTCGACCGTCAGGCCCAGAGTAAGCATATTAAAGCCTGACGGTCGATATGTCGATCGACCGTCGAGCCTGACGGTCGATGCACCGATCGACCGTCGAGCTCACGACGCAATATGCCAGAAATCCTATTTCTAGGTTTTCAAGGATCAAAACATGTTTGAAAACAATGAAACTTTGTAGGCACGTGTATTTAACTATGGGGAATCCAATGATGTAGAGAAATCCCATTTTTGACGGTTAAATCTTGAAATCTCCTATTTAGGTGAAAAATGGACAAAAACCGACGAAGCTTCGACAATACGGAAAACGACCTGCAAAAACCTGGATTCACGGTGTAAGAACACAAGGGAAAGAAGCACACCACATATGCAAGGAGCTACAAGCATTCTACTAGGTATTCCACAGCAAAAAGTCACATACAACCTAACCTAGTAGAACCCGATCGCGAGATCGAGGTAGAAACTCCTACCTGGGCAAGCAGTGAGGTTCCTCCACGCGTCCAGCCAGTCGTGCCGTGAAGATCCGCTCCGCAATGCTCAGCCCTCCAAGCTCTAGCCCAGCCGGAGGAGAAGGGGAGAAGAGAGGAGAAGGAACGTTTGCAGGAGGAGAAGAGAAGAAGGAACGGGAGGAAGAAGGAGAAGAGAGGGAAAAAGGGTGAGTTTGAGCCAACTGCTCCAACTGCCCCCACTAACAGGCCACTAACGGGCCGGACCGATCCAATGGGTCAAAAGCCCGCCGACTCGCTCACGAGCCCGATTGATCGCTCAAGGGCCGCAAGCTGCCCAGAAGCAAGCTTCAGCGCGCCCGAGCTGGGATCTTCCGATCCCGGGTCCACCTAACCATTCTAAACAACCACATTCATCAATCAAAGTCAGTGTGTGGAACGCGGGTGTGAAATCGACCACCAGAGGGCATATTTACCAAAATGCCCCCAAGGTCCAAAACCGCCACACGATCGCCCTATCGTGCCCGACGCGAAACTAAACCAACAAGAAACCGGCTCTCGACCCAGGTGGTCGAGTCAGGTCTGAGGGACGGGCCCTCATAAGTGTAGGCCCAATTCGTTAGGGTGACCACAGCTGGAACCCTACAACACTAGGTGTACCAAGGATGGGCCCAGTTCCTTGGGGTGACCATGGTTGGGTATGCCTAGGGATACCGGCAAAGGGTTATGGGACCCTTGCTGCACACCCAAGTCTTGCTCGAGGGCGACACTGCTGTGTTCCCTCCCTTATGAGTGTCGTAGTGTAGTGTCCATGCTGAGCTTAGTGCTCACTCCTACCCGGGCTGCGTTTTGCAGGTGTTGGCGCTAGCTCTTCTTCGGTCGCCCCTACCGGGCCGATGTTTGGTGACGTGGCGGCGTCTGGCGGTGCTTGAGAGGTGGCGATCTTACCGTGTTGTACCCCTTTTTGTTATAGATAGTCTCCTACGGGAGTGATAAATGTATAATTTCCCTGTTTTGAGGTTTTGTAATATATGTCAGTTCAGTCTCATGGATTGTAATTTGTGTTAATACAGGATGACTATGTTTTGTTAGGGTAACCACTACGATTAGAGGGAAACCTCGTCAAAAGTTCCGCAGTAGGTTAGGTTCCGCTTCGTGTCGCCCGGCCCGGTTGGGCCTACGCGGGTCGGGGCACGACAAGGGCTGCCTTGGCCTCCACCCTTGTCCGGTCTCTGCTCTCTGCAAACCTTGACTAATCCTCTGTGCAAATGGACCTTCCGAAACACTATCACCAACTGAAAAATCTCGAAGGTCATCGCCTCTGATCTGCGTAGATCTCTCGTCTGCTCTGCGCCGTCATGAGTCTTTGTCTGATTTGTGCTATGCTCTCTGAAGACTGTCTGATAACGTCTGGAATGGTGGGTGATGCCTCAACAACCTCTGTTGAGCAATCGGAAGAACGACGCGAATTGTCGTACCATGCCTCGAATGGTACGTAAGTCTGGACTGATGACTGCTGAAGTAGGACTCCAGCGAAGCGACGTACTCCTCCCAGCTGCCTGCTGGATCAAGGACACATGCCCTAAGCATATCCTCCGAGATCTGGATCATCCCCTCTGAGTTCTCGGTAATCTGGTGATGACATCCACCGTGCTATGCTTCCACTTTCACTGACACTGGGAAAGGCTGCTACAGGTCTGCTATCTGCGGATGCTCTGCCTTCACCTCCTGACAGGTGAAGTAGTGGGGACGAATTCTGCAACTCGTGCTACCAGCGCTGATGATGGTCACAATATATCACCATTCCTCCGAGGTGCCCAACAAGGGAAAGGAGTAGGACGTTTGAACGCCATCATTGCACAACTCTGGAACTGAGGCTCGATCTCTGAAACACAACATACTGCCTGCTGACGCTGTCTGACTCTCATCTACACGCTGGGCATCAATCTGGACACGAACCTCCGTAAGATTCGTGTTGTCACTGCCACTAAAGTTGCTCTAATTTCTCTAGCCCATCTGTTCGAGGTAACACCTATGGCATTGGCCTAAACTAAAAGGTGATATACCCGGAAGGTCGAGACCTTTCTAGTAACTACCATTTGCTATCACCCTTAACGACACTGACGTAGTGACTTTAAGACAACAGCTCCGGTCTCCTGGTCAATCTGGTCAACAGTCCCGCGGTCCTGAAGATGTCTCTGCTGAAAATCGAATACAGTCTTCGATCTCTGCCGTCACATATCTGCTTCGAGCTCAGCTAGATCAACTAATCTGTCTGCCGCTGACACAGTCCGTATCTTATACTGGAAGCTATCCTCGGGATGTCGCAACCCCAAATCTTTATCTGATTGTAGCTGGTGCAAAGTCCGACTTACGAGAGGGTCGACAAAACTCTGAGCTGACGAGTACCTCGCGATGCGCTGCAATGGGCACGTATCGACGAAGAACGGAGGGTTCGGGGAAAGCTTACTGATGTGACTGCTGAGACGATGAAAACTGCTGCACGCGGTCTAGCTGCTCACATTCCGGAAGAGCGAACACACGTCCTCGACGGTCACCTTTGCCCCAAATCCAGCCCGGCCTACTCGCCCCTGAGACACTGGTTGAATTACCCCGAACGAACCTTGAGTCCAAACTCGACAATCCCATGAAGACGGAATATTTTGGAAGCTCCTCAAATGGACAGCTGCACAAACAACAACTGGAGGGAACACCTGCTCTCCCCAGCACCCTCAAAACAAAAGAGGGAGGAGTTCACCACAGACTGGTGAACAACCCCAGCTCTCGACAACCAGAAGATGCGCCAACCCGCGACCTTCAACGAGAGCAAAACAACGCCGTCAGGTGTACCAACAACACCTACCCATGGCCAACAAACACAACTAGATACAAGACCAACCAGTGCAAACCGAGGAAGCCGTCGAACCCCAACGTGTCCCACATGTGGGTGATGAGTGCATGAAAGTGCACTCTAAATAGCCTTATAACCATCTCAATTGCTAGATTATTATCCTTAATCAACATCTTTATTACTATTTTTACATCTATATGTTGCTTCACATGGTTGTTTGGAAAATGCAGGAAATTGGAGCTAAAAGAACCTGAAAAGAGTATATGGATCAACTTCAAAAATTAATCTGTACCTGCTCATGAAGAACCAGATGATGTGCCATATATGGTTGGAAAGCTCTTCAAGTTTAGATTCTGGACAACTTTACGGTTCATGATTCCGAGTTTCCTAGAGGAAGTTACGGCAATTTTAGTACCGATGGCGCAGTCTAAAGGGCAGAACCGAAAATAAGCTGGAAGTCCGAGCGATCCGCCGATCGATCGGACCACGCAAAAACGTGACAGAACATGTGTTTTTCAGCCACAACACATCCGATCGATCCCTCCATCACTCCTATGGGGTCCGATCGATCCGACACCAATGGTCCGATCGATCGGACTCGGAAAAAGCCAAAAACAGCGGATTTTTACTCAACCGATCGATCCAACACTCATAATTCGATCGATCGGACTTGGGAATTAAAGGGTGACAGAACGTATGCTTTTTAGAGGAGCAGAGTTCGATCGATCCGTCCATCGATCGGACTCGGGCGTAAATAGAAGATTGGAGATTTCAAGAGACCGATCGATCCAACATCCCGAGGGGGATCGATCGGACGTTCCCAGTGGATTAAATCAACGGTTTAGATCAAATCCGTTGAGGGAGAACTTTGGGGCTATAAATAGGACCCTTTCTAGGGTTTGAGGGGGACTTCTTGGACGTTTTTGGAGGCTCTTTTCTGGGTGTTTCCCAAAGGAAGAAGATGGAGGAATCTCCATCCATGGCCGAGTAATCCGCGGGCATGGCGGACGGATGATCTAGCGAGGACTAGGGCTTCTTCTCCAACAGTGGTTCATAGTTTTTAATCTTTATTGTTAAACTCTTCTTATGTATTGGATCTTCACAGATTGCTTTGTGGTTAAACATTATTATAAATCCAGTCATGCTTCTTTTATGATATTGTGATCCCATAGTTATCTCCTTTGATTCTCCTACCGAGTCTCGTGAGACCTTTGCTATGCATTGCCCGTAGTGACAGCTGGTATTGTGTATTCTTAGGGATCTGGTTAGATAAGGTTGGGGCTCTATACCGTGAGATCTTTGCTATGCATTGCCGATTGTGAGAGTTGGTATTGTGTATTCTTAGAGATCCGGTTAGAGTTAGGGCTTTGTCCCGATGAACTTTTGCTACGCGTTGCCTGTAGTGACAGCCGGTATCGTGTATTCTTAGGTTTGGTTGGATGAAGTTAGAACTATAAAAAGGAAGAACCAATCGTAGGAAGAGACATTTATATATTTTATCAGATTCATAATTCTTTATCTTCCGGTTAAGGTGATTGGGATGTGAATCCCAAAACTGTGTATCATATGAACCATTGAGAAGAGAAGAACCTAAATCTTTGTGAAGTGATTCCTGACGCCTAGCCTCATTCAAATCTTGATTTCTCTCGTTAACTTTATCTTATCATTACATCTTCGATCTATTTTCTTAACTTTTATCGCTCTTGATTGTTTTCAATTCATTGTTATCTGTGTTTCTGGATCTTTCCTGCTTGTCTGTCTGTGGGATTCGACCTCTCTTATGCTGTACTGCACCGCGACCGCTGTGTGTGACACATTTGAGCGACATAAAAAATTGGCGCCGTTGCCGGGGAGACGGTTCAGAAAAGTGCCAGAATCAACAGATCACGATGATTGAAGACATCGAAGGCGGTAAATTTGTTCCTTTTTCTTTGGATTTTTATTTCTTTTTCCTTAGTTTTCTTTATTTTCTTTTTAGTTTTAATTTGATTTTTCGTTTTATTTTTACTTGCTAAAAAAAACTGACCAAAAAAAAAACTGAAAAAAAAGAAAAGATGGAAAATAGATTATATCAATACTATTTGAGATCATGTTCTATGAAGTCGAGAGATGGAATGTTTCAAATAACAGTTCGTAAGAAAAGCATATACGAATTGAGAGAGGAGAATAGAACGAGTCATGTTTCTGTCAATGAGTATCGTTCTACTTATATGAGTAATGCATTGAAAACAAAAATTTCATCCTTTGCACAAAAGGATAATGAGTCATTATGTGATGCATGGCAGCGATTTACCAGTTTAATAGCTTCATGCCCTCAACATGGCTATCCTAATTGGCGTTTAGTTAGCTATTTTTATTATGAATTAACTAAGCATGAACGTCAAATTCTTGAAACAAGATGCAGGGGTGAGTTTTTGCAGATTGATTCTGATGAAGCTATGAGGTATTTGGATGAGCTTGTGGAGACGACTTATACACAGACGGTTCCGGGGCGCTGGGATGGTTATCATGATCATTCCAATGCCAAATCCTACAAGCATTCCAATGTCGCCTTAACGTCCAGCAGCTATCAGCAACACAATGAGCCTTTCTACTCTTATCCTAGTGCTTATGATGATTATGTGCATGATACTTATGTTGCTACTTCCCATGATGTGCATGTTGATGAGCCTAACACGTATGATGCATGTGTCAATGACTTTAGTGCTTCTGATGCATACATCCATGATTTTAATGCTTATGGTGCACATGCTCAAGATGCTCATGTTGATGATGCATATGCTCATGATTGTAGTGCTAATGTGCATGTTCAAAATTCTAGTCCTATTGATGCACAAGCTATTGATTCTAATGTGTGTGATGCATATGCACATGATTTTAGCGCTCATACGCATGTTCATGATACTAACATTCACTATGCCTATGATCATGATTCCAATGTTAGTAATGCACATGTTTATGCTTCTGATGCTGAAGATGCACATGTTTCTGCTCAAGCTCAACTTTCTATGAAAGAGATTTTGGACTTACTTAAGGAGGCTAAAACCAAGCCTAATTTTGATTCTTTCCTTCTGCAGTTACTTATGAAGGACGAGGAGAAAGCACGCCAACTATGCGAGGTAATCACATCTTTTAGCGTGCACGAACTCGGATGGACACATCATATGGAAGAAGACGAAGTACTCCAGTACGGGCCGGCCAGCAATGAGGAAGATCTGGAAGACTTCCAAGACCACCAGGACCAGGTATTCGTTGAACCTCCATCGGCTGAACTTCAAGTCATTGCTTCTAAGCCGCGAGGTATATTTCCAGTGTTTATTTCATCTCCTTGGATAGTCGGGAAGAACATGACCTTGATAGATATTTTTAAACTTCGACGGATTTATTTCAGATTTTGTGATCTTACCATCCTTGACCACGAGCATGATGACATTATTGATAGGTCATTGGATGAGTCACTGAAACTTGAGCATAATGATGATACATATTTCTATTTGAGAGATCTAGCTATTTTGTTTATTGTTGTTAGAATGCAAAAGCTAGTTCTCCCACTTGTCATATGCCACTTAGATTCACATGGTAAATTACCCTTGGTGACACTACTAAGGTTAACCTTTCAGGTCATATCACTTACTGATTTTGCATATCATCGTGCTAGGGCAAGGCCGCCAAGGGCGCGGTTAAAAATCCTTGTCTCATATATAGTAGTTTAGTTTGCTCAATTTGCTTTCTTGTATGCTTGAGAATGCTTGAGTTATTTTTATGTTGTGTGCTTGCATGTTTGCTTTTGTTTTTGGTTTGTTTTGCTTTTGTTCTTAGGTGCTCGATCAGTCCCTGCTTTCCCGTGGAGAACATTGTCGCTGATCACCTATCAAGGTTGATGGTGGAAGTAGCGGAAAATGAGCCACCAATCATGGATGACTTCCCTGATGAGCAACTCTTTTCAGTTGCACGACTGCCCTGGTATGCGCATATTGTTAATTACTTAGCGACAGGTGAGATCCCTTCCTTTTGGAGTGCGCAGGATAAGCGTAGATTTTTTGTTGAGGTAAAGAAATTTTATTGGGATGATCATTGTCTGTTTAAGAATTGTCCTGACCAGATTATGCGCCGTTGTGTCCCTGATTATGAAATCGAAAGCATCATTATGAGAGTTCTAGGATCTTCAAGGCAAAGACAAAGGCCTACCATGAAAAGAAGATCTTGCGGAAGACGTTTCAAGTAGGACAGCAAGTTTATCTGTATGACGCACGACTACATCTTCATCCTGGGAAGCTGAGATCACGCTGGATAGGTCCCTTCACCATTAGCAGAATATTTGAGAATGGGGCTGTGGAAGTTGAAGACCCAAAGGATGGGAGATTATTTACGGTTAATGGACAGCGTTTGAAACAGATTCCAGAGAAAGCGGACACTGAGGAGCACACCGTTTCTCTCGTAGACCCTGTCTACGAGGGATGATCTTTCTCCTATCTATCATTTACCTTTTTGATTAGGATAGTTTGTTTTAGTTTGTTTGCTTTTGTTTTCATTTGTTTTTGTTTGCTCTCTTATTTCTTAGGATGTTGGACCACCGTTTGCCTTGCTTGAGGAATTCGACCACTATTCTGGAGATGAGAAATTCCGCCACCATGAGGAGCCTTGAGGAGATAATCGATATTCTGTCATGTGGCCTCGCTTTTATTTCGATTTCCTATTTTTATTTATGCTACATATGAAAATTCAGCCAACACCCTTCTGCTTATTTACATGATTAGCACACATTGAGGACAATGTGAATTTCAGGTTGGGGGGTGTAGGCATACATGACCTTATGCATGCTACCTTTTGAGTTTAATGGTGTTGAATTGATTATGTTACTAGAAATTGTACATGAGCTAAAATTTTTATGCTTATTATGCATGTTGCTTTCATATGGATTGACCAATACATTGATTGCATGCGTGATAATCTGAAAGTATAACATCATGTGATCCACACACAAACACTTTATGTGCAGTGGTAATTATACTCACCAGAGGAATGAGCATGCTATTGTTAATCTAGACCATGATTTCAGCATTAGCTAGTGTTGAGTATTGCATGGAGAAAAAAAAAGGGGAAAAAGTTCTGGAGCTTGATAAAGCTGTGCCTAAACAACTAGTAGGTGATCTACTGAGTAACCGGGTGTTCTTGCGTCAGGAAGCAGGGAGCTCGAGTAAAAAGGTAGAACCACTGAAAAAAAAAAAAAACTATTAAGTGTTTTGCTAAGTAACCGGGTCTCTGCGCCTCAGGAAGCGGAGAGTGCTCGCGTAAAAAGGCAAAGTGTATGATAGTTGAAACGAAAAAAAAAGACAAAGAAAGAGCATGCTATACTTAAAGTGCGAGGGTTGGATGATTGGTCATGAAGATAGTAGTGTGTTTGGACTAATGGTGGGTAGAAGTTTCCTCTGCACGTAACATTTCTTTGTCACGTCACGTGTGTTCTTCTGGATGGTGATTAGCATGTTTGATGTGTAGAAGTTGATTTCATGTGTTGGTAGTATGTGTATGAGTATAAGAAGTTCCCATGCTCTGTACTGCATAAAACACTATTGACTTGATAAGGTAGAATTTTTATCATGCATGTCTACATCCTTGAACCGTTAGTGTGCTTAATTATATTCTATGCGCTTTGAATTGCTAGAGACTAGCAATAAGCTGGTTGGGGGGTGTGATGAGTGCATGAAAGTGCACTCTAAATAGCCTTATAACCATCTCAATTGCTAGATTATTATCCTTAATCAACATCTTTATTACTATTTTTACATCTATATGTTGCTTCACATGGTTGTTTGGAAAATGCAGGAAATTGGAGCTAAAAGAAGCTGAAAAGAGTATATGAATCAACTTCAAAAATTAATCTGTACCAGCTCATGAAGAACCAGATGATGTGCCATATATGGTTGGAAAGCTCTTGAAGTCTAGATTCTGGAGAACTTTACGGTTCGTGATTCCAAGTTTCCTAGAGGAAGTTACGGCAATTTTAGTACCGATGGCGCAGTCTGAAGGGCAGAACCGAAAATAAGCTGGAAGTCCGAGCGATCCGCCGATCGATCGGACCACGCAAAAACGTGACAGAACATGTGTTTTTCAGCCACAACACATCCGATCAATCCCTCCATCGCTCCTATGGGGTCCGATCGATCCGACACCAATGGTCTGATCGATCGGACTCGGAAAAAGCCAAAAACAGCGGATTTTTACTCAACCGATCGATCCAACACTCATAATTCGATCGATCGGACTTGGGAATTAAAGGGTGACAGAACGTATGCTTTTTAGAGGAGCAGAGTTCGATCGATCCGTCCATCGATCGAACTCGGGCGTAAATAGAAGATTGGAGATTTCAAGAGACCGATCGATCCAACATCCCGAGGGGGATCGATCGGACGTTCCCAGTGGATTAAATCAACGGTTTAGATCAAACCGTTGAGGGAGAACATTGGGGCTATAAATAGGACCCTTTCTAGGGTTTGAGGGGGACTTCTTGGACGTTTTTGGAGGCTCTTTTCTGGGTGTTTCCCAAAGGAAGAAGATGGAGGAATCTCCATCCATGGCCGAGTAATCCGCGGGCATGGCGGACGGATGATCTAGCGAGGACTAGGGCTTCTTCTCCAACAGTGGTTCATAGTTTTTAATCTTTATTGTTAAACTCTTCTTATGTATTGGATCTTCACAGATTGCTTTGTGGTTAAACATTATTATAAATCCAGTCATGCTTCTTTTATGATATTGTGATCCCATAGTTATCTCCTTTGATTCTCCTACCGAGTCTCGTGAGACCTTTGCTATGCATTGCCCGTAGTGACAGCTGGTATTGTGTATTCTTAGGGATCTGGTTAGATAAGGTTGGGGCTCTATACCGTGAGATCTTTGCTATGCATTGCCGATTGTGAGAGTTGGTATTGTGTATTCTTAGAGATCCGGTTAGAGTTAGGGCTTTGTCTCGATGAACTTTTGCTGCGCGTTGCCTGTAGTGACAGCCGGTATCGTGTATTCTTAGGTTTGGTTGGATGAAGTTAGAACTATAAAAAGGAAAAACCAATCGTAGGAAGAGACATTTATATATTTTATCAGATTCATAATTCTTTATCTTCCGGTTAAGGTGATTGGAATGTGAATCCCTTAACTGTGTATCATATGAACCATTGAGAAGAGAAGAACCTAAATCCGAGTGAAGTGATTCCTGAAGCCTAGCCTCATCCAAATCTTGATTTCTCTCGTTAACTTTATCTTATCATTACATCTTCGATCTATTTTCTTAACTTTTATCGCTCTTGATTGTTTTCAATTCATTGTTATCTGTGTTTCTGGATCTTTCCTGCTTGTCTCTCTGTGGGATTTGACCTCTCTTATGCTGTACTGCACCGCGACCGCTGTGCGTGACGCATTTGAGCGACATCAGTGGGCGACGTACACCTAGAGATCTCCAACCTCTAGCAAACGCCCCGACAAGAGCAACCAACCCAAGCTCTTGTCCCAAACCGGTGGCTACTCCCAAAGCCACACCCGACTCCAGTCCCAAGCCAACATAGCGGCACAAGGACAAGTCACAAGGGAGAAACACCCAGTGCCACAAGATAACCACGAGCCGCAAGACACACCGAAAGCTAAAGACTGAAGCTGCAAGCTGAAAGCTGAAAGCTGGAGGAAGGTGGCTCTGAAACGGGCTCCTGCTGAAGGTGCTCCCTGCCAAGAAGTGCGTGAAATTCTAGTAAGACTGGTCGCTGCCTCGTCTACGGCAAGGCTCTATCTGGAATCTGATTTTCCGCGTCTGTGATAGGTACCTGCCCCAACTGAGGCATCAACCCACTGCTCTGCTCCACGCCGTTCGTCATGCCCGACGGCTCTGCGGTGAGCGTCTCGCGACCCTCGTAACCAGCACCGTCGATGGAAAGGCACCCGGTGGCTAGCACTCAAGCACCCTGTGGATTCCCTCTCAGTCTGGTGGTCCAGGCTACCTCTCAAAGGACTAGAACGACGCTGCTGCTGACACGGCTGTCGCTGATGCTGAAACCACTACCTCTACCAACGGCTACCCTGTCGTTCCTCAAAAGCAGGAACGACAACCCCGAAACTCACCACGACCACCGACCAATAGTCCGGTGTCAACCCTCAAGTCATCTGTCTCAGTATCCGGAGTACAGTCCAGGGCGTCCCCCGCTATGGCTCCAGCATACCGAGCCAGGTGATCCAACCAACCCGCGAGCTGCCACGCGGTGCGAGTACCAAGAACAGAGGAAGGTACTCCCAACTACCCTACCCGCCAAGGGTAGGTGGCAGAGAACAGTATGCGAACTATTCTCAACACACAACCAACAGTGTTCCTATTGACCCCGACAAGCGCCACTACGCATCGCTTCCTGGGAAGACAAGAAAGCAACGGCTTCCCAAGCAAGCAATACTCGATGATGTCCAAAACATCCAGGATCCGGGACACCTCCTTCAATCAGTCCTCTACTGTTGAAGGATCTCCAACGCCGTCTCTAAACCCTCACAGGTTCACCTCTCGAGATTTTGAAACTACAAAGATGACACAAATCCGATTCCCTACTCGCTCATCTCCAGCACGGGGGGAGATACACTGTCAGGCGAGGGAACGGACAGCGCCGGTGTGCGTGCACACCTCCCCTTGAGGCGTCACGACACAACCGAAAACCAAAACACAACAGCAAACAACCTAAATAATGCACATCACACACATTCGCAAACAGCCATGCAAGGATGTTCTAGACCTAGAACTATCCCATTCCACACTCAAAATCTCAACCGCAAGCCTAATCCTATCCCTGGGACCTACAGCCTGCTCTGATACCAAGTTGTCACGCCCCGACCCAGAAAACCCATCCAGAGTGATGGATCAAAAATAGGTCCGATTGATTCCTACGTTGACGTCACCAGTACGGAAATTAGGAAAATCAGAGTTTAAGTCCATTTATGACACCATAACCATATTCCAAGATTGCAGCTATAAATAAGGCTATTTCAAGCCGAGTTTACCATCTTTTTTACTATCTTTGGAGAAGGAAAGAGGAGAGGTGATGGTGCGGACGACGACAGCTTTCTTTCCCAATCCGTTGTCCTTCATTCACAAGATGAGTGGCTAACTTCTTATACTTAGGGATCTCCCTCGGCAACTGCAATGCGAACCCCAATGTCGCCCAAGCTCCTCCTCAACGCATGAGTATATATGTCGATGTCGACGAATGCCACTGCAAACTGATCAGGGTACGGCCTGGTCCCAGCTGGTGTAGTCGACGCACTATAGCGGGCACAAACTCTCTGCTGCAACACTGCCCAGCTTTCTAAAGCCTACGCATGTATGGAGGGAACCATCCACAATGAGGACCGGAACACACTCTGAGGAACCACCTAGGCGAGCAAACTCCCGAGCTACTGACTCGGCCGACTGAGTCCTCGACTCTCCATATGCTGCTGGCATCCACATGCAAACTTGCAACGCTCAAAACCGTCCAAAGGAACCTCAATCACAAACTCGGTGTCCCGCGAAAGCGACAACCAGAAAGTTCCTCAGAAAGACAGCTGCACAAACAACAACAACAACACGAGGGAAAGCTGTTCTCTAGAGCACCCTTGAAAACAACGGGGGAGGAGTTCCCCTCGAGCCGGTGAACAAACCCCAGCTCTCAACAACCGAAAGTATCACCAACCCACGACCTTCAACGAGATCAAAACAACGTCGTCAGGTGTACCCACGACACCTTCCCACGGCAAAAGAAGCACAAGTCGGTGCACAACGAACCGACGTAACCGATAAACCCGTCGAACCCCAACGTGCACCACACGTGGGCGACGGACACCTAGACATCCCCCAATCTCTAGCAAACACTCCGACAAGAGCAACCAACCCAAGCTCTTGTTCCAAATCGGTGGCTACTCCCAAAGCTAGAACCGACTCCAGTCCCAAGCCAACACGGCTGCACAAGACTAGTAACAAGGGAAAAAAACCAGCGCCACAAGGAAATCGCAATATGTGAGAACCTCTGAAACCTGAAGGCTGAAGCTGAAAGCTGAAAGTCGAAGGTGGCGGCTCTGAAACTGGTTGCTACTGAAGCTGCTCTCTCCTCTGGAGTGTGTGATGAGTGTATGAAAGTGCACTCTGAACAATCTTATAACCATCTCAATTGCCATATTGTCATAACTAATCAACCACTTTAGTACTATTTTTATAGTTATATGTTGCTTCACATAGTTGTTTAGAAAATGCAGGAAATTGGAGCTAAAAGGAGCAACGAAGCTGAAAAGATTACATGGGTCTACTTCAAATATTAAACTGTACCTGGTCAAAGAAGAACCAGATGAACTACCATATACCATTAGAAATCCCTAGAAGTCTAGTTTCTAGAGAATTTTACGGTTCTCGATTCCGAGTTTCCTAGAGGAAGTTACAATATTTTTAGTACGAATGACACAGTCTGAATGGCAAAAGAGAAAATACGCAGAACAAATGATCGATCCTCTCCCTTATAATGATCGATCATCTTATGCGTCAGAGCTAACATAGAGCATATTTTCAAAGGATCGATCTTCTACCCATAGACGATCGATCCCTTATGACACTGGAGTGATTTTGGGACAAAAAGATCGATCTTCTCTCTATAAATGATCGATCTTTTGTGGTTGAAGCAAACAGAGAGCTATGTTTACTCGGATCGATCATTTCCCTTTATGATGATCGATCATCCTCGTGGCGTGACACCCCTACGAGATGCAAAGATGGATCATCTTCCCCTATGATGATCGATCATTGATGAGTCACTAAATATTCATAATTAAACCCCTTAATTTACCTTTGTTAGGCTTAGAGTGTTTGTATTTGATAGTTTGTTAGTTGATTTCAGGTTTAATGAAGATTCAAGTTAGAAAGTACAAAAAAGGCTTAATATGCTGAAATACACTTCTCTGTCGACTGTTAGCATAATATTCACCAGAAATTATTCTTAGGTCGAAATATTCTGAAATTTGGATGACATCTAGAAGACATCAAGATGTACAACTTCCATGTTGGACGCTTTTAGAGATTCCTGATGGATTGATAGCAGTTTTGAAGAAGATGAAGATATTTAGCTGCTGGAAGACTGGTCCGTCGACGCCCAGGAGAATATTCGCCAAATATTCTAGATAAGTCCACATATTGTAAACTCTTCGGGAGAGGACAAAAGACTTCCAAATATACATCTTTCGTGTTTGACTCGTTCCCAAATTCTGGACGGGTTGAACCCAGTCGCGATTGGAAGAAGCTGTCAGGGTTGAACCAGGAAATCCGAGTTGCACTTGAGGTCTAACTCAACCCTAAAACCCTAATTCCGGGAATTAAGATATAAAAAGGGTTTTGTGGCTCGAAAAAGGGGGGCCTCCATAGAGAGAAAAAGAGGGATTCAGATTGGAGAAGAAGACGGAGATGCGGTGTGGATCCCTAACCTTCTTCATCGAATACATGGATCTCATCCAAAAGATGAGTGGCTAAACTCTTTACTTAGGGATCTCATGAAGCTTTAGTGTAGCTTCTTTGTATTTTCTAGTTTGATTCTTGTTCTCTTTTCAAAGACATGATCCTATGGATATGGTTTTATTTTATGAGGAGTTGAGAGAACAGAGTTCCTCGACGTACATTCAGACCTACTTGATTACTGTGCTTGATGGTCGAGATTCGTAGGATGGTTTTTATGTTGCTTTTGTGTATGCCTTTGAGATAATCTATGCTAGATGAAGATAGGTTGTACTCAGATTAAGTTCGAAGACAATCTATGCTAAATTCGGATAGGTTATGCCATAGGGAAACAATCGCATTATTTTAGGGATTCATGTAAGCTTAAGAAGCTGTGAATCCATTATGTTGAGATAAGAAAACAAGAGGATAACTAGAGAATATAGGAAGTGAAACTAAAGTGGATTGGGTAATCCCTAGGTTTTCTCTCATTGATCTACTTCAATTTCGTTAATCGCTTTTTTAATTAGTTTTAATTAATCAGTTCCTAAAAACCCTAAATTAATCCTTCTTCGCTTTAGGACTAGAGTGTTGAGAGTTAATTCTTATGTTCCTTTGTTAGTCAAAGTTTTCCCTGAGGACCGACCCCGTATTTCACCATTATTCTATCTTATTAATTTAGTGTTGAAAGAAAGGTTTACAAATTTCTAAATTGTGTTTTGCATAGGTTTTAACGACGACGTTTGTGAGCGATCAATCATTGTACGGCGGCTGAGCAAAATCAAGGGTGCAAATCTAATCCGAGTTGCCCACTTTTGGAGGCTATAAATAGCTAACTTAGGGCTATTCAAGGGGAGTTCTTTTGGACAATTTTGGAGACTCTTTCTAAACGTTTCTGAAGGAAGAAGATGAAGACATCTCCATCCATGGCTGAGTAATCCATGGGCATGGCGGATGTATGACCTACCGAGGATTAGGGTTTCTTCTTCATCATGGTTCATAGTTTTAATCTTTACTGTTAAACTTTTTTCTATGTATTGAATCTTCAAGGATTATTTTCAGATTATGGATTTCTATATGGATGAATGATATTATAAATCTAGTAATGTTTCTTTCATGATCTTGTAATCCCATGGTTATATCTATTGTTTACCTACTTTATCTCGTGAATTCTTTGCTATGCATTGCCGATTGTGAGAGTTGGTATTGTGTATTCTTAGATTTCTGGTAAGATAGGGTTAGGGCTTTGTCCCGATGAACTTTTACTATACGTTGCTTGTAGTGACAGCCGGTATCGTATATTCTTAGGTTTTTGTAGGATGAAGTTAGAGCTACAAAAGGAAGAATCAATTGTAGGAAGAGACATTTATATATTTTGTTAGCTTTATAGTTCTATATCTTCTGTTTAAGGTGATTGGGATGTGAATCCCTTGACTGAGTAGTATTGTATGAACCATTGAAAAGAGAAGAACCTAAGTCCGAGTGAAGTGATTCATGATGCCTAGACTTATTAAAATCCTAATATATTTAGTTAATCTTAGGTATAATTAAATCCTTTGATCTAATTTAGTTAATTCTTAAGTTCTCGTTTGTCTTCAATTCATTGTTATTTGCGTTTTGGATGTTTTCTACTTGTCTCTCTGTGAGTTCGACCTCTCTTATGTTATGTTGAGCTGAACCGTTATGCTGTGATACATTTGAGCGATATCAAAAATTGGTGCCATTGCCGGAGAGACGATTCAGAAAAGTGCCAGAATCATATTATAGTGATTGTTGTCACACCCCGACCCAGAAGATCCATCCGGGCCGAGGCATGAGGGGAAACCTACACTATTCACATCCGATACGGCGCGACAGATACACAAAGCGGAATAAATTTGAACTTAAATACTTCCAAGGGCATAAAGGTAAAACTGAATATTACATTGCGGAATAAAACTCAATCAAAAGAGGGAATATGATTTCATATATTAAACGTTAAATACATCATCCTCAAAAGGTAGCTTTAAACATAAACTGCCAAAATATACAACTGTCCCTCTGAGACCTCAAACTCCTTCTGAAGTCGACGCGCCGTCAAGACTTGATCCAGCTGGAACCACCGAGGAAGAGCCGATGCATGCGCCTGCAAACGCAGCCCGGGTAAGAGTGAGCAATAAGCTTAGTAGGGTTCTACTATACTCTACGTCGCACAGGAAGAAGGGGAAACTACAAAGTCCCGGGTTTTGTCTCATCTCTAAGGGAAACTCACGTTACGTTCACCGCCTACCCCAGGGCACGCGCTCTGTAACCTCAACTATCAACAGCCATCCCTCTCAACCACCAAGCGCCCAGCGCTGAACAACAAAGAGGTAGGACCCATGGCAGTACGTAACTTCCCTTAAAACGGATACTGAGCATAAGACGAGAACTCTGGGTGACCTTTACACCTCAAACAACAGATGATAACCAACTAGACCCATCCTTGAGAATACAGAGATTTCGCAATACAATCGCCCAAGGCCTAGCTACCCAACCACAGTCCTAGAGCTAGATCCGAGCTACTCGAGAGCCTCGGATCGGCGAAGATCCTATTCACCCGCACCCTAGCCTTATGCTCTAATGTAGACAAAATGCATGCAATTCTCAGGCACAGATAAAGAGATATAAGCAAGCAACAACATGACATCAATTATACAGGGCTAGGCATAGGCTCTAGCTAGCCAAAGGGGTGAGCATAGCAAGGGTCTCAAATACATGTAAGCTATACTAACAATACAATGATTAGAGCAAAGCGATAAATAGAGATATACAATAGTCTTTAGTGCTCTCCGACACCTGACAGACTAAGGTTGCACAGTTACCCTACAGGTAACTGGCCAACGGCCAAGCAACAACACCAGAGCCAATTTCGGCATTACAACGGCGTTCACAGCCGTCAACTGAAATTGCTACAAGGGGACACGACCCTGGCCAAGCCAATAAGGCACACATACAAGATATACATAATCTACTAGTACAACGGGTTATGATCCCAGCGCACGCCGGCAATCAGCAGAGGTATTAATCAAAGCAGTAAATCTATACTAAGCATGCAGGGCACACCTCCGCCCCGTTTCTACTAAACCTTCCCAGGGGTCGTCACTTCCCCGGTTACCCATAAAGGGATAAAGCATTCACAAACTATACACACACACACACACACACACACACACACACATATATATAGATATAACATGCTTATAGGGAAACTGCACTGCTTGAAAATCGGTAGAAATCGATAAACCGATTTGAAATACAACTTACAGCGTAATCAAGAGATAAACTGGTCAAAATCCCGATTAAAATATTTTAATAATCACTACTTATCATCGGGAAAACCACAAGAGAAATCCGGGTCGAAAGGAAACCGAAAACATCAAATTCGGATCCATTAGACAAATCAACATATAAAGGATCAATCATCTTACCCAAGAAGATCGATCTTCCTTAAGATGGTGTTCTGTCTGGGAAAGAAGGATCGATCTTCTAGCACCAGAAGATCGATCTTCCTCAAACACACCCTCTGTCAAGAAGAGGATCGATCTTCTTGTCCCAAGAAGATCGGTCTTCTTCAGACGGAGCAAAACACTAACAAACAAAATATCGATCGTCTTCCCAAAGAAGATCGATCCTTCATACTCGGCAGATAAGTGTGAATAGTACCGGAAATCAAATTTCATAGATTTAACCTATCAAAACATATTAAAATCAAACCAAACTTGGTAGGCATGTGCAATTGGATGTGGGGGATCTAATAACACTAAGAAATCCAACTTTCGATGATCAAATCCTCCGAATTAAATCAAATGGCCTGAAAGCCGACGAAACCGACGAAAAACAGAATTTGTTGGATTTGATCTATCAAACAGCGATGGAATCCATTCAAACTTTGCAGGAAGGTCTATTTTATGGTGGGGAATTCATTCATGGAATAAAATCCAAACTCATATCGTGAAATATCATATCTGAGTCCAACCCCGTCGAAAAAACGACAAAAATACGGAATTCATCGAAAAGAATACGGAACTAAAACCATAGCTAGCTTCTAAACATCCTAAGGAACGCGAATACAGAAAATCATAGCATTCCAATGCATACAACAGCCAGAAAACACAAAAAGGCAATCCCAGGGTTACCATTTCACCAGAAATGGGTAGAAACACCTACCTGTAAAGACAAGCAGCCGATCTACGAGATCCTCGCCTTCGATCGCCGCGGATCCACACCGAAAATCCGCGGCCCCAAGGTCCAAGCATCAGCCGGCAGCCCAAGGGAGTAGAGAAAAGAAGAGAAAAAGAAAAGAAAGAGAAGAGAGAGAAAGGAGAGGGGTTTAAATAAAAAGCTGGAATCGATCAGAGCCGTCCGATTCGATCTCTCCCGATCGAGCTCCGATCTTTCGATCGAAAGTGCCCTTAAGGTTTAAATCAAACACATACATCAATCAAAGGCAATGTGTGCAACGCGGGTGTGAAACTGGCCACTAGGGAGCATATTTACCAAAGTGCCCCTGGAGTCAAGAACAGCGATGCGATCAACCGATCGCATCCCAAGGCCAACCGAGCCAACCCACAAAACAGGACCCTCGACCTAACGCGGTCGGACCATGTTGGAGGTACGGGTCCTCACAATTGTAGACTTCAAAAGCGGTAACTTCGTTCATTTTCTTTAGTCTTTATTTCTTTATTTCGGCTTCGATTTTCCTTCTCTATTAGGATTGTTTTCTTTTATTTCGGCTTTAGTTAGTTAGCTTAGTTTCTATTACTATTTTTGCTTATTTTCTGTAGTTGGTTTGCATCTTTTGGATTGCGTGATTGTTGGTATATGCCTCGGTATTGAGACGAACTAGGCAGATTTGCTAGACGCCCAGAGTGTGATTCTAAAAATTTCGATAGTGAGACATATATTGTTGATCTCTTTGACGCACAGTCACAAACTTCACATCATAGTTTCATTACGGCTGAGCACGAGGAACAGCAAGCTCCTAAGAGTTTGCATGAATATTTGCATCCCACACGCACTGCTACTCTATGCATCATGTTTCCACCTAATACAACACATCTAGACCTTAAATCTGGTATGATTCAGTTGCTTACTACTTTTCACGGGATGGAAAATGAAAATCCATATGTGCATATTAGGGAATTTGAGGAAGTAGTAGCGACTTTCCATGGCCAACCGGGCGTTGTAGATATGATCCGACTTAAATTCTTCCCCTTCTCATTGAAGGAAAGAGCGAAGAGTTGGTTATATTCTTTGAGGCCACGATCTATAGGATCTTGGGCTGAAATGACACAAATGTTTTTCAACAAGTATTTTCCACTGCACAAAACCAATGCACTTAAGAAATAGATTTCAACCTTTAGATAGAAGGATAGTGAAACCTTGTATCAGGCGTGAAAACGATTTAAAGATATGTTGAATTTATGTCCTCACCACGGGGATGAGAGTTGCCGTCTTGTTAGTTATTTTTATGACAGTTTGACTGTTAGAGAATGCCAATTTGTTGAGATAATGTGTAATGGTGAATTTTTGCAAAACGATCCTGATGCAGCAATTGAATATTTGACTAGGCTTGCTGAGAAAGCTCATGCGTGGACTGGACCGAGTTCAACAGAAAGTACAAACAAGGCCAGACCACCACCGCAGCAACAACGTGGAGGAATTTATCAGCTGTGGTAGGAGGATGCACTAAAGGCTAAAGTGGAGAGCCTGACAAGCGAGCTAGAGTTATTAAAGACCAAAGATAAGATGGCTGCCCGGACCTCTCCATACAGCGAACCTCCAAAGCCAGCTGGGCCTTGTGTGATCTGTCAGGGCGTGGATCACCAGATTGACGGTTGCCCTACTTATGTTGAGATGAGGGGTGTGTACGACGAGCATTGCAATGCTGTAGGCGGATTCAGGAGGCCGTACACTCCTTACTCAGAAACGTATAATCTAGGATGGTGAAAGCATCTGAACTTCAACTAGAAGTCGAACGTGCCACAAAGCAAGAGCATCATCAACCGCCACCTACTAAGCCTTTTTCTAACCCTTCTTATAATGCATCTGGTTTTCCTAGGCCTACTTTTAATGACAATTTGTAGGAGATGAAATCTATGATTGTGCAGAAATCCAAGGAAAGAAAGGAGGATATTCAAGAGATTAAGAGCCAGATCACAAAGTTGATCATCTCTTTGAGTGTGCATGAACGAGGGAAGTTCTCAGCTCAACCTCAACAGACTCAGGTATCCAGTGTTGAGCAAAATAATGTGAAGGAGATGAACGTTGTAATTACAAGAAGCAGGAAAACAACAAAAAGTCCTTCAAAAGAGGCCACCGAACCTCCTATTGTTGTTGAAGAAAAGGACCGGATTGAGGAGAACCATGTAGAGGCCGATCATCCAGATGGCCCTACGCCAAGTGACCTTAAGGTACGTGTACCTTTCCCTCATGCATTCAAATCCATTAAATTGACTATGGAGCCCAACAGCGAGGTTTTGGAGCATTTTCGGCAGGTGAAGGTAAACCTTCCTCTTTTGCATGTTATTAAGCAAATTCTTACATATGCAAAAGTGATTAAAGATTTATGCACTATGAAGAGACGACATCATGTTAAGAAAACTGCATTTTTAACAGAGCAGGTTAGTGCATTGCTTCAGAATAGGATTCCTCTGAAATATAAGAATCCTGGTTGTCCTACAGTATCTTGTTTCATTGGAGAGCATGATGTATGACAAGCTTTATTAGATCTTGGTGCAAGTATTAATCCGATGCCATATTCTGTTTACTTGCAACTTGGTTTAGGACAAATATAGTCGACATCCATGGTTCTGCAACTGGCAGATAGATCCACGAAGACTCCACGAGGAGTAGTAGAGGATGTGTTTGTTCAAATAGATAAATTTTATTATCCTGTTGATTTCTTAGTCTTGGATACTCAAGCTGTAGTAATTGTTGATTCTAAGATTCCCATTATTTTAGGTAGACCGTTTATTGCTACTGCTAATGCTATAATTAATTTTAGGAATGGCTTAATGAAGTTAAATTTTGAGAATATGACTTTAGAAATTAATGTTTTTAATGTTGCTAAGCAGCCTGATGAGAATGATGAATGCTAGCAGACTTTCCAAATTCATTCGCTCACTGTAGAGAAGTTTGCTGCAACTGAAATTAATTCTCTTGAATTAGATTTGGAGGAAAATGGTGATGTTGATAGTATGTCCGAAAATTCGGAACATTGTTCTTTTGCAGGTCCATGGCATCCAAAGTTTGAAAAACTGCCAGAAAGATGACAGCCACCAACGACATCAGCAGTAGAGCCGCCCAAGCTGGACCTAAAGCTGCTCCCTCAAGGTTTAAAGCACGCCTACCTAGGTCCAGGTGATACATACCCAGTTATTATTTCTTCAGCATTAACTGCAGAGCAAGGTGAGCAATTACTTAGAGTTTTAAATGAGGATAAATCAACTATTGCTTGGAGTATAGCAGATCTGAAAGGTATTGGTCCCGTGATATGTTGCCATAAGATTAATTTTGAACAGGGGGTTGTACCTCATAGGGATCCTCAGCGTAGGTTGAACCCTACAATGAAAGAGGTAGTAAAAACCGAAGTTTTGAAATTATTAGATGTAAGGATCATCTATCCCATTGCCGATAGCAAGTGGGTGAGCCCTACACAGGTTGTGCCTAAAAACTCTTGTGTCACCATTGTCAAAATGAAAGTGGAGACTTTGTCCCCACTAAATTGGTGACAGGATGGCGTATGTGTATAAACTATAGGAAACTGAATGCAGTCACCTGTAAGGATCACTTTCCATTACCGTTCTTAGACCAGATTTTATAGAGAGTAGCTGGACATCCTTTTTATAGTTTTGTTGATAGTTATTCTAGATATTATCATATTGAGATTGCATTAGAAGATCTGAAAAAAAACTAGTTTTACATGTCCTCTTGTTACTTATCCTTACCGTAGAATGCCATTTGGATTGTGTAATGCTCCAGCTACTTTTCAACGTTGTATTATGAGTATGTGATGAGTGCATGAAAGTGCACTCTGAACATGACTAAGAGCAGCTTATTTCCACTACAAGAAAAAATAATAAAGATCACACTAAAGAAATAACAAAGATGTCAGTTTTAGAAAAAAAAAATCATAAAGAAAATGAGCAAAGAACCATTTTCACGGTTGGCTCTTTTTAATCACAGTTATTAACAACTGACATGAATCATGCAAGGCTAATCTCAGTTTTTAACTGTGATTGAAACTATGTAATGTTTTGTAATTAGAACACAGGTTTTATGTGTGATTGAAAGTCTCAGTTTTTATCTAAAATAACTATAATATATAATTAAATACTACCATACCTTTGCCCTTACCTAAACTTTCCCTTTCTAATTTCGTTTTCTTCCCCCTCTCACCCGATCTCTCCCTCGCCACGACCAAGCAACGACCCAATCCCTCCGACCTATGTTCTCAATCACAGCCAACCACCTTGCCGGCTCGTTCATCATCCCCAACTACGCCACCGTCCAAGCGCCAGAGGGCCACCACCGCGAGTACTCTCCTCCCCGGGCGCCGTTCTTCGTCGCCCGCACCTCCACCTCCCTGAAATCCGGGCGACAACGACATTGTTGCAAAGCACACCGGCAGATACCGTCCTCGCCGCCACTCCTACCATCCTCGCTGATTCAAGCCACCAAGCTCGGTTGCGCTGAAACCCTCATCTCCACCCTCACCAGCGGACTCCGGTGGGTCTCCGGTGAGCTAGATGCGGCGATCCCGTCGGTCCGAGTTGACCTCTCTCTCTCCCTCCTCTATCTCTCTCTCCACTACTCATAACCTCTCCCTCCCTAGCCCTAGCTTGTTCGCTGCTGACCCTCCTCCCCATCACACGCTCTATCTCTTGTGTTGCTGTCTTTGAAATATAAGAAGGGTTTGTCATGTTGTCTTGGTGGGTGTCCATCTATACATGGTTTCTTGGAATGTAAACATCAATGTTTCTTTCAGTAGTGAATATCTAACCTATCTAAAAAGTCAGATTGTTAGAATTTGATCTTGTCTATTGCCATTGCTGAGCAAATCAAAAATCGTGTCTATTTTCCCTGCAAGCTAGGGCTTCCAATATCAGTGACCAAGTCCTTGTGTGAGGAGACCATTTGCTTAACTTGTAGTGCCTGTTCTTTTGCATGTTTCTTCTATATTTTTCAGGAACGCTGACACAGTTGCTCACCTAGAGCAAAATCCTATATGAAGTGAATGTCTTATCTTCAGGAGTCCAACCTTAGTGATGTGCTGTCGTAGGCACTCAAAAATAAAATCAATACTCTTCAAAATAAGTGTAGTAGGGCGAGTACGAGTCGATCCCACGATGAGTGTCTAATATAAGTTCTGTGCTATGTGAACAAGATGGGGGGGGTTTGAGTAAAACGAAAACAAAATAGAAATAATCTAAAGTGATGAAATGAGTTGAATCAAGAGAACAAACCTTGGTCTAAGTCAACATCCACCATCGGAATCCAACAACTGTTCATTGATGCAAGAATATATCAATTCATACCTCGAATATTCACCGTTCGAATTAAATTCGAATCTCTCCTCAATCTTACTTAATTAGAAACAAGCGATCTAATCAACCCTAACTACTAAACAACCTAAGACACGCGCTGTAGATTTAATCTAGTAGCATCCTTAAGAATAGGGAGATCGATGAAGCTAAACAACACAAGCACAAGCGGTTGCATTTAATTTAGTCGAATGTTCTTCCAAAGATCTAACAATCTCTGAAACGCAGTAAATCAATAGATCTTAGTTGCCTCGCAGATTAGAGGGATCAAATAATTACGGATTTCATATCCAACCTAGCAGTAGATTGCGATGAATAAAATACTAGTAGGCCTCCTAGCAATTAGACGAAACAATCATGAAGATAATCACATAATAACATTCAATACTCAAGTATAAACTGAACAATAAAAATAGATTAGACCTCACAGTTTCATTAATTCCGAGGTTTCAGGTTCCTTGACCAAGAATCAAGATTTAGCCACGCAGGGCCATCAAGAACAATCCTCCAAAGGATTCCATAAAGTTAGAGAAAACCTAGCAAAAATATAAAAGAGTCGAAAATAGCAGCCAAAAGTATCCAGAAAATCCCCCCTCAAACCCTAGAAAGAGTCATATTTATAGCTTTAAGTGTCTCCATCCTCGGATTAGATCTGAACCGTTGATTTTCTTCACCGCGAAGGTAGGATCAATCCTTTCATGGGTGTAGGATCGATCCTTTGCATCAAAATCTTCAATTTCTGGCTACGCCCGAGTCGGATCGATCCTTCCATGGGTGTAGGATCGATCCTGCTCAGTAGGATGGATAGTAGGATCGATCCTACTAGGGAGAAGGATCGATCTTTCCTTCCTGAGTATTTCCTGTTTTGCCATTCAGACTGCGCCATTGATACTAAAATTGTCGTAACTTCCTCTAGGAAACTCGGAATCATGAACCATAAAATTATCTAGAAACTAGACTCCAAGAGCTTTCCAACCATATATGGTATAGCATCTGATTTTTCATCAGCAGGTACAGTTTAATCTTTAAAGTTGATCCATATACTCTTTTCAGCTTCTTTTCGAACTTAAGGACTTCAATTGCATCCTAAATCAAAATATAAAAATAATGACTGTATTTAGGTATCAAATAAGCACATGAGACTAAGTATTAGGGGGTAAAAATATAACATTATGCATTCTCATCACTATTCTCTCTGTATTTTTCTTGCTTGGCATGCTTCTCATGACCAAGACTCTTTGCTTATATGGCCAGGAACTTGCTGATGAGAGTTACTGAACCATCCTAAAATATCTATTTATGATATCACTTGACAGGTAATGGGTTTGTCTTTGCATCATCCAAAAAAAAAAGCAGAGCTTTATATATCACAATCTTGATCTGAGTCTTCATTGCAATCTGCTCACTTTATTCCGGCCTAATTACAAATACCTTGATCCATCCATCAAAAATAGCCCATGTGGTGCTTTATCTAATATATGTATTTTTTTGTGTGTGTGAAAGGACGTTTACATTTCTCCGAAGGTCATTGTGTTGGAAGAGCTCCATTCAATCCAAAAACATCGCGACTCGGTAAGATTTACTATTTGTGTCTTAGTAATTTTTACTTGACATCTTTTAGCGTATACATGTTAAGGGTTATAAGATTTGTCTTCTTCAATAGTGTACTATCTTGATTCACTTTATACTGAAGTCAACTCAACCCTTGAAATTGTCATTAATATGTGAGCCTTTGAACTTTGTTCATTGTCATGTAACTTTTTTTGTTATAATAATTATAACTAACAGTATTTTGTTGTTAAAGTGCACTCAAAATTTATGAAACTATAAAGGGAAACAGAAGGAGCTAGAAGTTCGACTTGGAAAGTAGTTATGTTATCAATATAGTTACATTTTGTTTTTTTATTGGACCCGATAGTTCTTATATGCAGTTTTAAATTTTCCTTAATGTTTTTATGTAGTGCCCAAAACAACCTCCAAGTGTGCCATGTGGATTTTATGTCATGAGGTACATGAAAGACTTGATTAGTGATCAAGACATCTTAACGAAAGGAAATGTGAGAATATTTATGAGTTTCTTTTAAATATTCTAGTTAATATGATTTCCATTACTGTTTCTTAAACATGAGGTCTTACGGTTCGATGGGAAAAAGAATTACACGGTTGCCGAAATTGATGAAGTACGAGCTGAGTGGATAAGTTTCGTCCTTCGAAGAATATGATCCCAACTTCAACAGTTCATACGACAATTGACCATATATAGTTAAATTCTTAGTTCGTTACGATCATGATCAGTCTGAGGTATTTCTCTCTTTTGCTTTCCTGAATTTGGTTCTATTTGGAGTGATTCCTTGCCATGGCATGAATTCCATCAAATATATGAAATTCAAATGCCTTAGATGTACAAGATTGCTTGAGAAACATGCGATGCAGAATGATATTGATCGAGCTGAAAATTGTTGTGCATTGCTTGTTATATTCTTAATAGTTTCCTATTTATTCAGCATTTTTCATTGATGGATGTAATTTACATACCACTGTGCTCTTCGAGGAGATGTTTTGAAGTCTTTCTTTGAATGTTTGTATTTGCATATACCATTCTCTTTATTTATACCTTCCTAATATTTTGTTACAAGATGGTATAAGGCACAACAGAAAAATAAAGTGGTCTAGACCTTGCAGGCCACTTAGCATAGTCCTTGACCATCTTATATTGGGACTTAAAAAAACTTTTGCACCTTGCTTGAGTTATGGTGGCTCAAACTCTAAACTGTCTCGGTTTGTGCTGTGAACGAGAAAGGGTACAGAATCTTAGTTGTGCCTTAAATTTCTCAACTAATAATTGAGCTGTTTTTGGTTCATCAATTATAGATGATTTGGATGCTATGGGGGAATGGTACATTTGGTAGTCACACCGATTTATGCTGTCATCACAGTCTATTATGATCTTGCTTAACCAACTATATCAGAAGTAAATTATTTTATACTTGAGCAATGGGAAATGAGGGATGGTTTCAGAGTATGAGAGGAAATAAGCATATATGAGATGGGATCTCAGTGAACAATGTGAAGATTGATTGCTTGCATCTTGATGATCTCATCTCTGTGAGTGCTAATCAGTTTTGTCTTCTCTTTGATGGTAGGAAATAGTACGAGCTGAGTGGATAAGTTTCGTCCTTCAAAGAATCTGATGATCCCAACTTCAACAGCTCATATACAAGCAGAGCCTCTGCTTTCAACAGCAGAGAACTTGTTGAAGCGCCAGAGTATGCTGGGTAATTATTCAGGCAAAGAAGAAAGTCTTTTTCCGATGGCGAAGAAGCTGAATAACTCACCAACCAGTTTGACAATTCTCATCATCACAGCTTGCTAAACCAGTCTTTCTCTAGTCAGCAGTTATTGTTGAATTCTAAACAAAGATTGCAGTGGAAGATCCAGAGAAGTACAAGAAAAGGGGAGAAGGGTAGAAGAATTGGTCTGGTTAGTGATATGGGTTTGTTTTCTTGTCCAGAAGTTTCTGTGATTAATTTGGGGAGGAATAAGGGGTGGAAGAATAGATTAGGATCCTTTAATGGCGTTCAAAATTAGATGCCATTAAAGAGAGCTTGGAAGGATTGAGTTGCTAAAAAATACAAAAACATGTAAAACGCTTCCAATGCATTGCTGATCTTGACTACTTGTACAACTATCGTGGCTTCAATAGAATCATGATTCTTGTTGTTCTTCTTCTTTTTCTTATTTGCTAGAAGTTTGATGATGGTGCTCAAATCGGATAGTGCTATTGTAAATGGTTATAGATCACAGCATTATCAGGTTTCCATCTCAGTTTTTGGTTGTGATTAAAAATCATATTTAACCACGGTTTCCCTCTAAAACCGAGTTCTAAACCCATATAAATAGGATACATTTAAATTGTTTCCATCTCAGTTTTAAACCATTTAATCACACACATTAACTGTGATTGAAATCTACAATACATCTCAGTTTTTAAACGTGATTGAATTAAACTACTTTCAATCACACCCAAGTAGATCACGGTATGGAAACCGTGATGGATATGAATAGATGATAGGGAAAAAAGGTGATTGTTATAGTTTTTTCTAGTAGTGTTCCTGAGTTTTCATGATTAATATAGATGATTTCGTCCGTATATGTTGCTTCACAAAGTTATTTATATTTTGCAGAAAATTGAAGCTAAGATGGGTCTTTAATGCCAAAACTATACCTTCTCGGAATGAACCAGATGATGTGATGTATATGGTTTGAAAGCTCTGGAAGTCTAGTTTCCCAGACTTTTTACGGTTCATGATTTGGAGTTTCCTAGTGGAAGATATGCTGTTTTGAGTAGGAGAGGTGCAGACAAAGCAGTTACGGAAAAAGAAGATTGAGTTGATGCTCAAAAGATCGATCTTCACCAAAGGAAGAGATTGATCTTCTAAGTGCATTTAATCCTGACAGAGCGCATACTTTCAAAGAATCGATCATTGCCCTTCCAAAGATCGATCATTTTATGCTACGGAGAGTTGACAGAGAACCAATTATAAGAAGATCGATCTTACTCTTCAAGAAGATCGATCCTACGCGGGACGACCCAGGCTACGGAGAAATACAGAAGAAGAAGATTGATCCTTTGCCTTGAGAGGATCGATCCTTTGTCGGGCGGACCTGAATATGAGTTACCAGATTTAATTCAAAAGCTGAAATAAAAGCTAGGGTTTCATACCCATATATAAGGAGGTCTCTTGGGACGTTTTAGGAGGACTTTTTCTGACCTTTTCTGAAGGTAGAAGACGAAGACATCTCTATCCATGGCCGCGTAAGCCGCGGGCATGGCGGACGGATGATCTAGCTAGGATAAGGGTTTCTTCTTCATCATGGTTCATAGTTTTAATATTTATTGTTAAACTATTTTCTATGTATTGAATCTTCAAATATTATTTTCAGTCTACCTACTTTATCTCGTGAAATCTTTGCTATGCATTGCCGATTGTGAGAGTTGGTATTTTTTATTCTTAGAGATCTGGTAAGATAGGGTTAGGGTTTTGTCTCGATGAACTTTTGATATACGTTGTCTGTAGTGACAGCCGGTATCATATATTCTTAGGTTTGGGTAGGATGAAGTTAGAACTATAATAAGGAAGAATCAATCGTAGGAAAAGACCTTTATATGTTTTGTTAGATTCATAATTCCATATCTTCCGGTTAAGGTGATTGGGATGTGAATCCCTTAACTGAGTATTATATGAACCATTAAGAAGAGAAGAACCTAAATCCGAGTAAAGTGATTCCTGAAGCCTAGCCTTCTTAAAACCCTCATATCTCTAGTTAATCTTACATTAATCTTCTGATCTAATTTAGTTTAGTTAGCTGTTAAGTTCTCGTTTGTTTTCAATATATTGTTATTTGTGTTTCTCGATCCTTTCTGCTTGTGTCTCTGTGGGTTCGACCTCTCTTATGCTGTAATACACCGCGACCATTGTGTGAGACACATTTGAGCGATATCAGTATGTTTGCTGATATAATAGAGGAATGCATGGAAGTATATATGGATGATTTGACTGTGTTTGGTAATACTTTTGATGCATGCATGCAAAACTTAAAACGAGTCTTGGTCAGGTGTGAAGAGAATCACCTTGTGCTTAATTGGGAAAAGTGTCACTTCATGGTGTCCTCAAGCATTGTGTTGGGCCATATTGTCTCTTCCAAAGGCATTGAGGTAGATCGATCAAAAATCAATCTCATGTCAGAGCTTCCTATACCTCAGACTGTTAAAGATGTTAGATCATTTTTAGGGCATGGAGGGTTTTACAGCAGATTTATTCAAAACTTTTCTGCTATGGCTCGCCTCTTTTGTAATCTTTTGATAAATGATAGCCCTTTTGAGTGGATTGTTGCATGTCAAGAGGCTTTTCAAGCCTTGATTGATAAATTGACTTCTACACCTATTGTACAACCACTTGATTGGAGCCTTCCTTTTGAACTCATGTGTGATGCAAGTGATTTTGTTGTAGGAGTTGTCTTAGTGCAGCGAAGAGATGGGAAACCTCATGTTATTCATTATACTAGCAAAACCTTGAATAGTGCACAGATGAACTACTCTATCACTGAAAAAGAACTGTTAGCCGTAGTTTTTGTATTAGACAAGTCTCGTGCTTATTTAATTGGTTCTCCCATCACTGTTTTTACTGATCATACCACGCTTAAAAACCTTCTCACCAAGAACGACGCTAAAGCGCGCTTGATTCATTGGATTCTAATCTTACAGGAATTTAATATCTCTATAAAAGATAAGAAGGGTGTGGAGAACGTAGTCGTTGATCACCTGTCAAGATTGATGGTAAAGGTAGTTGTCGATGAGCCACCTATCATGGATGATTTCCCTGATGAGTTGCTCTTTTCAGTTGCATGATAAGTGTAGATTTTTGGTGTGCGCAGATGAGATCCCTTCATATTGGAGTGCGCAGGATAAGCGTAGATTTTTTGTCAAGATAAAGAACTTTTATTGGGATGATCCCTGTTTGTTTATGTATTGCCCTGACCAGATTATGCGTCCTTGTGTTCCTGATCATGAAATTGAGAGTATTATAACGTTATGTCACTCTTATACATGTGGAGGCCATTTTTTCATGAAAAAGACTACTGTTAAAATTCTTCAATGTGGCTTTTACTGGCCTGCTATGTTACACAATGTTAACATTTTTTGCAGATCATGTGATCAATGCTTGAAATTAGGAGCTCTATCTAGACGTCATATGATGCCCTTGAACCCCATTCAAGCTGTAGAGATTTTTCATTGTTGGGGTATAGACTTTATGGGACTCTTTCTGTGAGGACCCGTACCTCCAACCCGGTCCGACCGCGTCGGTCGAGGATCTGGTTCGTTTGGTTTGGCTTGGTGGGACTTGCCTCGCGATCTCCTTTGATCGTTGCGGCTCCGGGGGTAATTTGGTAAATTACCCTTAGCGGAGTTGGTTTCACACACACGTTGCGCACACACGGCCTTGTAATGATGTATGTGTTTGGCTAGACTATTAGGAGTACCTCAGCTCGGAGGATCTGGGTTCGATCGTAAGGATCGAGATCTGAGCGGCTAGGATCAGATCCGGTTGATCGGACGGCCAAGATCTAATCTTGAGCCGTTCATATAAATAGGCCCTTTAAGTAGCATCCCTTCTTGGATTAGGGATTAATCCCGCCGTTAGAGAGAGGAGAGATACACCGCGATTAAGAGAGAGATCGAGAGAGAGAGCGTGAGGGAGAGCTGCGACGGCTGATCGGGGAGAGGAGAGCGGCGACGTACGCGGCGGCGGTCGGAGAGGAGCTCGAGGACGGCGGTGGCTGGGTTTCTCTCAATGACGATCGGCGGCGGCGTGCGAGCAGCGGAGACCTCGAGTGCGGGGGCGATGCACGGCCGGAGAAGGGGAAGGAGAATGCGAGCTCAACGATCCAGGGTAGGGCTTCTTCCCTAGACTTTGTCTAGACTCTACTAGCTTAGATTAGGATTTGTTCATTCTTGTTAGATTCGGATTTTTGGGTTCTTCTCTTCCTTGGATTTGGATTTCTTCGTGTGTTTATCCGATGTTTGGATTTATTGATTTGTTTTGGGTTAGTATTGATCTCTTGCTAGCTGTGATGCAAGTTGCATTGGTTTGGTTTGAATTCCTTCTCCTTCCCCTTGCTAAGTTTTGATGGTTTGGGTTGGCATCTGGTGGTCGTTTCTTCTCTGTTACTGCAGAGCTCTCCCTCTCTTCCCCTGTGCTCAATTCCTCTGTTTTCTCCTCAATTTTTCTGTTCCCTGTTTTCCTTCCTATGCCTCCTCTTGCTGCCATGGGTTTACTCGAGGCGTGTGATGGATGAGGTTACGAGAGGTGTTTGGTACTCTCTTCTTCTCTTCTTTGCCATGGTGTACCGGGATTTCTCTCTGTTTCCCCTGGTGTTAGCTTGGCCTCGCTGGTTTTAGTTGGGCAACCGATGCTTGCTGACCCTTCTTGCCTTTGGAACTGGTTAGCTCAGAGTAAGCACACGAGGTGCTTGTTGATCTGCTTCCTGGTTGGATGATTGTTGAGAAGTTGGGGCTTACTGGTTGTGTTTACTTGCTAAGCTTATTAGCCTCGTGTTTGGGTGCTGTACCTCTGTAGTGCAGTGATCTTGGTAGAGCTTGTGGTGGTTGGTCGGTCAATGTGATTGAGTCTTAACTTTCCTCTGATTGTCGGGATCTGTGCCTAGCTGCTGGTAGCTCGGCTGAGGTCGAGGCTTGGGTTTGGACTGGGAAAATCCTTAGCTTCTTTTCTCTTGACGCTCCTTTCATTATAGATGAGATTTATGCTCGCATGTCCTGTAGGGTTGGCAGAGGTTTTCGTTTAACTGGTTAGCTAAGGGGTACACCTGCAACGGGGTAGCTGGTTTGCTGGCTCCTCTAATGTGATTGATCTTTGGATTCCTGACTTCCCTGTTAAGCTCGTGGCCTCTAGCTTTGTGTCACTTTCTCTTCCTTACGGTCGTAGCCTGGATCTTTGGATGCCGATGGATTCTTGATGATATTTCTTCTCTTTCGAGTCTTAGTTCTCCTCCCTAAATCTCTAGTCCAATTGACCTTGGGTTATGTCATATAATTGTTTGTTGAAATGCTAGGCTGTCGTTTAATCATGACTATAGTCCCAGTGATTATGGTATATGCAAGTCGATCATGTCAATTGCATATTGTTGTAGCATGTTCCTTTCTCTGATCAATTCCTGTGAATTAACGCCTCACAATTCTTATGATATCCTGGTTAACTATCCATTGTGTACTCTTACATTATACTCATACCTAGGGCCGGCGGTGTACCCGTTTATATTTCTTTGTGGAAATGTTTATATTCTGCGGGCCGAAGGTGTGCCCTAATTGATGTGTGATTGTAATTGCTACAAGTTTTAGTTATTTTCCTGGTTGGGGTTGTATCCCAGTTGTAGCCAACTTTGGCTGACGGCCGGTTCATGTCATTGTAATGCCGAAATTTGGATTGAAACGTGGTAACATTGTAATAGCTTAGTTCTCTTCTATGTATTATGCGATATATTGAACATGCTTGATGAGATGTCATGTAGAAACACCTAGGCCTAGTTGTTTGAATAGGCTCATGCATGATGATTGCATTAGAGGCATTCAGGCTAGGTGGTAGGCGATGGATTCGATCGCCGATCCGGGGTTCTCGGGTAGCCCGGATCTAGCCCTAGAACCGGGGTTTGGGTAGTCGAGGATTAGGACGTGATTGGCATCAATGATTGTGTTGGATATCATTTGAGGTTATTGCTATAGTCGGCTATGGATTATATATTTATATTTGAGGTGTAGAGGTCGTGTCGGTCTCTAAGGCCAAGTGCTAAGGATGGTTGTCCATGCATTCCCTGACATGCTTGTCCCCGCGCGAGATGGTATGACTGGGTAGGGTGGTACCTGGACAGGAGCCCGCAGTCTTTGTTTCCTCTCGTTTGTTCTTGGGTAAGGGTGATCCCGCATGGTACCGTTCCCCTGTTGGTTCTTAGGGTGATCTTGGTAACATGTTCAAGAGAGAGGTTCATGACGGGAGCCCTTGGGACATCGATAGGGTTATGGGACCCTTGGCATTCCTTACACTTAGGAGGAGAACGACACAGTTGCAGTTTCCCTTCCTTTCTGTGCGACGTAGAGTAGAACCCTACTGGGCATTGTTGCTCACCCTACCTGGGCTGCATCGGCGATGCAGGTCGATGCAGTTCCTTCTTTCAGGTGTTCCTTTAGAAGATGGCGCGGTATTTCGAGGTGATCGAGGACTTGGAGCTTCGAGGAGTTCATCTACAGATAATTTACAATTTTGATCAATGATGTACAAATTGATGTATAAATTGAGGTATAACATGATGTATTCGAGGACATGAGCGTATGATCTATTAATTCAGTTGTATATGAGAAATGTTGTAATATTCTTTAATGTAATGATTAATCATTGGTCTTAATTAGTGACTTACGGTTGTGTCATTGTATAAGTTAAAGTTGTTCAGGTTTCTTGTGCTATAATTATAAAGGGGATTTTGCCAAAATTTTTATGAACTTGACGATTAACATGTTTAAATTCATATCAGTTATATACTTGTACGCCAATTGATGATGTAAACAGGTTTAGGCGGCTCACGTCTCGATCTGGATGGGTTTTCTGGGTCGGGGCGTGACACTTTCCTTCTTCTTTTGGCTATTTATATATATTGGTGGTTCTGAAATATGTGTCTAAGTGGGTGGAGGCCATTGCATGTAGAAATAATGATCATTCCACTGTCATCAAGTTTCTTAAAAAGTATGTTTTGTCTAGATTTGGTACTCCTAGGGTTATTATTAGTGACCAAGGATCGCATTTTTGTAACCGCTCTTTTGGGGCTTTGATGCGCAGATATGGCGTCACACATAAGGTTTCCACTGCTTATCATCCACAGACGAATGGCCAAGCTGAATTAGCCAACAGGGAGATCAAGCAAATCTTAGAGAAGACAGTGAGCCCCAACCAAAAAGACTGGTCCTTGAGGCTATCAGGCGCATTGTGGGTCTATCGCATTGCTTATAAGACTACCTGGGGATGTCGCCGTTTCGCCTAGTCTACGGAAAACCATGCCATCTTTCAGTAGAATTAGAACATAAGATATTGGGCTATTAAGTTACTAAATTTTACTTTGGATGTTGCAGGTCAGGAACGGAAACTCCAGCTGTCTGAGCTGGAAGAACTCCGGAATGATGCTTATGAGAGTTCCAGGATATTCAGGATAAAAACAAAGGCCTACCATGACAAGCGGATCCTGAGAAAAACGTTTCAAGAAGTGCAGCAAGTATACATGTATGATCCACAGCTGCACCTACATCCTGGGAAGCTGCGATCACGATGGACCGGCCGCTTTAACGTTAGTAGAATATTTGAGAATGGGACTATGGAGATTGATGACCCGAAGGATGGGAGTCTATTCAAGGTCAATGGACAGCGACTGAAGCCGATCCCAGAGAAGATGGCCACTGATGAGCATTACATTCCTCTCGTACACCCTGTCTATGAGGGATAATCTTTCTACTATCTATCATTTCCCTTTTTGAAGGAAGATCGATCTTCCTTAAGAGTGTTCCCTGCCTGGAAGGAAAATGATCGATCATGATACCCATGATCGATCCCCTCCAACTGCTCCCCCTGTCAAGGAGAAATGATCAAAATTTCCTCACAAGGAAGATCGATCATTCTTCAGATAAGATAGAACACTTCAACAAAAGTGATTGATCATTTTACCCAAATGATTGATCCTTCAAAAGTCGGTAGGAAAGGTGAATAGTGGCTGAAATCCAATTTCTTGGATTTGATCTATCAAAACGTATCGAAATCAAACCAAATTTGGCTGAGGTGTGCAATTAAATGTGGAGAATAATCTAATGACACCAAGAACTCCAACAAATCCTCGGAATTAAATCTAATTGCCCGTAAGCCAATGAAATCGATGAAAAACTGAATTTGTTGGATCTGATCTATCAAACGGTGATGGAATCCATTGAAACTTTGTAGGAAGGTAGGTTTGATGGTGGGGAATTCATTCATACATTAAAAACTAAACTCAGATCGTGAAATATCAGATTTGAGTCCAACCCCGTCGAAAAACAGACAAAAATACGGAATTCAACCGAAAGAATACAGAAACGATTCGATAGAAAACTTCTAAGCATAAGAAGGGACTAGAATACAGAAAAGACAAGCATTCCAAAACACATAGCAACCACAAATCACATAAAACCGATCCTAGGGTTACCAATTCACCAGAATTGGGTAGAAACACCTACAAAGTAGCAACAAGCAGGTGATATACGAATCCCTTGCCTCCGATCCACGCGGATCAGCACCGAAAAGCCACAGTCCAAGCTCTAGTCGAAAGCCAAGGGGAGAGAGAAAGGAGAGAAGAGAAAGAAAGATAAGAGATAGAAAAGAAAGGGGTATTTATAGAAAGCTGGAATCGATCACAACCATCCATTTCGATCTTTCCTGATCGAGATCTGATCTTCCAATCGGAAGCACCCTTAAGGTTCTAACCAGTCGCATACATCAATCCATGGTTGTGTGCGCCCTACACGGGTGTCAAACCAACCGTTAAGCGCAATTTTACCAAATTGCCATTGGGGTCCAAAAACAGCGATGCGATCAACCGATCGCATCCCAAGGCCAACCGAGCCAAACTACAAAACCTGACCCTCGACCTAACGCGGTCGGACCAGGTTTGAGGTACTGGTCCTCACAAGGTTGTTCTTAGGTTGCCCCGAAGATAAGCTATGTTAATCGAAGATAAAGTATGCCTTTAGAAAACACTTACCTTCTTTTTGAGATTCATGCAAACTTAAGAAGCTATGAATCTATGATGTTTGGAATCACTGTCATCTACAGAAACCGGAAACACTTCCCAGTAGGTTACCCATCCCGGGACCACTCCAAGGCCAGCATGCATAACCTAGAGTTTTCTGATGGAATCACTGTCATTACGGCTTTAAAAAGCGTTGTGTTATAGAAGGTGATTAGCATACATATAGATATGTCCTCGATCCACACCCAGGCATTGTGTGATTGCTTACTCAGCCATCCGACTTAGTCTGATGCCCCCAAGGCAAATACCACCATCAAGATGCGGAATCCACACAATCCACCCCCCTTGGGGGGGGATTCTTACAAGGTAGAGACATGTTCCGACACAGAAGTACTGTTGGAGAGGAGGTTTATCAAGTGGTACGAAACTTCTTTGTTAGTCTGAAGCTTCCCAAGGACTGGAATGAAACGTTTTCGTCTCTAGTCTCGAAGATCAAGCACCTTCAGTGAGTAAAGGATTGTCACCCTATCAGCCTCTGTAATGTTTCTTATAAGATTATTTCGACTATCTTCGTTAGAAGGTTGAAGGGTATCTTGTCGGACGTCAGGAACTAGGAACAATCAACCTTTGTTGAGGGTCGTTGCATTATGGATAATATGGCACTCGGCCAGGAGCTGCTGCACTCTGTGAAGACAGCCCCTCGTTAACGGCAAAGGTCGACATCCGCCTGAAATATGACAGTGTTCATTGATCATTCTTACATCATGTTTTCTAGGAGATGCAGTTTCCTCCTCACTGGATACAATCGATCATGAAGTGTGTGACTACTCCCTTGTTTTCCTTTATTATTAATAGTGAGGTCGTTGGGCGGGTGACGCCCCGATGGGGACTCGACAGGGGGATCCACTATCACCTTTCTTGGCTATTTTGGTTCAAGTGGCACTCTCCACTGCCCTTAACGATCCTGTTTATGGCCTCTCCGGAATTAGTTTCCCTAGCGTGCAGACCCGGCTTACCCATCTTCTCCATGCAGACAACTATGTCTTGGTCACAGAGGCCTCATTGGCGAAAGCCCAGAAGATGGCGCTAAATTCATTGAAGTCCACCATTAATCTCCCTTGTGCTTAGGGAGGGACGGCGTCTGTCGGTGGTTGAGGATCCGGGAGGCTTCTTTATCCTGGCGACTTCGGTTGGAGGACTTCAATGAACTGCTCGACATGGTGGCGGAGAGGCTCTCCTGCTAGCAAGGCCAAAGGCTATCGTTACCGACGAGGCTCACCCATCTATGGCATGTAATCCAAGCACCACCGATGTATCTAATGATGGCGACCCATGTCCCGTTGAAGGTGATCAAGAAGATTGAGAAGCTTGCTCATGCTTTCTCAGGAAGGCTAAGCCGTTCCGCTTGACTAATGTTCGATGGGATCTAGTTTGCTAGTCAAAGGAGTGTTGTGGTGCATCCCTACGCAATTTGTCGCAGTGGCAGCACGCGCTCGGGATGATGTGAGTTGTGAAGCTTGGGACATGGGAGGAGTCTCTCTGAAAGCACGTGGTGGCTGCTGATGAGTCATCAATTATACATAATTAAACCCCTTAAATTATCTTTGTTAGCTTAAGAGTAATTGTATCTGATATCTTATTATTTGATTTCAGCTTTAAGTAGATTTGAGAAGAAATACAAGAAATTCGCCCAAAAATCATTAAATTCGCCCAAAAAGACTATTTCATCAATTGTTTGGAACTAAATCTCTAGAATTTATAGAAAACCATAAAAAAATTAAAATTCTGGGAGATTGAATAAGATTTGAAGAGTTACAAGTTTCATGTTGAAACTTTTGTGAGATTCTCTATAGATTGGCTCCAATTTTGAAGCAAAGTAAGATTATGGAAGTTGGAACTAAAAGCTGAAGAAAATAATGCCGATGATGTGGCATAAACCCACCATAGCGATGGATCAGAAATAGGTCACATCGATCACTCCGCTGACATCACACTTTAAATTTGGGAGTTTAAAGAAGACTTGAAGAGGTACAACTTTCATGTTGAAGACTTTGTGAGCTTCTCTATAGATTCGTGCCAGTTTTGATGCAAATTCAGGTTTATGAAACTTGGAATTAAAAGGGAAAGAAAATAATGCTAATGAGCATAGACCGACCAGAGTGATGGCTCGGAAATAGGTCCGATCGATTGCTACGCTGACGTCCCCAGTACAAAAATTTGGAAAATCAGAGTTTAAGTCCAGTTATGACACCATAAGCACAGTCCGAAGTTGCAGCTATAAATAAGGCTATTTTAGGCTGAGTTTACCATCTTTTTTACTATCTTTGGAAAAGGAAAGAGGTGAGGTGAGGGTGCGGACGATGACAACTTTCTTCCCCAATCCGATGTCCTTCATTCACAAGATGAGTGGCTAACTTCTTGTACTTAGGGATCTCATGAAACCCTAGTTTTGTTTTGTTCTTTATTTAGTCTGATTCTCGTAAACTTTTTCTCAACATGATCTCATAAATACTGTTTTTTTTCTTAGAGATTTGAAGGAGCAGAGCTCCCTTGAAGTACTTTCAGTCATGCAAGCATCCTGTGATTGTTTGTATAGATTTATGCGATGGTTTTCATTAAGTTTTTTGTTTGCCTTTGAGATAGGCTATGTTAAGTGAAAATAGGTTGTACCAAGGTCATTAGGAGTCGTATAACTTAAGGTAATCGTAGGACCAAAGACAATCTATGCCAAGCAAAGATACGATATGCCATTGGAAACATTAACTTTCTTTTAAGGATTCATGTGAGCTTGTAGCCAATCCATAATGTTGGACAAGGGAACAAGATGATACCTAAATAAGACTAATAACAAAACTATGACGTATTGAGTAAGTCCTAAGTAACTACTTCATTGATCCGAATCGATCAACTTTCTATTTCTTTTCTTAGTCAGTTTAGATAACTAAATTCTATATTTGATTCATTTTATTTAGATTTAGGGTTTTGAGAATTGATTTCAGTTTCCAACGATTTTCCCTTTGGTTCAACTCCGTACTTCACGACTACTCTACTCTGTAGGATAGTGATTGAAAACGATTATATTTTGATTGAAGTTTGTTGCGGTTTAATGACACGTTTTGTAAATGATTATATTTTGATTGAAGTTTGGTGAGGACTTTCAAAGGTTAATTGATTAATTTTCTCTTAACTGTTTTTCTTTACTATTTTTTTTTCTTTTACTCTTTCTTTATTTCCCACTTTTGGGATTTTTCTGACAATTTTTTGGAATTTTTGCAGCATTGAATCGGATTTTTCTTTAAGGAAGCAACTCATTCGCCGTCTGGAGCGATCGGTCTAACCCCAAACCGATTAAGCGGAACTGCGCAGTTAGGTAAATTTTCTAAAATCAAAATTTTTCGTTTCGATCGTTGTTTTCCGGGTATTCTCCTCTCCTCCAAATCTTCTATTTTGTTTTTCTCTTTCTGGTGTGTGATATTGCATACATGGCCGAATATTCTATGCCACCGGGTGATACATCTTGGAATTATTACATGTCCTCGACATATGCATCTGCTTACACTAATGACACATATGGTTTCCCAAACTCGGCCTATGATTCATATTCCTACTCTTATAATTCGGATTTTAGAGATCATACATACCCTAGTTGGCATCTCGAAGGCTATATATCAACCTTCTAACGTTCAACCATGGAACATAGAAACACCGGATCAAACTTCTGCACCTAGTTTTGAACAGTAATATCCTCCACAACCACCCTCTGACCCGCCATTCAACACAATCATGAGTACACTTGCCAACATAAATGCTAGCATGAATGACATGAAAGCCAACATCAATGGTAGCATGAATGACATGAAGACTGAACTTAAGAGCGAAATTGCTTTGATAAGGAATGATGTTAATTCTAATGCTCAATCAATTAAAAATTTAGAGATACAAATTAGACAACTAGCTTGTATGGTGGATTCATACCATGATTATGGGAATGATTCTGTTTCTCCTGTTTGTGATGACAATGCTTGTGATGCTTATGTTTTAATGATAATAATGCATGTCATTTTGAGATATATATGTTCTAATGCTTTGCCGAATTATGCAACTATTGATGATATTTTGGCGGCCCCTGAAAATAATATTCCTAACTGCTATATTGTTGAAAGCATACCTAATGAAATTGGGCCATATATGTATTTTGATCATGCTTTAGGAGCCCAACGTTTTGATAGTGATGATGAGGATTGTTGTGATGAATCACCGGTTGTACATGATATATTGACTGATGATGTGGTGCCTATTTGCGTTGATCATAATGAGGATGAGCATGTTTGTGAGATCCCTTGTCAACAACCTCAGTTTGAGCGTCTACAATCTGCATTAACCACATTAGTTGAACATTGTGAGGAGAAGAAGCCTGATATGAGTGAAAACCATGCCAATTTCTATCGTCTCTTCATCAAAGATCATTTCAAATCTTCTCATCTCATGCACAATCTGTTTGCTTTGGGCATTTCTGTCTTCTATGATGAAGCATGGCTGCATATCTTCACCATTCTCCGAGCCATGTATTTTTTCACAAGGAATCATCGACCTCCTAAATATTATTTCGGGAGCGTCTAGCGCAAGACGTAAAATGACACGCTTGCTGGAAGGAAATCAAGCTTTCTATATGTAGTTAGCATGTCGCGCCCCGACCCGCGAAAGCCCAATTGGGTCGAGGGAAGCGAACCGGAACCTAACTAACTGCGAAAATTTTGGCGAGGGTTCCCACTAGTCTACTAGTTTCCCTAAGCATTCATTAAACATCCTCAATTAACAATTCTAAAATTAACGAAAACCTCAAGATTAAAGATTACAAATCCAAAAGAGGTACAAGTCTACAAAACCTCGAAGAGGGGAAATCAAGTACAAACATTCATACACTCCCGTATGAGGCTAACTATACAAGGGTTCTAAAACAGAAAAATCATCGCTCCTCAAACTCTGCCAGGCGCCGCCAACCAACTGCCAGGTAGGGGCCACCGAAAAGGAGCTAACGCATGCACCTGCAAAATGCAGCCCAGGTAGGAATAAGCAACTAAGCTCAGCAAGGAAACTACACTACGACTCACAGAAGAAAGAGGAAAACGTAATAGTATCGCCCTCTAGCAAGGCTTGGATGTACATAGGGGTCGCATAACCCCACCATGTGTCCCTGAGGGGCCTCAGTCATGGTGTTCCAGCCGGGCTGGTCACATACTGGGTCACCCTCAGCGAGGCAGGAAACCAACACTGCAATCTCACAAGCAGGAAACCAGCACTCCTAGGCGAAATGACAACACCGCTGAGTAGGCACATCCTCTACTCAAGAGACAAGAAAACCATACACTAGCTACACCGTAGAACCCGGCTCGAGACCGACACGATCTCTAAATCATTGATCAATAAGTGTTCAAATAATCTATCCCTATCATCGAATTTGACTGAACATAACCATTCAAACCTGGACCAAGCTACCCAACTCCGGTCCTAAGGCTAAATCCGAGCTTCCAAGCCATGGGAACGTGATACCACAGATCGCCCACGGCCTTACCTTGTGCAGCTAATGCACAACCAGATGCATGCTATGAACATTCGTAGGGAAATAGATAAGCATGCAACACATGTAACGATTAATAAACAAGGTCTGGGCTTGGCACCCTGCCGCCCCAAGGTAGTGAACAGGTAATACAGGACAAGGAACTGCTGCAGTGGTAACCCCACCAACTGCAGCCAGTCCACAAAAGAACAACATGTTACGGGAGCAACCTCGGCAAACATGGTTAACAGTACAACATGCTATCTACACATCCCGGTTCACCACTACCCCTCATTATGGGGCTAACAAGCTCAAAGGTATGTACAAGTTATAAAACGGTAAAGAAATCGAACATACAAAGCCCAACGGGCAAAATCCGACGAAAATACCTCCCTGCGACCAAAAGGATCAATCCTTTCCAAGAAAGGATCGATCTTCTTAGCAACCAGGGAGTTCCATCCTTGTCAAGCCCAAAAGGATCGATCTTCCCTCCAGAAGATCAATCATGCACGGGTCAGGCATGACGCCCCAAGAATGATCGATCCTTCCTCAAGGAAGATCGATCTTCATGGGTTCTTCGACGAACCGGAGAAGGAAAAATACCGCCAAAAAACGCTACCAAATCCCACAAAACCCTATGATGTAGTAGTACTAAGGACCACGAGTCCAAAACCAGCACTTATATAGGGTGTGTTTGGATACACGGGATCCGCTGGGATCCCGTGTATCCGGTGAACGCGCGGATCGTATCCGCGCCCGCGGATACCTCCCCGCGGATCCCGCGGTATCCAAACCACGCCCATAGAGAACCAACGAGCGTGCAAAGAGATGTACTCAAAACAATCACAGGCAAGCTCAATACTCACAACAACTGGAAGACAAGTAGGTAGCATCCCTACCTAGACAAGAGCAGCTTCAATCCGCGCTGCTGAGCCTAAGATCACCCTCAATCTCTTCTAAAATCTCACCAGATCTAAACTCAAGAACAGCAGATTTCAAAAGGGGAAAAGAGAAGGGGTTTGCGTCTGTTTTATAGACGGACGAACCGACCTATGAATGAAGATCCTTCATGTTGAGGAACTTGACTTTCTGGCACCAAAGGATCGATCTTCTTAGTGAGAAAAGAGCGATCATTTTGTGCAGAAAGCTAGACTTGGGCTAAAACACAAGCCCAAACCTGCATCTTTCGATCCCAGGTTCACCTAATCATTCTAAACAATCATTATCACAAACACGGTCAGTGTGTGCACACGCGGGTGTGAAACAAACCGACACGGCACAATTTATCAAATTGTCCTTGCGGCCCAAGAAACAATGTGATCCACCGGATCGCACGCTCGACGAGAAATAAGCAAGCGAGCCACGGACCCGACCGATACGATCGACCCAGGAGTAGAGGGACAAGTCCTCACATAGGATCTGATCTTAGTTAAAATAATAATAAATAAAAAATGCCCTCTTGTCCAACCCATCGAGCCCATGTTCCACCCTAGCCTACCTTGTCTCACTTCCCAGATTTTTCAAAGACTTTTCCCAATTTTTCTTTATTTTGTCTGATTTTATCTCGATTTTCTCTCTCCTCAACCTTGGCCCGTAGGCGGCTCGCTTTTGACTTGAGCCGGTACATCCTTATCCTCGCTCGATTGGCTCGGTGCGGCTAGTCGCTGAGCCGCCGCCCCTCCTTCGCCACTACGGCGCACTCCACCACCCCCATCCCACCAAACCACCACCTAGGCCACCGCCATCCTCACTCCTATCCTCCTCTGCCCTCCTCCATCATCATCCCTCTCTCCACCCACCTCTGCCTCGCCCACCACTCTAATCTCCTCATCCACAGCCTCCCACCACCCTGAACCACCTCCAAAAGCTTCACCAGGCCACCACAATCCTTCTCATACCCTTCTCGGCCTCGATTGCTACCTTGATCGCTAGAACCCACTTTCGACGAACTCCACCGAGCTGACCACCTCCAATCCACTGTCTAGAGGCCACAATTCATCGATAGAACACCACAGGACGATTCACAAAGCTTCCATGACTCTTCCTCCGCCATCCCCATCCTCCGGCGATGATATTTCAAGGTTGGTCCACTAACGATGAATTTTCAGCCATCTAATTGATTCCGGATGCGATACAGGTGCTCCAAAACTCATATTTTATATCCGAGGGTATAGATCTATGATCATGACCATAACAAGCACCCTTATGCCGTTAAGATCATCCAAAGCTTCCACGAGTGTTCAATTCTCTCTTTTTCCGTCAAGCTTTGATTCCGATCACGCCACAGGCTGCAGACTATGGAGCGGACGAACAGTTGTATTGACGATGATTAGTTTGGTACTTTGCATAGATGATTTGATGTGCTGCTAATTTGTTTGATCTCTTTTAATGCTTTCATGTACATGTTATATTTTGTGTGAAGTGAATGTTTTTACAGGACAGATATGCTAAGAATTACGAAGGAGACTCTGCTAAAACGTTTCCTGATTTTGGTGCCCTTTTGTGTTTTATTACAAAATTCTTTGTATTTTTCTTGATCTTTTGGAAAGGTACCTATTCTATTGGCAGCGGTGAACATATTTGGATTTCGATCAGATGTGGGTGGTGTCTACCTTTTTCGGGGAGTTTCCATTCTTTGTACCTCTTGTTCTCTGTGGTTTATAATTGGAATATTTTTATGTGCTTTACTTTTTTAGCCTTGAGGTACATGACATGCCTAGCAGGATATAATTCATTGTTATTGGTGGAGGTTTGCTACCCTTAAGTTGCAAGTGAGAGAAACGTTTTTTAGGCGTTCATTGTGGTTATCTCTACCCTTTATTCATTGATTTATTTTTATGACTTAGTGTAATTGAGGACAATTACATTTAAGTTGGGGGTTAACATTCATGATTTGATGCTTATATTCTTTTCTGATAACCGATATTCTACACCCTTGAGTTATATCATGAGAATGAAATTGTGATATTTATTTATGAAAGATGCTTAATTTAGAAATATATTTTATGATTTACTCTGATTCTCATATGTAATATAAGAAATAGCTAAATTTCTGTTATACATTATATTATTTTCATAGTTCAACACTTTTGCCATGAATTAAGGATGACTTGACATATTCCAATGCATATACGCACTTTTACATGTTGATGAGTTGAGATTAGATTCTAAGCATGATACTATGATAATTTTATGATCTTATTTCATGTTACATGAAAGTATGCAATTGAAAAAAAGAGCTTTATATGCAAAAAGGGTTTCATACTTAGCAACCGGGCAATGTGCCTAACAAGATGTGTCATTCACGTAAAAAAGTTGAAATTCCTGAAAAATGAATAGCAAGTTATGATTTGTACCCTGCATGGTTTGAGCAGAGTATGAAGAGTTTTCTATACTTAGTGCCCTAAAGCCATCTGTTTTGGAACTCACTGACTTGAACCTCGTTACATGAACCATGAAGAAAGCTTAAGAAATCATAACAATGCACATGTCAAGAAAAAGAAAAAGAAAAAGATTACAAAGTGATGAACGAAAATATTACTTGGCCAAGTTTGTATTCTAGAATGGTTGAAATGTTTAGATATAATTGACACTCCGAGACATGTGAAACCCTTTTTCACACACTTGGATTCTTGGAGTTGTTCTTAATTGTGGTTAAATATAGGGGTATTAGGCCATAGCCTCACATCTAGCCCCCTCCTTGTCCAGAACCCCATACATCTTGCTAAAAACCCCACTTTCATTGTTTTCAGATGAATAACCCAAAAACACCTCAAAATGACAATAGTACCCTTGTTTTATTTTTTCCCAGCATTTTCTCTCTCCTATATCTCCTCTCTCTCCTCTCTCCTCTCTCCTCTCTCCTCCGGCGAGACAACCCTCACCTTCTTCGCCAGCCACCCACTCCGGCGACCACCCCCTTCCCAGCGATCTCCCCTGCGGCAACCCTACCAACCTCGGATCCGAGCACCGTGACCCCGCCGCTCCTCCTTCCCCGAAGTCCTTCCGGTGATATCCAACGCCCAGCGTCATCCCCTGCTGTAACCCGACGCCACCATCACCGAGAACCGCCGGCTCTGGCCTCACCGCGGCCTCCATCTTCTCCGTTCCCCCCAGATCCAACGGCTTCCGAGGGCTCTGCTCCGTCCAAAGAGGCTCGATGCCGCTCCCCAAGCCCACCCGACCTAGGCAACGAGATCCATCGCCGTCCTAGAACTTTCTCCCCTCCCGGATATGCCGCCGCCACAGCCCAACAACATCATCTCTCGTCGTCCCCTTCCCTCCCCAGCTCCTCTCCGACGCCGCCATGACCTCACCCGATGTTGTCCACACCCTCCGTGCCTCTCCTTGTTGGCGGAACCTCCCACACGAGCACTTTCTCCCCTCATATCCGGCGCCGCTACCTCCCGACACCACTGTCTCTGACGTCCAAGTCACCATCCGATCCCCGATCCAGCATCCCCACCGCCTCGCGACCCTTCCACCACCGAGCATGAGCACTTTCCCACTTGATTCGATTGAGTCTGGACCGGATTGATCCAGTCCTCATTGATCCAAGCCTTGATCCAACTGATTAAGCTCAATCACAACTCAATTCAATCAGAGCCAGATCCAACAATCCATGCTTGAACCCAGATCCGAGTCGAAAGTCAGAGCGATGAAATTTTTTTATCAAAATACAATATACACATCAAAATTATACATAATGTAAACACCAATTTTGAGTAAGGTGAAATTTGAGGGTATTTATGAAATTACCCCTACTCGCCTCAGACATTCCTCGAAGGCACGTTATCAGACATACAAGTTCAAACACACAAAGAGCACACATACACTGCTCTATATGTGACCCTTCATGGTTTTGAAAGTATCCTACACAAACCAGGAGCATGAAGGGCGATTCTGTAATTTTACCCATCCAAGGGTATTTTAGGAATTCAGGACAAAATACATGCCTGAACTCTATAAATATCATATCATAACCCTATACAGCTTTTACGACATCCTACAAAAGCTAAGTCCATATAAGGGTATTTTGGTAATTTTACCACATCAAGGGTATTTTGGGGATTTAAGCAAAATATATGCTCAGACTCTCTCTTATAACCCATCGTGCCTTTTACATGATCCGGATAACATCCTACTTAAGTTAGAAACTCTTGGGCATTTTGGTAACTTTACCCGTCGGGGGTATTTTGGGAATTTTGATCAAAATATGTGTTCAGGATCCCTACAATATCTGAGAAATATTCCTGTATGATTTTTATAACATTTTATACAAACCGGAAGCATAAAGGGTATTTCGGTAAAATTTGCCTTCTAGGGGTATTTTGGTCATTCTAGCCAAATATAGGCTTGACCCACCTAGAACATTCTAAATTAGTTCTTAATGGTTTTGAAGGCATCCTACATAAACCAAGGATATATAAAAAGGGCATTTTTGGTCATTTAGCTCCCAAGGGTATTTTGGTCATTTGCTCCAAATACACATTTGTCACAAACATACATGACAAATATTGTTTCCATCCTTTAAAGTATCATTTATTTTAAAGGCATTTTTGTCCAAAACATATATGGATTCCATACCAACCAAAGTACCAAACGGGTATTTTGGTAATTTCATCCTCATATCTGCATTCTTAAAGCTTTGATGGCATCCTATACAAGCTACGAGGATCGAGGGTATTTTGGACATTCTAAACCTCCAGGGGTACAATGGTCCAAAATATGTGAAAGCATTCATACCAGCTTCTAGAAGCATTTTCGTCAAAAGACAGGAATGATTTATAACAGGGGTATTTTGGGAATTTACATTTACCTTTGCCGAAGGGCGTTAAGGTAAATTACAATATGTTCAAATATTTGGAATTTGAATAGATATCTAAAATTTGAAGTTCAAATTCAAAATCAAGTTCAAATTTGAATTCAAATAGATCCCAACTCCCTAACACCCAAATCCCAACATCTTAACCACCCAAATCCCAACCTTTTAACCATCAAATCCCTAACCACATTTCAAAAATCAGCCTCAACTACTCCTAATCCTCACCTATAAATAGAGGGGGAGGGGTGAGGGCAAAGGAGCTTGAAAAAGGGTTGAACACATAGAAGGCTTGGAGAAGAAGGAAACTTATTTCCTTGAAGACGCCAAGAGATAGGAGAAGGAAACTTATTTCTTTGAAGACGCCGAGAGATAGGAGAAGGAAACTTATTTCCTTGAAGATCCTGCCATCAAACCAAAAGACCAAAGCAAGAGATTCAAGGATTCTTCAGCGGCAACGAAGGTGCGGGTCGAAGGCCTAAGCCTTCACCCAAGATCCTTCTTATTTCCTTTCTTCTTCCTCTTCTTATTTCTCATTTTAGATGTAACGGGATTTTAAGGCCCGAATCCTTAATCAGGGGTTTTCCGTTTTGGGTTGTAATTGATGGGTTACCAATCTCATCATCGGTATGCAGTTTTCCAAGGAAAAGAGGATCTGCAGCTTGTGATGATATTGGAAACTCAGGAGTGTTGTTCCCACAAATCCCACCATATAATTCAAACTTTTGATCACAATAAAATTAACAAATCTCGTTCCCCCGAGATCTCGATCTTATTGTCGAACAAAATCTGTCACGCCCGGTGGGACAACACTCTACCCCTCGTCTTTGGATTCGGTTCTTAAAATCCTTATATCCCCTATCTCAAAATATATGTATAAAAAAAATATACGAAGGATATGGCGTTCAATGGAGCCTCGTTCAACATATGCTTTGGCGATCTCTGGTTCAACGTCCCTTTGGGGAGTAACGGCTTACCGATGTCCTCTGCATTATCAACAGTTTCCCTCACACCGTTATCAACACCTCGAACAATACCTCCACCCATGAAGTCCTCTGCTGTCAAAACTCATTGCAAGCAAGGAAACATGAAGAAACCTCTGCCGGTTGGAACCAATGTCCAGCCAAAAAGTAATTTGATACCTTCTTTGAGTGGGCCCTGAATTTGTCAGGAGCAACATGGGAAAACCATCCATCTTATGGAGCAACCAACTAAGGGGCCAAAGGAGATCACCAGCTGAGATCCACCCCCCTTCGAAGGAGTCAAGAACCATCCTCTCATGAAATCGTCACTACAGACGAAGAGGGATGGACTCCGGTCGTTCCAAGAAGGAAGAAGAAGTTGGCTGCTAAGGCTCCGCCCTTGCAGAAAAATTTCATGTCACATGCTAAAAACTCTAAAGGTAAGAATTATTCTCAAACTTTTCGATCCTCTGCTGTGCAGTACATAACTTCTGGAGCGGTCCACAAGTCACACAGGACTCATCCCAATGAGTCCCGGACCGGTCTCTACACAACTAGAGATCATGGGGAGTAGTTATACTCCGAATATGAGTATCGGCGGAAATACTGGGAGTCTAGGCTCCCCAGTTACTACATTTACTTACAGGATGTGGAGACTGCCTATATCAACTACATCAATCACGAGACGAATGCTCTCCAGATCCAGAAGGAGGTCGAGAAAAGCGACACCGACACTCCGCATATCGAGCGAAACGTCAATTTTTCTGAAGCAAAAAGTCCTTCTGCTAAGAGGCGTGCTAACAAGAAAAAGAAAAAGAGAGGCGTTGTCTTCCGTCCGCCGTTCCAAGCTGAGGGCATGGGACGTCCTTGCTATGGGATGGCACCTAAAATCTGAGGAAACCAAGCTCAAACATCTTCACTTACACAACGAGACATCGTAGACGAAGTCTGGTCAGAGAATTCCTTCGAGGTTTTTGCAGCAATGCCGGTCGGGATTCAAGACGATGAGGTATCTGCTTCAACTGACACCTCTTCGAATATCCCTGCTAAGAGGAGGAAGAAGAAGCCCACTGTTGAAGAATCCGGGAATGCAGTCGTTGTCATACCTCAAAATCGCCCTCAAATCAAGAGTGTGACTTGTTCCTTAAACAGCAAAGAGGCTAGTCCTAAACCATCATACGAAGAACAATTCCCTGCTCTTTCCAACTCTCCAGATCATAGAGCGGTGTCACCTGATCGTTATCAAGTTCTCACCACCTCAATGGAGGAAGAACTCGATCAATTAAGGAACGCCCTACAACTGAAGGAGGCAGAGGTGGTTAACTTGAGGGCTCAAATCACTCAAGAGCAGGTCCAACATGTAGGGAACACTTCCTCACCACCTCATGATCACCACCAGCCACATTCACATACTAATCACACACCAAATATGGTACCTTTGGAAATAGTTCAAAGGATGATTACTGAAAATATAAGAGCCTTTCAAATGCAAAACCAATATGTTATAAGGCCTGGCTATATGAAGCCATATCCAGCTGAGGTTAACTTAGTCCCATTCCCGGACAACTATAGTCAACCCCAATTCACCAAATTCAACGGAAGTGGATCCCCACATTAGCACATTGCTCATTTTCTTGCAGCTTGCCAAGATACGATTCACAACGGTGCACAGCTACTTCGCCAGTTCGTGCAGACTCTTGTTGGTCAAGCCTTTACTTGGTACATCAAGCTACAACCAGGCTCCATCACCTCGTGGGAGGAGATGCAAGAAGCATTCCTCCAAAAGTTTTATAGCACCCAAAGGAATGTGGGAATTACAGAACTTACCCAGACAGAGCAAAACTCACATGAGAAGGTTGCGGACTTCATCAATCGGTGGAGAAACCTCAGTATTCACTGCCCGCAACCCATTTCAGAGGCGGAAGCAGTACACATGTGCATGAACAATCTTCGCCCAGAGATGGCAGTCTATTTGCAAGGTGTTCGTCCGTTTACCTTTGAAGAATTGGCTTCCAAGGCAACAGATCTCGAAAACTATCTCCAACATGTAGCCCGGAAGACAAGCGTGGTGTTGGACCGTGCCAAAAAGGATAAAGGTCCCCCCAAAGGAAAATCGGTGATGCAGACTTCCACAACACAGAACCCTCGGCCAAAGGAGATCTAAATTCCAAGAGATCATATACGATCTAAAGATATCTCTGCGTAAAATGCCCCGAGGAGAACAAAAACCCTTAAAGAAAGAATAGAGAAAGAATATTCTTTCCCTCGAGAAGAAGTGGCTGATATTTTTAAAGGTCTGAAGGACCTTGGACAGATAGAGCTCCCAGAGCCAAGACGTCCGCAAGAGATAAATAAAGTAAGTGAACCTCTATATTGCCACTTTCACAGGATCTTGGGCCACACCCTACAAGATTGTTTTGTTCTGAAGGATAAAATTCAGAAACTAATCGATGATGTAGTCATGGACGTCGAACTTCTAAAGAAGCTTAAAAAAGAGAAGAAGACGGAATCAACATACATGATCTCTACCACGCTCCCTTCCTCAGAGCCCGACGCTCCATACGACAACACTCCTTCGACTCTTTTGTTCGAGAATCTGGAGCATCTCCCTTCAATACATTCTCGGCAAGACGAACATGCACTTGTTTCTCCCTACATTCCCACAGAACTGCACATGGCTCCCATCCTCGAACCGGTTGAAGGGTGTCCTTGGCCGACATTGGAAGATTTACATCCTCCCAATACTGATGATGAAGAGTCCCTATCTAATGAAGAGCCATGTTATGATCGGTATGGGACACCCTGCATCACTAAGAAGCAGATGAAGAAGAAGGCCTTCAAGGAAAGGGTTAGAGCAGCCAGGCTCAACCCCCCAAGTCCTCCACTCCCTCAAGACTGGCAACCAAGGCCCAAAAGATATAGAGCCCCAAAGTACAAGATTTTGAGAAAGGTAATGCCATATGAGGAGATACAAGGCTTCATACACCAAGTCTCCACAGATCACCAGACCAGGATACCATATGCCTCGGAAACTAATGTCTCTTGGGACCACTATCCATACCTCCCGATAGGAGTCTTCCAAGATGACAACCAATCTCTCTGCTTCCTAGAAGAAGAGAATGTTAAAGTCTATGTGATCATCACACGCTCTGGGCGACGACTTCCAGATTCTCAACCACCACGAGAGAGAAATCCGGTGCCGCAAGCAGTGCAAGCTACAACCCAAAATAATGTAAACTCTAAGGAGTTAGTAAAGTACAATGTAGTCTCCCATTTAAAGAAAATACCATCACTGCTTAGTGTGTATGATGCCCTGTGTCTTTCCTCTTATCTTCGAAAATCTCTCATTATCGTTTTATCTTTTCCCGATGATTACCGGGAAGAAATCCCCCAAAATGATGTCCCTATAATCGAAACTCTAAATATAGAGTTTACTAATGATGATTTACTACTTGGCCCAAAACCACATAATAGGCCATTGTTAGTAACAAGTGACATCGACGATGTACCCACGTCACGTATAATGTTAGATTGTGGGTCGGCTATTAATCTCTTGCCACTTAAAACACTTCACAAATTGGGTTATGACACCCTAGACCTTACATCTAGAAATATTACAGTGCAAGGCTACAACCAAGGTGGTCAGCAAGTCCTTGGCTTTATACGCCTAGTCATGAAATTCCAAGACTTGGCTGCGAGTGTTGTCTTTCATATCATTGACGCTCGTACCTGTTATAATGCGTTATTAGGAAGACCTTGGCTTCATGAGTACAAGGTCATCCCTACAACGCTTCACCAATGTTTCAAGTACCCAACCCCCGAGGGTGACGTCAAGAGAGTGTTTGCTGATACAAAACCCTTCACACCATGGGAAGCGTTCTTTGCAGATGCCAAGTTCTACTTGGAGCCACCCTTGAAGCTGAAGAAGCCTATCGCTACACCTCCGACGGAAATGGGTTTCACAGAGAAGTTCACAACAGAGGTTCAACAAGGAAAGAATCTTCCTCCAAAAAAGAAAACATATCGCTACATTCTAAGTAGCCAGAGGAAACCAGGGGACTCTATATTTAAAGTCATTGAAGAGAAACTTTCCAAGACCATTCTTCAAGACTTCTCCATACCCCTCCCAAAAATGGTGCCATCACATGTAAAGCCTCCACCAATTAAAGAAAAAGGTCAGTCAAGTGAAGACAGGAAAGCAAAATATAATCAGCCCATAAGCTTCATCTAGGCATCTATGGTCCAATCTGCAACCAAGAGGTCATTTCTACCTATACCATTCTATGATGAGAAGCTGCTTCACATGATGACGCAAATGGGGTATGATATCAATTCTGGCGAAGGCTTATGTGGAGGTCGCGGTCAAAAGTAACCTTTTGAGGATATCCTTTCAGAGGAACAAATAAAGGCTATCCGATATGGTGAAGAACTACCCTTCCACAAGGCAGGGCTTGGATATCAATTCCAAGTCTGCATGACTTCTACAGAGCTCGTTGATCTCCAAGAAGCGCCTCCTCAACTCGAAGATGGAGGCCAATCAACTGTTGATGAGCTCAAAGAAATCAACCTAGGGACAGATGAGGATCCTCGCCCCACTTTCATTCGCGTTCACATGATGCCAAGCGAAAAGGAGCAATATATGACCTTTCTCCATCAGAATAAAGATGTGTTCGCATGGAACTACAGAGAAATGCCAGGGTTGGATACCGGTGTTATTGTTCATCACCGCTCCACAAAAGAAGAGATCCATGCAATCAAGCAGTCTCAAAAGCGCTTCCGACCAGAGTTGATCCCGAAGATCATTGCCGAGGTAGACAAACTCATCAAGGCAAATTTCATCCACGAGGTACAATATCCCAAATGGCTCACAAATATTGTCCCTGTGAAGAAGAAGAATGGCCAACTTAGACTCTATATAGACTTCAGAGATCTAAATAAAGCATGCCCAAAGGATGATTTCCCACTGCCCATATCTGAGCTCATAGTGGATGCCACAACTGGACATGAAATCCTTTCTTTCATGGATGGATACTCAGTGTACAACCAGATAAAAATGGCGTCAGAAAACGAAGAACTCACGGCTTTCCGCACACCCAAAGGAATATTTTGTTACACAGTGTTGCCATTTGGGTTGAAGAATGCCGGAGCTACCTACCAAAGAGCTATGACATTTATTTTTAGTGATCTTCTACACGACATCGTAAAATGTTACGTCGACGACTTGGTGGAGAAAACGAAGTATCGACAAGATCATTTCAAACACCTAACCGAAGTCTTCAACAGACTTAGGCGGTACAATCTGAAGATGAATCCCATGAAGTGCTCGTTTGGTGTCACATCAGGAAAACTCCTCGGCTTCGTAGTACGCAAATGATGAATCGAGGTTGACCCTTCTAAGGTCAAGGCCATTCTAGAAATGCCTCCATCTCGGAATCTTCATGAACTCAAGAGTGTTCAAGGTCGCCTATCCTACATATGAAGATTCATCTCAAATTTGGTGGGACGTTGCAAACCTTTCTCTCACCTCATGAAGAAAGGGACGCCTTTCGAGTGGGATGAAATATGTCAGAACGCTTTTCAATGCATTAAAGAATATCTCATCTGTGAGGACCTGCCCCTCTACCCCTGTGGCTTGTTGTGGACCGCAAGAGCAATTTAGTAAATTGCGCCTTGTTGGTTTGTTTCACACCCGCGTGTGCACACACTGGCCTTGTTTGTGTTAGTGTTTGTTAGAATGGCTAGGTGAACCCGAGATCGGAAGATCTGAGCTTGGGCTTGTGTTTTAGCCCAAGTTTGCCTTTCTGAGCGAAGGAGATCGATCTGGATTGCTAAGGAGATCGATCTGGCCTTGCTAGCCAGATCGATCTGACATGCTTTGGAGATCGATCGCTCAGTGCAGAAGGTCGTTGGGCTGTTGGCGGCTCGGGAGCGACCGATCGCCCCTTGGAGCGATCGATCGGACTCGAGTCGGTTGGGTTTTCTGCTTCGCGAGGACGACCGCTGTTGGTCGTCGCTCTCCCCTGACAGAGGGGGAGGACTTTCCCTCCCCCTCCTCTCTTTTTCCCCCTTCCCCCGGCTTTCCCCTTCCCCTTTCCCTCCTTTTCTTCCCCTTCTCTTCCTCCTTCTCCTCCTTTCTTCTTCCTGCTTTCTTTCTCTCCCGAAGCTCTGTTTCTCTTCCCCTGTTTCCGGCAGCAAGCTTCATCACCTCCATTCTCCCTCCTCCGACCATCTTTTTCGGCGTTCTAAGGCTCGTTAGATCCGTGACAACGAGAGGAAGATCCCTCAAGTGGTTTGGAAGCTTGTTGGTGATCAACTCGCGGGGAATCAGCCGAGGAAAGCGCAGCTAGGTAGGGTTATACCTACTAATGTTGTTTTCAGGTTTTCTCTAGATCTAGCTGTTGGATCTTCTTGATCTTTGTCTTGTTGGATTCCTTATGCCTATTAGAATTACTGATATAAGTTTCATGATGTTTGGTTGAGATTTGAGTAGGTTTTATGCATGATTAGTGTCAGATTTCTGGTTTTCTGCTGTTCTTGAAGAACAGCCGGCTTGCGGCGAATTGTCAGGCCGGCGTGTACGCGATCTTGTGTTGTGATGAACATAAGGGTTGTAGATCTTTGAATCTACTCTCTAACCCCACTGATTTCATATTTTTTCGATTTTTCTACGATTTGTTATGAATTGTTTGCTGGAGGGCTGCGTTGCAGCAATTAAATTGGTAAGTGAGTTGATTAGTGATTTTCGATTAGTGTTTCCCGTTAATCCAACCGTTGGATGATTATGAATTTTGGATATGTTGATCCCGGTTTATACAGCTACTGGTGGCTAAGTTGGATTTTGAATCAGACATCGTTTGGACGTCAGATCGACGGGATCAATTAGCCCCTAAGTAGAGGTTTTGGGTGTTTGAATATAATATTATATTTAGGATATAATATTATATTGTTACTGTTCATTCAGCGGTTTTCAGGGTTACTTCCCGTTGCAGGAGTCCGCGGTTGACGGTCGCGGTACCGTCGTAATACCGGGACCCGCTACGGATCGGCTGGCAGCGGTCGGTAGTACCGCTGCAGCGGTCCGATAAACTTATATGATGCTTGACATACTGTTGCATGCTTTGCTTCTTATCTGTGTATGTCATAGCATGCATTGTTGATGTGTGCATTAGTTGCATTGCTTAGGGCGTGGGTGATCTTTGGGTCGCCGTCCCGAGGCTGGAAGCTCGGACTTAGCCCTTGGACCGGGGTTGGGTAGTTTGGACCCGGTTTGAATCGTAGTGTCCAGTCGATTCGATGATAGGCTTAGATGACTGGTACACTTGTTGCTTAATGATTGTAGAGGTCGTGTTGACCTCGAGTCGGATGCTGAGGTGTAGCCGGTGTCCCACTGTGCTGACCCGGGAGTAGTGAAGTTGCCTACTTAGCTTGTGTGTCGCCAGTGTTGGAGTGCTGCCCCTGGGCCTCAGGGACACGCGGTGGGGTTATGGGACCCCTGTATACACCCAGATCCTACTTGAGGGCGACACTGTTGCGTTTCCCTCTTCCTTCTGTGTGTCGTAGTGTAGAACCCTACTGAGCTTAGTGCTCACTCCTACCCGGGCTGTGTTTTGCAGATGCAGGCGTCAGTTCTTCTTCCGTGGCCCCTACCGGGCAGTTGGTTGGCGGTGCGGCGGCGCCAGGTGGAGTCTGAGAGGTTGTGATCCTTTACAGTTTTTATCCTATGTTAAATAGTCTCCTACGAGAGTAATGTTGTATTTGAACTCCCCCCTCTCCGAGGATATGTATATTAAACCTTTTTGAGTTTTAAATCTGTGGTTCGATGTAGTTAAATTATTGTATCTTTATTTGAGAGTGCTTTTGGTGAACTGTTAGGGAGACCAATAGGTTAGAGGGAACCCTCGCCAGCTTTGTTTTTCGCGTTTTGTAGGTTCCGGTTCGCGTCGCCCGGCCCGGTTGGGCTTTCGCGGGTCGGGGCGCGACATCATCAGCCCGCCAGTTTTCACCTCTCCCATTAAAGGCAAATCTTTGATTCTATATACGGCTACCTCGCTTGGATCACTGGGCCCTTTGCTAGCACAACAAGACGACTAAGGTAAAGAAAGAGCTCTTTATTACCTAAGTCGGACTCTGGTTGGGCCTGAGCATAACTACTCGGAGATGGAAAAGGTTTGCCTCTCCTTGGTGTTTGCCACCCAAAAACTCCGTCATTATCTATTGGAGCACTCTGTCCAACTCATTTCTAAAGCGGATCCTTTGCGGTACATATTAAAGAAATTAACTTTTTCGGGGCGACTAGCAAAATGGGCTATGTTGCTATCCCAATTCGATATAACATATGTTCCGCAGAAAGTGATCAAGGGACAAGCATTGGCCGACTTCCTCGCCGCCCATCCGATCCCAGACAACGAAGTCTTAAAAGACGACCTTCCAGATGAAGAAGTCTTCATGACCGACATTCAACCATCTTGGGAGATGTACTTCGACGGGGCGTGTAGGCGCTCAGGATCGAGGACAGGATTAATCTTTGTTACTCTAGAACAAGCTCTCATCCCATACTCTTTTACATTGACATCTGCTTTATCCAACAATATGGCAGAATATGAACCTCTCATTATAGACTTGGAGATAGCCTCAGAAATGGGGATGGATCCGCTTATAGCCTATGGAGACTCCCAGCTCATTGTGAATCAACTTCTCGGCACATATGCCGTCAAAAAGGAAGAATTAATTCCATACTGTCACACCCTGACCCAGAAAACCCATCCAGATCGAGGCGTGAGCCATCTAAACCTGTTACATCATCAATAGGCGCATATATATACATATATATATATATATATATATATAACTGCTATGAATTTAAACAATTTGATTCTCTAGTTCAGATATAAAAAAAATTCGACAGAATCTCCTTTATAATTATAGCACAAGAAACCTGTACATTTTATAATTTTACAATCTTAACATCCTCATATTCCTCAACATCTATATCAAATAATATTACAACATTTCTCAAATACAACTGAATTAATAATCATACAACTTTGTTCACGAATACATCATTTTGTACATCTCTAATTAAAACTGTAAATTATCTGCAGAAGAACTCCTCGACGCTCCAAGTCCTCGATCACCTCGAAATACCGCGTCATCTTCTAAATGAACACCTGAAAGAAGGAACTGCATCGACCTGCATCGCCGATGCAGCCCAGATAGGGTGAGCAACAATGCCCAGTAGGGTTCTACTCTACGTCGCACAGAAAAGAAGAGAAACTGCAAATGTGTCGTCCTCCGCCTAAGCCTAAGATATGCCAAGGGTCCTATGACCCTATCGATGTCCCAAGGGCTCCCGTCATGAACCTCTCTCTTGAACATGTTACGAAAATCACTCTAAACACCAACAGGGGAACGGTACCATGCGGAATCACCCTTACCCAAGAACAAACGAGAGGAAACAAAGACTGCAGGCTCCTGTCCAGGTACCACCCTGCCCAGTCATACCATCTCTCACGGGGACACACATGTCAGGGAACACATCGACAACCATCCTTAGCACTTGGCCTTGGAGACCGACACGACCTCTACACCTCAAATATAAATATATAATTCATAGTCGACTATAGCAATAACCTCAAATGATATCCAACATAATCATTGATGACAATCACATCCTAATCCTCGACTACCCAAACCCCGGTCCTAGGGCTAGATCCGGGCTACCCGAGAACCCCGGATCGGCGATCGAACCCATCGCGTACCACCTAACCTGAATGCCTCTAATGCAATCATCATGCATGAGCCTATTCAAACAACTAGGCCTAGGTGTCTCTACATGACATCTCATCAGGCATGTCCAATTTATCATATAAGACATAAAATAGAGCTAAGCTATTTCAATGTTATCACGTTTCAATCCAAATTTCAGCATTACGACGACATGCACCGCCGTCAGCCAGAAATTGTACAATAGGCACACCCCCAGCTAATCAATTAACAGGGCACCACTGGCCCACACAATATAAGCATTTTCACAAAATAAATAAAAACAGGCACACCGCCGGCCCTAGGCGTGGGCATGATATCCAGCTCACAATCGGATAGCTGAAGAAGAGTGTAGGAAAAATGCGAAGTTCACATTAGGTAATACGAATCAAACAGAGGGGAAAATACGCTATAATAAAATGCAACTAACATGCTTGGCATACATATACTATGATTGCAGAAAGGGAAGAGAACTACTGTTACCTTTATTATTGTCATCTCAATCAAGCATTCCAAAATGTTATTGAAAATAAGTTGGATTAAAACCAAACTTTGCATATCTCATTTAAAGACCGCTGAGATCAACCCTACCAAAATCCGCTCAATTAAACAATTAAAACCCACTTAAATACTAGGATTTAGGTGGCTGCCCTATTCCTGCACAGCCAGCCCAAATAATTCACCCGAAATTCCACAGAGCTCCAAAATTCATGGAACCACTTGCAATCAGCAGTTAACTCATCCGTATATAACTTTTGTGTATAACATAAACCCCGATCATACACGTACGGCTCTATATCAAAGCTAGAAAACCACTGTTTTGATTAGAATAGTAAAATCCGAGAAAACCCCCATGAAAACATGTTCAAATCCGGGTTAAATCAAATCCAGTTACTACCAACTTTAAATAGTTGTTAAGCAGTCCCATAAACCTCATCCAGTGCAATCGCATGAAGAACAAAGCAAATGAACGACAACAAACACTAAGTCTGCATACCCGAGGTTAACCAGTTTCAAAGGAAAACAGAGCTGGTAAGCACCAACTGACCAGAGACCATACCAATCTACTCCTCTAGATTCAAAACAGAGGAACGCAACTAGTAATCCACAACTCAGACACTAATCCAGCAACCATCCGAAAACTGAGGCCACGAGACAGGGAATTAAAATGGAAAGACACAGGGGAGGAAGAAATCCAACAATCCAATAGAGAAGAGGATATCATGGTGTCGGGACTCACAGCATGTCACAGCAAGGCATGGCATAACATTGGCATCGTCTCTCCAGACGAGGGAGACCGCCGGAGAACAGGGCATAGCATCAGGGGGAAAAAGGAGAATACCAGCGCATAGTAAAGCATGAAAATGGATCACAACAGTGGAAACTAAGCACCTCAGAGGCATGAAAACAGCAACATACTCAAGATCAACCGCAGCGGGGAAAAACACAGAGGAATCGGAATCCTAGCACCTCAAGCCTCCCACGGCAGCAAGGAGAAATAGAGGAACTCCCAAGCAACTCAAGCAATCCATGCCAGCAAGGAAAAGCAGAGGAAAGAAGACGGGGAAACATGCTCACAACACCTAGCTTCCGCCATGGCAACAAGGGGGAAGAATACACGGAACACGGATACAGGGGGAAGGATGAACAGAGGAGAACATGGCTTCTCCTAGCTTCATGATTCATGGCACCGCAATGAAATCCAACGCCCTAGACGAGTAGGAAGGAACCCAAAGGAAGTCCAACCCATCTTAGCAACAGGGAAGAAGGAGAACAGAGGAGGAAAGCCTCGAAAACCCAAAGAGAAATCCGGTAAAACCGTAAGCTTAACATCAAATCCATCAAACTGGAAAAGGGGAAGCAAATCTCGTCAAAATCCACCATTAACTCAAAGATCTAAGCAACGGCATGCAATGGAAGAGAAAGAACATCAACAGAGCAGCAACAACCAAGCAACTGAGCCCCAGCGTCCTAATCTAGCATGCACCAATCCCTACCTAAACTAGTAGAGTCCTAAACCAAGTTTAGGGAAGAAGCTCCTACCTCCAGCGTCGAGCTCGCGTTCTCCTTCCTCTTCTCCGGCCGTGAGTCGTCCTCTCTGTCCTCGTCGGGTCTCGATCGCAACCAACCCGCCGGCCACTCCTCTCCAGTCGCGGTTGCCATCACCATCGCCCAGCTCCTCACCAGCCGCCGTCGCCAAGCTCCTCTCTAGCCGCCGTCCGGCCGCGGGACTCTCTCTTCCCTCCCCGATTGCGTCGCCGCCTCACTCCCTCTCTCTATCGGGCGGAAAAAACCCCTAACTCGAGAACAGGGCATCTAAAGGGTGTCTTATTAGTAAACGGCTCAAGATTAGATCTGGGCCATCCGATCAACCGGACCTGATCCCAGCCGCTCATATCTCGATCCTTACGATCGAACCCAGATCCTCCAAGCTATGGTGCTCCTAATAGTCTAGTCAACCACATACATCATTACAAGGCTGTGTGTGCGCAACGCGTCCGTGAAACCAACTCCGCCGACGGTAATTTACCAAATTACCTCCGGAGATCAAAGGAGATCGCGAGGCAAGTCCCACCAAGCCAAACCAAACGAACCAGACCCTCGACCGACGCGGTCGGACCGGGTTGGAGGTACGGGTCCCCACACATACTATCAAAAAGCCAAAAGACTCATTAGCTCTTTCAAGGAGCAGAAGATCCAGCATGTTCTGCGATCACAAAACCAAAAGGAAGATGCCTTGGCCAGTCTTGCTGCTGCTATGGCTCTCTCACATACAGAAAAATTAGAAATCAGGGTTGAAGAAAGGTGGGTCCTACCCCCTCTCCTCGAAGAAATTCCAAACAAGTGCTTATCAGTACTCACCAACACTATCTCCATATGTGAAGTCCAAATAGAAGACTGGAGAGCCCCTTTCCTGGATTACTTCATGTCGAGAATACTTCCTGTTGACACCCAAGAAAGACAGAAATTAAGAAGGAGAGCAACTAGCTACACATGCATTAACAACACCCTGTATCGAAGATCCTTCGATGGTCTCCTACTACGATGTCTCCCCAATCAGGAAGCAGCATCGGCTCTCGAAAAAGTCCATTCAGGTGTATGTGGAGCGCATCAAGCTGGTCCTAAATTGTATCATCAACTGAAGCATTTAGGATATTATTGGCCTTCTATCGTACGGGATTCCATCGACTATGCCAAAAGATGTCATGTCTGTCAGATTCATGCAGATTTCATACAAATACCTCTTGATACGAGTGGTCTACTCGTAATCCTCTCGTATCGGGTCTCTACTGCTCCAATCGATCAGAATTGGCCTGATCGGACTTGATTTGAGTCCAATTGGCTGAATCTGGTTCAGATCTGGCTGAGCCTAATTGGATAGGACTTGACTGGGTCAAGTCTGAGTTGATCTAGATCAGGCTGACCGGGTTGGATTGGGCTAAGTGGCTGGATTGGGCTGGATTGGACTTGACTCGGATTAAGTGGCTGAGCTGAATTAGGTTAGAGTTGGTTGAGCCAACTTGGTTGGGCTGAACCGGAGTTGATCTAAGGCTGAGGTTCGCCGGAGTAGACCGCCGGCGTAGGGGCGGCGGCGGCGGTCGGGATCTTGGCAGGGAAGGTTGTAGGACGGTGGGGAAGATATCCAACGGCTCGGATCTTGAAAATGGGTGGCGGATCGGCCGGATCTGGGAGGTCGACGGCGGTTTAGAGGAGGCCGGCGTCGGGGACGACGACGGGGAGCTCGGCGGGGACTGGAATGGTCGGGTTCGGGTCTAGGGAGGTAGGCCGGGAACTTAGGAAGGTTTGGAGGTGAGATCTGGCTCGGGAAGGGGTTGACGGCGAGGGGAACAGAGATCGGGTTGTCGAGGGAAGGCGCCGGAGAAGATGACGGAGGCGGCGAAGGTGCTGGCCGAGGTCGTGGGGTCTTGAGGAAGTGGTTGGTGACCTTGGTTGGCGACGGGGACGACCAGAGAAGGCTGGGGAATGTCGACCGGCGGAAGCCTAGGGTTGCAGCACGGGGAACAGAGGAAGAAGACAATGCTGATGTGGCAGGTGACGAGGAGAGAGGGCGCTGACGTGGCGGAGAAAGAAAGTAACGGGGAGAGAGAAATTCTGGTGGTGGTCATGCCGGCTGCGGAGAAGATGACCGACGGGGAAGAAGGTGGATCAATGGTGGATTTTTGGGTGGAAACTACATTACCTCTACTCCTATGATATTCTACTCCTATGATATTCTATCAACTATTCTTAATAATTCTCTTCATCATTCATCCTCCTAATACAAACTAATGAGGTCTCTTTTATAGAGGCCTTGACAGAGTACTAATCCAACTAAAAAACCCCCTAGCTTAATTAGCAAATAATAAGGCTTTCAGACTCAACTCAACTTAGTAACTCAAATATCAACTAGTACTCAATTAAATATAAAAGACTAATGATAAATCCTAATCAAATACTCTAGTTTGAACTAGGGAAGTCCAAGTCAAACTAGAAAAGAGGTTGAACCAGTTTGGTTCCTCTGCTGGGTTCGGGTCCAGTTGGTCGAGTCGGATCGATTCGTATCATCCCCCCTTGCTTCAGAATTGGCCTTGTCCTTAGGGCCGGAGTCAAGTCAGGTAGGATGGCTCTATGTGGCTTGTCACGCCCCGACCCAGAAAACCCATCCGGCCCGGGACGTGAGGGTCCTACATCTAATTCTAAAATCAAATGGCGAGAGTTTCCCGTGTGTTTCTCAATTTGAACCATGTACAGTTATAATCTTCACAATAGATTAAAATGATAAATCTAATAATTCTAAATTTCAACATGAATATGAATCTGCAATCACAAATCTTACTATCTAGTACAGGTTCTGATACAATGTTTTCATCAACCCTCATTACAAAATTTAATACAGACAATCAAATCCTCGAAGAGGGAAATTATACATTTAATATAACTGCAAATATACAAATATTAACAAAGGGAAAACTCCAGGATCGTCAAGTGCTCCTCGAAACTCCAAGTCCGCGATCACCTCGAGAATAGCGCGCCAACACCCAGAAGATCACCTGAAAGGGAAAGGACTGCATCGACCTGCATCGCCGATGCAGCCTAGGTAGGAGTGAGCAACAAAGCTTGCTCAGTAGGGTTCTACGCTAATCTATGTCGCACAGAAAGGAAGGGAAACAACAACAGTGTCGTTCCTCCGCCTAAGTCTAAAGGATGCCACGGGGTCCGATAACCCCTATCAATTCCCCAAGGGATCCTACTCTTCTCAACCGACCACGCTGGGAATATCAACCAAACACGCTGGGAGGAAACAAAGAACCAGAACCAGTAGGAACACCCTTTACCTAGCAGGAAACCACTGCCTGGGGACACACGTCAGGGACATCGACAACCATCCTTAGCACTTGGCCTTGGAGAACCGACACGACCTCTAAACCTCAAACAATATAATATTCCAGTCCGACTACCTAATAATTCTCGAATGATATTAAACATAATCATTGATAACAATCACGTCCTAATCCTCGACTACCCCAAACCCCGGTCCTAAGACTAGATCCGGGCTACCCGAGAACCCCGGATCGACGATCGAAACCATCGTCTACCATCTAGCCTGATGCTTCTAATGCAATCACATGCATGCAATGCTCATGCACAGGAATACAGGAAAAGTAGCATGCAACAATATGCCAAGACAGCATACACGGGCTAGGCGAAGCATCAGGCTTGCTGGAGGGTAATCATAGCATGGGTCTAAACTACAATAATACAATATTATAATGGTGCCCACAGACCGTTAACAAACAACTACACATTCAAACGAAATTCTGGCATTACAACGGCGTCCACAGCCGTCAACCCCAATTTCTACAACGGGGATACAACCCCGGCCACGCCAACATCAATCAACAACAATTATAATAAACACAACTAGGGCACGACCTCTACCCATTTAATTATCTAAACATCCCAAGGGGCATGACTCCCTTGGTTCAACCACAAGCCTCACGTAGGGCTGGGCCACACATAGGGCCTACACATATAGATATATATATATAGATACATATATATAACATGTCAAGAAGATGCTAACATAACATAGATAAGAGGAATCAAGGACATTCATCAAATACAACATTTTCGTGAATAGGAAACCCAAGTCTATTCTCTCGAGAAAAATCATGTTACATTCACAGGAAATCCAGCTGAGGACCACCTACTAGCATACTAGTATTTATCACACATAATATATTGACTTGCATAAGAGGAGAAGATCTCCATAAACATGACATAGAACTAAACATGCACAAATCTATCAAAATCCTATCGGGATTACCATACATGTTATCTAGCAATCTTATTAATCTACCGCGAGAAGATCAAAGCAAGGAAACCAAGATAAAACCCCGAATTCGGCCAAAATCCAAGCTTTATCAAAGGTTCAGTTTCGTCGTAGATCAGGGGAAAATTCATCATAAATCATAGGAAAATCTAAAAATTATGAAATCAGCGGCAATTGAAAGTAGATTCGATGATCTACAACTTTCATCTAGAAAGTTTCCCGAGATCATGATCACACAGCTCAGAAATCGAGCTGGAAACTGACTGTTCATCGAAGAATAGGGCATCGACGAAAATCCGGGAAAAACATGCTTAAAAACCCAATTAAATCACCATCAAATCCTAAGAAGCATATACCAGATGAAGAACATGCATCAAGGGACTAATTAACGCATAGAAATCAATTAACCCAACAATCAAACCCTAGATCTAGCATATCCTAATGATATAGGTAGAAACCCTACCTTAAACGCAATCCAAACTTCAATCCTCTGCTAATCCACCATCCTCTGTCGAAGCCGCCATCTCCAGCTCACCGGAGAGCCGCCGGAGGCCTCCCACAGCCGCAGCCATCGTCGGAGAAGGAAGAGGGTTGTCGCCGGAGAAGGGAGGGACATCCGCGGGAGAGAGAAAGGGAAGGAGAAGGGAGAGGGGGGCCTCGCCGCCGCCTCTGGCTTGCCGGGGAACCGCCGGGAGCCGTCCGGCGCCTCCCTCCAAACGCGACGGGAAGGTGGAGGAGAGGAGGGAGAAGTCGGAGGGGATCTGGGAAGAGGAGAGGAGAGCTCGGTAGGAAGGAGAAGGAGGAGGGGTCCTTGCCGCCGCCTCCAAGCCGCCGGGGAAGGGAGAGGAGGTCGCCGCGGGAGAGAGGGAGGAAGGGAAAAGAGGTAAGGGTCGGGCACGGGAAGAAGGGAAAAGAGAGAGAGGGAGTGTGAGGACCCGTCCCTCCCCTCCTGTGGCTCGATGTGGACCGCAAGGGCAATTTGGTAAATTGCACCTTGTCGGCTAGTTCCACACTCGTGCTTGTACACACACTGACCATGTTTGTGGTAATGTTTGCTTAGGATGGTTAGTGGAACCCGGGATCGAAAGATCCGGACTTAGGCTTGAATTCTCGCCAAAGTTTAGCTTTCAACACAAAAAGGATCGATCATCTCTAGCTAAGAGATCGATCCTCTCGTGCCAGAAATTCAAGTGAGATCGTCATGAGGTGATCGATCCTTCCTTTGGTAAGGATCGATCCTTCATAGGTCGGTTCGTTTGCCTATAAAGCAGACGAACCTTCTTCTTTGAAATCCTTTTGAAAATCCGGAGATTTGAGCTCGGATCTTGGGATTTTCGAAGGCGTTGAGGACGATCCAAGGCCTAGCTGCTTGGATCTAAGCTGCGTTTGCTCCGGTAGGGATCCTACCGACATCTCTCTTCGGGGTTTTGAGTTTTTCGGTTTGATCTGTGGTTTATTGCTTAGATCTGTGTATATAGTTGTTGGTTTTCTGTGTTTTTGCCGGTTTTAGACTCGTGGGGTTCTGATCTATCAGATCCCAGAGTTTCATGAAGTTTGGATGAGTTTTCCGGCGGTATTCCTCGTCGGAAGTACGCCGGAGAACCCATCGGGATCGATCCTCTTTGAGGAAGGATCGATCCCCTTTGGTGAGTCATGCCCAGCCCGTGCGGGATCGATCCTCCTGGAGGGAGAGATCGATCCTTTGGTGGCTGGGGGACGACGGGTCTCTGGTTACAAGAGGATCGATCCTCTTGATGAGAAGGATCGATCTCTTTGGTTCACAGAGACGTGTTTTCCCTAAGTCCTGAAGGGATCGATCCTCTTGATGAGAAGGATCGATCCTTTAGTGGCTGAAGGGTGTTTTAAGTGGGTTTTGCCCGCGGGGCTTTGTATGACAGTTTTCCTTACTGTCTTGATATCTTGTACATATGATTAAGCATGTTAGCCCTATAATAGGGCATTGGTGAACCGGGAGAGTGATGACTCCCGGGATGTTTAGAATAAACGGGCGGGTAGCCCTACAGCTTTCCATAGCCTTGCATGCCGGCGTGCGCCGAGGGCCTTATCTGCTATATCTGTAAGCTGTTGTTTGCGGGGCTGTTTCCCGGTGCAGGTGTTGTGGTGAACTGCTGGCAGCTGGTGGTAGTACCACTGCAGCATATCTCTAGACCTTACTTTACTGGTTCACAACCCGGGCCGGCAGGGTGCCGTGCCCAGACCTTCTTTGATATATCATCACATCCTGCTGCATGCTTACATGTATCTATTCTGCGCATGTTCATAGCATGCATTGTGTTGTGCATTAGTTGCATCTGTTTAGGGCGTTGCCGATCCGGGGCTTCCGGGTAGCCCGGATCTATCTCTTAGGACCGTTGCGGGTAGCTTGGTCCAGGACTCGATTTGTAGTATTCAGTCTCTTCGATGATAGGGTTAGTTGGACATGAATACTGTTGTGCTTGATGTTTAGAGGTCGTGTCGGCCTCGAGCCAAGTCCAGTTGTAGCCGGTACCCAATACTTCCAGAACTCTTGGGTGGCATGTGTGACTACCCAGCGGTGCTACCCGCCGACAGTGCCCAGGATCCTGTCGTGAGTTGGCAGTGCCGTTTCCTGTCTTACTGAGTGTGACCCAGTGTGTGACTAGTTCGCTGGGAGACCACGACTGGGGCTCTCAGGGGTATCCGGTGGGGTTATGGGACCCCTGTGATACACCTAGGCTTTGCTTGGGGACGACACTGTTTTGTTCCCTTCCTTTGTGAGTGTCGTAGTGTAGTGTCCCTGCTGAGCTTAGTGCTCACTCCTACACGGGCTGCGTTTTGCAGGTGCTGGCGCTAGCTCTTCTTTGGTCGCCCCTACCGGGCAGGTGTTCGGTGACGTGGCGGCGTCTGGCGGAGCTTGAGGAGCTGTGATCTGTCCGTGTACACCTTGGTTAGATAGTCTCCTACGGGAGCGATTTTGTATAACAGTCCCTGTTTGAGGATTTGTACTATATTCCAGCTTTGTGTGTTGAGCTTTATAATTGTTGTATCATACAGGATGATTATGCTTATTAGGGTAACCGCTACGATTAGAGGGAAACCTCGCCAAAATTTCCGCAGTAGGTTAAGTTCCAGTTCGCGTCGCCCGGCCCTGTTGGGCCTACGCGGGTCGGGGCGCGACAACTTGGTATCAGAGCATAGGCTGTAGATCCCAGGGTGTTAGGATCAGGTTTCGGTTGAGCTGAGCGTGGACTGGGATAGTTCTAGGTCTAGAGCATCCTTGCATGCTCTCTTTGTGATGTGAATGTCTTTCGCTTTATTGAAATGCTGTTTGTTCGTCGTTCTGACGAGTGGCAACTCGTTTGTTGTTGGTGATCGTGTAGAAGTCGGGAGCTCGCGTCCGACCTCCGGTTGCCGGTCGAGGTGGGGCACGACCTGGTCGACCCGCCCGACCAGACGGGACGGTTCCTGTCAGGGTGGTCCGGGCTAGACGCACTGTACCATCACCAGCGACGGTTTCGGTCGCGCAGGCGGAGGTCTTCCTCGCCGAGGAGGAGGCCCCCGTTCCTGTCGGCGGACAGGCCTCGGTGGCCATCTCAATGGCTTTCCAGCGGCTGAATCCTCCTAGGTTCAGTGGTAGGACTGGAGACCCGACTGCAGCGGACGAGTGGCTTGACGGAGTCACGTGCGTCCTAGAGGCTCGCTTCGTCGAGGATGACCGGGTTCGGGTCACCCTCGCAGCGTTCCAGCTTGACGGCGAGGCACGCGACTGGTGGCGCACTGTCCGGCACACCAGTGGCGGAGAGTTGCCGCTGTGGGAGGAGTTCAGGGCGATGTTCCTAGACGTGCACTTTCCATCTAGTGCGCGTGACGCCCTGACCCGCGAGTACCAGTCCCTTCTGCAGGGTACTCGCACAGTTCAGCAGTACGCCTCCAGGTTTACCCAGCTTGTCCGTTTTGCGGGGGCAGTTGCAGCAGACCCCGTAGCCAAGGTGCGGCAGTTCGAGTGGGGACTCAGGCCAGAGATCCGGCGGCAGACCAGCTCACACTGCTTCCAGGCGTACCCGGCGATCCTGAACAGCGCCTTGTCAGTGGAGGCGCAGTTGCGGGATGACAGGTACTGGGCAGTTCCACCGGTACCTCCCACCAGCGCACAGCAGCGACCCCAGGGCAGGGGTGGGTTCGGTAGGGGACAGCAGCGGCGTCCGCGGCCCTTTCAGCAGCCGTCGCGCGTGCAGCAGTACCAGCAGGCACTACTGAGTCCACCAGCCCCGTACTTACTGGCAGCAGGGCCATCTGGGCAGGCTTCATCAGGGGGGAGCCAGGGTCAGTCGCTTGATGGCGCGTCAGGCCCGTGTTTTCTCTGCGGGCAGCTATGGCACTTCCGTAGAGACTGTCCCCAGCGACGAGCGCGAGGCGCAGTGCCGCAGGGCAGTAGAGGCGGAGGGTCCGGTGCTTGGCAGGGGAGCAGTGGCGGGCGCGGATCAGGGGCGGGACCGGGGCGTCCTAGGGGCGGAGGCGGCCGACGGGGGCAGGTGTTTGCCCTCCCAGTGCGTGAGCAGCGGGACACCGTGCAGTTGTACCAGCCGCCACCGCAGTTCCAGCAGCCGTTGCAGTACCAGCAGCCGTTGCAGTTCCAGCAGCCGTTGCAGTACTAGCAGCCGTTGCAGTTCCAGCAGCCGTTGCAGTGTCAGCAGCAGTTGCAGTACCACCAGCCTCAGTAGTACCACCAGCCTCAGCAGAGCCGTCCGTCCTCAGAGGTATCTTTCAGCTTTCTAGTTCTTTGGTAGATGTGCTGATAGACTCTGGGGCGTCTCATTCCTACATTGCTAGCATGTGCGTGGCATCGCTAGGATTAGAGACGAGTCGGCTAGAGGTGGCACAGTCTGTAGACTCACCGATCGGCGGGACGGTCAGGGTGGACCGGGTCTGCCGATCTTGTTCCTTGGAGGTTGGAGGCCTCCGGGTCTGTCTAGACCTGCGGGTGCTAGACATGACCGGCTTTGACGTGATACTCGGTATGGACTGGTTGGCAGCATACCGGGCCGTCATCGACTGTGGTCGCCGGAAGGTGGTTGCTTGGACACCCGACGGGACACGGTTTGTGCTGTTGGGGGATCGGTTCTCCACCGATTCCTTTGCTTGTGGTGTGAGAAGGCGTGGCAGCGAGCTTTCAGCCTTGTTGACCAGCCTGTCCTTGTCCGGTTCTGATGGAGTGCAGCAGCAGTGCAGTTTTCCGAGGATCGTGTGCGACTTTGCGGACGTGTTCCCCGAGGTGTTGCCAGGGCTTCCACCGTCCAGAGAGGTCGACTTCGAGATCGACCTAGTACCAGGTACCGCACCGATCTCTCTTCCGGCTTTCAGGATGGCACCAGCAGAGCAGAGCGAGATGAGGACCCAGTTAGATGAGCTGACCAGCAGAGGCTTCATCCGTCCCAGCATGTCTCCCTAGGGGGCGCCAGTGTTGTTCGCAAAGAAGAAGGATGGTACCCTTCGACTTTGCATAGACTACAGGCGGCTCAACAGGGTGACGGTGAAGAACAGGTATCCAATGCCGCGGATCGACAACCTGTTTGACCAGCTTAGAGGATCTTCAGTGTTCTCGAAGATCGACCTCCGCACTGGCTACCACCAGTTGAGGGTTCGGGATTGCGACATCCCGAAGACGGCATTCCGGACTCGGTACGGCCTGTACGAGTTCGTGGTGATGCCGTTTGGGCTGACGAACGCACCAGCAGCGTTCATGGATCTCATGCAGAGGATCTTCCGGCCTTTCCTAGACGAGTTCGTGGTGGTCTTCGTCGACGACATCCTTATCTACTCCCGGTCAGAGGCGGAGCACGAGCGGCACTTGGCGACAGTGTTGCAGCTACTTCGGAGGCATCGGCTCTTTGCCAAGGCCTCCAAGTGCGAGTTCTGGCTTGCACAGGTGGGATTCCTTCGACACGTGGTGTCGGCAGCAGGGATCTCAGTTGACCCCGCCAAGGTCGAGGCCGTGGTACAGTGGCAGAGACCGAGGACAGTGTTCGAGGTCCGCAGTTTCCTGGGCTTGGCGGGCTACTACAGGCGGTTCGTGCGGGACTTCTCCAGAGTCGCCGGACCGTTGACCAGACTGACACAGAAGGCCGTCCTGTTCATGTGGGATGATGCTTGTGAGCAGGCTTTCGTGCAGCTGAGGACCAGGTTGACCAGTGCACTGGTGCTGATCGTCCCCGAGCGAGACGTTGGTTACAGTGTCTACTGCGACGCCAGTGGTGAGGGTTTGGGGTGTGTCCTCATGCAGGAGGGGCACGTAGTTTCCCATGGTTCTCGCCAGCTGAAGAACCATGAGAGGAACTACCCGACCCACGACTTGGAGCTAGCAGCAGTGGTCTTCGCCCTGAAGACCTGGCGGCACTACCTCTATGGCGAGAAGTTCTCAGTCTTCTCGGACCATAAGAGTTTGAGGCATGTTTTCACCCAACGTGACCTCAACCTGAGGCAGCGACGCTGGATGGAGCTACTGGAGGACTACGACTTCGAGTTGCATTACCATCCCGGTAAGGCAAACGTTGTCGCAGACGCGCTGAGCAGGCAGGTGAGAGACACCAGAGCAGCAGTTGCAGGGTTGTCAGCGCGGCAGTGGCAGGCACTCGAGACAGCAGGCCAGTTGGGGCTAGAGTTCGAGGATCGGGGATCCAGCAGCTTCCTCTATGCAGTGCAGAGCATGCCAGCGGTACTGACCAGGGTGGTAGAGGCGCAGCGCAGCGACGCAGAGCTCGAGGAGTTACGCACCTCAGCGGGCACAGAGGGCACAGACGGAGACTGGGCAGTATCTCCAGACGGAGGGCTACGGTTCCGAGGCAGAGTAGCGGTTCCAGCAGACCCAGTTCTTCGTGACGACGTCCTGCGAGAGTTCCATCACTCTCGCTTTGCAGTTCATCCCGGCGGCACCAAGATGTACCAGGATCTTCGGCGACAGTTCTGGTGGCGCGGGATGAAGAGGGCAGTGACGGAGTTCGTATCGCGCTGCCTTACCTGTCAGAAGGTCAAGGCAGAGCACCAGCGAACTCCGGGGTTACTACAGCCGCTTCCACTAGCTGAGTGGAAGTGGGAGCACATCACGATGGACTTCGTGACCGGGCTACCGAGATCTCCTAGGGGGAATGACGCGATTTGGGTCATCGTTGATCGATTGACCAAATCGGTGCACTTCCTGCCTATGCGGGTGTCAGACTCGACGGACAGGTTGGGCAACTTGTACGTCAGAGAGGTAGTCAGACTACACGGAGTGCCAGTATCTATCGTGTCAGACCCAGACCCCAGGTTCACTAGCAGGATCTGGTGAGGCTTTCAGGAGGCTGTCGGCACACTCCTGACGTTCAGTACAGCGTTCCATCCGCAGACCGACGGGCAGTCAGAGCGGATGATCCAGATCTTGGAGGACATGCTGCGAGCATGTGTCCTCGACGCAAGAGGCAGCTGGGAGGAGCACGTTCCCTTGGTGGAGTTCGCCTACAACAACAGCTACCAGTCCAGTCTTGGAGTAGCACCTTTCGAGGCGTTGTACGGTAGGCCGTGTCGTTCCCCAGTTTGCTGGACAGAGGTTGGAGAGGCTTCACTCACCGGTCCAGACATCGTCAGGAGGTCGTCAGAGAGGTTAGTACAGATCAGGCAGAGGCTTCTGACGGCTCAGAGTCGACAGAAGAGCTATGCAGATCGGAGGCGACGATCGCTTGAGTTCGCAGTTGGCGACAGTGTGTTACTGAGGGCAGCACCGTACAGAGGGTCTGTTAGGTTTGGCAGCGGGGGCAAGTTGGCTCCGAGGTTCGTCGGACCGTTCGAGATCCTAGAGAGGGTCGGCGAGGTAGCTTACCGCCTTGATCTTCCTCAGCACATGTCAGCTGTGCACCCGACTTTCCATGTGTCGATGCTGAGGAAGTATCACCCAGACCCGTCTCATGTCGTCAGAGTGGATGACATTGAGCTTGAGGCAGACGCGACTTTTGTTGAGCAGCCAGTTTGCGTACTTGACCAGAGGGATCAGGTCTTGCGGGGCAAGACGATTCCCTTGGTCAAGGTACTGTGGAGGCACAGAGGCGTCGAGGAGATGACTTGGGAGCGCGAGGCGCGCATGCGGTAGGAGTATCCGCATCTGTTTTCTTCTCAAAGTACCTTTTGTCCTGTCTGCTAGTGTAGCTTTCCTTTGTTCCGAGCCCTCCCTTTATCGAATCTCGGGACGAGATTTCTTTTAAGGGTAATAGGATGTGAGGACCCGTCCCTCCCCTCCTGTGGCTCGCTGTGGACCGCAAGGGCAATTTGGTAAATTGCACCTTGTCGGCTAGTTCCACACTCGCGCTTGTACACACACTGACCATGTTTGTGGTAATGTTTGCTTAGGATGGTTAGTGGAACCCGGGATCGAAAGATCCGGACTTAGGCTTGAATTCTCGCCTAAGTTTAGCTTTCAGCACAAAAAGGATCGATCCTCTCTAGCTAAGAGATCGATCCTCTCGTGCCAGAAAGTCAAGTGAGATCGTCATGAGGTGATCGATCCTTCCTTTGGTAAGGATCGATCCTTCATAGGTCGGTTCGTTTGCCTATAAAGCAGACGAACCTTCTTCTTTGAAATCCTTTTGAAAATCCAGCGATTTGAGCTCGGATCTTGGGATTTTCGAAGGCGTTGAGGACGATCCAAGGCCTAGCTGCTTGGATCTAAGCTGCGTTTGCTCCGGTAGGGATCCTACCGACATCTCTCTTCGGGGTTTTGAGTTTTCCGGTTTGATCTGTGGTTTATTGCTTAGATCTGCGTATATAGTTGTTGGTTTTCTGTGTTTTTGCCGGTTTTAGACTCGTGGGGTTCTGATCTATCAGATCCCAGAGTTTCATGAAGTTTGAATGAGTTTTCCGGCGGTATTCCTCGTCGGAAGTACGCCGGAGAACCCATCGGGATCGATCCTCTTTGAGGAAGGATCGATCCCCTTTGGTGAGTCATGCCCAGCCCGTGCGGGATCGATCCTCCTGGAGGGAGAGATTGATCCTTTGGTGGCTGGGGGACGACGGGTCTCTGGTTACAAGAGGATGGATCCTCTTGATGAGAAGGATCGATCTCTTTGGTTCACAGAGACGTGTTTTCCCTAAGTCCTGAAGGGATCGATCCTCTTGATGAGAAGGATCGATCCTTTAGTGGCTGAAGGGTGTTTTAAGTGGGTTTTGCCCGCGGGGCTTTGTATGACAGTTTTCCTTACTGTCTTGATATCTTGTACATATGATTAAGCATGTTAACCCTATAATAGGGCAGTGGTGAACCGGGAGAGTGATGACTCCCGGGATGTTTAAAATAAACGGGCGGGTAGCCCTACAGCTTTCCATAGCCTTGCATGCCGGCGTGCGCCGAGGGCCTTATCTGCTATATCTGTAAGCTGTTGTTTGCGGGGCTGTTTCCCGGTGCAGGTGTTGTGGTGAACTGCTGGCAGCTGGTGGTAGTACCACTGCAGCAGTTCCCTAGACCTTACTTTACTGGTTCACTACCCGGGCCGGCAGGGTGCCGTGCCCAGACCTTCTTTGATATATCATCACATCCTGCTGCATGCTTACATGTATCTATTCTGCGCATGTTCATAGCATGCATTGTGTTGTGCATTAGTTGCATCTGTTTAGGGCGTTGCCGATCCGGGGCTTCCGGGTAGCCCGGATCTATCTCTTAGGACCGTTGCGGATAGCTTGGTCCAGGACTCGATTTGTAGTATTCAGTCTCTTCGATGATAGGGTTAGTTGGACATGAATACTGTTGTGCTTGATGTTTAGAGGTCGTGTCGGCCTCGAGCCAAGTCCAGTTGTAGCCGGTACCCAATACTTCCAGAACTCTTGGGTGGCATGTGTGACTACCCAGCGGTGCTACCCGCCGACAGTGCCCAGGATCCTGTCGTGAGTTGGCAGTGCCGTTTCCTGTCTTACTGAGTGTGACCCAGTGTGTGACCAGTTCGCTGGGAGACCACGACTGGGGCTCTCAGGGGTATCCGGTGGGGTTATGGGACCCCTGTGATACACCTAGGCTTTGCTTGGGGACGACACTGTTGTGTTCCCTTCCTTTGTGAGTGTCGTAGTGTAGTGTCCCTGCTGAGCTTAGTGCTCACTCCTACACGGGCTGCGTTTTGCAGGTGCTGGCGCTATCTCTTCTTCGGTCGCCCCTACCGGGCAGGTGTTCGGTGACGTGGCGGCGTCTGGCGGAGCTTGAGGAGCTGTGATCTGTCCGTGTACACCTTGGTTAGATAGTCTCCTACGGGAGCGATTTTGTATAACAGTCCATGTTTGAGGATTTGTACTATATTCCAGCTTTGTGTGTTGAGCTTTATAATTGTTGTATCATACAGGATGATTATGCTTATTAGGGTAACCGCTACGATTAGAGGGAAACCTCGCCAAAATTTCCGCAGTAGGTTAAGTTTCGGTTCGCGTCGCCCGGCCCGGTTGGGCCTACGCGGGTCGGGGCGCGACAGGGAGAGAGAGAAAAGTAAGTAGGAGAGAGAGAGAAGAGGGGTAAGCCACTTAAGTGGCTTAGCCGGTTCAGACGAACCAACTGATCGGATTGAATCCGATCTGGCTCCAAGTTGCGATCTCTACTGGATCTACTCAATCACGTACATTAATCAAGGCCGTGTGTGCACTACGCGGGTGTGAAACTGACCGCCAAGGCGCAATTTACCAAATTGCCCTAGGGGTCCAAAAGCAGCGATACGATCAACCGATCGCAACCCAAGGTCAACCGGGCCAAAACCAACCAAGCCAAGCCCCCAACCCAACGCGGTCGGACCGGGTTAGAGGAGCGGGTCCTTACATGGCTGGACCGAATCAACTTGCTTCTGTAGCTCTAGACTCGGTGGGGAGAAACCAGGTCGATCCCATGATGGGTCTATGGGTAGCAGGGGCAGTGCTGAAGGAGCATCTGGAGGTCGATCTGACGGCTCAGGTAGCTCCAAGAATAAGATCTTCAATGGCTCTCCTGGATCATCCTCTCCCATCAGTAGTGTGGCCCATGACCATAGGATGGGATATGATCTCCATGGTCTAATCAACTGTGCAGGGACTTGGCTTGAATCTTGGTCAAGCTGGCTTTGGTCCAATCTGAAGTGAAGATGGTTGGACCACGCTTCTGCTGCACTAGTCTGGGCTAGAAGTTGGTTGAACCAAAATGACTCTTCAGCTGTGCTGAGTCGTACTCTGGTCCAAACCTGTCTGACATGAGTCTACCGGTGTCAATCTGGACTTGGGTCAGTTGTGCCAACCCGGTGGTACCATCATAGTCAGATCTAATTAGATTGAATGATATCTGAACAAGAAGGGTAGCTCCTTTGATGGCTCATATCAACCTTTGAATGCTTGATCAACGGCTGAGGATTCATCTTGATCACATGGAGTTGATCTGGATGGTCCTGATTGCTGGGGACTCTTTGATCAGGTTCAGATCGAAGATCGGAAGCACTGGATCGAAGATCACACTAATCAAACGGCTGGATCAAGTTGCAGTCTTGATCCGACAGCTGAGAAGCTGCCGGAGATGGATCAACCGCAAAACATTGTCGTCGGAGAGTGGCTACGGCACAGAAAGCTTCGTAGGGACCTGGAGATTCCATCCGTACAGTTTGATCCCTGGATGGGGCTTCAAATATGCCGGATCTGAAGGTGGCGGCGCGGTGGAGTTCGTTGCAGATGATCGCCGGTGTTGTAGTCCGCGACGGTGCTTGAGCTCGTCGGGAAAAGGTATGGGAAGGTCTTGAGACCTTTCTCGTGAGGTTTGATCTTGGGATCAACCTCGGAATATGGTGGAGTGGAGGAGGCCGGATGTGAGGACCTGTCCCTCTACCCCTATGGCTCGTTGTAGACCGCAAGGGTAATTTGGTAAAATTACGCCTTGTTGGTTTGTTTCACACCCGCGTGTGCACACACTGACCTTGTTTGTGTTATTGCTTGATTAAAATGGTTAGGTGGACCCGGGATCGGAAGATCCCAGCTCGAGTGCGCGGAAGCTTGCTTTAGGACAGCTTACGGCCCTTGAGCGATCGATCGCTCCTTGGAGCGATCGATCGGACTCGTGAGCGAGTCGGTGGGTTTTTGACCCGCTCGGATCGATCCGACTTGGTGTTGGATCGATCCAGCATGTGTCGGATCGATCCGACTTGGTGTTGGATCGATCCGGACTGGCTTCTCTTTCGCGAGGAGCGATCGATCGGACGCGACGTCGGTGTTTTTTCTGCTTCGAGAGGACGGCCGCCGTTGGCCGTCCCTCTCTCTTGTCAGAAGGGGAGGACTTTCCCTCCCTTCCTTCACCTTTTCCCCGTTCCTCTGGCTTTCCCCTTCCCCTTTTTCCCTTCTTTTCTTCCTCTTCTCCTCCTCCTTCTCCTTTCTTCTTCCTTCTTTCTTCTTCTCCCGCGGCTCTGTCTTCTTCCCCTGTTTTCCGGCAGCCCCTTCTTCTTCACCGTTCTCCCTCCTCCAGCCACCGTTTTGGGTGTTCCAAGGCTCGTTGGAACCGTGGAAACGAGAGGAAGATCCTTGAAGTAGTTTGGAGCTGCGTTGGTGACCAGTTCGCAGGGAATCAGCCGAGGAGTGCGTTCTTCGGTAGGTTCTTCTACCTACATGTGTTCTTTAATGGATTTCTCTAGATCTAGCCGTTGGATCTTGTTGATCTTTGTCTTGTTGGTTTCCTCATACTTAGTAGAATTTCTGGTATAAATTTTATAAGCTTTGGTTGAGATCTTAGAAGGATTTATGCATTGATTAACCTCGGATTTTCCGGTTTTTGCTTACGACGAGTTTTCCGGCCGGTACGTACATGATATTGGCTTGTGATGAACATAAGAGTTGTACATCTTTGAATCTACTCTCTAACCCAACTGATGTCATAATTTTCCGATTTTCTTACGAATTGTTATGATTTTCGCACGGAGGGGCTGCGTTGCAGCAAGAGATGGTAAGTTGGTTTTGATTAGCGGTTTTGATTAGTGTTTTCCCGTTAATCCAACCGTTGGATGTTTATGGATTTTGGATATGTGAATCCAGGCATGTAGATCTACTGGTGGCTAAGTTGGATCTCAAATCTGACGTCGTTTCAATGTCGGATCGACGGGGTCAAATAGCCTCTAGTAGAGAACTTTTGGTGTTTTAAATATATTATTATATGTCGAATTATAATATTATATTTCTACTGTTCATCAGCGGTTTTCGGGGTTGCTTCCCGTTGCAGGAGTCCGTGGTTGACGGTCGCGGTATCGTCGTAATGCCGGGACCCGCTGCGGATCGGCTGGCAGCGGTTGGTAGTACTGCTGCAGCGATCCGGTTGACTTGTATGCTATCCTTAACTTACTGTTGCATGCCTATCTCTTATATGTGCATCTTCATAGCATGCATTCTCTGTTGTGCATTAGTTGCATGGTCAGAGCGTGGGTGAACTGTGGGTCGCCGTCCCGAGGCTGGAAGCTCGGACTTAGCCCTAGGACCGGGGTTGGGTAGTTTGGACCCGGTTCGAATGGTGTTGTCCAGTGGATTCGAATGGTGGTGCTTGAAGATTGTAGAGGTCGTGTCGGCCTTGAGTCGGATGCTGAGGTGTAGCCGGTGTCCCACTGTGCTGACCTTGGGGTAGAGGAGTTGTCTACCCAGCGGTGCCTTTTCCCGCCTGCAGTGTCGTTCCCTGCAGTTGTGTGTCGTCAGTGTTGTTCCTGCTACTGATGGCTGCTCCTGGGCCTCAGGGACACGCAGTGGGGTCATGGGACCCATGTATACACCCAGGTTCTACTTAAGGGCGACACTGTTGCGTTTCCCTCTTCCTTCTGTGTGTCGTAGTGTAGAACCCTACTGAGCTTAGTGCTCACACCTACCCGGGCTGTGTTTTGCAGGTGCAGGCGTCAGTTCTTCCTCTGTGGCCCCTACCGGGCAGTTGGTCGGCGGTGCGGCGGCGCCTGGTGGACTTTGAGAGGTGGCGATCTTTACTGCTTTTACCTTTGGTTAGTTAGTCTCCTACGGGAGTATGTTGTATTTGGATCTTCCCCTCTCCGAGGATATGTGATGAGAATGCATAATGTTATATTTTTATCCCTTAATACTTAGTCTCCTATGCTTATTTAGTTCCTAAATACACTCATTATTCTTATATTTTGATTTAGGATGCAATTGAAGTCCTTAATTCGAAAAGAAGCTGAAAAGAGTGCATGGATCAAATTTAAAGTTTTATCTGTACCTGCTCATAAAGAACCAGATGGTGTGCCATACATGGTTGGAAAGCTCTTGAAGTCTAGATTCTGGAGAATTTTACGGTTTGTGATTCCGAGTTTTCTAGAGAAAGTTACGGCAATTTTAGTACTGATGGCGCAGTCTGGATGGCAGAACAGTAATAAGCTGAACAGTCCGAGCGATCCGACACCCACGGTCCGATCGATCGGACCATGCAGAAACGTGACAGAACATGTATTTTTTGGCTGAACATGGTCCGATCGATCGAACCATCCCTCCTATTGAGCCAGATCGATCCGACTCCTAGAGTGGGATCGATCGGACTCAGAAAATGTCAGAAATTGCAGATTTTAATGAGCCAAATCGATCGGACATCTAAAGTTCGATCGATCGGACTCAAAAATAGCCAGGGAAGATGGATTTTTACGCATTCGATCGATCCAGTGCCTATAGCTCGATCGATCGGACTCGGGCGTAACTACAAATTGAAGATTCTAATGAGACTGATCGATCCAGCACCCCGAGAAGGATCGATCGGACTTTCCCAGTGGATAAAATCAACGGTCTTGATCTATTCCGTGGATGGAGAGACTTTGGGGCTATAAATAGGACTCTTTCTAGGGTTTGAGGGGGGATTCTTGGACACTTTTGGCTGCTCTTTCTCCTCCTTTATATTTTTTCTAGGTTTTATTTTCTTTATTAGAATCTTTTGAGGATTGTTCTCGATGGCCCTGCGTGGCTAAATCTTGATCTTTGGTCGAGGAGACTGAAACCTTGGAATCAATGAAACTGTGAGATCTAATTTATTTTTATTGTTCAGTTTATAGATGAGTATTGAATATTCTTCTGCGTTTATTCTCATGATTGTCTTGTTTAATTGCTAGGAGCGCTACTAGTTTATTATTCATGGTGATCTACTACTAGGTTGGATATCAAATCCGGAATTGTTTGATCCCTCTAATCTGCGAAGCAACTAGGATCTAATAATTTACTGCTGATCAGATCTTGTTAGATCTTAGGAAGAATATTCAACTAGATTAAATGCAACCGCTTGTGCTTGTGTTGTTTAGCTTCATCGATCTCCCTATTCTTAACGCTGCTACTAGATTAAATCTACAGCGCTTGTCTTAGGTTGTCTAGTAGTTAGGGTTGATTAGATCGCTTGTTTCTAATTAATTATGATCGAGGAGAGATTCGAATTTAATTCGAACGGTGAATATTCATGGTATGAATTGATTGATACTTGCATCTATGATCAGTTATTGGATTCCGATGGTGGATGTTGACTCAAACCAAGGTTTGTTCTCTTGATTCAATTTGTTTCTTCGTTTTAGATTATTTCTTTATTGTTTTCCTCACGTTTAAAACCCCCCTATCTTTGTTCACTTAGCACAAAATTAGGCTAAACACTCTTCGTGGGATCGACTCGTACTCGCACTACTACATTTAATTAACGAGTATTGGATTTATTTTTGAGTGCCTGCGATAGCACATCAATATGTATATTAAACACTTTGGGTTTTAAATCTGTGGTTCGAGGTTCTACTAATTAATTGTTGTTTTAATTGGGGGTGTTTTTGGTGAATTGCTAGGGAGACCAATAGGTTAGAGGGAACCCTCGCCGTCTTTTTTTCCCGCGTTTTGTTGGTTCCGGTTCGCGTCGCCCGGCCCGGTTGGGCTTTCGCGGGTCGGGGCGCGACATCGGAATAGGGAAGTTTGCCGGAGTTGAACCCCGGCGATCCAAGCTTCCTCCGTGGTCATGGTCGACTACGGTGGCTTCCGGGAAGGACGCCGATGCTTCCTCGGTGAGTAGCTGGAGAGGACAGCGTCGGACGGCGGCATTGGGGTGGCGGCTCGGGGGCGAGCCGTCGGCGCGGATGATGAGCCGGGACGAAGGGTAGTCGGCTCCAGAGTGAGCCGAGCGGAAGGTGAGGGATGAGCCGATGGCAAGCCGTGGCTTGAGCCAGGGACGGGCCGAATCCAAGGATGAGAGAGAAAACCAAGGGAAATTCCGGAAAAATATGGGAAAATAGGGAAAATTTTGGAAACAGTAGGGAAAGATAGGGGAAGGGTTTCATCCGGGTTTGGAGGAGGAGGTTGCTCCGGTTCGATCTGAGAATCAGACGGTTGTTGCTCCTCGACTTGCTCCTGGATCTCTTCTCCCTTATTGATTGTTGGTATCTCAGTCGGACTCGAAATTACAACCGGAATCATAATCTGAGTTGGCTCAGGGTCAAGTTCCGCAATCTTTGTAGCTGGAGTAGGGGTCTGGCTCGGAGTCTGAGTTACCGTTGTCCACCTATTGGAGATCTGCTTCAACTCCTTGATATTGCTTTCCACCCTCCTACTATTACGTTCCATCAAGGTTGAACAGTAATTTACCTCGCCCTACAGAATCTTACTTTATTGTTCCCACCACTCATGAGATACTCCGTACATGATGGCGACTTTTCTGGAAGGTTATGCGCCACACAGTCGGTGGAACGGAGCTCTGATACCAAGTTGATATGTGCGGTCTACTCGTAATCCTCTCGTATCGAGTCTCTACTGCTCCAATCGATCAGAATTGGCCTGATCGGACTTGATTTGAGTCCAATTGGCTGAATCTGGTTCAGATCTGGCTGAGCCTGATTGGATAGGACTTGACTGGGTCAAGTCTGAGTTGATTTGGATCAGGCTGACCGGGTTGGATGGGGCTAAGTGGCTGGATTGGACTTGACTCGGATTAAGTGGCTGAGCTGAATCAGGTTAGAGTTGGTTGAGCCAACTTGGTTTGGGCTGAACCGGAGTTGATCTAAGGCTGAGGTTCACCGGAGTAGATCGCCGGCGTAGGGGCGGCGGCGGCGGTCGGGATCTTGGCAGTGAAGGTCGTAGGATGATGGGGAAGATATCCAACGGCTCGGATCTTGGAGATGGGTGATGGATCGGCCGGATCTGGGAGGTCGACGGCGGTTTAGAGGAGGCCGGCATTGGGGACGACGACGGGGAGCTCGGCGGGGCCTGGAACGATCGGGATCGGGTCTAGGGAGGTAGGTCGAGAACTTAGGAAGGTTTGGAGGTGAGATCTAGGTCGGGAAGGGGTTGACGGCGAGGGGAACAGAGATCGGGTTGTCGAGGGAAGGCGCCGGAGAAGATGACGGAGGCGGCGAAGGTGATGGCCGAGGTCGTGGGGTCTTGGGGAAGTGGTTGGTGACCTTGGTTGGCGACGGGGACGGCCGGAGAAGGCTGGGGAATGTCGGCCGGCGGAAGCCTAGGGTTGCAGCACGAGGAACAGAGGAAGAAGACGATGCTGATGTGGCAGGTGACTGATAGGACTTGAAAAGTGTTGTTACTTAACAAGTCTACTCAAAATTATAATTTTATAATCAAACTACTAACTAACTACTTTAGGGGTAGTGAGCAGTGAGACCGAGTCGAATTCACAGAGAATGCGTAGGAAAGTAATTAAACTACTAAACTCAATCTAAGTATTCCTACCAATAAGTTGGTAAAAGATTCAGAATTACAATTAAACTAACTTTATACTAAGGATTGATAAATACGAGAAAAAGGTACCAGGGAGTTCTTAATCAATAACCAGGATTCTACCAGGTCTTCCTAAGATCAGGGCATGTAATCACGATGAATGGCTTTCTAATAGTTGATAAAGTGAATGGTTAGTTCTCCTTATCACTCAACAAGTTCTGGTTAGGATTCCTTGTTGGCAGAACAAATATCTAATTGTCAGTGACCGAATGATTAGTTACGTTCACTGCTAATGAACCCTCTTATCAGGATGAGTTCATCGCAAATAGTAATACGGATATGGATTTAGGTGTAAGATCAAGATGGACTTAGCATCTTGATAGGCAAAACAATAAAGGTAGGATGCATGAAGGATTAGGGATAGAACGTAGTGGGACTAGCACTACTATAGTGGGACTAGCACTATACAATCCCTAATCACGAAGAAGATTTCATCTGAGATACCATGGAACTAGCATGATCCTCTTATTTGGATGAATCCAATCCAAGCCCTAGCATACACAAGCTCCGAAATCAAGTACAAACAAGAACAATCCATATATCCAGCAAGAAATCGACACCAAGGTATAAAAGAGATAGAAATCAATCCATACAAGCCAATCAATAATGTATATAAGCCCTAGATCTAAGAAATCCCTAATAGAAACACTAGTTACATCATAAGAATCCCATGGTAAAAAGTTTAGTTACTCATCTTTAGGAAGGAGATCCGTCGATGAAGGTTGTCGCCACGCTCCACCCATGGATCTTCCCCCAAAGATCTAACCTACCTTATGTAAAATAAGGAAGAAAAAGAACCAAGAAGGCTCAGCCAAAAGGCCAAGGAAGAGCCCCCAAAAATCCCTAAAAGATGCATATTTATAGTCTTAAGTATCTCCATTGTCGGATTAGATCTAAACCGTTGATTTTCTTCACTGGGAAAGTAGGATCTATTCCTCCAGGGGTGTAGGATCGATCCTTTACATCAAAATCTTCAATTTCTGGCTACGCCCGAGTCGGCTCGATCCTACCAGTAGTGTCGGATCGATCCTACCAGTAGTGTCGGATCGATCCTACCAGTAGTGTCGGATCGATCCTACTTAGTAGGATCGATCCTACTGTGAACAGCTGAAAAGTATGCGTTCTGTCAGGTTCCTGCATAATCGGATCGATCTTCTATGGGTGTAGGATCGATCTGACTTCCAAGAGTATCTATTGTTTTGCCATCCAGACTGCGCCATCGGTACTAAAATTGCCGTCACTTCCTCTAGGAAACTCGGAATCACGAACCGTAAAATTCTCCTGAAACTAGACTTCAAGAGCTTCCCAACTACATATTCCATATCATCTGGTTCTTCCTAAGAAGGTACAGTTTAATCTTCAAAGATGGCCCACCTTTGATCCTTTGACTTCGCAGGTTTTTTATTCGTTCGTTTTAGCACCAAACATGATCTAATCTTCATTGAAGGCTCTTATACCTGAAATACATCTTAAACTATCAAAATAGCATTGCTCGGAGACTAAGAAGACCTCGTTAAAAGGGTGATTTATGCACTTTTCAAGTCTTATCACACCCCCCAACTTAATCTTTGCTAGTCCTCGAGCAAAGCAAGACAAAATTAAAAATAAAGCAATAAACCTAACTAGCCACTTTTGTAGGTCTCACGATTGTACTTAGCATGTGCAACAAGCCTTTAAACCCCTGGATTACCCCAGTGGATGAGTTATAGTCTCCTGAGGGTTTCCAGTGATGACACCCACAAACATCTATACATCCCCTTTAACATGTCGTCAGAACTTCGTTATAATACTCATTAATTCCAATGCATCAACCAGAAATAATATCCATGAATATATTCTTTAATTCATATTCACATAAAAGTAGAGGAAATCAAAACATGTCATAGCACAGTTCCAATACTTCAATATATTTAATCATGATTCAAGAATAACTTTGACTCTCTAGTGTGTGAATTTGGTTTCACATGTATCAGAATATCCATTATATCCAAGCATTTAACTATTCAAGATTACAGTTCTAAGCAAGCACATATTTTCCACTTATCACATAACAATCTCTGTTCTTTTCTGTTCTTTATTTTTTTTCTTTTCACAAGGAAATTCAACCGTTTTACGCGAACAACACACCTTGTTAGGCACATTGCTCGGTTACTAAGTATGAAATCCTGTTTTCTCAAGTTTTTCCATTGTTAGGAAATCCATCCGTTTTACGCGAACAACACGCTGGTTAGGCACATTGCCTGGTTACTAAGTTGAAAACCCTATTTTCTCAATTTTTTCCATTGTTAGGAAATTCAACCGTGTTACGCGAACAACACGCTGGTTAGGCACATTGCTTGATTACTAAGTTGAAAACCTTACACTTTTTAACACATATTTGTTGCGAACAGAAAATTGCATGTATTCATGGATCTTTTGTGACATGACAGAGAACTGTAGATCTATCCTAGTCTCATGCTCAGAATCTAACTTCAACTCCTAAACATGTGAAAGTGCTCAAGTGCAATAAGATCTGTCAAGTTATCCCTAAATCATGGTAAAAGTGTTAAAGTATAGAACTTATGTCATGCATAGCTAAATTTACTAAATCTTATATGATATATAAATTTCTGAATAATTCATAAGAAAAATTTCTAAATCAACCATCTTTATCAATAAGTCTCATAATTTCATTCTTCTGACATAATCCAGGGGATGTATAATAGATGGTTATCATAAAATAAATAAACACGAATTCCTCGAATTCTACCCCCCAACTTAAATGTAATTGTCCCCAATTACACTAAGTCATAAAAATAAATCAAAGAATATAGGGTAGAGATAACCTGTAGAGGCTTCGTAAGAAAAGGTAACCTTGGGGATAAAAATAAAAACAGATTTGCGGATCAAGGTTAGTCGTGAAAACCAAGTAATGGCGTGATGTCAACCTGCTAGTTGTTGATGTGCATTCCATAGCATATACGCCCTGTAAAATCAGAGAAGGAATACCCCATGATTGCATTTCTGGGAAGTGAAGAATAAGCAGAAAAATTAGAGAAAAATTGGGCAGCATTTCCTCTATTTATTCAAGAAGCACAAGGGTTGTACAAAATCTGTATTGGCATACAACGTTGACAACTAAACATCCATATGCCCTTGGAATTACCAACCACCTGCACACAGTCCATACACATTCTCATATACACATTCCAGACACACACCCGGGGCACACCCCCATAGCCAAAAATCCACTGTATATATCCACTATCAAGATGCCAAATGATACACAAAAAATTGAACAATGGAGTACACAAAAATTTACCATCATCGCAGGACAAACCAAGCAAGTCCCACCCAACCAAAAAATACAAAACTAACCGCAAGATACAGTCTAGCTCAATAAGAACAAGCCCCTGGTACGACATGTGCCTAGGTACAAGAAACCTAACAGATAAACAATCGAACTAAGCAAGCACAAAGGCGACATGCAAACCGACAAGCTACAAGCACTGGTATCATCCCCGGGGTCCTAGCGCCGTAGAGGTGGGGGGGTTAGTATGGAACAATGGCAGTTACTGGTGGAGGAGGGTGGAGAAGACGCTGCGGCGGCTTTCCCTTTGCCGACGAGGCCCTTGCGGATGACGTTCTTGGCCCGAACCATAGGATCGACGGAGAAGACGATCGGGGCCGGAGAAGCTCGTCGGAGAAGATAGAACCGGCGGTGGAAAGGTGTGATGGGAATGGAGGAAAGGGATGAGGCCGGGTGAGTGGAGAAAAGGGATGGAGGATGGTCTCGGAATGGGACGGAGATACGCCACCCTAGTCTGGATGGCTAACCAACCGGCAGTGAACGCCGGCGAGCATCGCGCAAGGGAGGACGGCTGGACGGAAAGAAAAACAGAGCACGGCTGAACGAAAAGAAAAACAGAGCATGGCTGGAACAGACAGGAAAAATAGAGTAGCAACGGTGAGGGAAGGGAAGAAAAGAAGAGAGAAGGACGGGAAGGTGGGCGCCGGCCTTGGCCGCCGGCGTCATTGGTCAAGACTCCTGGCGAAAGCCATGGGTGTCGTCGGTGGCTAAGAAACAGAGGAAGCACGGATAGGAGAGGAGGAAGGGACGGAAGGGAACTTACCGGACGGGAACAGGAATGATGGCATTGGAGGCCACGCCCTGAGGAGCATGAAGACGACGCCAGATCTCCACACTAGAAACGGCGATGGAGCGGATAAACACCGGAGATGAAGGGGAACATGGGTGACGAAGGAGAGGATCGGTGATGTCGGAGGACACAAGGGAAGCTTACCGGCGTCGGAGGAGGTGGTTTCGATGGTGGTAGCGGGCAGAGAAGGTTAGTTGCTCAAATTAGAGATTGAGTCCGACGTGGGGACAACGACGATGACGGTGGTCTAATCATATTTGTTTCCAAAATATTCGAGAAGGATCGATCGGCCTAGACCGGCTAGATCGATCCGTCGTCACGTGGACGCCTCAGGTGCGATCGGATGATATAGTGAATAAACAGACCCGATTGATCGAATTAATTTAGAACGATCGATCTGACTTACTCGACTATACTCATTGAGAAGGATCGATAGACGGATCGATCGGTAGGTGACTCGTCCAAAACACTACGTTTTGTTACCAATAAATAGCCACCTAGGATCGATCCCACGTTGTAGGAGGGATCGATCCGACTACTTTAGATGTTCTATTATTACCGGAGGGATAGATGGATCGATCGGAAGGTTTCACGCGGAATACACTATGTTCTGTCACGATTAAATGAACACATAGGATCGAACGCTCTCCCATGACACGATCGATCCGACTACCTTACGGAGTAGAGTTTAGATGGAGGGATAGAAGGATCGATCATGTGTTGGAGTGAAGAAAACACAACGTTCTGTCAAAGTTAAATACCCACCTCGGATCGATCCATGGGGGTAGGTGGGATCGATCCGACTAATGCCCAATGAAAAATATGCGTGAAGCGAAGGAGGATCGATCCTACCTTGTGGGGACGGATCGATCGCTCTCAATTAAAAGTGACAAAACATAAAGTAAACCCGGAAATTAAGCCTCTTAAGACCATGTAAAAATACTGACCTCTCCAGGCCATAAGAATTCAAGCATAGACACCCCAAGCTAACAATTAACACGACCATCCACTTGCAGCGATGGCAACATTATCAGACAATTAAAAACAAATATGCAAATAAGTAGAAATGAAGCAAGCATGCGAAGAAAACTTGAAATAAAAGAAACTAATTAAAAACAAATCAAGGATGGGTTGCCTCCCATCAAGCGCTTGGTTTACCGTCTCGAGCTCGACACAATGCAAGCTCAACTAAAATTGAATTTGGGTGGTCGGTGGTTCCAAATAAAGAAGTACATGGACCGAAGAATAGAGAAGACATGCAAACATAATTCATCAAAGATGAAAGACAGATCCTAGGTAAGGACATCATTAAAAAGTTTAGTCAGTGGCCAATCATCATCCTGCAAATCATGTGTTGCAATAACTCTGTCCATCATTAGATAGGCCTTTGGTTAAAAATATAGAAATACATGCATTGAAGGATGGAGATGAGGTGCAAACATGCTTTATCAAAGAAGAAAGGAGAATTCATGGCAAATAATTCATTATAAACTTTAAGTGTTGGCCAATTGTCGTTCTCCAAGCCATGGATTTCAATAACTGGAGTCGTCATCAAGGGGTTCTTTGGCGGTCGATGATTTAAAGTAAAGAAATACATGGTCCGAATAAAAGTAAAGTCATGCAGACATGCTTCATCAAAGAAGAAGGGAATGTTCGTGGCAAACAAAGTACGTGACAGACAAGAAGTTTTGCATAAATCTTTGATGAAACTACAATCAAATTCAACATGACCTAAGAAATTCGGAAAAACAAAGTTTGGTACCTCACAATGTTCAACAAGTGTGGATGAAGTAATGGGTAGAGGCTCAAAGTGAGGTTTCCTAAAGGAGGTCTCACAAGGATCATCCAAGTCATCACAGACATCATCCATCACATCAAAGACCGACATGTGACTTTTACATGAAACTTCATCAATATATGCATCAAGATCAGGTAAGCCCTCATAAAAAGCTTCATGACCAGGTATAATAACATCATCATGACTTACAGGAGGTATCAAATCATTCTTGCATTCCTCAATACCCTTACTGGCGCAGGGTAAACGTGGACCTCTCTATGGGAGAGACAACCAGATTTCTCAAGGGGAGAAAACAAAACCCAAACTTTCATTAATCATCAAAAACTAACTGTTTACAAACCCTAAGGCCTCCTTTTATAGGATTAAGGAAAGACCTGACCAACTCAAACATGAACTCAAACATGATCAAACCCTAATCCAAATATTAAATCCGAAATTCAAACAAAAGAAATCCTACTCAAAATAGGAAAGTTTACCAAAAATAGAAACCGATAAAACTGCCTAAAAAGGAAAGTTTTCACTAAAACTGAGATTTGAGACCAAAGGAAAAGGAATTTGACGATTTGACGAGCAGTCATGGAGAGATCAAAGATCTCCAATGATTTATATCGGGCTCGTCGAGCCGGTCATTTTGACTGGTCGCACGCCCCGATCGGATACCCGGATCGAAAGTTATGCCCGTCCGATGGTCGGGGTCGCCCAGGTTTTGTCCTGCATCACTTACCATCAAGAAACACTAGAGTGACTGATTTATCCACATCATCAGGTAAAATATCATCCACAGTATCACGAATCGGTAATACCTCAAAAGAAATCTCCGCATTGCATGCATCATAAGCATTGGTAAGATGAGCATCAAAAGCATTATCATCCACATTAGGAGGCACTATCTCATTCATACAACCATCAACCTCATCATAATACGAATCCATCAAAGAAGCTATTTGTCCCATTCGGGCTTGTATATTAGCTATTAAATGTGAATGAGAATGTATAAGTTGACTTTGTGCCTCAAAACTCTCTAAAGCATTAAGAATCCTTTCCTTTACAGCTGGATCTATTTGTGGTTGTGGTGCAAGGGGAAGGGATGTGTGAGGACCTGTCCCTCCATTCCTGGGTCGACCGCCTGGGTCGGGCCCGTGGCTCGTTGTGGACCGCAAGGGCAATTTGGTAAATTGCGCCTTGTTGGTTTGTTTCACACCCGCGTGTGCACACACTGACCTTGTTTGTGTTAGTGCTTGATTAGAATGGTTAGGTGGACCCGGGATCGGAAGATCCCAGCTCAGGCGCGCTGAAGCTTGCTTATGGGCAGCTTACGGCCCTTGAGCGATCGCTCGCTCCTAAGAGCGATCGATCGGACTCGTGAGCGAGTCGGTGGGTTTTTAACCCGTTCGGATCGATCCAAGTGTTTTGCATCGATCCAGTCTGTCTTGGATCGATCCATTTTGGCCTTGGATCAATCCGGGTACTGTAGCAGGGTAGTTGAGCTTGCAGCAGAGCAGTTGAGCGGCGAGGACGGTCGTATGCCATCGCTCTCCGTTGTCAGAGGAGAGGACCTCTCCTTCACCTTCTCCTTCACCTTCCCCCTCCTTCCCCGGCCTTCCCCCTCACTTTTCTTCCTCTTCTCTTCCTCTTCTCTTTCCCCTCCCTCTTCCTTCCTTCTTCTTCTTCCCGCGGGCTCTGTTTCCCCTGTTCTGGCAGCCCCTTCTTCTCCTCTTTTCTCCCTCCTCCGGCCACCGTTTTGGGAGCTTGAAGGCTCGTTGGATCCGTGGCGGCGTAAGGAAGATCTCTGGCGTGGTTTGGAGCTAGGTTGGTGACTGTTTAGCGGGGAATCAACCGAGGAGTGCGTTTCCGGTAGGTGTTCTACCTACGATAGTGGTTTAGGGGTGTTCTCTTAGTGTAGACGTTAAATCTTGATGTAATTCTTTTGTTGGATGCATGTTGCTTAGTATAATCTCTGGTTTAAGTTTCATTAACTTTGGTTAAGATTTCAGTAGGATTTATGCATGTTTTATCTCGGATTTTCCGGTTTATGTTGTTCTTGAAGAACAGCTGGTTTGCGGCACGTTTTTCGATTGGTACGTGTATTATCTTGGGTTGTGTTGAGAATAAGAGTTGTAGATCTATGAGTTATCTTTCCATTCCAGCTTATTTCGTATTTTTCTGATTGTTCTACGAATTGTGGTGAATTTTCTCGTGGCCTGCGAAAAGACTGATCTGAAGCTAGTATGAGGCTCAAGCTGTTTGGATCGATCCAAATGTTCCGGATCGATCCAATACCTTTTGGATCGATCCAAATGTTCCGGATCGATCCAAAGGCTGGTGGATGAGGTTTTGTGGACTATTTTTAGTGGTTTTGATTAGTGTTTTCCCGGTAATCGAACCGTTGGATGTTTCCCGATTTTGGATATGTTGATCCCAGCATGTAGATCTACATGAGTCTAAGTTGGATCTTGAATCCGACGTCGTTTGAACATCGGATCGACGGGGTCAACTAGCTGCTATGTAGAGAATGTTTTGGTGTTTTAATATAATATTATATGTTTGGATTATAATATTATATTTTATTGTTCTTCAGTTTTCGGGGTTGCTTCCCGTTGCAGGAGTTTGCGGTTGACGGTCGTGGTACCGTCGGAATGCCGGGATCCGCTGCGGATCGGCTGCCAGTGATTGGTAGTACTGCTGCGGCGATCCTGTTGGACTTGCATGCTGCCTTGACATACTGTTGCATGCCTTTTTCCTATTGCTTGTGTATGTTCATAGCATGCATTCTCTGTTGTGTATTAGTTGTATGGTTAGGGCGTGGGTGATTTGTGGATCGCCATCTCGAGGCTGAAAGCTCGGATTTAGCCCTAAGATCGGGGTTGGGTAGTTAGGACCCGGTTTGAATTATGGTGTCCAGTCGAATTTGATGATAGGCTTAGATGACTGGTACACATGTTGCTTGGTGATTATAGAGGTCGTGTCGGCCTTGAGTCAGATGCTGAGGTGTAGCCGGTGTCCCACTGTGCGGACCCTGGGGTAGAGGTGTCGTCTACTCAGTGGTGCTTTTGCCCGCCTGCAGTGTCGGGTTCCTGCAGTTGTGTGTCGCCAGTGCTGTTCCTCCTACTGAGTGCTGCCCCTAGGCCTCAGAAACACACGGTGGGGTTATGGGACCCATGTATACACCCAGGTCTTACTTGAGGGCGACACTCTTGCGTTCCTCTTCCTTCTGTGTGACGTAGTGTAGAACCCTACATAGCTTTATGCTCACTCCTACCCGGGCTGCGTTTGCAGGTGCAGGCGCCAGCTCTTTTTTAGTAGCCCCTACCGGGCAGGTGTTTGGTGGCGCGGCGGCGTCTGGCGGGGTTTGAGGACCGGTGATCCCTTTCTACACTTTTGTTATAGTTAGTCTCCTACGGGAGTACGATGTATAAACTGTTGTAACCCCTTTGAGGTTTTTGAATATTATATTATATCTTTTGAGGTTTGAATTTATTGTATTATTCAGGGGTGCTTATGAACTGTTTAATGAAATCAGTAAGTTGGGGGGACCCCTCGCCTTTATTTCCGCATTTAGTTAGGTTCCGGTTCGCGTCGCCCAGCCCGGTTGGGCTTCCGCAGGTCGGGGCGCGACATGATGGCTCATACCAATATTGGGGTCGTGAGTATTGTGTTTGAGAAAAATAAGACGGTTCAAAACTAGGTGCAAAGTATTGGTCCGGTATACTCATATCTTGTAGTTGAACATTGGGAGGATACTAACCTTGGAATTGCCACTCATATCTTGTTTTTTATTTTTTTTAAGATATGAATCAAAATTTAAACTAAAGCTGTTTAGAAGGAATATTAGACTGCGCAATGCAATTCAATCATCTCCTATACCATTCCTCGGCAACGGCGCCAAAATTGATAGGACTTGAAAAGTGTCGTTCTTTAACAAGTTTACTCCAAATTACAATTTTATAATCAAACTACTAACTAACTACTTTAGGGGTAGTGAGCAGTGAGTCCGAGTCGAATCCACAGAGAATGCGTAGGAAAGTAATTAAACTACTAAACTCAATCTAAGTATTCCTACCAATAAGTTGATAAAAGATTCAGAATTAGAATTAAACTAACTTTATACTAAGGATTGATAAATACGAGAAAAAGGTACCAGGGAATTCTTAATCAATAACCAGGATTCTACCATGTCTTCCTAAGATCAGGGCATGTAATCACGATGAATGGCTTTCTAATAGTTGATAAGTGAAAGGCTAGTTCTCCTTATCACTCAACAAGTTTTGGTTAGGATTCCTTGTTGGCAGAACAAATATCTAATTGTCAGTAACCGGATGATTAGTTACGTTCACTGCTAATGAACCCTCTTATCAGGATGAGTTCATCGCAAATAGTAGTATGGATATGGATTTAGGTGTAAGATCAAGATGGGCTTAGCATCTTGATAGGCAAAACAATAAAAGTAGGATGCATGAAGGATTAGGGATAGAACGTAGTGGGACTAGCACTACTATAGTGGGACTAGCACTATACAATCCCTAACTATGAAGAAGATTTCATCTGAGATACCATGGGACTAGCATGATCCTCTTATTTAGATGAATCCAATCCAAGCCCTAGCATACACAAGCTCCGGAATCAAGTGCAAACAAGAACAATCCATACATCCCGTAAGAAATCGACACCAAGGTATAAAAGAGATAGAAATCAATCCATAAAAGCCAATCAAAAATGTATACAAGCCCTAGATCTAGATTATCCCTAATAGAAACATTAGTTACATCATAAGAATCCCATGGTAAAAAGTTTAGTTACTAATCTTTAGGAAGGAGATCCGTCGATGAAGGTTGTCGCCACGCTCCACCCATGGATCTTCCCCCAAAGATCTAACCTAACTTATGTAAAAGAAGGAAGAAAAAGAACCAAGAAGGCTTAGCCAAAATGTCACACCCCGACCCAGAAAACCTATCCGGGCAGGGACGTGAGGGTCCTAAACTCATTTCTAAAATCGAACGGCGAGAGTCTCCCCTGTATTTTCTCAATTTGAACCCTGTGCAGTTTACAATTTCACCACAAACGTAAAACAATAAATAAAACGATTCTAAATTCAACATTAATACAATTCTACTATTATCATTTCACTTACTGACAAAGGTTCTTGTAGAACATCTATTTATATAATAATTCCACCAACCCTTATCACATAAATTAATACATATAATCAAATCCTCGAAGAGGGAAATTATACATTTAATCAAATTGCAGATGTACAATTATTAACAGAAGGGAAAACTCCAGGATTGTCATGTACTCCTCGAAACTCCAAGTCCACGATCACCTCAAGAATGGCGTGCCAACGCCCAAAAGATCACCTGAAAGGAAAGGACTGCATCGACCTGCATCGCTGATGCAGCCCAGGTAGGAGTGAGCAACAAAGCTTGCTCAGTAAGGTTCTACGCTATTCTACGTCACACTAAAGGGAGGAAAACAACAACTGTGTTATCTCTCTGCCTAAGTCTAAGGAATGCCAAGGGTCCCATAACCCTATCGATGTCCCAAGGGCTCCCGTCATGAACCTTTCTCTTAAACATGTTACCAAGATCACCCTAAGCACCAACAGGGGAACGGTACCATGCGGGATCACCCTTACCCAAGAACAAACGAGAGAAAACAAAGACTGCGGGCTCCTGTCCAGGTACCACCCTGCCCAGTCATACCATCTCTCGCGGGGACACACATGTCAGGGAACGCATTGACATCCATCCTTAGCACTTGGCCTTGGAGAAACAACACGACCTCTAAACCTCAACAATAATATTTCAGTCCGACTACCTAATAATCCTCGAATAATATCAAACATAATCATTGATGACAATCACGTCCTAATCCTCGACTACCCTAAACCCCGGTCCTAGGGCTAGACCCGGGCTACCCGAGAACCCCAGATCGGCGATCGAATCCATCGCCTACCACCTATCCTTAATGCTTCTAATACAAGCAAATGCATGCAATGCTCACGAGCACAGAAATACAAAAGGATAAGCATGCAACAGTATGACATCACAACATACAGGGCTAGGCATAGCCTACAGCTTGCCAAGGGGTAAACATAGTAAGGGGTCTAAAGCAGTTACAGATCTATCTACCACAACAACGGCAACACATGCCGTAAATGAAAATCTCAAATCAAATTTCGGCATTATGACGGCGTCTATAGCCGTCAACCGCAATTTCTACAACGGGGACACAACCCCGCCCATTTAATCTACGCAATTTCGGCCCACTCAGTTATCTAAACATCCCAAGGGCAATCATCAATCAACAACAAATATAATAAACAACACTAGGGCACAAATTCGGCCCACTCAGTTATCTAAACATCCCAAGGGCATGACTCCCTTGATTCAACCACAAAACTGTAAAGGGCATACTGTCAGCCCATTTAATCTACGCAATTAAATACACACATAAATCTAACAAGATTAACATTAATTGCGAGAAAAGATAATATTTGCATGATTGAAACCTAGAACTACACATGCTTAATACTCGGCATGAATCCTTCATAATTACCCTAGAACTCATATACATGATATCTAACAACCTTAGCAATCTACTATGAGAAGACCGAAGCAAATAGATCAAGACAAACTCCATTTTCGGCCAAAGACCCAAACTTTTATCAAAGATTCAGTTTCGTGGCAGATCATGGAACAATTCATAATAAATCGTAAGAAAATTCAAAAATTATGAAATATGCGTCAAGTGTAAGTAGATTCGATGATCTACAACTTTGATCTTGATAATCAAACGAGATCATGCACGTACGAGCCCAGATCTGAGCTAGAACAGCTCAGCTCGTAGAAAAACAGAGCTTCAGTAAAATCCGGGGAAAAACATCCAAAAATCCAGATAAAACCCATATCAAATTGCATGAAGCTTCAATCAATTACAAACCATGCATCAAGGGTCTAATTAGAACATAGAAGTCCACTAACAAGGTAATTCTCGGACTCCTACAGTAAACCACCATTAGAGGCGACGAAAACATTACAATTCAACATCCAAACAACTTCATATTTAAAATTAAACATAGGCAGAAATAGGTTAACATTCTAGGAACATGCTGACCAAGAATTAGGTCTAATTGAAGTCTAATTTCCTTAGATTTTACTAATCAATTTCTTAATCTTTGTTTCGCAGCAGTTTAGAAACAATTCACCAAAAATCATATAAAAATCCAAAAATCACGAAACCAGCGGCAATCGAAAGAGAACTCGATGATCTACAACTTTCATCTTGAACGTTTCACGAGATCATGCTCACAGAGCTCACAAACCAAGCTTGAACGTGACTGTTCATCGAAGAACAGGGAACCGGCAAAAATCCGGGAAAAACATGCTTAAATCCAGCATAAATCGAAATCAAATCCTCCCAAACTTAAATCAGTTGCTAATCAAGCCTACAAGCATCACTTAACACAAACAAACCCACAGATCCAACAAACAAACCCTAGATCTAGCCTAATCCAAGGATTAAGGTAGAAACCCTACCTTAAACGCCAATCCAGTCTTCATTCCTTGACAATCCGTCGTCCCACGTCGCCGCCGCCGCCTCCAGCTCGTCGGAGAACCGCCGGAGTCGCGGGGAATCCAACGGGCACTCCCTTACCCACAGCCATCGCCAAAGAAGAAGGAAGTCAGGGCAAGAAGAGTCGTCGCGAGAAGGGAAGGAAGGAGTGCACCCTCGGCGCCGCCGCCACCTCCAGATCGCCGGGAATCTGTCGTTCACGCACGACGGGAAGCACGACGGGAAGAGAACGGAAGAAGAGGAAAGGCGAGGCCGCATGGTTTCGGGGAAAGGAGAGGACGAGGAGAGCTCGGGAGGGACATGGCCGGCGGTGATTGCGAAGGAGCTCCGGAGGAGGGAAGAGGGCCGGCGCGGTCGCGAGCGGAGGGGAAGAAAGGAGAAAACCAAATAAGAGAGAGGTCGGGCATGGGGAGAAGGGAAAAGAGAGAGAGAGAGAGAAAATGGGTTTAGCCATTTAATGGCTAAACCGACCTAGCCTAGTTAGTTTAATCGGACAGAGTCCGACTAAACCCCAAATTACGATATATCTTCGTAATCTCGTCCGGATCTGTCGATTCCGAATAGTCCTACTGGATCTATTCAATCATGTACATCAATCAAGGTTGTGTGTGTACTACGCGGGTGTGAAACCGACCACCAAGATGCAATTTACCAAATTGCCCTTGGGGTCCGAAAACAGCGATGCAATCAACCGATCGCAAAGAAAAGCCAACCGGGCCAACCCAACCAAGCCAGATCCTCGACCTAACGCGGTCGGACCGGGTCGAAGGAACGGGTCCTCACACAAAAGGCCAAGGAAGAGCACCCAAAAAACCCTAAAAGATGCCTATTTATAGCCTTAAGTATCTCCATCCTCGGATTAGATCTAAACCATTGATTTTCTTCACTGGGAAGGTAAGATCGATCCCTTCAGGGGTGTAGGATCGATCCTTTACATCAAAATCTTCAATTTCTGGCTACGCTCGAGTCGGATTGATCCTACCAGTGGTGTGATGAGGGCATGAAAGTGCACTCTAAATAGCCTTATAACCATCTCAATTGCTAGATTATTATATTTAATCAACATCTTTATTCCTATTTTCATATCTATATGTTGCTTCACATAGTTGTTTGGAAAATGCAGGAAAAAGGAGAAAAGAAGCTGAAAAGAGTGCATGGATCAACTTTAAAGATTAATCTGTACCTGCTCATGAAGAATCAGATTATGTGCCATATATGGTTGGAAAGCTCTTGAAGTCTAGATTCTGGAAAATTTTACGGTTCGTGATTCCGAGTTTCCTAGAGGAAGTTATGGCAATTTTAGTACCGATGGAGCAGTTTGAATGGCAGCACAGTAAATAAGCTGGAAGTCCGAGCGATCCTCCGATCGATCGGACTACGCAAAAACGTGACAGAACCTATTTTTTTTGGCTGAACGAAGTCCGATCGATCTCTCCATCACTCCAAAGAAGTCCGATCGATCCGACACCAATGGTCCGATCGATCGGACTCGGGAAAAGCCAAAAACAGCTGATTTTTACTCAACCGATCGATCCAACACTCATAGTCTGATCGATCGGACTTGGGAATTAAAGGTTGACAGAACGTATGCTTTTTAGAGGAGCAGAGTTCGATCGATCCGTCCATCGATCGGACTCATTAATAGCTAGAGAAGATGGATTTTTACGCATCCGATCGATCCAGCGCTTATAGTTCGATCGATCGGGCTCGGGCGAAGCCAGGAATTGATGTTTTTAATGAGACGGATCGATCCAACACCTAAAGTCCGATCGATCTTACGTTTCCAGTGAATTAAATCAACGGTTTTGATTTAACCCGAGTTTAGGCCTATAAATAGGATACTTAGGGTTATCAAAAGGGACTTTTGGAGGACTTTTTGGCAGCGTTTGGAGGCGAGGAGAAGGGTTCCAGGCTTGGTTTTCTTTTCTTATTTCTTCTTTATTTCTCCATTGGTTTTGTTGCCCTCATGGTGAACATGAGTGGCTAGTTTCTTTTCTAAAGTACCGATGTAGCCCTAACTGAATCATTCTATGTTATTGGATCATGATTATTTTATCAGTTTATTTTCCTTGATTTATTCATTATTATAACTGAGATCTTAAATACCTTTATCTGGCCAATAAAAGTATTATAGATTGTTTTATGTGAGATTGGGCGAGGGTTCATTCCCTAATCTTGCAGGATCTATGAATGAATGAGTTTATGTCGAGGCCGGGTCCAATCTAAGAGTATTCTTGGTTCATAATTGTTCTTCAGAGCTTAATGGATTCTTGGTTAACACTTAGTTATGGGATCATTAGCTAGGGTTAATTGAGGGTACTTGGTGAAGACTGCGGCCGAACGGATCATCATACCGGAAGAACGAGCCCTTGAAATTAAACTGAGATCTTGATTAATTCAATGCATAGAATGAGGATGTTATGGTGAAATCGGAACCTTAGTATTCATCCATTATATTTCTATCGTTTTCTTATTTCGTTATTAGATCTTCTATTCTCAATACCTCATATCTTCTATTTTCCCTTCCTTATTTTCTTTCTTTTCTGTTCTTTAGCGTTTTACTCTAATAATCTCTGCAAATCTCTGTGGGTACGATACTCGTCTTGCTACTATACTGATTGCAGCGATTCGTATACTTGCGAGATATAAAATTTATTCATCATGGTGTCGGATCGATCCTACTCAATAGGATCGATAGTAGGATCGATCCTACTATGAACAGCTGAAAAGAATGTGTTTTGTCAGGTTCCTGCATAAACGGATTGATCTTCTATGGGTGTAGGATCGATCTGACTTTCCAGAGTATCTGCTGTTTTGCCATCCAGACTGCGTCATCGGTACTAAAATTGCCGTAACTTCCTCTAGGAAACTCGGAATCACGAACCGTAAAATTCCCTGAAACTAGACTTCAAGAGCTTTCCAACTATATATGGCACATCATCTGGTTCTTCTTAAGAAGGTACAGTTTAATCTTCAAAGATGGCCTACCTTTGCTCCTTTGACTTCGCAGGTTCTTTATTTGTTCGTTTTAGCACCAAACATGATCTAATCTTCATTGAAGGCTCTTATACCTGAAATACATCATAGACTATCAAAATAGCATTGCTCAGAGACTAACAAGACCTCATTAAAAGGGTGATTTGTGCACTTTTGAAGTCTTATCAGTGACGAGGAGAGAGGGCGCTGACGTTGCGGAGAGAGAAATTTTGGTGGAGGTGATGCTGGCTGCGGAGAAGATGACCGACGGGGAAGAAGGTAGATCAATGGTGGATTTTTGGGTGGAAACTATATTACCTCTACTCCTATGATATTCTACTCCTATGATATTCTATCAACTATTCTTAATAATTCTCTTCATCATTCATCCTCCTAATACAAACTAATGAGGTCCCTTTTATAGAGGCCTTGACAGAGTTCTAATCCAACTAAAAAACCCCCTTACTTAATTAGTAAAGAATAAGGCTTTCAGACTCAACTCAACTTACTAACTAAAATATCAACTAGGACTCAATTAAATATAAAATACTAATGATAAATCCTAATCAAATACTCTAGTTTGAACTAGGGAAGTCCAAGTCAAACTAGGAAAGAGGTTGAACCATTTTGGTTTCTCTTCTGGGTTCGGGTCCAGTTGGTCGAGTCGGATCGATTCGTATCACCTCTGGAACCCCTTCATCCCACAAGTATCTCCTGGCCTTTTGAAGCATGGGGATTAGATATAGTAGGCCCTATCCAGCCTCTTTCATCAAGAGGACACTGCTTCATCTTGGCGGCAACAGATTACTTCTCCAAATGGGCAGAAGCTATCCCTTTGAGAAATGTGAAGAGTGAAGCCATTGTACATTTCATCAGGACACAAATCATATACCGATTTGGAGTTCTTGCTCGGCTTATTTCGGATAATGGCACGCCATTAAAAAATAGAAATGTACAAAATCTTTGTGCCAAGTTCAAAATCAAGCATCACTTTTCTTCAGCATATAACGCCGCCGCTAATGGACAGGCAGAGGCGTTTAATAAAGTTCTTTGCAAACTTCTGAAGAAAGTAGTTCACAAAAATAAGAGGGAGTGGCATGAGAAGCTCGTGGAAAACTTGTGGGCGTATCGCACCACAGTAAGAACTCCGACGGGGGCAACCCCATACTCCCTAATCTTCGGAGGTGAAGCAGTTCTTCCCTTCGAAGTATAAATTCCTTCTCTCAGGGTAGCTTTGCAAGACAGCCTTACAGAAGACCAAGTGGCTAAGTTGAGGCTTCAAGAGCTCGACAGCTTGGAAGAAAGACGTCTAGAGGCCCAGCAGAGGTTGGAAATCTATCAAGTAAGAATATCCAGGGCCTTTGACAAGAAAGTGAAGCGTCGCTCGTTCAAAGTCAGAGACCTCGTCCTTGTTGTAATCCGTCCTATGATTGTTACAATGAGGGCTCAAGAAAAATTTGAGCCCAAGTGGGAAGGACCCTTTGTAGTGCAAGAGGTCTACACGAGTGGTGCTTACAAGATTGCTTCGCCAGATGGTGAATATACCCCACCACCTGTGAACGGCAAATTCTTGAAACGCTATTATTCTTAAATGTATCATGCTCCAAGCTTCACGAGCCTAAACTGCAAGCAATCATACTCCAAGCCATACGAGTATAAACTGTCAGCAAAACACAAATTTGAACATATCATGCTCCAAGCTTCATGAGCCTAAACTGCAAGTAACAACACTCCAAGCTTTACGAGTATAAACTAAAAGCAAAATACCAGAAAGCTCCATGAGCCCAAGTTCCAAACATACTACCCCAAGCTCCATGAGCAAAACAAACTGCTCCAAGCTTCAAGAGCCTAAACTGATAGCACAAATAAAATATTCTGCACATGTATGCTCCAAGCTTCACGAGCCTAAACTGCAAGCAATCATACTCCAAGCCATATGAGTATAAACTGTCGGCAAAACACAAATTTGAGCATATCATGCTCCAAGCTTCACGAGCCTAAACTGCAATCAATCATACTCAAAGCCATACGAGTATAAACTGTCGGCAAAACACAAATTTGAACATATCATGCTCCAAGCTTCACGAGCCTAAACTGCAAGCATTTATACTCCAAGCCATACAAGTATAAACTGTCGACAAAACACAAATTTGAATATATCATGCTCCAAGCTTCAAGAGCCTAAACTGATAGGACAAGTAAAATATTTTGCACATGTAGGCTCCAAGCTTCACGAGCCTAAACTACAAGCAATCATACTCCAAGCCATACGAGTAGAAACTGTCAAAAAAACACAAATTTGCACATATATGCTCTGAGCTTCAAGAGCCTAAACTGATGGCACAAGTAAAATATTTTGCACAGGTACACTCCAAGCTTTATAAGCTCAAACTACAAGCAAAGCCAAGTTGGATTCATATATGCCATGTCAAATTGAATCAAGTGCTCAACAATATGCCAAAATCAAAAAAAAAAAGGAAGATATTCTGATGAGAAAAAAAAGAGAGATCCTAATGACCCAATCTCTCTAAAGTTCCAAAAATATCAGCTAGCTCGGTACGAAAGTTGTCAACCCTGCTAGTCTCCTGAAGGGCAAGCAAAGAATCAGCGACATCATCATGGCTTCGCTGCAACTCCACAAGTCTGGACGAATATGCTAACTCGTCGGCCTCCAAAGATGTAACCTTCTCTCTAAGGGTCTCTAACATCTGCTCATTCTCTTGCAAACTCGCCCTAAGTGCAACAGCCTCAACCTCTTTCCCCTTCAACTTTTGGAGAAGACTCTGGTGGTTCTTGGACACCTCAGCTTTCTGGGATTCAGTTACCTCCAGCTGATCAGAAACAACACAAATAGTTCTCTCATATAGACGAGACATCTCAACCTCCTTAAGAGACTCTGAATGGTAAATGGTACGACTTGATATGATGCTCACTTCTACCCAGTCTCGCTAGATAAGGATCCAAGTACGCGAGCTCGGTAATGCGAGAATGAAGCGAGGAATCAGAGTAAGTCAGTCCAGGAATGCCAGATATAATCGGAGCTCCGACATCATCCAAGGGAATCCTATTGAAAAAAAAGGGTAAAAAAAAGCAGCTATTAAAAATATATTAGAAAAAATTATATAAAAAGGGCGGCTTGAGAGAAACCCTAGGGCCCTCTCCCAAGCCGCCGCCAACTCCCTCCTTTCTACTCTCTCTTCTCATCTCCTATCTCCCACTCCCCTCTTTTTCTCCCGTCTCCTTCTCTCCCGGCACGCCGAACACCAAGCTCTGACGCCTCACCTCGCCGGAGCCGCCGTCGGGCCAGGCCCGACGACGAGCTCCCCCATCTCCGATGCCAGCTCCCTATTCCCTCCCATACCTTCTCATCCTCTCACTATCCCTCTCGTCTCCTCTGTCTCGGCATGCCGGACACGAAGCTCGACGCCTCACTACGTCGGAGTCGCCGTCGTACCAAGCCCGATGACGAGCTCTCCCATCTCCGCCGCCCTGATGCCACCCTTCACCGGATCTGCCGACCGGATGCCACATACCGTGCCAAGCTCGACATTGGGTTCCTCCACCCGATGTCTAGCTCCGCCGCCCCGACATCTAGCTCCGTCGCCCCGACGTCGAGCTCCTCTGTGACCTCCATCGAGATTGTCACCAAGCTCTTGGTCCTGACATCAAGCGACACCGAGCGCTAACGCTCGTCTTCGTCGGCCTTAGGCCCCCTTCACCAGATCTGCTCTCCCCCCATCTCCGCCGACCAAGCTCGTACCCCGACATGGGACTTTTTCGCCTCGACATCGAGCTCCTCCGGGACCAGCGCCTGTCTTCACCGGTCTAATGCCGCCATCCGACGACTTCATCCTCTCCGTCTAGGTTCACACCGAGATCCAACTCGAGCGGCGCCCCTGCTTCTCCACTCCATCAAAGGTGCATCCACACCGTGCCCCAAGAACTCTGGTGTCCTTCATGCCTCATCGACAAGCCACGCTGCGGGTTCCACCTCGCCGGATGCTTCCTTCTCCTCACCAGCAGAGCTCCCCACTGCATCAGGCTCATCTCCTCCCCATCTCGCTGCCAGCAAAAGAAACATCCGACGATCTAGCGACCCAGACGCGCTGGAGCCACACTGCGGGTTCCACCTCGGCCGGATGCTTCCTTCTCCTCACCAGCAGAGTTCTAGTCCATGCTGCTTTGCAAAAGCCTGAAGCAACAAGTTGCTTCTCGCCGGAAAAATCTCAGAGCAACAAGTTGCTCCTCGGCGAAAAAACTGGGAGCAATAAGTTACTCCTCATCGGCAAGGTCCAAAGCAACAAGTTGCTTCTTGCCGACAAAATCTTAGAGCAACATGTTGCTCCTCGTCAAAAAAAAATGGGACCAATAAGTTGCTCCTCGTCGGCAAGGCTCAAAGCAACAAGTTGTTTCTCGGCGGTAAAATCTCGGAGTAACAACTTACTCCTGCAAGGCCCGAAGCAACAAGTTGCCTCTCGCCATCAGCCATCCACAGCACAAAAAGAAAAAAAAAGATGTATCTTCGATGACAGACGCTGTCTTTACCCGCGACTACGACTACTGCGAAATCATAGTGCCACCGCAGTAATCCAGTGACGTGTCTAGAAGAAAAGAGATGAAATTTTGATCAGATGAAAAGATTGGATCACGAAAAAACCTGGGCTCGGAGATGTCATTCTCCCCACGTGCAGATGAAATTTTCTCCTCGGTCAAAATTCCAAACTCTGTGGCTAACAGTATAAAAAAAAAATATTATACTATATACATCCTATATATATAGGCATAGGATGGAAATATGATTTTCAATAGATATAGGCATAGGATGGAAATTTGATTTTGAGTAGGATTTTCTGGAATTTTATGGGATAAGGATTGGCTTAAATTCAATCCTAACAAGAGTTATCTTAAAATAAATAATAAAAAAACCGGCATAATTTGTCGATGTTGATGGGGTCCATTTGAAAGGGCTCATGTGATATACTTGACTCCAATTTGTACTCAGCCAGAAAGGCAACCAGGAATTGGAATAGGATAAATACAAAACAATCCTATTCTAATTAGGGTCACATATCTTCATATTTGAAAATGTTGACTCCTAATGCAATACTAATCCATATGCCACCATAACATGCATATCATGGCTTGCTTATTCTTATGACAAATTATGATGAGCAAAAAAAAAAAATCTTTCGGGCTTAAATCTGAAAGAATTGTTATCCTAAAACTATTCCAAACAAAGAGGATTTTTCCCACGGTACGATATGTTGCATTCGGAAGAGCCTCTTGGTTAACCCTCGAATAATCAAAAGTTTTCGAGCCCTGCGTGTTCAAATCATAAAAGTTTCTCACGCAGGCCTCGAGGGGGCATCTGTAGACACCAATTTTGACTAAGGTGAAATTTGAGGGTATTTACGAAATTACCCCTACTCGCCTCAGACATTCCTCAAAGACACGTTATCAGACATACAAGTTCAAACACACAAAGAGCACACATACACTGCTATATATGTGACCCTTCATGGTTTTGAAAGTATCCTACACAAACCAGGAGCATGAAGGGTGATTCGGTAATTTTACCCGTCCAAGGCTATTTTAGGAATTCAGGAAAAAATACATGCATGAACTCTATAAATATCATATCATAACTTTATATAGCTTTTACGGCATCCTACAAAAGCTAAGTTGATATAGGGGTATTTTGGTAATTTTACCACATCAAGGGTATTTTGGGGATTTAAGCAAAATATATGCTCAGACTCTCTCTTATAACTCATCATGCCTTTTACATGATCCGGATAACATCCTACTTAAGTTAGAAGGACTCAGGGGCATTTTGGTAATTTTACCCATCGGGGGTATTTTGGGAATTTTGATCAAAATATGTGTTCAGGATCCCTACAATATCTGAGAAATATTCTTGTATATTTTTTAAAACATTTTATACAAACTGGAAGCATAAAGGTTATTTCGGTAAAATTTGCCTTCTAGGGGTATTTTGGTCATTCTAGCCAAATATAAGTTTGACCCACCTAGAACATTCTAAATTAGTCCTTAATGGTTTTGAAGGCATCCTACATAAACCAAGGATATCTAAAAAGGGCATTTTTGGTCATTTAGCCCCCAGGGGTATTTTGGTCATTTGCTCCAAATACACATTTGTCACAAACATACATGACAAATATTGTTTCCACCCTTTAAAGTATCATTTATTTTAAAGGCATTCTTGTTCAAAACATATATGGATTCCATACCAACCAAAGTACCAAAAGAGTATTTTGGTAATTTTATCCTCATATCAACCTTCTTAAAGCTTTGATGGCATCCTATACAAGCTACGAGGATCGAGGGTATTTTGGACATTCTAAACCTCCACGGGTACAATGGTCCAAAATATGTGAAAGCATTCATACCCGCTCTAGGGGCATTTTTGTCAAAAGACATGAATGATCTATAACAGGGGTATTTTGGGAATTTCCATTTGCCTTTGTCTAAGGGCGTTAAGGTAAATTACAACATGTTCAAATATTTGAAATTTGAATAGATATCTGAAATTTGAAGTTCAAGTTCAAAATCAAGTTCAAATTTGAATTCAAATAGATCCCAACTCCCTAACACCCAAATCCCAATATCTTAACCACCCAAATCCCAACCTCTTAACCATCAAATCTCTAACCACATTTCAAAAATCAGCCTCAACTACTCCTAATCCTCACCTATAAATAGAGGGGGAGGGGTGAAAGCAAAGGGGCTTGAAAGAGGGTTGAACAAATAGAAGGCTTGGAGAAGAAGGAAACTTATTTCTATGAAGATGCCAAGAGATAGGAGAAGGAAACTTATTTCCTTGAAGACGCCGACAGATAGGAGAAGGAAACTTATTTCCTTGAAGATCGTGCCATCAAACCAAAAGACCAAAGCAAGAGATTCAAGGGTTCTTCATCGGCAATGAAGGTGCGGGTCGAAGGCCTAAGCCTTCACCCAAGATCCTTCTTATTTCCTTTCTTCTTCCTCTTCTTATTTCTCATTTTGAATGTAACGGGATTTTAAGGCCTGAATCCTTAATCAGGGGTTTTCCCTTTTGGGTTGTAATTGATGGGTTGCCAATCTCATCATCGGTATGCAACTAAGGAAAAGAGGATCTGCAGTTTGTGATGATATTGGGAACTCAGTAGTGTTGTTCCCACAAATCCCACCATGTAATTCAAACTTTTGATCACAATAAAATTAACAAATCTCGTTCCCCCGATATCTCGATCTTATTGTCGAACAACATAAAACTTAGAAAATTGATCATTTAAAATTGACAAAAGTGCATTTTAATCTTTTTAACTCTATTTTCATCTTTCAAAATTCATTTTCATCTTTCTGAATTCATTTTCTTCTTTTTAAATTCATTTTCATCTTCTGAATTCATTTTCATCTTTCTGAATTCATTTTCATCTTTTTAACTTCATTTTCATCTAAAATCATTTTCATCTAAAATCATTTTCATCTTTGAAAAATCATTTTCATCTTTGAAAAATCATTTTCATCTTTTTAACTGCATTTTCATTTAAAATCATTTTCATTTTTCACAAATCATTTCCATCTTTCTGAAATCATTTTCATCTTTCTAAATTCATTTTCACCTTTCTGAATTCATTTTCATCTTTATGTACTCATTTTCATCCTTCTGAATTCATTTTCATCTTTCACAAATCATTTTCATCTTTCACAAATCATTTTCATCTTTCTGAATTCATTTTCATCTTTATGAATTCATTTTCATCTTTCAAAAATCATTTTCATCTTTCTGTATTCATTTTCATCTTTCAAAAATCATTTTCATCTTCCTGTATTCATTTTCATCTTTCAAAAATCATATTTTATTTTCATATTTTTTCTCACTTTTTTCCTAATTTTCCACAGTTTTTTTTTCCTATTTTTCGGATTTTTTTTTCTAATATTCCCGATTTCCCCTTGATTTCTCTCTCTTCCTAGGTCGGCCCGGCTCGGCTTACCCGCAAGCTGGGACTTCATCATCCCTGCTTTTTTGCGGCTTTGATCGGCTCGACCCCGAGCCGCTCCGGCCATCCCGCCGTCCGCAGCTCTCCCGCCACCAAAAACCCTAAAATCACCCGAAAACTACTCATATCATCTCCCCCACTCTATTCTCGAACTCAGCCACCTCTATTGCCCTCCTCTCCGACGCCGGCATCAACCCATCGCCGACCACCGTTTGTCACCGCCACTGCAACCACATCATCACCTCTAAACCACCTCTAAGGTCACCCAAATCTTCTCCTCTACACACCTCCTTGGACGCCGATCAACTCCACCCAAAAACCACCGTGCGGCCTCCTTCGGATCCAGCTATCTCGGAGCCCTATTCAACGATTGGACCCAGTGGATCAACTCCTGAGACCTCCACGAACGCAAATGCACCGGTCTCCCGCTCCGAAGAGTTTTCCTCGCCGACGAATGATGAGTCACTAAATGTTCATGATTAAACCCCTTAACTTAGCTTTGTTAGGCCTAGAGTAGTTGTATTTGATAGCTTGTTAGTTGATTTCAGGTTTGATCATGCTTTGAGGAGAAATGCAAGAAATTCGATTAATATGCTGAAATACACTGCTCTGTCGACTGTTAGCACAATATTCACCAGATATTATCCTTAAGTCCAAATATTCTGACATTTGGGTGACATCTAGAAGACATCAAGACGTACAACTTTCATGTTGGACACTTTTAGAGATTCCTGATGAGTTGATAGCAGTTTTGAAGAAGATGGAGATATTTAGCTGCTGGAAGACTGGTCCGTCGACGCTCGGGAGAATATTCGCCAAATATTCTAGATAAGTCCAAATATTGGACACTCTTCGGGAGAGGACAGAAGACTTCCAAATCTACATCGTTTGTGTTGGACTCATTCTCAAATTCCGAACCGGTTGAGCCCAGTCGCGATTAGAAGAAGCTGTCAGGGTTGGACCAGGAATTCCGAGTTGCACTTGAGGTCTAACTTAACCTTGAAACCCTAATCCGGGAATTAAGATATAAAAAGGGCTTTGTGGCTGGAAAACCGGAGGCCTCCATAGAGAAAAGCAGAGGAATTCAGATTGGAGAAGAAGACGGAGATGTGGTGTAGATCTCAAGCTTTCTTCATCGAATACATGGCCTTCATCCCAAAGATGAGTGGCTAATCTTCTAGATCTAGGGATCTCATGAAACTCTAGTATAACTTTCTGTATTTTCTAGTTGATTCTTGTATTCCTTTCTCATAGACATGATCTTATGGATTTGAATTTATTGATAATAGAGTTGATGGAAGTATTTCCCTTGACGTATTTTGTGTCCTACTTGATTGCTGTGCTTGATGGTAGAGTTCCATAAGATGGTTTTCATGTGGTTTTTGATATGCTTTTGAGATAATCTATGCTAAGTAAAGATAGATTGTACTCAGGTTAAGTCCGAAGACAATCTATGCTACACGAAGATAGGTTATGCCTTAGGTAGTCATCAACTTTCTTTTAGGGTTTCATGTGAGCTTAAGAAGCCATGATTCCATAATGTCTAGAGAAGAAGCAAGATGATAATTAGAGAATACAGGAAGTGAAGCTAGAGTGGATTGAGGGTTCCCTAGGTTGTTTCTCTCATTGATCTATTTCAACCTCTTTAATTGCTTTCGTAATTAGTTTTAATTAATTAGTTTCTAAAATCCAAATCAACCTTTCATTGCTTTAGGATTAGAGTTTTGAGTTTCAATTTCACCTTCGTTATTCAAGTCAAAGTTTTCCCTGAGGATCGACCCCGTATTTCATCATTATACTATCGTTTGAATTTAATATTGAAATAAGGGTTTATAAATTTCTAAATTGCGTTTTGCGTACGATTTAACGACACCGTTCGTGAGCGATCAACGAACAAGGTCCGGCGAACCTCAGCCGTCGAATCTAATCAATCAATCTTTTGATAGATCATGAAAGGGTATTTTTGTCATCTAACATTAATAACTAATTAGGATGATCAACAAATGGGGTTTTCACCTTAAAAACTAAGCTAATGGGGTTTTTTATGATAATTTTTGTTAAACTAGTGTTATTGACAATTATCTATTAAATATATTGAAGTGTTGGAAATGTGTTTGGGATGTATTGATTTGCTATTATTTTATCTTACTATGGCTAGAAGAATAAAATCATGGATATGATTTATATTTCATGCATTAGAGTTTTATGAATATTGTGATTGATATCTAATTGCATGATCAATGGTTGAATAGATGTTTGTGGATATCATCACTGCAAACATTCACGAGACTATAACTCGTCCACTAGGGTGACTCAGGGGTTTAATGGCTTGTTGCACATGTCGAGTGCAATCGTAAGACATATGAAAGTGACTAGTTAGATTTATTGTTTTCTTTTTATCTTTTCTTTACTCGAGCACTAGCAAAGTGTAAGTTGGGGGTGTGATGAGTCATGAATTATGTATAATTAAACCCCTTAAATTATCTTTGTTAGCCTAAGAGTAGTGGTATTTGATATCTTATTGTTTGATTTCATCTTTAAGTAGGATTTGAGAAGAAATACAAGAAATTCGGCCAAAAATTATTAAATTTAGCAAAAAGACTGTTTCATCGACTATTTGGGAGTAAATCACCAGAACTTATAGAAAACTCTAAAAATCTTGAAATTCTATAAGAATGAAGAAGACTTCAAAATCTATAACTTTCATGTTAAAGACTTTGTGAGATTCTCTATATATTAGCGCCAGTTTTGAAGTAAAGTCAGATTTATGAAAGTTGAAATTAAAAGCTGAAGAAAATAATGCTGATGACATGGCATAAACCAACCATAGCGATGGATCGGAAATAGGTCCAATCGATCTCTACGCTAACGTCATCAGTACGGAGAGTAGGAAAATTAGAGTTTAAGTCCAGTTATGACTACTTAACTCTATTATGAGGTTGCAGCTATAAATACGACTGTTCAAGGCTGAGTTTATCATCTTTTTGACTATCTTTGTAGAAGGAAAGAGGAGAGGTGAGGGTGCGGACGACGACAACTGTCATCCCCGATCCGATGACCTTCATTCACAAGATGAGTAGCTAACTTCTTGTACTTAGATCTCTCATGAAACCCTAGTTTTGTTTTGGTCTTCATTTAGTTTGATTCTTGTAAACTTCTTTTCAACATGATCTTCTAAATATGGTTTTATTGATTAGAAATTTTAAGAAACAGAGCTCCCTTAAAGTACTTTCAGTCGTGCAAGCTTTATGTAATTGTTTGAAAAGATTTATAAGATGGTTTTAATGAAGTTTTTTGTTTGCCTTTGAGATAGGCTATGTTAAGCGAAGATAGCTTGTATGAAGGTCGTTAGGAGTAGTATAAGTTAACGTAATCATTGGGCCGAAGACAATGTATGCCAAGCGAATATAGGTTATGCCGTTGGAAACATTAACTTTCTTTTAGGGATTCATGTGAACTTGTAGCCATATAATTCATAATGTTGAGAGAATGGAACAAGATGATAATGAAATAAGATTAATAACGAAACTAGGACGTATTGAGTAATTCCTAAGTAACTACTTCATTAATTCGAATCGATCAACGTTTTATTTCTTTTCTTAGTCAGTTTAGATAATTAAATTCCATCTTTTATTCTTTTTGCTTAGATTTTGAGGATTGATTTCAATTTTCAACTATTTTCTTTATGGTTCGACTCCGGACTTCACCACTAGTCTACTCTATAGGATAATGATTGGATAAGGATTATATTTTGATTGAAGTTTTCTGCGCTTTAATGACACGTGGTGACAAGTATGAATGGTGTGGTAGGCTCCCGTATGAGAAGCCGAAAAATAGCTCCTCCACGAGCCGTCAGAGTATCTGTTATTCGTTGTGGAATTCGTGCTTGAGCTTGGGTTGGTTCCTGGGTGGCAAAGCACTCTTAGTTTGCTGAAAGATTGGTGGATCCTAGATCTTCTTTTGGATCTCAAGCGGCCCACCTTCCTTAATGTTGACCGGCTGCCTACTCAATTGAAGGTGGGGGCCTTGCTTTGGCGGGATGGCTGCTGGCGCTGGCGGAAGCTCCGTCAGTTCTTCTCACCATGCATAGTGGATCAAATCCATCCTCTCAATTGATATGGGTGCTGATACGGGGAGGATCGAGCAGCTTGGGTGGATGATGCGAGGCTGGGTCTCGTCGTCTTCGACCTATTATATGCTGCTCGGCCTGGGGAGTGACCCTGATGGGTGTTTTGCACTCCAATGGGAATGTATTTGGAAGGGACCATTTGGCCCTTACATTAGAGTGTTCCTGTGGAGGCTGGCTCATCGGAAGATACCGACCAAGAGCACGCTGGCCCGCGTAGGTGCTGTGGATGATTCTATGTGCTCGTGCTGCCAATCTCAGGATGAACCCCTTCCTGATATGATTTTTGATTGTGTGGTCTCTAAGGAGTTTTGGCATCTTGCCTTTGGTCGTGATGCTGAGATCTACCAGACGGAGGGATAGCGGGATTGGAGGAGACTACTGGAGGTGTCTCACAAGTCAAAGGTATGAAGATCAAGGAAGATTAAGTTGGGTTATGGCCTGTGGATCTTGTGGAAGGATAGTAACCGTGTCATCTTTGATTGGGAGGGTGCTTCGCCAAGGCAGATGGCTACGCAGGTGTTCGGGCTTTCAAAGGAATGGGCAATGCGCTGTGGGCGGCCTCGGGGTGACGCTAGAACCTCGCGATCGGCTTCTATGGAGATTGTGACCGTCCACACGGATGCTTCTTTTGCGGGGTGTTGGCGGGGGGCACTCTGGGTTGGGCGTCATCTGCTGGAGTGCTGATGGAAGGAGGGCATTGCCATTTTGTGAGGACGGGAGGGCTGTTGATGTGGTTGATGCAGAGCTCATGGCTATGGAGAGGGCGCTCGAAATCGTTAGGACCAGGGGCCTCGTGCGGCTGTTTCTTGAGTCTAATGCTAAGGATCTGGTGGAGTACGTATTTGCAGGGCCGTCGACGATGGCCTCTCCGGTTACAGGGTCGGTTACGGAAGTTGTGTTGGGAAGCTGCTCAGCTTCAGGAGTTTCATATTCGCTTTGTTTCACGGGAACTAAATGGAGAGGCCGATCGACTGACTCGAGCAGCAAGGGGGAAGTGCGATGCACAATTTGTTGTAGGTGCTCGCGAAAGAGCCTGAGGGTTGGGGACGCGTTCCTCAGTTTTGTTATCTCTGTTTTGTAGGTTTGCATCAGTCTTTTGGCTCATAGAAAAGAAAAAAAAAAACACGCTGACCCCAACAAACTAGACCAAAGTAAAACCAGTATATAAAGTTTCTAGGCCAAAAAGCAGTTTAATATCCTGTAGTTTCTGAGTTTTGTAAAAAATACTCCAAGTTACATAGTAGTCTAATATAACCCCATCATCAAACGTCGTTACTACATTTTAACAGCAAACCAGTCATTATTTTCAACTTTGACTATTTTTATCAATTTTGACTGGTTTTGGCTGACGTGAGAGATTTTGACAGGTTTTGCTGATGTGGGAAGTGAGAGAGAGAGAGAGAGATACGGGAGGGAGAGAGAGAGCACCCGCCGACGCCGTGGAGGTTGTTGGCGGCGCCGTCGCATCCGTCGACGACGAGCTGCCCGGTGTAAGTGCCGCTGTCGCTGGTGTCGTAGATCCCCTCGCAGAGGTCGGCAATCTCCATGGGAAAGCATGGATCCGTCTCGGCGATCCAAGCATTCACCATGGGGTTGGTGACCAGCTCGGCGAGCTCATGCCCCATGACGCTCACCATCGCGTCCACTCCTAGGTAGCCGTTGGGAGGAAGCTGGAACCCCAGTCCCCTCGCGTGATCGACGGAAGTCCCAGGTGATGGGGCACAAGCTCGCCGACGGTGAGGCCGGAGTAGAAGGGGACGTAGAAGGCGGCGGCGGCCATGGAGGAGTTTAAAGTGCGGCATGGGTGGGCGAGAATGTGACGATGGTAGATGAGCTCAGCAGCGAACTGGTCGATGGCATGCCAGGCGGAGTGGAGGACAGGAGGAGGCTCTCATCGTCGAGATCCACTCTATGCAAGCCGGAGCGCCGTCCAGATCCAAACAAAAGAATCAGAAGGAACAAAGAAGGAAAAAACAGAGGAGGAAGGAGGAAGGAAAGAGGAGAGAGAAAAGAAGGAAGGCGACGTGGTCGTCGGGGACGAGGGAGGCGAGGTCGTGGGCGGTGCCAATGGTTGCGGGAGGCTCTTGTCGTCGAGATCCACTCCATGTAAGCCGGAGCGCCGTCCATATCCAAACAAAAGAAACAGAAGGAACAAAGAAGGAAAAAACAGAGGAGGAAGGAGGAAGGAAAGAGGAGAGAGAAAAGAAGGAAGTCGACGTGGTCGTCGGGGACGAGGGAGGCGAGGTCGTGGGCGGTGCCAATGGTTGCGGAAGGAGACTCTTGTCGTCGAGATCCACTCCATGCAAGCCGGAGCGCCGTCCATATCCAAACAAAAGAAACAGAAGGAACAAAGAAGGAAAAAACAGAGGAGGAAGGAGGAAGGAAAGAGGAGAGAGAAAAGAAGGAAGGCGACGGGGTCGTCGGGGGATGAGGGAGGCGAGGTCGTGGGTGGTGCCAGTGGTTGTGAGCAGAGGCTCTCGTCGTCGAGATGCACTCCATGCATGCCGGAGCGCTGTCCAGATCCAAACAAAAGTAACAGAAGGAACGAAAAAGGAAAAAACAGAGGAAGGAGAGAGGAGGACGCAGTGCGAGGGCGCAGGCTTGTCAATGGAGGCACGGAGTGGAGGACGCAGCCGGTCGGCGGTGGGGAGACACTCGGGGGCAACGACGGTGCAGTGGTGGTGGTGGGATGAGCGAGCGAGGGCGGCTCGTGGGCGAAGGGGCGCTGGGGTGGCGCGGTGCGATGGCTTGGCGAGTTCGCATGTGGCACCGAGCCACAGATGGGGGACGGCGGCGAGGAAGAGGTGGACATGAGGAAGAGAGGAGACCCGGAGAAGAGGGGGAGACCGGCGGTGGAGTGGTGCTCGAGTAGAAAGCGGCGGTGAGCTATGACGACGGCGGGCACACGGAACGGATGGGAGGAAGAATGGAGGGCGATGGTGGAAGTGAGGGGAGAGAGAAAGGAGTGGTAGCCGGCTAAATAGGGTGAAGGGTGGAGGAGTCTTGTGAGTCGGGTAGATAAGCGGTGTCCTAGTTGCTGCATGGGACGACGACGAGCCACTGTCCATTTAAATGGACGGTCCAGATCTGTTACTACAAGTCACGTGCGGTTTACGTGACTTGTTTACCATTACCCCATGTGACGCCGTTGGCCCCTTGGATCTAAACTGAACGGTTTTGTAACATTTGACATTTTTTGAAAATTTTTAAAAGACAAGGTACTAAACTGCAAATCCTGAAAACTACAGGGTACCAAAGTGCTTTTTGGCCAAGTTTCTAAAGACCGGGACAAGAGAGCAACAACATAGCAGCTCGTTATTAACAGGCGAAAGAACGTTGAGTTTTCTAACAGGGTCCTAAGGCAAGCCTAAGAGACAACAATATCAGACACTCCTCTCCCGATATACGTGATGGATACCAAACCTTCATCTAATACCCACAAACCACCAGCCATCCTGTATAGTGGGATCAAATGATGCGAGACCACTAAATGTGGAGATATCCTCCTCATGAGTATTGAACAAGAATGTGGCGTCAAAATACGAAGGATGTCAAGGCATGCATAGGGCGTCCCAAGTGCAGAAGTGAGTTATTGGTATGTGAAGAGAGAGAGATAGATCGGGGGGTCAGTGATAAATCTAAGGAGGCAAAGAGAGATCTGTGTGATTGTATATATATGTTCTCATAACAAAGAGAGAACGTATAAAAAGAGGAGAGGGAGAGAAGAAGCTATGGTGAGAGAGTTTGGCCTATGTGAGAGGGTTGAGAGAGGTTTTAGTGAAACTGGCCTCTTTGCCTATTGAGAATATTAGGAATCTGCCTCCATCACAGCAATCTCACAGCTATCATGTTGATATTCTCACCTTGTATAGAGAGGGTTGAGAGAGGTAAAGAAGCCGACCAACCAAGCGTTGATAGAAGTCAGGATTAGTGAGGAGAGTACCATCTTGATCACTAAGTTTTAAATTTTGCTCCATAGTAAATGTGGCTGGTCGGGTACCAAGATGACCACTATCAGATAAAATAACCAAAGCATACTTGCGTTGGTTAATGAAGATACCCAACTTTGATCGAGCAACTTCAAGACCAAGAAAATATTTCAACTGGCCAAGATCTTTGATTTTGAACTTTTGAGCCAGAATGGTCTTGAGGCGATCAATCGCTATAATATCTTTGTCGGCCAAGATTATATCATCCACATATACTAAGATAGCAGTGAAAGATGAAGTACCATTCGATGAAGTAAATAAGGAGTGGTCTGCTTGTGATTGAATGAAACCGACATCTAGGAGAACATATGATAATTTGAAATACTAGTTACGAGAGGCGTGCTTCAGGCCATAGAGTGACTTATTTAGGCGACAGACCCGGGTCTCCCCCTTGCTACAATATCCAGGAGGAGGAGTCATATAGACTTCCTCATCTAAATCCCCATGAAGAAAAGCATTATGGACATCCAACTGATGGAGAAACCAATGACGTGCAGCAACCACCGCAAGAACACAACGTACAGTTACCAGCTTTGTAACCGGCGCAAAGGTGTCATGATAGTCTAATCCCTCTACTTGAGTATAACCTTTGGCAACCAGCCGAGCCTTATACCTCTCAATGGAACCGTCTGCGTTGAGTTTAGTTTTGAAAACCCATTTGCAACCAATCGGCTTTTTACCGGGTGGCAGAGATTGAAGAGTCCAAGTATTATTAGCTTCTAAGGCCTGAAGTTCCGAAGACAAAGCTTCACGCCAATGAGGGTGACAAGCAGCTTGAGAATATGTGGAGGGATCACCATGTTTTGATAAAGCAGATAAGAACGCAAAATGTTGAGGAGTGAAGTTATAATAAGAAAGAAAATTGTGAATAGAATGAACCATACCTGAGGTGCGCTTGGAGGGTGCTGAAGCCAGGAACGACTCTGATGGAAGTGTTGGACAAATGAAGTCTTTAAGATGAGCTGGTCTAGTGATGGTGCGACGAGGCCGTGGAGCGGTCGGTCGGTTGCTATGAATTGAGTCTAGTGATGTAATGGCATGGTGAGGTGAAGGTGGAGTCCTTGGAGATAGTGGTGGTTGCTGGTCAAGCTGGATAGGATCAGGTGGGTCATGTGATGATGTAGTAGAAGAGGGAGAAGAAGCATGACGTGTGGAAATGCATGGCTCATTAAGTGACGTGTCATCAGTGGGAGTAGGGATGACAACGTGGGTTGTAGAAGAAGAAAGGTGTTGGAAGGGAAAGACATGTTCAATAAAGGTGACATCCCTAGAGTTGAGAATAGATTTAGTTTCTAGGTTGTAGACACGATATGTCTTATGACCTAAAGGATAACCTACAAAAATGCATGGTGAGGCGAGGCTTGAAAACTTGTCCCTATGAGATTTAAGTGTTTGTATGTGGCACAAGCAACCAAAAACACGTAAATTCTCATAAATTGGCAGCTTATGGAATAATAGCTCATATGGAGATTTATGATTTAGAACAGGCGATGGTGTCCTATTGATAAGATAAGTAGCAGTAAGAATGCATTCACCGCAAAAGGTGATTGGTAAATGAGCTTGAAACCGCAACCAACGAGCAACGTTCAGTAGATGTCGATGCTTGCGTTCGGCCACCCCGTCTTGTTGGGGTGCTTCCACACAGGTTCGCTCATGAATAATGCCTTGTGTCTTAAAAAAATCTTGCATTTGATGAGACAAAAATTCCTGACCATTATCTGTGCGTATATGCTTAAATTTTAGATTGGAACTGAGTTTGAACTAAGGCAGAGAAGGTTCTAATGCATGCAAAGGCATCAGATTTGAGACGCAGTAAATAAACCCATATAGTTCTAGTGCAGTCATCGACGATGGTCAGGAAGTAACGAGCACCTGTCATAGACGAGGTGGGATATCCACCCCAAATATCACAAAAAATTCTGCTAAAAGGAATGGTGCTTTCAGTTAAAACAGGAGAAAAAGGAAGCCGAGTATGTTTGCCTCTAGCACAGACATCACAATGTGGGCCATTATTTGGAAAAGCTAAAGGTTTTGGTAAACAAGAATAAGAGGGATGACCAAGTCTTTGGTGCCACAACGTGATGCTTGATGCTTGCTGGATGTGAAATCCTGAGGGAAGGGAATTTTTGAGGTAATAGAGTCGTTCATGTTCTTCACCCACTCCAATCACTCTCTTCGTGGATAGGTCCTGAAAGATGCAGAAAGATGAGAAGAAGATAGCAACACAATTTAAAACTTAGTGATCAAGATGGTACTCTCCTCACTAATCCTGGCATCTATCGACGCTTGGTTGGTCGGCTTCTTTACCTTACCATTACACGCCCGGACATTGTTTACCCAGTAAACATTCTCAGTCAGTTCATGCATCAGCCAAGAGATCTGCATTATCGTGCTGCTCTTCGAGTCTTGCGCTATGTCAAGTCATCTCCAGGTCTAGGCCTTTTCTTTCCTACGAGCTGCTCTTTCCAAGTCTCGGCATTTTCTGACTCAGACTGGGCCAGTTGTCCACAAACTCGGCGTTCCACGACATGTTTCTTTATCAAAATTGGTGATAGTCCTATATCCTGGCGCACTAAGAAGCAATCCACTGTCTCACGTTCATCTGCAGAAGCTGAATATAGAGCTATGGCTTCTACCGCTTGTGAGCTTGTCTGGCTAAAAGCTTTGTTACATGATCTTGTTGTTCCTCATCCTCAACCTATACAACTTCATTGTGATAACGAGGCAACACTTCACATTGCTCACAATCCTGTTTTTCACGAGCACACAAAACATATTGAGATAGACTGTCATCTAGTCCGTGAGAAAATTCGTGCTAAGCTCATTGCCCCTCGCCATACTTCCACTATCAATCAACTTGCAGATATCTTCACGAAGGCTCTCGGACATGATCTATTTCACTATTTCAAGCGCAAGTTGGGCATTACGGATCTCCATGCACCAACTTGAGGGGGAGTATTGAGAATATTAGGAATCTGCCTCCATCACATCAATCTCACAGCTATCATGTTGATATTCTCACCTTGTATAGCATGATTGGTTTATTCTTCTTTCCTTGTACAGCATGATAGATTTGATTTGCCACTAACCTAGGCTGGCTACGTTACACTATAAAACCATGTAACCTTTATCCTCCAATATATGAAAGTGACAAATTCTCCATCTCTCTCTCCCCTGCTTTGGTTCTTAACATTGCCCGTGTTCTTCCTCTCAATGACTTGTTAGGAGGATTTCAACATGAATCGTCTCCTCTATTTTTCTATTTTTTTTATTCTCGTGTTCCCTGCCCATGATCCTAACAATAAACTCTCATAAATTATTCACATATATGGCTACTGGAGAATTACTTTCTTTGATCACATCCGTCCAGCCGCGCGCGTCACAACTAACTCACAGCATACTTCATAGATGCAAGTGACTGTAGCAAAGGAATCATGTCAAGGACCAGTTGATGGGTGGCTAGCCATCAACTACTGGCGATGTGCAGATTGTTTCATTCGGTTGGGATGCAATGACAAGGCTCGAAACTTTGTATTTCTACATATTGGTGAAAGGCCAAGTTGGAATGGATGGATCGCAAGTACTCAGCACGAGAAGCTACATAATTAGAATCCTCTTGGGAAAAAACGTCCTAGAGATCAGGGTTCAAATTTTCTCTATGAGCAACTAATTTTCCTTTATTCACGATAAAAAAAACAACTAGATGAAAAGGAGTGAATTTAGTCATTTAAACTATATTCTAACGAAGTTATTTATGACTCCCATAAATAATAATGGGGGATTTGTCCATAACCCCATTATTAAGACCCTCTTCGTTCAAAACCCAATCAAGTTTTGGAAAAACCCCACACAACATTTTTATTGGGATAATAACCTAAAATCTTTCAAAAAAGACCATACTGCCCTCGCCTCCTCTGCTGAGCTCGTCCGCGCCACTTTTCCTCTCCGACCAATGTCTCTATCGAGCTCGCTTCCGGCGTCTCCCTCCTTCTCCGGCATAGCCGCAGCCACCCGAGGCCACCGGCGGCACCTTCCCTCTCCTCGTGCTCGACGATGATGGTCGCCTCCAGCCTCCCACGTCCTCGACCACTCCGTCAAGCTCCAGAACTCCCGTCCCCTCGACCTCGCACTGCTCTCCCGCGGATCCAAGAGCGACAAGGACCTCCGGGGCGGAGTGGCATTGTGTGCGCGCGCGGCATTCCTCGGCCACGTTAATGCGTTGTGGGATCTCGACCACTATCTTCAGGAAGGATGCAGTGTCCGCGCTGACGCTGCCGAAGGCCGGCGGTTTCATCTTCAACCGGTGGCGAACCATCAAAACCCACACCCACTCAAGAAATTAATGCTGATTAGACTGTGGCTCATCAAAACCCACACCACCAATCCAAAGCCTTCCCAGCAATTAATGCTGATTAGACTGAGACCCATCAAAACCCACACCCACTGCAGCCCCCTGGCCCTGTCCCCTCCACTCTCCCATCTTCTGCATGTGCCAACTTAACATGCCCTATGACACTACTACGGCCTATTATCATAGTTTAGAAAAGAAAAATAATTTGAAATTTTAAAAATTACATATTTATCTCCGAAAACTTTCATATACCATATGGATCTTTCAAATATTTAGTTTCTTGCAAAAATATCATTCTATTAACTTAAGTCACTAATCTAGTGGTATTTGGATCCATTTTCATCGTTCTGATTCCATTTTATCTTTCTGAATCCATTTTCATTTTTGAAAATCGATTTTCATCTTTCTGACTCCATTTTTATCTTTCTGGATCCATTTTCATCTCCGTAAATCTATTTTCATCGTTTTGGGTGCATTTTCATCTTTGTAAATCCATTTTCATCTTTCTTGATCCATTTTCATCTTTCTATATGCATTTTCATCTTTCTCGGCTGTTTTCATATTACATATTTATCTCCGAAAACATTCATATACCACATGGATCTTTCAAAAATTTAGTTTCTTGCAAAAATATTATTCTATTTACTTAAGTCACTAATCTAGTGTTATCTGGATCCATTTTCATCTTTCGGACTCCATTTTCATCTTGCTGAATTCATTTCCATCTCTCTGGTCTATTTTCATCTCTCTGGTCCACTTTCATCTGTCTGGTCTATTTCCATCTCTACTTTCAGCTCTCTGGTCCATTTTCATCTCTCTGGTCAACTTTCATCTCTCTGGTCTATTTTCATCTCTTCTTTCATCTCTCTGGTCTATTTTCATCTCTCTGGTCCATTTTCATCTCTCTGGTCTATTTCCATATCTACTTTCATCTCTCTGGTCTATTTTCATCTCTACTTTCATCTCTCTAGTCTATTTTCATCTCTACTTTCATCTCTCTGGTCTATTTTCATCTCTCTGGTCGACTTTCATCTCTCTGGTCTATTTCCATCTCTACTTTCATCTCTCTGGTTTAGTCTTATCTTTCATATCATTTTCATCGTTCTAATATATTTTCATCTTTCTCATTCATTTTCATCTCTCTGGTCTACTTTCATCTCTCTGGTCTATTTCCATCTCTACTTTCATCTCTCTGGTCTATTTTCATCTCTCTTGTCTATTTTCATCTCTCTGATCTATGTTCATCTTTCTAAACCCTTATGGTCTATTTTCCCACTCCCCCACCTCTACGAGAGAAGCCCCCAACACACCCACCTCCTCGTCCTTTAGATCCAGACCTCCACAAGAGATCAATCATGGTCATTGTCAACTCCTCATTTAAAGCTTCCACTTTTCCCACTCCCCCACCTCCACGAGAGAAGCCCAGCACACCCACCTCCTCGTCCTTTAGATCCAGGCCTCCACAAGAGATCAATCATGGTCCTTGTCAACTCCTCATTTAAAGCTTCCACTTTTCCCACTCCCCCACCTCCATGAGAGGAATGCCAGGACTCCCATGTTCCTGTGAGTTTTTCTGCTGCTCAGATCCTTTCTCCCTTTTCTTTTGTTAAAGACTATGGGGTATAAACATATAATTGGAGTTCTGGGTTTTTTTTTTTTTTTTTTGTGGGTGTAGATCCTTGCTCCCTTGCCTATTGGGTTTGCAGTGTTCCTTGTTCACCTTGCCACCATCCCCATCACTGGCACTGGCATCAACCCTGCCAGGAGCCTTGGAGCTTCCATCATCTTCAACAAGCACCATGGCTGGAAGGACCAGGTACTATTACTAAATCTCCACAATTTTTTTTTTGTTTTTTTTAAAGCTCCAATCCTTTTCTCTTCCTTGAATTGAGTTAATTAAATTCAAAGATTTGGGTCTGCTTCTACAGTGGATTTTCTGGGTTGGACCCTTCATTGGAGCTGCTCTTGCTGCCATGTATCACCAGATAGTCATCATGCCCATCCCATTCAAGAGCAGGAGCTGAGCACAAGCACCAACCACGACCCCCCCCCCCCCCCCCCCACCACCGCAAAAGTTCCTTCAGATTGCTATGGCTCTTTCCTGCCACTGATGCCAAGAGGAATGCCAGGGACTCCCATGTTCCTGTGAGTTTTTCTGCTGCTCAGATCCACGAGAGAAGCCCAACACACCCACCTCCTCGTCCTTTAGATCTAGGCCACCACAAGAGATCACGGTCCTTGTCACCGGCTCCACCGACTACATTGGCAAGTTCATCGTCTAGGAGCTTTGCAAGCGACGATTCACTGTCATAGCCATCGCCCGCGAGCGCAGCGACATTCATGGCCACAACAACAGAGAAGAGACCCTCCGAGACCTTGCTGGTGCCACCGTTGTCTTCTCCAATGTCACCTACCTTGATACCCTCGTCTCGTCCCTCGACTCGCATGGACTGCGACGGGCGGTCACGGCATCTCTCTTGCCGTGAGAGAACGGCCACCGAGCCACGCGATCGAGTGGGCTTGATCGCCTTAGGCACTCGGCGTCGGTGCTTGCTCGGCGACGGCGGTGACCGGGAGCCCCGGCAGCGTCTCCAGTATGCCTCATGCGGCGCTAGAATGGATGAGGTTGGAGGAGGATGGGAGATGGCTGGTGTTGTGGAGGTTGTAAGGCCTTGCTGGGAATGGAGGTAATGGCCGGAGAGAGGACTTCGCCGGAGGAGTGGTGATAGCTGGAGTGATTGGTGGCTGAGAGAGAGGGGGGGCATTACGGTCTTTTTTTAATTACACCAGCTAAATAAACATATCAAATGGGGTTTTCACCTTAAAAATCAAGCTAATGGAGTTTTTTATGATAATTTTTGTTAAACTGGTGTTATCACCAATTATCCGAATAATTAATTGCAGAGTTACTACAACCGATTTTGATGAAGGTATATATATAGCATGAACAATACACAAGAAGGTGTATATATAGAAGTTTCTAAAGAAAATCTAATGTGCCCAAATTTCGTTGAACTGGATTGATCGTACGTGGACTCTCCCCTAACAACCCATCGACTAATCACGATTGAAATATTTTAAGTGCAACTCTTAGCATAATGTGCCCTACTCTGAGCTAATGCTCAACCTCCAAAACCTAGAATAAACAGGTAAACTCCAACACCCCCCTAACGAGCATCTTGAGATGCGAAAATAGTCCCATACTCCCATGTGCTCTCCTCAACAAACATTGGCACATTATGCTCATGTTCTTGTCAGCTGCCTCACTGCTGTACTTCTAAACATAGGCTAGATAGAAAATATAGAACTATAAGCTTGAGGGGGAACCAAGTGAATCATGTGCTGCTTCATTTTCTTTGATTGAGTCTAGATATCGTCGAATGCATGCGCGCAGCCGATCGACCAACGAATATTCCTTTCTTGCTCCCATAAACAAGGATATTTTTTAATTGCATAGTCAATAAGATTTGATTTAAAGGTACTTCTCTTAATATTTGAGCTCTTATGATCTTGTATTATTGTACTCTCTGTTGAATCCCAGGTAAGTCTAAACAAACATCCTAGCCCCATTCAATATGCTAGAAGGAAATTAGAGATGTCCTTATGATTGACTACTTTGAGTCTTAGGAAGAAACGTTCAATTAACTGGTCGTCAATTGATAATTGGTCTGCTAAATTTGTGGTTGTTTGGTAATGCCGGTGACACGAGATAAGAAATCCAACCCATATTGTTTTGACCTGAGTTAAGAAACTGGAACGAGATTATTGGTGATAAACTTCTATAATCAATCCTACTACCACAACTGAAAGATCACAAATTCCAGGGTCATCTCTAAGATAACCCACGATCAGTGTTGGTGTTATGTGTTCAACAACCACTTGAGCACATGCAAGATCCTTTGAATTGGATTATAGTATTTGTTAATCAAAGCTCCTCTAACAAAACGAATACTTCGATTCGAGTAAAATATACTCGAAATCCCTTGACATTTTACACCAATATCATATGACTAATCAAAAGGAATTTTCATTTTTTGAAGAATCATTTTAGAAACACAAAGCGTGCATAAGGGTTTTTGTGTATGAAAGAGCATCCTATATCTACATCATATCTAAAAAAAAACAAAATAAATCTAAGTGGGACTCCATGGGATGAATGCTTACACAGGGCATGCTTGCCCCACAGCAAATCAACTCTAAACTATGTAGTTTCATTTGATCAAAATCCAATCTTGTTTCCACTAAGAAGTTCTGGATGAATTGGAATTGAAAGCAAAACGCTGCCGTGTTGGCCTATTTATTGCTCACACCAATCTGAAATTTTTTTAAATCAACTACAATGAAGATGAGTTGCTTTTTATATTTCAGGTTCGAGATTTAGAATTGCATGATACACTATTCCTGCTTCGTGGTTAGGCAATCAAGATTTCAAAATAATTAATTGCTTCGTGCGAGTTCTTGCCACTCAACTGTCCACCAAATTGCCGACCATGACATGTGGAAGAAATGTACCTATTCCCATCGCCTAACCCTAACAAGCTTATATGGATGTAACTATCCAAATCCAATTGAAGATCAGCCTTCATACGTGGATCCAGTCGTAAACTGGACCAAGCAAGAAGATAATTCCATCAGTCCATTCTCTCCTCCTCCTCCTCATCATCGACGACCCACTTCCACTTGCCAGCCTTCTAATGGCGTACGTGTTAAACTCACTATGATAGAATCAGAAGATCGGAGAGAAGCAGGAAAGTGAATCCAAAGTATATATAGGAGTTATGGGTGGTCAGGTCAGGTTGAGTCTTAGTCCTAGTTTAATTACTGCTATCGAGTTATGTAGGTTGGAGTCAAGTTAGTAGTTATCAAGAGTGGGGAGTCTAGGGTTATGGAGCAGGCATATAAATACTGTATCCATTAGCAGTTGAGGGGAGGAAAAAGTATAGGGGGTTCTTCCGGCCATTAAACGGAAGCTTTGAGGGGCCTCCTCGACCATAAACAGAGGAACTCTTGTTTTTCTAATTAGTAGTGCTACCAGGTTCTATCAATTGGCATCAGAGCAGTGATCCTGGCATGATGGTGGGGGCGAACAAGGAGCGGATCGAGGCGCTTGAGCAGGATGCAGCAGAAAGGCATGCAACCATGGCAGCGAACGACGAACGTCTGGGCGTGGTCGAGAAGCGATTGACAACCATCGATGCGGCTGTGCAAGAGATATTGCGGCGCATGGACGTCATGGTTGGGAAGACGGAAGGCTCGCACACACAGAGCAGCGGACCGTCCGCACATAAGCGGCTGCTCCTTGACAATGACGGTGTGGGATTGGAGGATGGTCTACAGCATATGAAGATGGATTTCCCAAGTTTCTCAGGAGGAGATCCAACAGTATGGCTGAACAGGGCAGAGCAGTATTTTGAGATGCACCGCACGCCAACGGATCAACGAATCAGGGTGGCTTCCTATCATCTGGAGGAGGGAGCGAATCAATGGTGGCAAGCGCTACAACGTAGATCTCGGATGACGAATTCAGTGATCACATGGGAGAATTTTATATGGGAACTCAAAGCAAGATTTGGGAAAATAAATTATATTAATTATGACGAGGCGTTGTCACGGATCAAGCAACGGGAATCTATCGAAGAATACTTAGAGGAATTCGAGATCCTAGCTAATCGGGTTTTAGGGTGGCCGGAATCCGCGTTGATTGGGGCCTTTCTGGGAGGTCTACAGAGTAATATCGCAGCGGAGATACGAATGTTTCGTCCGACGTCGATGGCAAGTACGATGGAGATGGCAAGGCTAGCCGACGAGAAGCTGCAGCAACAACAGGGGCGATTCCACAGTGAGTTGACTCGTCCCATGCAGAGGAGCGGAACGAGCGCCGGATCAGGTGGGCGCGGAGGCCAAACCGCCGCAACGATCGTTGCACCAAACCGGGGACGGCCAGCTAGGCCTCCTAGCCGACCACCTCCCAATGTGCGGCGATTGTCCTGGGATGAGATGCAGAAAAGAAGAGAAAAAGGGCTGTGCTTCAATTGCAACGAAAGATTCACCCCGGGTCACAAGTGCCAGAGACCGCAAGCCTTACTTGTCGAACCGGATGAAGACGAAGATGAGATAGGAGGACAAGAATTGAGCCACAGGGAGCAAGGCTGGGAGGACGGCCAAGAAGAAGGGTCAGGGGCAGTGAACGAGAATGGTGGACCAGCAATATCTCTACATGCTTTGGCAGGTCACTCAGGTCCCAAGACGATGCGCGTCGATGCTAGTTTGGGTAAGCATAAAATAACCATCTTGATAGACAGTGGATCAACACATAACTTCATCAATGAGAGGGTGGCAAACCGATTGGGATTGGCAGTAACTCAAGTGGATGAGTTTGCTGTAAGGGTAGCTAATGGAGAGAGACTAATGTGCAAGGAGAAGTTCCACTGTGTACCCATGGTGATTCAAGGATATAAGTTTCAAGCAACCTTGTATTCTATTCCCTTGAAAGGCTTGGATGTTGTGCTCGGCATCGAGTGGTTGGAAAGATTAGGCCCTGTAATTTGTGATTGGAAGGTGATGAGTATGAAGTTTAAGCAAGATGATAAGGAGTACATCATCAATGCAAGAAAAGCCAGCATGCCACGCCAAGCTTCGAGCCATGCTATTGAGCGCGCCTACAGGGTGGGGGGTGAACGTTTTGCTCTTCACATTGAGCCGGTGTTGGAGGAGCTCGAGCAGGAGGTGCCGATGGCTGTCCGAGAGATCCTTGAAGAGTTCGCGGATGTAATGGCCGAGCTGACGAGATTGCCGCCGGAAAGGGAGGCGGTACACCGAATTCCCTTGATGGAAGGAGCTATGCATGTGAATGTGCGACCATACCGTTATGCTCATTATCAAAAAAATGAGATCGAGCGTTAGGTGGCAGAGATGCTGAGGACAGGGCTGATTCGACCGAGTACGAGCCCTTTTTCGTCGCCGGTACTGTTAGTGCGAAAGAAAGACGGTACGTGGCGATTCTGTACTGACTATAGGAGCCTTAATGCTGTAACAATTAAGGATCGGTTCCCAATTTCGACGGTAGAGGACATGATAGATGAACTGCATGGGGCAACGTACTTCTCAAAATTAGATTTAAGGGCCAGCTACCATCAGATAAGAGTGCACCCTGATGACATACACAAGACGGCATTTCGGACGCATAGTGGCCATTATGAGTATGTGGTCATGCCATTCGGGTTGTATAACGCACCGTCCACCTTCCAGGCTGTCATGAATAATTTATTTCGTCCATATCTCCGGAGATTCTTGCTCGTTTTCTTTGACGACATCTTGATATACAGCAAAGATTGGAGGGAACATCTGACCCATCTCATGTTAATTCTTGAACTTCTCAGAGCTAACAAATTTTTTATAAAGTCATCAAAGTGTGTGTTTGCTAAGGAGGAGGTAGGCTATTTGGGGCACATCATATCAAGGGCCGGGGTTCGCGCCGACCCTCAGAAAATTGCTGCTATGCAACAATGGCCGACACCCAAGAACGTTATGGAGTTGCGGGGATTTTTGGGGCTCATGGGCTATTACCGAAAGTTTGTTAAAGACTATGGAAAGATAGCGGCGCCATTGACCGTATTACTTCGAAAAGGGCAGTTTCAATGGAATCCCGAGACAGGTGTGGCATTTGAGGCGCTTAAAAATGCTATGTCCACAACCCCCGTCTTAGCTCTACCGAACTTTGAGGAGGTTTTCACCGTCGAGAATGATGCGTCGGGCGAAGGCATTGGTGCAGTTCTGATGCAAGCTGGGCGACCAGTCGCTTACCTAAGCAAAGCGATAGCACCAACAAAGCGGGCGTGGTCGGCATACGCGAAGGAGATGCTCGCGATCATAGAGGCGGTCAGGGTCTGGCGACCATATTTAATGGGGAGGAGATTTATCATACAAACAGATCAAAAGAGCTTGAAGTTTTTTTTAGAGCAAAGGGTCGTCACTCCGGAGCAGCAAAAATGGGTTTCTAAACTGTTGGGGTATGACTATGAAATCAAGTACCGGCCAGGCAAGGAAAATGCCGCCGCCGATGCACTGTCACGAAGGCAAGATGAGCTGGAGTTGAATGCTATTACTTACCCGGTGTCACCTATTTGGGCAGAACTACAAAAAGCAAATCATCATAATGATTATTTGGGTGAGCTTCACCAACAAATAAAGCAGCAGGTTGCAGATCAGGCGGAGGCAAGCGCGCGTGCCCAGGGAGCGGAAGAAACAGAGCCGTCGACGAGAAACGGCAGGGTGGACGGCGCGAGGGAAGGGCTGCGGCTGGAGAGCAGGTCACCAAGAGTTGGTGACGATGACTGGGAGATTCGACATGGCATGGTGTTCTATCGAGGCCGTGGAGTGGTACCTCCAAACTCAGAGCTCATTCCTCAAATATTACGAGTTCCATAGCACTCCGATGGGTGGACACTCAGGGAGTCTTCGGACCTTCAAAAGGGTGGAGCAAATTTTCTACTGGGATGGGATGAGGCGTGATATCAAAAATTTCGTTGCTTCTTGTGATGTATGCCAAAGAAATAAGCAAGAGTCGCATAGACCGGCAGGGTTAATCCAGCCATTGCCCGTGCCGAGCAGAGTTTGGGAAGATATATCCATGGATTTTATAGAAGGTTTGCCAAATTCAGCTGGGGTGGATGTAATCATGGTGGTTGTGGATCGTCTAACAAAGTATGCGCATTTTATAGGACTGGCACACCCATACATAGCAGCAAAAGTCGCGGCCGCTTTTGTTCAGCAGATTGTTAAATTACATGGCGTGCCCAGCTCCATCGTCAGTGATTGGGATCCAATTTTTCTGAGCAAATTTTGGCAGGAATTCTTCCACATGCATGGTACACAGCTAAAGATGAGTTCTGCTTATCATCCCCAAACAGATGGCCAGACTGAGGTGATCAACAGGTGTCTAGAACAATATTTGCGTTGTTTCGCATGTCAAACTCCAAAAAAATGGGCACGGTTCCTTCCATGGGCTGAGTACTGGTATAATACCACGTACCATGGATCCACAGGGATGACTCCTTTCGAAGCTTTGTATGGTCGCGTTCCTCCTGCAATACCCAACTATTTGGCGGGAATGTCTCCTGTCGCCGAGGTTGATAGAGAGTTGCTAGACAGGGATGAGGTCATCTGCCAGTTGAAGAGGAACTTGCATGAGTCTATTAATAGAACCAAACAGATAGCAGATGCAAAGAGGCGAGATGTGGAGTTCGAAGTGGGAGAGTGGGTGTATCTAAAGCTTCAACCTTATCGCCAGAATTCTGTATTTCGGCGAGCTCATCAAAAGTTGGCAAGTAAATATTTTGGGCCCTATCAAGTACGGGAGCGGATTGGATCAGTAGCTTACAAATTGATTTTTCCTGAAAATGTACTCATTCATCCAGTGTTCCATGTATCATTGTTGCGACGAAAGATAGGCGAGGCTAGTCAAAGTTCTCCAGAAGTTTCGCCATGTGGAGAAGACGGTGTGCCTATTCTCGAACCAGAGCGGATTGAGGAGTTCAGATGGGTGAAGAAGGGCTCCAGATACATTGCTGAAGCACTAGTGGCGTGGCGACATTTGAGCAAGGAAGATGCAACTTGGGAAGAGGTGGCTGTTCTGCGGCAACAATTCCCAAGTCTAGACCTTGAGGACAAGGTCAGTTCTCAAGGGGAGGTGAATGATAGAATCAGAAGATCGGAGAGAAGCAGGAAAGTGAATCCAAAGTATATATAGGAGTTATGGGTGGTCAGGTCAGGTTGAGTCTTAGTCCTAGTTTAATTACTGCTATCGAGTTATGTAGGTTGGAGTCAAGTTAGTAGTTATCAAGAGTGGGGAGTCTAGGGTTATGGAGCAGGCATATAAATACTGTATCCATTAGCAGTTGAGGGGAGGAAAAAGTATAGGGGGTTCTTCCGGCCATTAAACGAAAGCTTTGAGGGGTCTCCTCGACCATAAACAGAGGAACTCTTGTTTTTCTAATTAGTAGTGCTACCAGGTTCTATCACACTAATCGAAAGCAATGACCTTAGAACCTCCTGTACTTCTCACCTTATCTTCTCCCGTAAAAAGATCCAGTCTAGATCTCAACAAATTGTTCTTTGTTTTCCTGGATTCATGGTTAAGAAAAGTAGTACTCAAACGACTGGCTCCCATGCGAGGACCCATCGCTTTTAAGCTGCTGCTATCCTGACTTTTTACCGCCATCTTATCCCGATCCCGCCTTCCGCTGACTCAGCCCCGCTCCCGGATAAGATGGGACTAGGATAACGACTGGGGTACATCGCAACCCCACCACAACCCCCACACTCTTAACCATGGTTAAAGAAACCCCCCCCCAAACTATATTTTTTCGTCTATAAATGGGGATATCCACCGATGTTACCATTCTATTCCAATTTCCATTCTCCAAATCAAGAATACCGGATCTCATGATCGCCGTGCCTTCCTTTCTCTCGACGCGATCCAGCCCCTCTCGGATCGCCGTGTCCGGATCTCCTCGTCGGATCGCCGCCTTCCACGCCTCCGCATTGCCGCAGCTGCGCGCCGCCCCGGCGCAACCGGCGACCTTGTACGACGTCTTGGGAGTGCCGGCGGGGGCGACGAGCCGGGAGATCAAGGTGGCCTACCGGAAGCTGGCGAGATCGTGCCATCCTGACGCTGCGGCGGGGGCGGGGCGGGAGGCGGATGCGTCCGCGGAGGAGTTCATGCGGATCAACGCCGCCTACTCCACCCTCTCCGATCCGGACAAGCGCGCAGACTACGATCGTGCCCTCCTCGTCCCCCTCCGCTATTCCCGCTCCTATTCCTATCCCGGGCCCTCCTACGCTGCCGGAGAGGGCGTGGGATCGCCAAGCTCCGGTAGGTCGCCGTCCTTCTCTGGATATACTCGTCGGCGCACGTGGGAGACGGACCAGTGCTGGTGACGCGTGCGAAGTACACCGGCGAGTTGGTCGCCGGAGCCGTACATCTAATAGCCGATGATGGATCTGTCCGAGTACGAGATCTGGAGTCGGATCTACTGCCATGTGGCCTGACCACAGCGGTTGGATCTCGTTCGAAGCCCCGCCTTATTGTTTTAATGTAAATATTCGTTTTTAAAATAGTGATAGGATTTGGCCGATCCGGCGGATGGACGGCTGCCGCTCTGTGTACATAAGACTATGATTTTCCAAATTCTAACTTTGTGATTTATAATATAAACTAGTGGTGCCCCTACCACCTGGTAGGGTAACCACCAATATCATCCCAATAACTACTCAATAACTCCCTCTCACTAAACCCCATCAATCTTATGATGTCACATAAGCGTCACATATGCGCTACCTAGGACATTCTCTGTCACATAGGACATTCTAGAGCCACGCAGGACAAATTTTCTGTCATATATAAATGATATAATAGCCAGGTGCAAGAAAATATCATATTTCATTCATGAGATTTGTGTTATTAGGAGTATTCATGAAATTTATAAGAAGACATTAGACATGATACATTGAATAGTATATAATCACATACTCTACACACAATCCATGGTTGACTTGGCCGTTAAATCACCATTTTCCCCCTAAAGTTTAATTGATGCGAAAACTAAGAATTCTATTTTCTTAGATTGGCAATGAATTTTTTACAATTTAAATCCATTTTGTTTTTGAATTTGTAAAACTAATCAATTTTTGTTTTTGTTTATCTGACGATCCAAAATTTATTTTTAGGACAAAAGTGCCCTTCTTCCATTACCAACCACGTTCCACCTGAGCAAAGCATTTAGACTCCGTTTGTTCCGTGACTTATGTTGTTTTTATAGCTATGGTGAGGTGCGGACCGTACAGTGTGATTATAAATTGTTGTGAGATGCGATGCGGTAACACTTGAAAAATTATTTGAAATACAATATTAACAATTGTGATAGAAAAATGTATACATGAAGTTTATTGTTTGAATGTGTTTTAAGTTTCAACTATGGTCTAGTAAAAAAAGAAGTTTTTTCATTCAAAAACCAGTTAAGAATTTGTTTTTATATTTTTTACGCCACAACTGAGATGCGGTCAAATAAAAACACATATAAACTACTTCGTCATCGACGTGGTTTGGACTTGATCCCCATCAGTTTACGTTACTTCCCAAACGGGGTTATTAAGAATGTAACTTTATTTGGTTTTTAAAAAAAGTATATTTTGGCAATACGAAAGAGAAATTTTCTTTTTAAATTCACTTATCTTTTGATTAGTCAATCGAGGGACACTTTTGTGTTTCTTTATAAAGTATGTTAAATTCATAAATTCGGGACCAAAATACCCCTCGTCAACTCTATCTCATCATTTAATCCCACCTGACACAAGTAAGAGAAAGAAATGAGAGAGATTTCTCTCTACATTAAGATGTGACATCGTCCATTTTCTTCTCTCTATCCTCACTATTGATATCACTCTATCTCCGTCCACACACACACACACACACACTCTCTCTCTTATAGTGGTTGTCACCGTCTTGTAATATAGAGCCCGAGGTTGCCATCGACTCGGCGTCCGGTGGGAGAGAGGCGGCTGTAGGCGTCACCTATTAGAGAGAGGGAAGGATGCTGCGGGAAGAGGAAGGAAGAAATTGTTAAGGAGAGAGCGAGGGAGGAAGAGAGTGGGAGAGAGTGGAAGAAGAGAGAGTGGTGGGATTCCATTTTTTTATATAAATTCCTTCATTTTTTGACGAAATACTTCCATATTTCAAAGAATTCCTTCATTATTTTCTTTATTGTCCCTCTTTGTGTAATAAAGAGAGGGAAGGAGGCTGCGGGAAGATGAAGGAAGGAGGAAATTGTTAAGGAAGAGAGAGTGAGGCAGGAAAGAGTGAGGAATTTTTCAATTTTTAACTGACAAAACCTTCAATTTTTAAGTGAGGAATCCTTCAATTTTTAATTGAGAAATCCTTCAATTTTTAAGTGAGGAATTCTTCAATTTGTAATGGATACTTCAAGGAAGAGGAGAGAAAGAGGTTGGGTGGAGAGAGGGAGGTTGGAAAGAGAACAAGGAAGTGAGAGAGATCGGGTGGAGAGAGGAGGATGGAGAGAGAACGAGGAAGTGAGAGAGATCAGGTGGAGAGAAGGAGGTTGGAGAGAGAGAGAGATCAGGTGGAGAGAGGAAGGTTGGAGAGAGAACGAGGAAGTAAGAGAGAGATCGGGTGGAGAGAGGAAGATCGGTTGGAGAGAGAACGAGGAAGTGAGAGAGATTAGGTGGAGAGAGGGAGGTCGGAGTGAGAGAGTGGATGGAGAGAGAGAGAAAGCAACTGTCATACCCATTTAGTGCATATGACAGTTGCTTTCTCTCTCTCCATCCACTTTCTCCCTCTCCACTCTCGTAAATAACTAAGGAATCCTCACAAATAACTAAGGAATCCTCACAAATAACTAATGAATCATTGTAAATTTGAAGTATTTAGTCCCTTTTATTAGCTAAATGCATATGATAGTTGCTTTCTCTCTTCGACCTCCCTCTCTCTACCTGATCTCTCTCTCACGTCCTCGTTCTTTCTCCACCTGATCTTCCTCTCTCCACCCGATCTCTCTCTTACTTCCTCGTTCTCTCTCCAACCTCCCTCTCTCCACCCGATCTCTCTCTCTCCGACCTCCCTCTCTCCACCTGATCTCTCTCTCACTTCCTTGTTCTCTCTCCAACCTCCTCTGTCCACCCGATCTCTCTCACTTCCTCGTTCTCTCTCCAACCTCCCTCTCTCCTCTTCCTTGAAGTATCCATTACGAATTGAAGAATTCATCACTTAAAATTTGAAGGATTCCTCAATTAAAAATTGAAGGATTCCTCACTTAAAAATTGAAGGATTCCTCATTTAAAAATTGAAGGATTCCTTGATAGGAAGTGGTTATAGATCCTATCATAATTACTAGTTGCTGGAAGAAATTGTAGGAGAGGAAGAGAAGAAGAGACCAGAGAGGAGAAGATAGAAGAGGACTTAGAGATAGAAGAGGATACTTGTTTTCCATTTATTGTAAAGATTACATGCCCAGCTTATAAAGATACTCATCCTCCAATTAGTCATGCTATAATTCAGACTACTTGCGAAGATTATTGTCTGCTAATAAGGATAGATTGCCAACTAACCTTCCTAATGCATGAAAAGAAACAAATTTGCCACATGGCTTCCTAATACAATTAAGGAGCTAAATAAGAAACTGCTGCTGCCAAATGTATTAAAGGACTAAATAGGAAACTATTGCTGCCAATCCGGAACGATTTACTTCCTTTATTGTTGTTTGATTGCCTTCCTAACATTCCACCCCACTTGAAATCGACCTTGACCTCAAGGTTGAACTCGAGCCCGTTAACTTGGGTCTAACGACTAGGTCTTAATAGGTCGAGTCCGCTAGGGTCGAAAACAACTCGGTATGCATGGAGGAGGTCACCACGGCGAAGGGAACCGTGACAGCGGTTGCCCGTAGCTGTAATGATCATGCTAGTGGAAGATCGACAGCGGAGATGATATGGAGCCAAAAAACTTTGTTGATGGCCTTTGCTAAAGATAAGGACTGTTGGAGTAGGAGAAGGAGGAGCTTGCGGCAGAAATTGGGCCGGCGGATCTGGTGGTTTAGGAGGCTGCTGTGTCGGAGGAGAGGTTGACGGCAAAGGAAGAGGGAGATCGGGGAGCTTGGTTGGCGCGACAGCAAGGCTCGGGCGGGAGAAGATGTTGATGACGAAGCATGGTGGCGATGACATCGAGAATAAAGGTGGTGGGGACGTAGCTGGTGAAGGAGGAGGCGAGGTCGGGGTCCTCGGAGCCTTACTGGATGGCGGAATGGCAGCGGTCGGGATGTGGGGCTCTACGGCAGCGAGGGGCAAGCTCGAGTCGTCGGGGTTGGGTTGAAGGATGGAGTCGGCAGGGTTGGCGATGTCGAGCTTGGGTGCGCTTGCAATGGAGTTGGCTGGAGTTGATGGAGAAGGCCGACGAGGTTTAGGTGGAGGTGATGGCGAAGGCGACAGAACGCTGGATGTCAGGAAGTTAGATGTCGGGAAAGACGGGTGGCGAGGTGAGGAGGGGGCGGCGGCAGTGCTTGCGTTGGGGAGGGATAACTTGGAAGGTAGAGATTTATTGATAGTAGGTGGTAATGGATGAGGGTCTAAGGGTGGAATCGAAGGATGTGGAGCTAATGGTAGAGTGGGAAGTAGGTTGGCTTGCCTCCGCTGGATGCGCTCCTCAACCATCGTCGCCACAATCATTGCATGTTGCAAGGTATGAGGACGCCACAACCTCACAACTTGGCCAATATCTTCACGTAAGTCGCCAATAAAATAATGTTGGAACACCGAATCTGGCCAGCCATTGTGTACTTGTGAAGCTAGCCGATCGAAGAGTGCGCGATACTCCTTTACGGATTCAGTTTGACGAAGATTGCCAAGCGCCAAGGAGACTGCATAATCCCATCTTGATAACATCTCCTTGTATTCTGTTGAAGAGTTTTTTGGTCCGGGACCGAGAGTCTGATACCAATTGATAGGAAGTGGTAATAGATCCTATCAGAATTACTAGTTGCTTGAAGAAATTGTAGGAGAGGAAGAGAAGAAGAGACCAGAGAGGAGAAGATAGAAGAGGACTTAGAGATAGAAGAGGATACTTGTTTTCCATTTATTGTAAACATTACATGCCCAGCTTATAAAGATACTCATCCTCCAATTAGTCATGCTATAATTCAGACTACTTGCCAAGATTATTGTCTGCTAATAAGGTGAGATTGCCAACTAACCTTCCTAATGCATGAAAAGAAACTAATTTGCCACCCGACTTTCTAATACAATTAAGGAGCTAAATAAGAAACTGATGCTGCCAAATGTAAAGGACTAAATAGGAAACTATTGCTGCCAATCCGGAACGATTTACTTCCTTTATTGTTGCTTGATTGCCTTCCTAACATTCCTCACTTAAAAATTGAAGGATTCCTCACTCTCTCCTACTCTCTTCCTCCCTCGCTCTCTCTCTGCCACCAGACGCTGAGTCAACAGCAACCTCGGGCTCTATATTACAAGACGGTGACAACCACTGTAAGAGAGAGAGAGTGTGTGTGGAGGTAGATAGAGTGATATCAATAGTGGGGATAGAGAGAAGAAGATGGGCAATGTCACATCTTAATGTAGAGAGATAGCTCTCTCCTTTCTGTCTCTTACTTGTGTCAGGTGGGATTAAATGATGAGAGAGAGTTGACGAGGGGTATTTTTGTCCTGAATTTATTGATTTGGTCTGCTTTGTAATGAAAAACAAAAGTGTCCCTCGATTGATAAATCAAAAGATAAGTGGATTTAAAAAGAAAATTCCTCCAACACGAACGCACTCCCAAACGGACCTTGATGCATTGCTGCCACCGCATTTATTGCATTACATACTTTTTGTCTTTTGAATTGAGATGACTGGCTTCTCACTTCCCTCCCATTTCTCTCCCCTACCTCTCTCCTCTTCCAGCCTCATGCTCATGCGAGAATGTCCCACCCCACCCCCAGCCTCAAACACCTGCAAGAAACGCATGATGAGCCTCCCCTCTCTCTCTTGTCTCATGCTTCTGCGATAATCTATTTTTCTTTCCTCTCTCTCTCTCTGATGGATTGTGAGGATCTGACATGTTGACATTATGGTATTCGCATGTTCGTGGATAAAACGTCGATCTCGTTGGGACGAGATTTCTATTTTATTTCCGAGCAAATCATTTTTAATTTCATTTCAAGAAATTGCAGGCACCATGTGAGGACCCGTCCCTCTACCGTGTTTGTAGACCGCAAGGGCAATTTGGTAAATTGCGCCTTGTCGGCTTGTTTTACACCCACGTGTGCACACACTTACCGTGTTTGTGGTAATGTTTGGTTAGAACGGTTAGTGGGACCCGGGATCGAAAGATCCGGACTTGGGCTTGAGTTCTTGCCTAAGTTTAGCTTTCAGCACAAAAAGGATTGATCTTTTCTAGCTAAGAGATCGATCTTCTTGTGCCAGAAAGTCAAAGTGCGATCGTCTTCATAGGTCGGTTCGTTTGCCTATAAAGCAGACAAGACTTTTTTCCTTGAATCCTTTTCAAATCCGGAGATCTGAGCTCAGATCTTGTGATTTTTGAAGGCATTTGAGGACGATCCAATGCCTAGCTGCTTGGATTTAAGCTGCTTTTGTTTAGGTAGGGATTCCTACCTACAATCTTTTCGGGTTTTTGGTTTTTCCGGTTTGATTATGTTCTTTTGCTTAGATCTGTAGATACGCATGTTGGTTTTACATGTTTTCATCGATTTTGGACTCGTGGGATCTTGATCTACCAGATCTCAGAGTTTCGTTAAGTTTGGATGTACTTTCCGGCGGTTTTTCTCGCCGGAGAACCAATCCGGATCGATCCTTCTAGAGGAAGGATCGATCCCTCTGGGTAGGTCATGCTGCGCCCGATGAAAGATCGATCCTCTGCTTGGAGAAGATCGATCCTGGGTCTTGGGTAGCATGGTTACCCTGCGTCGCGAGAAAGATCGATCTTCCTTGGAGGAAGGATCGATCTTTCTTGGTGCGACAAGAAGGGTACCCTCTGTCTCGAGAAAGATCGATCTTCCTGGGAGGAAGGATCGATCTTCTTTGGCTCGACAGTGAGGGAAGCTCACTGTTACTTAAAAGATCGATCTTTTCTTTGGAAAAGATCGATCCTTTAGTAGCAGAGAGGATTTTTCATGATTTTTGCCCGCAGGGCTTAGCATGTCAGTTTTTCTTACCGCTTTATACCTTGTACATATGTTTAAGCATGTTAGCCCTGTAATAGGGCAATGGTAAACCGGGGGAGTGATGACTCCCGGGATGTTTAGAATAAACGGGCGGGTAGCCCTACAGCTTTCCTTAGCCTCGCATGCCGGCGTGCGCCGAGGGCTTTATCTGTGATATCTATGAGTTATTGTATGCGGGGCTGCTTCCCGATGCAGGTGTGGTGGTGGACTGCTGGCAGTTGGTGGTGGTACCACTGCAGCAGCTCCTTAGACCTTATTTACCTATTCACCACCCCGGGCCGGCAGGGTGCCGTGCCCATACCTTGTTATTTATATCATCACATATTGTTGCATGCTTACATGCTTTATCCTGCGCATGTCATAGCATGCATTGTGTTGTGCATTAGTTGCATCTGTGTAGGGCGTTGCCGATCCGGGGCTTTCGGGTAGTCCGGATCTAGCTCTAGGACCATCGCGGGTAGTTTGGTCCAGGACTCGATTTTGTAGTATTCAGTCGTTTTTGATGATAGGGTTAGATGACCTGAATACATGTTGCTTGATGATTATAGAGGCCGTGTCGGCCTCGAACCGAGTGTTGAGGTGTAGCCGGTGTCTGGTTCATTGTCTCATGGGTAGAGGTAGTGCCTACTCAGCGGTGTTGGTTGCCCGCTTTGCAGTGTTGGTTTCCTGCTAGTGAGATGGCAGTGTTGGTCTGCCTCGCTGAGGGCGGCCCAGTATGTGACCAGTCCGACTGGAGAACATGACCGGAGTCTCCTTTCAGGGACACGCGGTGGGGTTATGGGACCCCTGTGTGCACCCAACCTCTGCTTGAGGGCGACACTGTTGTGTTCCCTCCCTTGTGAGTGTCGTAGTGTAGTGTCCTTGCTGAGCTTAGTGCTCACTCCTACCCGGGTTGCGTTTTGCAGGTGCTGGCGCTAGCTCTTCTTCGGTAGCCCCTACTGGGGCGGTGTTTGGTGACTTGGCGGCGTCTGACGGTACTTGAGGAGCGGCGATCTATGTTTTTACCCTTTTGTTATAGATAGTCTCCTACGGGAGTGATAAATGTATAATTTTCCTGTTTTGAGGACATGTATTTATACCAGTTTCTGTCTTTGGGTTTGTAATATTTGTATAATACAGGATGATTAAGAATTGCTAGGGTAACCACTATGATTAGAGGGAAACCTCGCCAAAATTTTCGCAATAGGTTAGGTTCCGCTTGCGTCGCCCAGCCCGGTTGGGCCTACGTGGGTCGGGGCGCGACACACCACACCCCTGGATCGCCAAGTCGATAGATCCATCATTTACATCCCCATAGGGAATACCTCCGATTCTAGATCCAACAGGCATTTTTATAACAAAAGAAAACAAGTGACGATAAGTCTTAAACCGCCACCTTTATTGCCATGCACGCCATCTTTGCCGCCAGGGCTTCTAAGTCCGCTGGGCTTGGGAGAGTTGTCGCCGTCCAACGGGATCCGACCTCCGTTGTGGTGGGAGGACGGCAATAAAGTCGGCTTGGAGAAGCCTCGGCTGGAACTGAGATGCACCGGCAGGAACTAAGAGATGCACCGGCTGGAACAGAGGATGTGCGGCGAGCGGCTGACGCTTTTATAGCCGGAACGACCTTGAGAAGACGATGGTGGACGTCCTTCTTCAGAGTGGCTTTGCGTCCCTGCGTCGCTGGACCACCGGGGAGATGGAGGAACATCGGCTGGAATAGGGGAAAGAGGGGAAACTTTGCCTTCGCAGCCGCTGGCGACGAGAGAGGGAGAGCTTAGGCCCGATCCTCGTCGCTGGCAAAAAAACGGGTTGGAGCGCCTTGCTGGAGGTCTGGGCCGTGCAGCGAGAGGAGAGATGGAGCTTGAACCGCGGGATCGACGAACCTTCTTGCAACGGCAACCCAAAGACGCGAGCGTCTCGATGGGTTCCGGCTACGTTGGCGGGATCGGCGTCGTCCGGTGGTGCGCAACGTTGGAGCGTCAATAGGACCTCTCCGTCTTCAAGCCTCCGAGCTCTCTTTCTCCGACGTGAACGTCTTGGCAGGAACTCGCCGTCTTTCGCCGGGTGTCTTGTGCAGCCTCCCAGCGTTCTTCAACCAGCCTTCAACGCCTTCTTCCACCAGTCTTCAACGCCTTCTTCCACCAATCTTCAACTCTTTTTTCCACACCCCATACCTTCTCTATTTATAGGCACGAGAGGTTTATGTCTTTACATGGAATGGGATCATGGATCCCTTAATCAAAGGGTGCTGATTGCATTTAGAGAATGCTGATCATTTTATATAAGGATAGCTACAACGGGATCATGGTCCCTAATCAAAGGGATGCTGATTGCATTAGAATGCTGATCCTTTTATGCAGCCCATCTATGATTGCTTTTGATTTTATTTTTTAATATGGTATGGGATGATTGACCATGCAACCCGATTGGAGATGACTTCTTTAAGTGTTCTGGCGGATCCTCTTCTGAAATTCGAGAGTGATGTTCGAATTTCAAATTTATCACGATTTGAATATTTTTCTGATGTCTATTATTATTTGAATATTTGTCCAGCTTTAATAAGTCACCTGTGAATATTTACTCCCGTACAGAATATTTATCTGAATTCTGAATGTTTACATGAGTTTTACCAAAATATCCTCAGCGGTCATATATGTCGAACCAAAGTATTTTGGAGGGTGAAATGGTCAGATTTCAGACAATTATATCCCCGAGGGTGTGAATTGACTGAAACACCCCCTCAAGGTTAAGGGTAGAGGTAAGGTTACCAAAATACCCTTGGGGCTTAAATGTCCGAAACACCCTTTTGCTTGTGGCTCATGTGTTGTCCAAATATATATTTTGGACGAAAATACCCCCCGAGGTGAACTGGACGTCGAAGGTTGATGTGTGGCCATAATCATCTCCTAAGAGTTGCAGATGACCAAAGTACCCTTATCATAGGCGATTTTGAAACATTACCTTAGATTTGTTGGTTTACGTGGGATACTGTCAAAAGCATCTAAGGATCGATGAAAGAATTCTGAAATATCTGAATTTGTGTATTCCTAATCAGAATTTCAAAAAATACCCCTGAAAGATATAATTACCAAAATACCCCTCTTTTTATGTAGACTGATGTCAAAATCATAAAGGGTTAATTTGGAGTGTTATTTGGAGTTTAGGTCTATATTTTGACCAAAATACCCAAAATACCCCATGCACTATAAGAAAAAGAATGTTTAGTGACAGCACTTTGTGTCACTGCAAACATGGTTCTCGTCACTGAAGATTTTTTAGTGACGATGGTAATGACAACAACTGTTGTAGCTTGTGTGGCCGTTGCTAATACGTTAGTGATGACCACTGTGTCTTGTCACTGATCATTATTGTTTTAGTGACAATTGGGGGTGTCACTATAGTATATACACTTGTCACTATAACTCGTTATAAATCGGATGGGGTGTGAATTAGTGATAATATTAGTGACAAAATTCTTGTCACTAACTAATTCTTTCTGTGACAATATTTTTCTCTCGTCACTGGTAAGGATTTAGTGACAAATATATATTAGATTTGTTGACACTAATTCACGTCACTAATTTTAGTATGTGACAACAAGTGTTATAACTAATAATATTATCGGTGACAATATTAATTGTTGTCACAAAAGATATTTGTTAGTGACAACAATTGTTGTCACAATCAAATATGATGTTGGTTACGAAAAAGGTTAAAATGACAACTCTTATTGTCACAATTACATTTGTTAGTGACAATAATTGTTATCGCAACTGAAGGTTATTGACAATCTTCATTGCCACAAATCATAGACTTGGTACATGTTACATTGTACATACAATTTTGATCTAATGAACTTATCGATTGACATACATTCAATATAAAATAAAAAGAGGATTACAAATAAAATTTTATTAATCAAATTGTTCATAACAAAAGTAGTCCAAAAAACATAAATAAATTCACTACATGCTCTTAATAAATGTCAAAGAGAGCTAAAAGTTCTGTTAAATTAGGCTCTAAGATCTCAATGCAAAACAATCCCAATGCAGAAGAGCAACAATCGATGATCCTGCAAAAACATATCATGAAGCATGTTACTTTGGAAAAATAAATATCTATACTACAATCAAAAATAACTTCAACTACTATCACAATATATAAATGCAAATTTACCTATCACTGTGATGAATGCGAGCTAGCGGCATTAAAAAGTAAACTCATGCGTGTTTGAAACATCTTACCAAACTGAGCTTGCATTCTCTTTTCAAGTTCCAATTGCATAGTTTTTTCCAGCTCCGCTCGCACTTCATCAACTACTTCAACACGTACTTCAGCACGAACTTCTTCTCTCATAGTGTCAATCATTGCTCTTACTTCCTCCATCTCTTCATGCATATCTTGGGCCCTGGCTCTCTTAGTTGGTGCCTTTTTTCCCGCACCTTTCCCATGAAAGTACCCAGATTTCTCACCAAGAACGTGCAAAAGAACTTCATCATCATTCATTTACTGGTCACTTTCAAGTTGTGTCTGTTCTCTAACAATATCTTTGAGTTTTTCCTAAAATAAACAATTGACGCAATTATGACGCTGAGCGATACAAAAAAGATCAAGTAAGGTTTATAATTATGTACTTATATGAATCTCTTGGGATTGAAGTGTCAATCATTAGCTGCATCATTTGCCTCATCATTATCACTAGCAGAATTCAAACCAGATAGTTCGTATGCATTTGTCGATGTTTCTCCATGAAGATCCCATGTACTGTAGCCCTCTAGAATTCCATTATTGAATAAGTGAGTTCTAACATTGTATCGGCGATCGAAGACACAATTTCCTACATTTATTGCAGGGGCACCGAATTCTATCGCCGACCTTTACTGATTTGAATGCAAAATGGAGAAAAGAATCAACTCCGTTTATATATTCCAAACTTGACCGGTTTTTTATTTTCATCCAATCCTTGTCGGGCATTTTTCCTAATAGTTTTCACAAAATAAACAATTCAAATGAGTTGTTTTATAGGTTTCATAGCTCGTAATCAAATGGCAATGAAAACTAATTCAAAAAAACAAATACACCAAAGATCAAAAGACAAGCACCATCTACTAGATATAAATAGTTAAATCTATCACAGGACTTGTTAACTAGCATTTGACGGATTATCATACTTATATTAAATACTACTTTTCATCATTTTTCACGATATACATACCATATTTGAATTATAAACATACCTAATTTGTTTGGGAAGGATTGGTTTCAGTCAGTTGAGTGTTGGCAACAATTTTTTAGGAGATGAGTATGTCAAACATTGTCTATGCACCACCAATACAATCAAAAAACCTCTGGTTTAGGGTAATTACATGAGATGAACATACAGAGGGATAGGTAATTTACAATGGAAAAACTAAGAAAATAGCTTTTATCTCAAGTCTAGAGAGGAGCTAGAGAAATCAAGAGCATAGAGAGAGACACATGGCATAGCAACTCCACATATACCAATAGGTTCCATGTCATGCTTAAAAATAGACAAAAAGATCATACTTTATTTGCATTATAATCTATACGAAGAACATGAACCAGAAACTAAATGGCATGCAAAACAAGAAGATCTCTGTTATGAAGTATTTTCTTAATCTTTCAAGCTCTTTCATATAATCCTTCTACATTATATATTGTTATATGAATTTAGCTTGTTTTCCAGTTCTAGTTGGTTAGAGTTTGTGAGGGCCCGTACCTCTAACCTGGTCCGACCGCGTCAGTCGAGGGTCTGGTTTGGTTGGTTTGGCTCAGTTGGCCTTGCTTCGCGATCCCCTTTGATCGTTGCGGCTCCGGGGGTAATTTGGTTTCACACACGCGTTGTGCACACACGGCCATGTGGTGATGTATGTGCTTGATTAGATCATCAGGGGAATTCTAGATCGGAAGATCTTGATTAGATCAAGGTTTGAGCTTATGAGATCAGATCTGGCCGATCGGACGGCCAGGATCTAATCTTAAACCATTAGTACTTAAGCCTCCATTTAACCCATCTCCTGTAGGGCTTCAGCCGCGATTGAGAGAGGGAGATCGAGATAGAGGGGCGGCAGCTCATCCCGAGAGAGAAGAGAAGAGAGGAGGAGAGGAGTCCGGCGTCGGTGTCCAGTGGCCGGAGGAGAGGAAGCGGGCGCGCATCCCGTCCGATGACGGCGACCGCGGCAAGCAGGACGACATCAACGGCAACGGTGCTTGCGGTCGGAGAGGAAGAAGAAGAAGAGGGAGAAGCGGTCCAGAGGTAGGGTTTCTAGCCTAAACTTGGTTTCGACTCTACTAGCATAGATTAGGGCTTGTTATCGCTTGTTAGCTTAGGGAAACCTACCCTAATCCTCAGAGTAGGCCATAGGATTGCATCGGGGTTGGATTTGTTGTGCTTGCCCTGTTTTCCGGTGACATTTGCTCTATTTCTTTTTCGGTGATGTTTTAGTACTCTCTGTTCTGCTGTGTTTTCGATGAATGCTATGCATAGATCCTCCGATGGGTCCGTTGGATTCTTCCCATGTCCTGGGTTTCCTTCCCTTTTGGGTTTGCATGGATTTGGATCGTTGCTCTTCCCCTTCCCCGATCTTCTTCACTTCGAATCTTATGAAGTCCGGTTTTGGATTTGCTGGTGGTAACGGGGTTTAGCCTAGGATCTCTGTGAGGTCTTCTTCTTCTCTTCGCTAGTAGCTGGGGATTGTTGCTTGGGTTTTTTCCTCTGTTTCTCTCTGCTGCCATGGATTGCCTTTGTGACCTCTGTTCTTTGATGGATGGTTAGACAAATTGCTGGCCTTGGTTTGTGAAGTTGGTTGGACGGGGGGTTGCTGGTTTGATCGATGGACGATCTTGGTTTTCTTCTCTGTTGTAGGTTGCCGGATTTCTCTTGGATCAACTGCCGATCCTTCAGCTCTAGTGATCTCTGTTTTGGGGACTGGTTGTTGGATAGATGTTGATAGGTTCTCGATGGTTTGGATTTCCTCTCCTCTGTGATGTTTCCTTGAGCTGAGATTCCATCTTAGAAAGATTCAAACATACCTTGGGATGCTTTGATCAAGCTTTGATCAAAGCTCTTCCCAGATTTTGGTTTCGGCCCCTGTCCTAAGCACCAGCCAGTTCCTTTCCGAAGCTAGTGTAATTCCGTGAGGAATCTCATGAAGACTTCATCATGAAGGTCATAGATCTTCGAATCTACTCTCAATTGCCACTGATTTCGTAATTTTTGGATTTTCCTATAAATTACAGTGAATTATTCCCTAATCTGCGATGAACTGGATTTTTTATAAAAGCTTGGAGTTTTGGCTGAAATATGGATTTCCTTCGATTTAGCTACTTCGTTCTTCTTGCATAAGACTAATAGGGATGCTAGATAGCATGCACACTTAGTCTAGAGGAATTTTGAAGGATTTATGCATGTGTAGCCCTAGGTGTTATTTATGCAGAGCTATCTTTTCGTGCAAATAATCTACCAGCATGTTTTACTTATATATATGTAATATATAAAGGTACCAAGCTTAGTAGAATTGAGTTGGGGGTTCTGGCTTCGATCTTAGCTGTCCGCCAAATTGTTTCCCTCCCTTTGAGGTGGATGTCGGATTGGTCTTTTTCAATTATGTCAATTATATACTCTTGTATCATGTATAAACCTATGGGCCGACAGTGTGCCTCGTTTTCGGATTCTTTCTCTGTGAGTGATGTGTCTTGGTGTATTGTAGCCTTTTGGCTTGTTGATACCGGCTTCTAGCCGCGGCTTTGCTATAGCGCCGTTGTGCTGCCGATATTCCTGAGAACCGGGTTTGGTTTCGTATAAGCTACTGGACAATTGAATGATGATTTGGCATGTAGAGACACCTAGGCCTAGTTGTTTGTATAGGCTCATGCATGTTGTATGCATTAGAAGCATTAAGACTAGGTGGTAGGCGATGGATTCAATCGCCGATCCGGGATTCTCGGGTAGCCCGGATCTAGCCCTAGGACCGGGGTTTGGGTAGTCGAGGATTAGGACGTGATTGTCATCAATGATTATGTTGGATATCATTTGAGGTTATTGCTATAGTCGACTATGGATTATATATTTATATTTGAGGTGTAGAGGTCGTGTCGGTCTCCAAGGCCAAGTGCTAAGGATGGTTATTGATGCATTCCCTGACATGTATGTCCCCGCGAGAGATGGTATGACTGGGCAGGTTGGTACCTGGACAGGAGCCCGCAGTATTTGTTTCCTCTCGTTTGTTCTTGGGTAAGGGTGATCCCGCATGGTACCGTTCCCCTGTTGGTGCTTAGGGTGATCTTGGTAACTTGTTCAAGAGAGAGGTTCATGACGGGAGCCCTTGGGACATCGATAGGGTTATAGGACCCTTGGCATTCCTTAGACTTAGGCGGAGAACGACACAGTTGCAGTTTTCCCTTCGTTTCTATGCGACGTAGAGTAGAACCCTACTGGGCATTGTTGCTCACCCTACCTGGGCTGCATCGGCGATGCAGGTCGAGGCAGTTCCTTCTTTTAGGTGTTCCTTTAGAAGATGGCATGGTATTTCGAGGTGATCGAGGACTTGGAGCGTTGGGGAGTTCGTCAACATATAATTTACAGTTTTAGTCAACGATGTACAAATTGATGTATTAATTGATGTATTCAAGGATATAATTGTAAGATTATTAATTCAGTTGTATTTGAGAAATATTGTAATATTCTTTTATATAAATGTTGAGGATTGTGAGAATGTTGAAATTGTAAAATGTACAGGTTTCTTGTGCTGTAATTATAAAGGGGATTCTGCCAAAAATTTTATGAACTTGAGGAATTAAATTGTTTAAATTCATAGCAGTTATATCTTTGTGCGCCATTTGATGATGTAAACATGTTTAAGTGTTTCATTTCTCGATCTGGATGGGTTTTCTGGGTCGGGGTGTGACAGAGTTTGATTAGATCTTTAAATTGGATGTAGATTAGAACTCTAGAACCCATCTATATATATCGGCATAGTAATGCAGCTTTAATGAGATGGGATTAATAAAGAGGTTAGTTTAGAAAGAGGCTTTTGCTTTTGAATAGAAACAGAGCATATATTCTCTGTTAAGAAAAGTAGCAGAGCTACGTGAGGCGTCCTTTTCAGCTATCGCCATTTCGTCTTTAGTGTTTCTTCTCTCAACATCTCCCTCCATATATTTCATCTCTCCTACTTTCTATTAGATAACATCTGAAACTTGTTAAGGAGGTATGTAGCATAAGAACTTTCAGGAACCGTAGAATTCCTATATGAATGTAGGATATGTGATTGTACATGTGAGGACTTGCCCCTCTACCCCTGTGGCTCGTTGTAGACCGCAAGGGCAATTTGGTAAAATTGCGCCTTGTTGGTTTGTTTCACACCCGCGTGTGCACACACAGGCCTTGTATGTGTTTATGTTTGTTTAGAATGGTTAGGTGGACCCGGGATCGGAAGATCCCAGCTCGGGCGCGCGGAGGCTTGCTTTTGGGCAGCTTACGGCCCTGAGCGATCGATCGCTCGAAGGAGTGACCGATCGGGCTCGTGAGCAACCAGTCGGTGGGTTTTTGTCTTCCGCGATGACGGCAGCCGACCATCGTTTTCCCCGGAGGACTTTCCCTCCCCTCCCCCAGGCTTTCCTCCGGCTTTCCTGGCTTTCCCCCGAGCCTTCCCTTCTTCTTCTTCCCTCTCTTCTCTTCTCTTCTTCTTCTTTTCTTTCTCTTCTTACCGCGGTGCTCTGTTTCTTCCCGTTACCGCCGGCGACCTTGTTTTCTTCCGTTCTCCCTCCTCCGGCCACCGATTTTGGCGTTCCAAAGCTTGTTGGATTCGTGGAGACGAGAGGGACATTGCTGAGGTGGTTTGGAGTCGTGTTGGTGACTGGTTTGCGAGGGATCAACCGAGGAACACGCAGTTGGGTAGGTTCTTCTACCTACATGTGTTCTTAAGTGGGTTTCGCGTGATCCAACCGTTGGATCTGTTGATCTTCATGTTATTAGATGTATGTTGCCTAGTAGAATAATTTATCTAAGTTTCATGTTAATAGTTGAGATTTGAGTAGGTTTATTACATGATTAAGCTCGGATTCTCTGTTTTTCTGCTGTTCTTGAGAAATAGCCGGCTTGCGGCGCGTTTTTCGGCCGGTGTGTACGTGATCTTGGGTTTTCATAAATATAAAAGATGTAGATCTCTTCGTTAGCTTTCCAGTCCATCTTGTTTCGTATTTTTCCGATTTTCCTACGAATCGTTATGATTTTCACACTAGAGGGCTGCGTTGCAGCAATTAATTAGAAAGTTAGTTTTGATTAGTGGTTTTCATTAGCATTTTTCCGTTAATCCAACCGTTAGATGATTCTGGATTTTGGATATGTTGATCCATACATGTAGCTCTACTGGTGGCTAGGTTGGATCTTTAATCCGACGTCGTTTGGACGTCGGATCGACCAGATCAAATAGCTTCTAGTAGAGAACATTTGGTGTTTTAAATATAATATTATATGTCGAATTATAATATTATATTTCTACTATTCATGAGCGGTTTTAGGGGTTGCTTCCCGTTGCAGGAGTCTGCGGTCGACGGTCGTGGTACCGTCATAATGCCGGGACCCGCTGCGGATCGGCTGGCAGCGGTCGGTAGTACCGCTGCAGCGATCCGGTTGACTTATATGATATTTGTCATACTGTTGCATGCCTATCTTCTGTTTGTGTATGTCATAGCATGCATTGTTGATTGTGCATTAGTTGCATTGGTTAGGGCGTGGGTGATCCTTAGGTCGCCGTCCCGTGGCTGGAAGCTCGGACTTAGCCCTAGGACCGGGGTTGGATAGTTTGGGCCCGGTTTGAATGGTAGTGTCCAGTCGATTCGATGATAGGCTTAGATGACTGGAGCACTTATGGCTTGATGATTGTAGAGGTCGTGTCGGCCTCGAGTTGGATCTGAGGTGTAGCCGGTATCCGGTTCTTCTTAAAACTCTTGAGTAGAGGATTTGCCTACTCAGTGGTGTCTCTTCCCACCAAACAGTGTTCAGTGTCCTGTTGAGAGTTAGCAGTGTCGTTTCCTGCTACTGAGTGTGACCTGACATGTGACCAGCTCGGCTGGAAGACCATGATCGTGGGCCTCAGGGACACGCGGTGGGGTTATGGGACCCCTGTATACACCCAGATTCCACTTGAGGGCGACACTGTTGCGTTTCCCTCTTCCTTCAGTGTGTCGTAGTGTAGATCCCTACTAAGCTTAGTGCTCACACCTACCCGGGCTGCGTTTTGCAGGTGCAGGCGTCAGTTCTTCCTCTGTGGCCCCTACCGGGCAGTTGGACGGCGGTGCGGCGGCGCCTGGTGGCTTTTGAGAGGTGGCAATATTTACTGCTTTTATCCTAGGTTAGATAGTCTCCTACGGGAGTAATGTTGTATTTGAACTACCCCTCTCCGAGGATTTGTATATTAAATAAACTTGAGTTTTTAATCTGAGGTTCGAGGTTTTGCTAATTAATATTGTTTTATTTGAGGGTGCTTTGGTGAATTGCTAGGGAGACCCATAGGTTAGAGGGAACCCTCGTCGTTCTTTTTCCGCGTTGGTTAGGTTCCGGTTCGCGTCGCCCGGCCCGGTTGGGCTTTCGCGGGTCGGGGCGCGACAGCTTGGTATCAGAGCATAGGCTGTAGATCCCAGGGTTTAGGATCAGGATTCGGTTGAGATTGAGCGTGGAATAGGTTAGTTCTATGTCTAGAACATCCGTGCATGCTCATTTTGATGTGTTATGCTTTTCCGCTTTATGTTGTACTGCTTTGTCTTGGGTTCGAACGAGTGGAAGCTCGTTTGTTGTTGGTGATTGCGCAGATGTCGGGAGCTCGAGGCCGACCTTCGGTTGATGGGGGTGGGGCATGACTTGGTCGACCCGCCCGACCAGACAGGGTAGCACCTGTCAGGGAGGTCTGAGCTAGACGGACTGAGCCATCACCAGCGACGGTTGCGGTCACACGGGAGGAGGCTCCTCTCGCCGAGGAGGGGGTCCTCGCTCCGGTCGACGGGCGGGCCGCGGCAGCGGTCATGATGGACTTCCAGCGGCAGAACCCGCCTAGGTTCAGCGGTGAGACTGGAGATCCGACCACGGCAGACGGCTGGCTCCGAGGAGTCACGCGCGTTCTCGACGCTCTCTTCGTCAGGGATGACCGGATTTGGGTCACCCTCGCGGCGTTCCAGCTCGATGGTGACGCCCTTGACTGGTGGTGCACTGCCCAGCACACCAGTGGCGGAGAGGAGCCGACGTGGGAGGAGTTCAGGGCGTTGTTCTTGGACGCGTACTTCCCGGAGAGTACGCGTGACGCCCTGTCTCGCGAGTACCAGTCCCTCCTGCAGGGTACTCGCACTGTTCAGCAGTATGCCAACCGGTTTACGCATTTGGTCCGTTTTGCGGGGGCAATGGCAGCAGATCCAGTGGCCAGGGCACGGCAGTTTGAGTGGGGTCTTCATCCAGAGATTAGGCGCCAGACGTGTTCCCACCGTTTCCAGACGCACTCAGCAGTTCTGAACTGCGCCTTAGTTGTGGAGGCGCAGTCGCAGGACGAGAGACGCCAGGCAGTTCCACCGGCAGTCTCTACCAGCTCGCATCAGCGACCCCAGGGCAGAGGGGGGTTCGGTAGGGGGCAGCCGTGGCGTCAGCGGCCCTTTCAGCGGCGGCCGCAGCGTGCACCGCAGTACCAGCAGCCACTACCGAGCCCACCAGCCCCGTTTCTACTGACGGCCGGGCCATCTGGGCAGGCTTCGTCAGGGGGGTATCAGGGACGACAGCCGGGCGCGTCAGTCACTTGCTACCTGTGCGGGCAGCCGGGGCACTACCGTAGAGACTGCACTTCGCGAGGAGCGCAGGGCGCTATGCCGCAAGGCAGTAGAGGCGGAGGGTCTGGTGCCTGGCAGGGGAGCGGGGGTGGCCGCGGGCCGGGGCGTCCCAGAGGCAGAGGAGGCCAGCGGGGGCAGGTGTTTGCCCTCCCAGTTCGCGAGCGGCAGGACACCGTCCAGCTGTATCAGCCGCCACCACAGTACCAGCAGCCGTTGCAGTACCAGCAGCCGCAACAGTATCAGCAGGCAGCGGCAGAGCCAACCGTCCTCAGAGGTATCTTTCAGCTTTCTAGTTCTTTAGTAGATATGCTGATAGACTCTGGGGCGTCTCATTCCTATATTGCTAGCATGTGTGTGCCATCGCTAGGATTAGAGACGAGTTGGCTAGAGGTGGCACAGTTTGTAGATTCACCGATCGGAGGCACAGTCAGGGTAGACCGGGTCTGCCGATCTTGTTCTTTGGAGGTTGGAGGCCTCCGTGTCTGTCTAGACCTGCGGGTGCTAGACATGACAGGCTTTGATGTGATACTCGGTATGGACTGGTTAGCAGCATACCGAGCTATCATCGACTGTGGTCGCCGGAGGGTGGTCGCTTGGACACCCGATGGGACACAGTTTGTGTTGTTGGGGGATCGGTTCTCAGCCGATTCCTTTGCTTGTGGTGTGGGAAGGCGTGGCAGCGAGCTCTCAGCCTTGCTGGCCAGCCTGTCCCTATTTAGGTCAGAGGGAGTACAGCTGAGCAGTTTCCCCAGGATCGTGTGCGACTACACCGACGTGTTTCCCGAGGTGTTGCCAGGGCTTCCACCGCCCAGAGAGGTCGATTTTGAGATCGACCTGGTACCGGGTACCGCACCGATCTCTCTCCCAGCTTTCAGGATGGCACCAGCAGAGCAGAGTGAGTTGAGGACCCAGCTAGACGAGCTTACCAGCAGAGGCTTCATCCGTCCCAACATGTCTCCCTGGGGGGCGCCAGTGTTGTTCGTGAAGAAGAAGGACGGTACCCTTCGACTTTGCATAGACTACAGGCGGCTCAACAGGGTGACGGTGAAGAACAGGAATCCGATGCCGCGGATCGACGACCTGTTTGACCAGTTGAGAGGATCTTCAGTGTTCTCGAAGATCGACCTCCGCACCGGCTACCACCAGTTGAGGGTTCGGGATTGCGACATCCCGAAGACGGCTTTTCGGACTCTGTACGGCCTGTACGAGTTCGTGGTGATGCCGTTTGGGCTGACGAACGCACCAGCAGCGTTCATGGATCTCATGCAGAGGATCTTCCGGCCTTTTCTAGACGAGTTCGTGGTGGTGTTCGTCGACGACATCCTTATCTACTCCCGGTCAGAGGCGGAGCACGAGCAACACTTGGCGACAGTGTTGCAGCTACTTCGGGAGCAACGGCTTTATGCCAAGGCTTCCAAGTGTGAGTTCTGGCTTGCACGGGTGGGATTCTTTGGACACGTGGTGTCGGCAGCAGGGATCTCAGTTGACCCGGCCAAGGTCGAGGCAGTGGTACAGTGGCAGTGGTACAGTGGCAGAGACTGAGAACAGTGTTTGAGGTCCGTAGTTTCTTAGGCCTGGCGGGTTACTACAGGCGGTTCTTGCGGAACTTCTCCAGAGTTGCCGGACCATTGACCAGACTGACACAGAAGGCCGTCCCGTTCGTGTGGGATGATGCTTGTGAGCGAGCCTTCGTGGAGCTGAGGACGAGGTTGACCAGTGCGCCGGTGCTGATCGTCCCCGAGCGAGGTGTTGGTTACAGTGTTTACTGCGACGCCAGCGGTGAGGGTTTGGGGTGTGTCCTCATGTAGGAGGGCCACGTAGTTTCCTATGGTTCTCGTCAGCTGAAGAACCATGAGAGGAACTACCCGACTCACGACTTGGAGCTAGCAGCGGTGGTCTTCGTCCTGAAGACCTGGCGGCATTATCTCTATGGCGAGAAGTTCTCAGTCTTCTCAGACCATAAGAGTTTGAGGCACGTTTTCACCCAACGTGACCTCAACCTGAGGCAGCGACGCTGGATGGAGCTACTGGAGGACTACGACTTCGAGTTGCATTACCATCCTGGTAAGGCAAACGTCGTAGCAGACGCGCTGAGCAGACAGGCGAGAGACACCAGAGCAGCAGTTGCAGGGTTGTCAGCGCGGCAGTGGCAGGCTCTACAGACGGCGGGCCAATTGGGGCTCGAGTTTGAGGATCGAGGATCCAGCGGCTTCCTCTATGTAGTGCAGAGTATGCCAGCAGTTCTAGCCAGAGTGTTGGAGGCACAGCACAGTGACCCAGAGCTCGAGGAGTTACGCACAGCAGCGGGCATGGAGGGCGCAGACGGAGACTAGACAGTATCGCCAGACGGAGGGCTACGGTTCCGAGGCAGAGTAGCGGTTCCAGCAGATCCAGTTCTTCGAGACGACATTCTACGAGAGTTCCACCACTCACGCTTTGCAGTTCATCCCGGCGGCACCAAGATGTACCAGGATCTCGGCGACAGTTCTGGTGGCGCGGGATGAAGAGGGCAGTGACGGAGTTCGTATCGCGCTACCTTACCTGTCAGAAGGTCAAGGCAGAGCACCAGCGGACTCCGGGGTTACTACAGCCGCTTCCACTAGCTGAGTGGAAGTGGGAACACATCACGATGGACTTCGTGACCGGGCTACCGAGATCTCCTAGGGGGAATGATGCGATTTGGGTCATCGTTGATCGATTGACCAAATTGGCGCACTTCCTGCCTATGCGGGTGACAGACTCGACGGACAGGTTGGGTAGCTTGTACGTCAGAGAGGTGGTCAGACTACACGGAGTTCCAGTTTCTATCGTGTCAGACCGTGACCCGAGGTTCACCAGCAGGTTCTGGCGCGACTTTCAGGAGGCAGTTGGCACACTCCTGACTTTCAGTACTGTGTTCCATCCGCAGACAGACGGGCAGTCAGAGCGGACTATCCAGATCTTGGAGGACATGCTGAGAGCATGTGTACTCGACGCAGGAGGCAGCTGGGAGGAGCACGTTCCCTTGGTGGAGTTCGCCTACAACAACAGCTACCAGTCTAGTCTTTGAGTAGCACCTTTCGAGGCATTGTACGGTAGGCCGTGTCGTTCCCCTGTGTGCATGGACAGAGGTTGGAGAGGCTTCACTCACCGGTCCAGACATCGTCAGGCGGTCGTCAGAGAGGTTGGTGCAGATCAGGCAGAGGCTTCTGACGGCTCAGAGCCGGCAGAAGAGTTATGCAGATCAGAGGCGACGACCGTTGGAGTTTGCAGTCGGCGACCGAGTGTTTTTGCGAGCGTCGCCGTACAGAGGTTCTGTCAGGTTTGGCAAAGGTGGTAAGTTGGCGCCGAGGTTTGTCGGGCCGTTTGAGATCTTAGAGAGGGTCGGCGAGGTAGCTTACCGCCTGGATCTTCCTCAGCACATGTCTGCTGTGCATCCAACTTTCCATGTGTCGATGCTAAGGAAGTATCACCCAGACCCGTCTCATGTCATCAGGGTGGATGACATTGAGCTTGAGGCAGACGCGAGCTTTGTTGAGCAGCCGGTTCAGGTACTTGATCGGAGGGATCAGGTCTTGCGGGGCAAGACGATTCGCTTGGTCAAGGTACTGTGGAGGCACAAAGGCACCGAGGAGGTGACTTGGGAGCGCGAGGCGCGCATGCGGCAGGAGTTTCCGCAGTTGTTTTCTTCTCCAGGTACTTCTTGTCCTGTCCTCTAGTGTAGCTGTTTTATTGTTCCGAGCCCTACCCTTATCGAATCTCGGGACGAGATTTCCTTTAAGGGTAATAGGATGTGAGGACCTGCCCCTCTACACCTGTGGCTCGTTGTAGACCGCAAGGGCAATTTTGTAAAATTGCGCCTTGTTGGTTTGTTTCACACCCGCGTGTGCACACACAGGCCTTGTATGTGTTTATGTTTGTTTAGAATGGTTAGGTGGACCCGGGATCGGAAGATCCCAGCTCGGGCGCGCGGAGGCTTGCTTTTGGGCAGCTTACGGCCCTGAGCGATCGATCGCTCGAAGGAGCGACCGATCGGGCTCGTGAGCAACCAGTCGGTGGGTTTTTGTCTTCCGCGATGACGGCAGCCGACCATCGTTTTCCCCGGAGGACTTTCCCTCCCCTCCCCCAGGCTTTCCTCCGGCTTTCCTGGCTTTCCCCCGAGCCTTCCCTTCTTCTTCTTCCCTCTCTTCTCTTCTCTTCTTCTTCTTTTCTTTCTCTTCTTACCGCGGTGCTCTGTTTCTTCCCGTTACCGCCGGCGACCTTGTTTTCTTCCGTTCTCCCTCCTCCGGCCACCGATTTTGGCGTTCCAAAGCTTGTTGGATTCCTGGAGACGAGAGGAACATTGCTGAGGTGGTTTGGAGTCGTGTTGGTGACTGGTTTGCGAGGGATCAACCGAGGAACGCGCAGTTGGGTAGGTTCTTCTACCTACATGTGTTCTTAAGTGGGTTTCGCGTGATCCAACCGTTGGATCTGTTGATCTTCATGTTATTAGATGTATGTTGCCTAGTAAAATAACTGATCTAAGTTTCATGTTAATCAGTTGAGATTTGAGTAGGTTTATTACATGATTAAGCTCGGATTCTCTGTTTTTCTGCTGTTCTTGAGAAACAGCCGGCTTGCGGCGCGTTTTCCGGCCGGCGTGTACGTGATCTTGGGTTTTCATAAATATAAGAGATGTAGATCTCTTCGTTAGTTTTGATTAGTGGTTTTCATTAGCGTTTTCCCGTTAATCCAACCGTTAGATGATTCTGGATTTTGGATATGTTCATCCATACATGTACATCTACTGGTGGCTAGGTTGGATCTTTAATCCGACGTCGTTTGGACGTCGGATCGACCAGATCAAATAGCTTCTAGTAGAGAACATTTGGTGTTTTAAATATAATATTATTTGTCGAATTATAATATTATATTTCTACTATTCATGAGCGGTTTTCGGGGTTGCTTCCCGTTGCAGGAGTCTGCGGTCGACGGTCGTGGTACCGTCGTAATGCCGGGACCCGCTGCGGATCGGCTGGCAGCGGTCGGTAGTACCGCTGCAGCGATCCGGTTGACTTATATGATATTTGTCATACTGTTGCATGCCTATCTTCTGTTTGTGTATGTCATAGCATGCATTGTTGATTGTGCATTAGTTGCATTGGTTAGGGCGTGGGTGATCCTTAGGTCGCCGTCCCGTGGCTGGAAGCTCGGACTTAGCCCTAGGACCGGGGTTGGATAGTTTGGGCCCGGTTTGAATGGTAGTGTCCAGTCGATTCGATGATAGGCTTAGATGACTGGAGCACTTATGGCTTGATGATTGTAGAGGTCGTGTCGGCCTCGAGTTGGATCTGAGGTGTAGCCGGTGTCCGGTTCTTCTTAAAACTCTTGAGTAGAGGATTTGCCTACTCAGTGGTGTCTCTTCCCACCAAACAGTGTTCAGTGTCCTGTTGAGAGTTAGCAGTGTCGTTTCCTGCTACTGAGTGTGACCTGACATGTGACCAGCTCGGCTGGAAGACCATGATCGTGGGCCTCAGGGACACGCGGTGGGGTTATGGGACCCCTGTATACACCCAGATTCCACTTGAGGGCGACACTGTTGCGTTTCCCTCTTTCTTCTGTGTGTCGTAGTGTAGATCCCTACTGAGCTTAGTGCTCACACCTACCCGGGCTGCGTTTTGCAGGTGCAGGCGTCAGTTCTTCCTCTGTGGCCTCTACCGGGCAGTTGGAAGGCGGTGCGGCGGCGCCTGGTGGCTTTTGAGAGGTGGCAATATTTACTGCTTTTATCCTAGGCTAGATAGTCTCCTACGGGAGTAATGTTGTATTTGAACTACCCCTCTTCGAGGATTTGTATATTAAATAAACTTGAGTTTTTAATCTGAGGTTCGAAGTTTTGCTAATTAATATTGTTTTATTTGAGGGTGCTTTGGTGAATTGCTAGGGAGACCCATAGGTTAGAGGGAACCCTCGTCGTTCTTTTTCCGCGTTGGTTAGGTTCCGGTTCGCGTCGCCCGGCCCAGTTGGGCTTTCGCGGGTCGGGGCGCGACAGTACATGAGTAAAAAGTTTGCATGCTTTTCTGTTCAATGTATATGTGAAAAATCACACATAGAGCTATACTGGCACAGAGCATAGAAAACAGAGAAAAAAAGCATGATATAGAAAAGGAAAAAAAGCAAACGAGATACGAAAAAAAGATGGAGAGTATCTGATTAAATCCTTGAAAATAGGGGAAATAGATTATACACAATGAACAAGAAAGAAAGTAAAACAGAGAATTTCTTTAAAACCCGGTTTTAGATCATGGCAACAAATCAAAAGAAAAACACGAGAAAAACTAACCTTTATTTTACGAAGCAATCTCGAGTTCGTCGATGGAGATGCGCAATGGATGAAGATCCTTGAAAAATAGAAACAAACCTTGAAATTGAGAAGAGATGATGGCATTAGAGAACATATCATGGGTTTAGAGGAGACAACATACCCTTGCCGGATAGTTGAACGACGATGATCACCTTGAGGCTCGGGATCTCTAGGGTTTTCTATCTCGATGGAGAAGTCGCCTTACGATCTCGGAAAGGAACGCGTCGAAGGAAATAATGTGGAAATTGGAAACATCGTGGGTTTTGGCAACCGTGTATAGCTAATCGGGTTTGGTCCAATTACATGAAGAGCAAAGATGGATTGGACGGTGGAGGTTACATGAGAAGCTTGATGGAGAGTTGAGATTAAGTGGGGAGCAAGATGGACGTTTGAGATTAAGCGCAAGTAAATTAGACTTGGACGGTTTGAGAGTAAGTGGATTTGGTGAGGAAGTTAAGATCAGACGTCTTGGCTGCAATGTGGTAAGATCGGTGACAACAGTGACAACTTTATATTGTCACTATACACTTTTAGTGACAACTACATATTGTCACTAACTCCATTCTGTGACAACTAACTAATAGGCGTCACAAAAGAAAGAATTTAATTGGTGCTAAAATTCTATGTTCATTTTAAGTGACAAGTTTCAGTGACAGAAAATAGAACTTGTCACTAAATCGTCACTAATATGTGACAACTCCAATCACTTGTCACAGATTATTAGATGACAACCAACTATGTGTGACAACAAATCAAAATGTCACTAAATACCTATGTTGAGTGACAAGTTTTCTCATTGTCATTGAAACCTTGTCACAGAAAGGTGATTTTCTTGTAGTGATGGGAGTGAAAATTATCGAAACATCCTTTGGTTTATGTAGGATGTCGTCAAAACCATGTAGGACGAATCGAGATGTGTTAGGGAGTTTAAACATATATACTCAATCAAAGTTCCCAAAATTCCCTTTGTCATTTCCAAAGTTGAGAAAGCATGCATAGAGCATTTTAAGTATGTTTTCGAATGTTGTCATGCCTTTGTAAAATATCTAAGGCATATATGTATGTGACAAGGGTAGTTTCGTAGATATTATGAATTCTACGCTTAGTCAAAATCGGTGTCAACAGATGCCCCCTCGAGGCCTGCGTGTGAAATTCGTGACTTGAACGCGCAGGACTCGAAAATACCCATCCCATGTATACCATGGGCAGAGCATATTTGTATGTTCCTCCCTTGTCTTTAATTTGAAAGGATGAGCAGACACCCCCCTTATCATCATGCGGCGTACATGGCTATTAATTATTTAGCCATCATACATGTAAACATTATACATGGCCAAGAATTCCCAGAAAGGCAAGATTCTTCCGTCCCTCTATGTGACCCCATGTATATAACCCTAGGGTTTGAGCATATATGTGATCCCTTGTCAAGGGCTTTTGCAGTAGAGAAATCTTGGTTTTTTTTGACGGAGGGATATTGGATCCCATCCTTTCTCAGGACTTTGCAGCGAAAGGGTTTTGCAGTATGAAGAGGGGAACTTCAAGCTTTGTCAGGTTCCCTTCTTCCTCCAATTTTGTTCTCTGTACTTGCTTTCTTCCTCCTTTTTTTTGCATGCATGTCGTTGGCTTCTTTCTCTTCTTTTTCTTTTCTCTTTTTTTTTTGTTTGACTTTTGTCTTTGTTCAACGCCACGCATGAGTTTTGTTTCTTCCGATTCTTTGTTTGGCTTTCGTTGGCCGGAAGCAAACATCCGTCTTTGAAGCATGGCCGGGCATGGCGTCTCCACCATCGGCATGTTCTTTTCTTTGACCTTTGGAAGTCCAACGCCGAGGCCATCGGTTCTTTGTCATGGCAGCCATTGGCATTGAGTCGGCGTGGCAGGGTGCCCTACATTTGCGACGCCATGGGTGCTGAAGCGGTGCAGGGTAGGAGTAGGTCCAACACAGTGGGAGCAGCCAACCTGGCGCTATGGGTTTATGGCGAACTGCCACCGGCATGCTTGTGGGAGTCACGGGCTGAAGGAAGGGAAGCCGGCGCCGCCATGCTAAAGGTCTCCAACCAGGCTTTGGTGGCGGAAACCAGGAGCAGAGCGTGCGGCTTGATGCCAAGCTCGCAGAGGAGTCCTTTTTTCACAGAGAGGAAAAGAGGAAAACGGCGCTGTGCTGGCCTTCGTCGGGGGAGGAGATAGAAGTCCGATGGAGGCTCGGACTTGGTCGGAGATGAGAGACAGGTTGTATCGAAGGCGTCCATCCCCGGTGCGAGGTTTTACTTTTGACGGATCAATGGGTGGCGAGCCATGCTTTGTTTCTGCTCTTACCCATCTCCTTTCTCTGCTTCTTCGTGCTTTGTTTGTTTGTTTTCTTCTCTTTTTTTTTCTATGCCGATATATGCTGATGTTTTTTCTTCCTCTTTTCCTTTCTTAGCAAGATGTCAAGCTCACCTTCAAAAGACGTTGAAGCACATACCCCTTTGAGGCAACTGGCTCGATCGAAAATATTCATTGTCAAGAGCGAGAGCGAGGAGTCATATACCAAACCTTGTGACGTCGCTGAAGGAAGGATCGAGCAGCGGGATGGTTTTCGGGGACACTAAATGGCCCCACTTTGCTGCCATGGTGCTTTCACCAATAGCGACCGGTCCCACACCAATGGCGCTTTCGTGCCTCGCCAATCGACTTATCTCTGAGGGACTGGACTGGGCGAACTACAAGCACCGACTTTATGAACCTTCTGCTGGATACATTGGATGGGCTCGGGATGTTCTGAAGATAGAGTCTATGAATTTCGCAAGTCGGGGATCTATGGTGCGGTTTTTTGTTCATTGGGTCGGTACTCTATTGACGAGCAACTCTTTCGCAGCTTGGTGGAAAGGTGGAACCCGGAGACGAATACGTTCGTGTTTCAGCATGGAGAGATGATGGTGTCTCTTTCGGACATGTTTCATCTTAGCAGCTTTTCTATTATAGGAGACATGTATGACGAGTACCTTCTTGATGAGAAGAGCGTACCGGCTAGTGGAAAAGGCAATGCAGATGTGCCCCTTTAACATTCTGCGGCATACCATCTCTTGAAGATATGGGAGGAATTGGCTGAGGGTTGACACAGGGTCTCTTTTAGAGAATGGGTGCAACACTTTTACAAGGGTGAGGGCTTCAGTCCACGCACGGCTTTCGATGACAAAGTGTACACGACGGGTTTTCTTTCTATTTGGATATGTTACTTTGCTGTTGCAAATTCAGAACCATGCATTCGCCCGGGGGTCTTTGTTCTAGCGAGTTTGATGGCCATGGGGCGAGCGTATTGATTGGTCTCAACGGCATTGTGCTCCCTGTATAGGGGTCTGAGGGTAATGAGTTTACATGCCGCCGGACCTGGCTTTGCGAGCACGAGCTGGGGTACTCATTTGCTGATGGGTTAGGTCAATCGATATCTCCGAGGGGCCTATCTGGGCAGCATAAGTTCACTATGGGAGCTTCCGGATATCGAATGTGGCAAGAACAGTATGCCGGATTTGAAACATCTGATGTTTCGTATTCCCAAGAGCTTCTCCGCTTCAGATGCCAGAAGCCATCTTGACATCAAAGGGAATTTTTTTCTTAGACCGTTTTTGTGGGGAGTACAGGATGCGAAGTGGCATGTTGTGAAGGGTTTTAATTCTAGCAAGGTCGAGCGCTTTGTCATCTCTATACGCCGAGGAGTGCTCCCCTTGAGGATGGTTTTTGCAGCCTCAGTGATGTATGCCGAGCCCTACAACCCCCACCGCGCCACACGACAGTTTGGACTTGACCTGGGTGTCCCCAAAGTGGGTCTGCGATACCCTTTGGAGGAGCATCACCATGGGGTTATGCTTGCGCATTGGGATCATCTGATGCGGATAGATGTCAGAAACAAATTCATGATCCCCCCGATGACTGGGTTCGGAGACTTTCCCATTCTTGGGCGATGTGGTGGGTGGAGCAGACCCACGGCTTTTTCACTGAAACAGTGCCGATGTTATCCCGTGGGGATCTTCGGAGCTCATTGTCACTTGAGGAGAGGCATGCCCTTTCCTTTCGCAGCGTTATTATTTCTGACTGCTGGGAATCCATACGTGGTGCAAATGCTGAGGAAGCATCTAACAGGATCGACGCTTTCGAAAAATCCAAGCGGACCTTCTGGGCTGTTTTCGGGAAAAATCTGAGGCAAAGCTAGAACATTTTTCCGAACTCGAAGGAGGCAGCAACCATCCGAGAGGTAAATCTTTTTCTAATCCTTTTCTTCTTTCTTTTTTTTTTTGTTTGATCCATGTCTCCTTATTTGATACCGCTGCCAGCATATGCTCTCCTTGATGGAGCCGTCCCCATATCTGCCATTGGTAGAACTTGCTACAAGTCCGCTGAGCATGCTCCCTTTTTCTTCCTTGATTTGCCGAGCATATAACCCTCCTCGTCTCTTTTTTTTTAAAACCTAGCCGGGTATGTTCTGTTCATGGGTTCACCGAGCAACCATAGTGCTTTGCATAAAAAAAATTTTTTGCCAAGCAATGGTGGTGTTCTCGATCTTGATCTGCCAACTAACTGTGTTGCTGACTCTATATATTGACTTGCATGCTCTTCTTCTTCTCTGTTGTGCCAAGCATACACTCACTTCTGATTCTTCTCTCTTTTGTTTTTTATATAGATGCTCTGTTCATGGGTTCACCGAGCAACCATAGTGCTTTGCATACAAAAATTTTTCCAAGCAATGGTGGTGTTGTCGATCTTAATCTGCCAACTAACCGTGATGTTGCTGACTTTATATATTGGCTTGCATGCTCTTCTTCTTCTCTGTTGTGCCAAGCATACACTCTCTTTTGATTCTTTTTTTTTTTGCTCTGTTCATGGGTTCGCTGATAGGTTGTTGGAACGGTGAAGAGGAACAAAAGGAGACGGCGGTGGGAAGAAAGATGAGAGAGAGGAAAAAAGCAGAGGTGGGGGAGTCGCTCGTTGCTCCCCACTTTCTTCTCAGCTTAATCTTTTTTTGTTTTTTATCTTCTTGCATTTCTTTTGGGCTTTCTTGATCCCGTATCATTGATTTCTATTGGTTTCAGAGTGCCGCCAGCAAGCTTTCCTCCCGAAAGAAATCTGAGCATTCTCGTCAAACAGTCAAGAAACAGAAATCTTCCCATCCCAGCAACGATCCTTCTCCAAGTCAGCCGACACGAAGGTTCTTGAATTCAAGTACTCGTTCTTCCTTGAATCAGCCAGCTTCTTTAAAGGAGCAACTGGTCATCGCTCTCCCAGCCGGAGGGCTTTCTAAAGGTGCCAAAAGAAAGCGGCGCAAGGTTGATGCCGCCCAGGGGGTTCACACAGGTCCCCCAGTGGATCTTGCCTCGGTGGAGGTGATAGGCGCTCTCGAAGGTATCTCCCCTGCTCTAGTCAAGACTGCTGCAAGAATACTTTGATTCGAAGACGTAGTCGGAGATTTCGATGGAGAGATTGTTGCTGCCGATGATAAGATGGTCTTTGATTCTCCTCAAATGCTTGTTTCCAGGGAGACTACTGTTGAGGCTGAGGACGAACCGGTGACCCCAACTGGTGCCATGCCTGGGCACGAAGATGGTGCTGCTAAAGAGATAGCTCCTCGAGATGTTGCCTTTGAGGAGGCTGTGACTGCTCATGTTGCTATTGAAGATGCGGCGGTCCCCATTGGTAACGAAGCGTCTGGCGCACGTCTCGTGTCTGCTCTTGTAGGTACTTTTCTTGAACCTGAAGACGTTTCTGTTGAAGAAGCAATGAATGAAGATATTGTTCCCTCTGGTGACACAACACCTGGTGTGCCCCATGTGGTGATCCCCGGGGAGACCGTGGCCACCCCAGTTCTTGATGAAGTCATGACTGCTTTGGACGGCGTGGGTGTTGATGCCTCTTCCGTGCCGACTGTTTCGTCCAAGCTTGCTACTTTGGATGAGCAGGTCGTCAGTTTCTACGCGGAGCTTGAGAAGCGACTGGTGTCTCTTTATCTACCCGACCCGGCCGTGTCTCAAGACTTTAAGGGGCTAGAGCAACGCATCAATCGCCTGCTTGCGGCATTGCCTAGTCAGGAGTTCAGCTCATCTTCTCTAAGAAATGTCTTGCAATTACTTCTGTCACAAATAACTTCATGTGATACGGAGCTTCGTCAGGAAAAGGATTTATTACATGCGCATGACGCCAATGCATTCATATATCTTGAGAAAGCTGAGGCAGCCAAGTCCGAGAGAGTGGTCGTCACAGGAAATCTCCTACGTGCTCTTGAACGACAGCGACTTCAGGGGGAATTGGTGGGCGGTCTCAGGGTTCAATTGCAAGTGGAAGAGCATGCCCTGAAGCATATGACGGAGGAGAGCACCGCTCTTGAGGAGAAGAAAGCCGCTTTGACATCTACAATTGAAGGGATGGAGCGGAAGCACCAGGAGGTGTCAACTTCTCGAGACATTATTCTGGCGATGAGCAAGGCGTACGAGCTTCAGGCCGAATTAGCTAGAATTTATGATGCTTTGAACCCATGGAGATCCCAGAATCCATGATGCATTTATTTTGCTTCCTCTCTTATTAGTATCGATGTCGGATGTGCCAAACTTTTACTTTCGAACACAATTTGTGCATGGTTCACGCTTATGAGTTGGATTTATGGTATATATCAGGATATTCCTGAAACACATGTTTTTGATTTCATTTTCCCGGAATGTGATTGAAAGAGACAAGAATGTTTTCTTGTCCTCATTTTTTGGAATGTGATCAAAAGAGACGAGCGTCTTCTTGTTTGCTTGCCCATATATGTGCAAGCACCTTCCCAAGCTGTCCACACATAGATAAGGATGCATGCTTGCCTTTTGCCCATGCATGTATAAATGTATCTCATGCTCTACCTGCAAAAAGGGACCATAAGATATGCTTACCTACCTACATAGGCATAGGCATTTCCCATGTTCATGCAAGCCACCCGTACCATGTGTGTGATGCTCTCCATTTTTCCTTTTCTTTTTTTTTTAGAAGGAAATTTTGAGTATAAAATTACGAGTATTATTTATGTAAAGTCTATACTCATATATGGATGGGAACTCGCAAAGTGCGGAGTACATTATTCAGGCTATCAATTTAGGCTCTTGAAGCTCGGAGCGTACATGTTTAGGAATAATATCGTTTGAGAAACTTGCCATTCACCGGAGGTGGGGTATATTCAACATCCGGGGAAATGATTTTATAAGCTCCATTGGAATAGACCTCTTGAACTATGAAAGGCCCTTCCCATTTAGGATCAAATTTCCCTTGGGTTCTTCTGGCGACGACCATGGGTCGGATTACGGCGAGGACAAGGTCTCCGACTTTGAACGAGTGGCGCTTCACTTTTTTGTCGAAGGCTCTGGAAACTCTGGCTTGGTACATTTCTAGATTTTGCTGGGCCTCCATGCGCCGTTCTTCTAGGCTATCGAGCTCGTCGAGCCTTAATTTTGCAGCTTGGTCTTCCGTCAAGCCTTCATGTAGAGCGACTCTGGGAAGGGACCTGGATTTCGAGAGGAAGGACTGCTTCTCCCCCAAAGACAAGGGAATAAAGGGTTGCCCCCGTCGGGGTTTTCATTGTGGTACGATATGCCCAGAGATTTTCCAGGAGCTTCTCGTGCCATTCTTTCTTGTCTTTATGAACTACTTTCTTCAGGAGTTACAGAGGATCTTGTTAAGTGCCTCTGCTTGTCTATTGGTCGCGGCGTTATATGCCGATGAGAAGCGGTGCTTAATTTTGTACTTGGCGCACAATCCCTCCATGTTTCTGTTTTTGAAGGGTGTGCCATTGTCCGAGATAATTTTTGCAGGGATCCCAAATCGGTAGATAATGTGCGTCTTGATGAACTGTACTACCGTCTCCCCCCTCGTATTTTTTAAGGGAACAACTTCCGCCCATTTGGAGAAGTAGTCTGTCGCCGCTAGGATGTATGAGTGACCTTTCGACGAAGATGGCTGAATGGGGCCTACAATGTCTAACCCCCATACTTCAAAAGGCCAGGAGACGCTCGTAGGATGAAGTGGCTCTTGGGGTTGGTGTATGATGTCACACCCTGATACAGAAAACCCATTCAGGATGAAGCATGAGGGTTCCTATCACTATTCATCTCCAATTGGCGCGATACAAAGCGGAAAAGACAGATAAATTTAAACAATTATATTCCAGAGGCGAAACCGAAATTCAATTCATATATACATCAAGTTGTACAGTTTAAACATCTGATTACAATTCTTTATTAAACTCCTCCAAAGGAAAGATCTTATACAATAATCCAAAAGTCCTCGAAAGATGTTCACAATTTACAAAACTGCCAAAGTACAACAATTGTCCTCCAGCAACCTCAAGCACCTCTGGATGTAGTCGCGCCTCCAAAAGCTGATCTCGCCGGCTCGACTTCTGAAGAACTGGCGCCTGCACCTGCAAACGCAGCCCGGGTAGGAGTGAGCGATAAGCTCAGTAGGGTTCTACTCTACGGCACACTGAAAGGAGGAAAACAACAACAGTGTCGTCTCCCCGCTCAAGCCTAACGGATGCCACGGGTCCCATAACCCTATCGATGTCCCAAGGGCTCCTGTCATGAAACCACTCTCCTGAACATGTTACCAGGAGGCCAAGGAACAGTAACATGCAGGATCACCCTTACCCAAGCAGGAATACCATGCCTTGGGGAACCAAGTCGGGAACGCACCGACAACCATCCTTAGTACTTAGCCTTGGGAAGACAGCACGACCTCTAAACCTCAAAGCAAAGATCTCAGCCAGCTAGCGTGCATCCTCAATAACATGAGATTCTGATCAAACAATCACGCCCTAATTCTGACTACCCAGCCGCGGTCCTAAGGCAAGATCCGAGCTACCCGAGAGCCTCGGATCGGCGATCAACCCATCGCCTGCCTAACCTCATATGCCTCTAATGCAAACAAGACGCATGCGATGGTCAGACACAGGTAACGAGATATAGGCATGCAACAACATGACAATAATCATACAGGGCTAGGCATAGCCTATTGCTAGCCCAAGGGGTGAGCATAGCAAGGGTCTCAAAAACATATACTCTATACTAACCAAACAATGATTAGAGCAAAGCATTGAACACAGATATACAATAGTCTTCAGTGCTCTCTTGCACCTGACAGACTAAGGTTCCACAGTTACCCCACAGGTAACTGGCCAACATTTATAAAATAGCCCTCGGCACACGCCGGCATCAGGCTAAGGTTCCACAATTCCACATTAGCTAGCACTCATAGCTAGCTAATGGTTAAGCAATCAATTAAGCCTTTAAATTACTTATCCAACCAGGTATTTAAGTGCGAGGAAAACCGTAAACCCACTCAACGGGGTAAGAAAGCTATTTAATCCTCAATCTCGATAAAACTCCATTAATATCCCTTGAAAATAATGTGCATGCTTCCTAACATGATTGGATAGCTATTATGAATGAAAACCCATCAAAGGAAGCCAGAAAGCACAACTCAGTGGCCCACGGTCGATGCGATGGTCGACCGTGAGGCCACGGTCGATGCCACCGTCGATCCGACGGTCGACCGTGAAGCCAAACATGGGAGAAGCATAAGGGTCACGGTCGATCGGTGCATCGACCGTGGGAGACCCAAAACGGGACAGATCCTCACGGACGATGCGACAGTCGATCTGACGGTCGACCGTGAGGCGGAGTGAAAAAGGAGACCGTGAGGCCCGAAAGAAGCGTGGGAGGCCGTGAGGCGGAGTGAAAACGGGGCATCGACCGTGGGAGGCCAAAATCGCGACAGATCCCGACGGTCGACCGTGAGGCCCGAAAGAACCGTATTAATGGTTGACGGTCGATCCACCGATCGACCGTCAGCCCCACGACACAGTTCCTCAGAACAGTGCCGGAAATCTAATTCCTTGGATTTGAATGATCAAATCAAGTTGGAAGTTGATGAAGCTTTACAAGCATGTGTAAAAGATGATGGGGAAGCTAATGGTACGATTAAAACACGATTTTGATGGTTAAAACTCAAACCTAGGTCTCAATGGCCGAAAACCGACGAAACGGCTATAATACGGAAATTGTCCGATAAAATACGGGAATCAACTGATAGGAATACTAGAAGCAAGCCATAATATACATGCATCAAGTTACACAATATTCTAACATGTATTCCTACAGCGAAAGCACAATAAACCTATCCTAAGAGAACCCGATCAAGCAGGGCAGCTCCTCCACGCATCCCCCAACTCCGATCGCCGGAATCCGCTCCTCGAAAGCCGCGCTCCGAAGCCCTAGCTCAGTAGGTTGGAGAGAGGAGGAGAGAACGACAGGAGAAGAAGGAAGGAAAGAAAGACAGAGAAAGGAAAGGGGTTTAAATAGAAAGCTGGAATCGATCACAGCCGTCCGATCCGATCTCTCCCGATCGAGCTCCGATCCTTCGATCGGAAGCGCCCTTAAGGTTCTAATCAATCACATACATCAATCAAAGGCAGTGTATGCCACACGGGTGTGAAACTGACCACCAGGGAGCATATTTACCAAAATGCCACTGGGGTCAAAACCAGCGATACGATCAACCGATCGCATCCCAAGGCTAACCGAGCCAAACCACAAATCCAGACCCTGGACCTAACGCGGTCGGACTGGGTTGGAGGTATTGGTCCTCACATATGAAGTCTACGTGAACTTGGCAAACGTGACATTTTCTAACATACTCGATGGAGTCGCGCACCATGGAAGGCCAGTATTATCCTAAATGCTTTAGCTGGTGATACAATTTGGGACCTGACTGATGTGCTCCGCATATGCCCGAGTGGATTTCTTGGAGGCCTGACGCCGCTTCGTCATTAGAAAGGCATTGGAGTAAGAGTCCGTCGTACGACCTCCGGTATAATGCGTCATTGAAACAAGTGTATTTCTTCATCCTTCTTCTTAGCCTCAACCTCTCTTGGGGATTGGTCGAGAGTATCCCGGACATGAGATAATCAAGGAAAGGGCCACTCCAGTCTGTTGTTTGTATTTCTGATGTGGAGACAACATTAACGAAAGTTGGTATATATCTGTTTAAAACTTCTTCAAGTAGGGGAGTGAGGACTTGCCTCTCCTCAACCCTTACTTCTAATGCTCCTGAGGGCGAGAGGACCATGGTTGCGGCTAAACGGGCCGGAGCATCTACCTTCTGGTTTTGGGATCACGGGATATGTTGAATCTTCAGCTCCTTGAAGCAATTGATGAGCTCTTTGGCTCTGATAAAATAAGGAATTAATTCCTCTTTCTTGATTGCATAGGGAGACAAGCAGAGCGGTCGCGATCGCGGTGCAGTACAGCATCAGAGAGGTCGAACACACAGAGAGACAAGCAAGAAAGATCCAGAAATACAGATAACAATATATCGAAAACAATCAAGAGCGTAAAAGTTAAGAAAATAGATCGAAGATGTAATAGTAAGATAAAGTTAACGAAAGAAATCAAGATTTGAATGAGGCTAGGCTTCAGGAATCACTTCACTCGGATTTAGGTTCTTCTCTTCTCAATGGTTCATATAATACTCAGTTAAGGGATTCACATCCTAATCACCTTAACCGGAAGATATGGAACTATAAACCTAACAAAATACAAAAGTATCTCTTCCTATAATTGATTCTTCCTTATTATAGTTCTAACTTCATCCAACCCAAACCTAAGAATACACGATACCGGCTATCACTACAGGCAACGCGCAGCAAAAGTTCATCGGGACAAAGCCCTAACTCCATCTAACCGGATCTCTAAGAATACACAATACCAACTCTCACAATCGGCAATGCATAGCAAAGATTTCTCGGGATAGAGCCCCAACCTTGTCTTACCAGATCCCTAAGAATACATAATACCAGCTGTCACTACGGGCAATGCATAGCAAAGGTCTCGCGAGACTCGATAGGAGAATCAAAGGAGATAACTATGGTATCACAATATCATAAAAGAAGCATGACTTGGTTTATAATATTAATCATCCACATAGAAATCTATAATCTGAAAATAATCTTTGAAGATCCAATACATAGAAAAGAGTTTAACAATAAAGATTAAAACTATGAACCATTATTGGAGAAGAAGCCCTAGTCCTCACTAGATCATTCGTCCGCTATGCCCGCGGATTACTCGGCCATGGATGGAGATTCCTTCATCTTCTTCCTTTGGAAAACATCCAGAAAAGAGCCTCAAAAAACGTCTAAGAACTCCCCTTTGATTAACCCTAAGTTTCCTATTTATAGCCCCAAAGTCTCTCCATCCTCGGATTAGATTTAAACCATTGATTTTCTTCACTGGAAAAGTAGGATCGATCCCTCTATAGGTGTAGGATCGATCCCTTGCATCAAAATCTTCAATTTTTGGCTATGCCCGAGTCGGATCAATCGGACTATGGGTGTCGGATCGATCGGACTCAGTAGGATGGATGGAGGGATCGATCTGACTGTGTACAGCTGAAAAGTATGCGTTCTGTCAGGTTTTTGCATAGTCGGATCGATCGGACTATGGGTGTCGGATCGATCGGACTCAGTAGGATGGATGGAGGGATTGATTTGACTATGTACAGCTGAAAAGTATGCGTTCTGTCAGGTTTCTGCATAGTCGGATCGATCCTACTCTAGGTGTCAGATCGATCGGACTTTCCAGCGTATTTACTGTTTTGCCATCCAGACTGCGCCATTGGTACTAAAATCGCCGTAACTTCCTTTAGGAAACTCGGAATAACGAACCGTAAAATTCTCCAGAAACTAGACTTCAAGAGCTTTCCAACTGTATATGGAGAATCATCTGGTTCTTCATGAACAGGTACAGTTTAATTTTTGAAGTTGATCCATATACTCTTTTCAGCTTCTTTTAGCTTCAATTTTCTGCATTTTCCAAACAACTATGTGAAGCATATAAAAGTATAAAAATAGTGCTAAAGAAGTTGATTAAGGGTGAAGATATAGCAATTGAGATAGTTATAAGGTTGTTCAGAGTGCACTTTCATGCACTCATCACATAGGTGTCGAGGCAGTTGATTTATGATGAGTTTAGAGTCTCAGTAAGCGTTGAGTGGGTCCATCCCCATTTCCAATGATATCTCTAATCCGATAACGAGGGCTTCGTACTCCGCCATGTTGTTGGAAGACGCTGAAGTTAGTGCAAAGGAATACGGGATTAGGGCTTGCATCGGAGTGACAAAAATTATTCCTGCCCCCGCTCCTGAGTGTCTGCACGCTCCGTCAAAGTACATTTCCCAGGGTGGTCGAATGTCGGTGACAAATACTTCTTCATCTGGTAAGTCATCTTCTACAGTCGTATAGCTTGGCACCGGGTGAGCGGCGAGAAAATCCGTCAGGGCTTGCCCTTTGATGACCTTTTGTGGGCACGTACGTTATGTCGAACTGAGATAGTAGCATTGCCCATTTTATGAGCTGTCTGGAAAAGACTAGCTTTTTTAGATTGTATCGCATGGGATCAGTTTTGCAGATGAGCTGTATGGGATGCTCCAGAAGATAATGTCGAAGCTTCTGAGCGGCGAACACCAATGACAAGCATACTTTCTCCATCTCTGAATAATTATGCTCGACCCCAACTAAAGTTTTGCTAAGATAGTAGAGGGCTCTCTCCTTGCCTTCATCATCATGTTGCGCAAGCAAAGCTCCCAATGATCCGGGCAGAGCTGCCGTATACAGGATCAAGGGCTTTCCTTTGACAGGGGAGGCTAGAACCGGCGGGTTGATGAGATACTCTTTTATGCTTTGAAAAGCGTTCTGGCAAGATTTATCCCATTCGAACGGTGCTCCTTTCTTCATGAGACGAGAAAATGGTTTGCAATGGCCAACCAAATTGGAGATAAACCTTCGTATGTAGGCAAGTCGTCCTTGTAGGCTCTTGAGCTTATGAAGGCTACGAGGTGGAGGCATCAGCAAGATTGCTTTAGCTTTAGCAGGGTCAACTTCGATTCCTTGTTTGCGAACCACGAACCCGAGAAGCTTACCGGATGTGACACCGAATGCGCATTTCATTGGGTTCATCTTTAGGTTGTACCGCCTTAGTCTTTCGAAAACTTTGGTGAGGTGTTTGAAGTGATCTTGCCTATGCTTTGTCTTCACCACTAAGTCATCGACATAGTACTCCACGATGTCATGAAGAAGGTCGTTGAAGATGACTGTCATGGCTCTTTGATAAGTGGCCCCGGCGTTCTTCAACCCGAACGGCATCACTGTATAGCAGAATATGCCTTTCGGTGTGCGAAAAGCGGTAAGTTCTTCGTCTTCGGGAGCCATTTTTATTTGGTTGTACCCCGAGTATCCGTCCATAAAGGACAAAATCTCATGACCGGTCGCAGCGTCGACCATGAGTTCCGTAATGGGTAGCAGAAAGTCATCTTTTGGGCAGGCTTTATTTAGATCCCTGAAATCTATGCAGATTCTCAGTTGACCATTCTTCTTCTTCATAGGAACAATGTTTGCGAGCCATTTGGGATACTACACCTCCCGGATGAAACCTGCATTGATAAGTTTGTCTACCTCAGTGATGATTTTTGGAATCAACTCAGGTTGAAAGCGTCTCTGAGACTGCTTGATGGGGCGGACGTCTTCCTCTGTGGTGAGACGATGGACAGCTACATTTACATCCAAACCTGGCATCTCCTTGTAGCTCCAAACGAACACGTCTCGATTTTGCCGAAGAAAGAGAATGAATTGATTCTTTTCGTCCGGCGTCATATAGAAGCTGATGAATGTTGGATGAGGATCATCTTCTGCCCCCACGTTGATTTCTTCTAAGTCATCTACGGTTGCTTGACCGTCGTCTTCTAGCTGTGGCGGCGCTCCTTGGAGATCGACGATCTCTATGGAAGTAGGGCATACTTGGAACTCATATCCAAGCCCTGTTCTATCAAAGGTTAAGTCTTCACCGTAACGAATAGCCTCTTTTTGCGACTCTGTCAGGAGGTCTTCAAAGGGTTGTTTCTCGCCTCGACCTCCGCACAAACCTTCGCCAGAATTGATGTCATACCCCATGCGAGCCATCATATGTAACGACTTTTGATCGTAAAACAGTATGGGCAACCTTGTGTTTGTTACATGTGTATCCGCCGTGATCGGGGAGGCTTGTACCAACTTGATAGGTTGTTCGTACCTCATGTTCCCTTCATCGCCACCTATTCCTTCATTCACCTGGGCTTTCCCTTTGTTTGGGGGCGGCTTGACGTAGGAAGGCAGGAGCTTTGGGAGAGGCACTGGGAAATCTTAAAGAAAGGATTTAGAAAGCTTCTCTTCAACAACTGTGAATATTGGGTCTCCGGGCTTCCTTTGACTGCTTGGAACATAGCGATATGTCTTCTTCCCTTGCTGAACTTCCATGGTGAATCTTTCTGTGAAGCCCATATCTGAAGTAGGTGTGGGGTCACGTTTCTTCAGCTTTAATGGTGGTTCTAGATAGAACTTGGCGTCGGCGAAGAATGCTTGCCCTGGTGTGAATGGCTTCATGTCGGCGAACACCCTCTTGACATCGCCTTCAGGAGTCTGGTACTTAAAACATTGATGGAGTGTTGAGGGAACAACCTTATATTCATGGAGCCAAGGCCTCCCTAACAATGCATTATAAGAAGTTCGAGCGTCGATAACATGGAAAACGACGCTCGTAGCCATGTCTTGAAATTTTAGTGCTAGATGTATAGAACCTCGCACATGTTATCCGGCTTGGTTGAAGCCTTGGACTATTATGTTACTTGATGTCAAGTCATCGATATCATATCCTAAGTCACGAAGCGTTTTGAGTGGCAGAAGATTAATGGCCGACCTGCAGTCTAACATTACCCGTGACGTAGGAACGTTATCGATATCACCGGTCATTAATAACGGCCTATTATGGGGTTTTGCCCCGAGTAATAGGTCGTCATCGGAAAATTCTATGCTTAAACTTTCGACTACATGGGCATTAGTTTGGGGGACTTCTGCCCAGTAGTCGTCAGGAAAAGATAATGCAGTTATAAGAGACCTATGAAAATCATGTGAGAGACACAAGACATCGTACAGACTAAGCAATGCAGGTATTTTCTTTAAATGAGAAACAACATTGTACTTGACAGACTCATTCGAGTTTACATCATGCATTGCTTGTTGCAGTTCTTGGTCCCTTCCTCTTGGGCGTGAAGGTTGGGAATCTGGGAGTCGGAGCCCGGAGCGGGTGACGATCTCATGGACTTCGGCCTTCTCCTCCTCTGGGAAGCAGAGGGACTCACCATCATCTTCCAAAACACCTTTGGTAAAGCAAGAGTAATCCTCACTGTCCCAAGGGACATTATTTTGCAGCACATGTGGCTTCCTAGCTCAGAGATCCATGGAGACTTGATGAATGAACCCTTCTATCTCTTCATGATTCATCACCTTTATCAAAATCTTGTACTTCGGAGATCTATGCCACTTCGGCCTCGGCTGCCAATCTCGGGGAAGCGGAGGTCTTGGAGGGTTATATCTGGCAGCCTTAATCCTTTGGTTGAAGGCTTGTTTCTTTTCTGTCTCTTTCTGAAGTAGGTCTTCCCGAAGCGATCATAACTCGGTTCCATGTCGGACCAGGACTCTTCATCATTCGAGTCAGGGGGGCACAATTCTCCCAAAGTAGACCCAGGGCTTCCCTCGACGGACACCTGGACAGGAGCCACGCATTTCTCAGGGGGAGAAATAGACATATGTCTATTCTCAATGTCTCTGGGAGGAAGTATTTGAGGGATGCGCACCATTTCCCTATGAGTAACTGTCGAGAGTGTGTACTCTTCGTGTAAGGATCCAGATCCGGCCACAGTTGTGATCATGTGCGTCGACTCTGTCCTTTTCTCTTTTTGCAGCTTTTTTAGGACCCCGGCGTCCATGACTCCTTCGTCAATCAGCTTTTAGATCTTGTCCTTAAGGACGAAGCAGTCTTGGAGGGTGTGTCCCAGTATTCTATGGTAGTGGCAATGCTTAGGTTCGTCCACCTTATTTGCTTCTTCAGGGTGTCGTGGCTCCGGGAGCTCTAGAAGTCCAATATCCAGCAAGCCCCTGAAGATGTCAGAGACTTCTTCTCGGGGGAAGGAGTACTCTTTTTCTATCCTCTCCTTAAGAGTCTTCATCCGCCGCTGCGTTGGTTCTGACGAGCCATCCCTGGACCGAAATTGTTCTCTGGGGACGTAAGTCTCCTTTGGTTTAGGCGCATGTTTTGTAGAGGTTTGCAACACTGCCTTCCCCTTTGGTGGAGCTTTATCTTTCTTGGCACGATCTAGGACTCCATCTATTGTATGATTTTTTCTGGCTATATGGTGCAGGTAGTTTTCGATGTCCGTGGCCTTAGTGGCCAATTCCTCGAAGGAGAGCGGACGAACGCCTTGCAAGTATAGTGCCATCTCCGAACGCAGGTTGTTCATACACATCCGTACAGCTTCTGCTTCTGTGATGGGCTGCGGGCAGTGGATGCTTAAGTTCCTCCATCTGTTGATGAAGTCCGCGGCTTTCTCGTGTGGACTCTGTTCAGTTTGGGTGAGCTCCGTAATCCCCACGCTTCTTTGGGTACTATAGAACCTTTGAAGAAATGCCTCCTGCATTTGTTCCCATGAGGTGATGGATCCCGGAAGCAACTTGTTGTACCAAGTAAACGCCAGTCCAGAGAGGGCTTGAACGAGCTGACGTAGTAACAGCGCACCGTTATGAGCCATGTCCTGGCAGACCGCTTGGAAATGAGCAATGTGCTCATGCAGGGATCCACTCCCGCTAAACTTGGCGAATTGAGGCTGCCGATAGTTTGCTGGGTATGGGACCAGATCTATATCGGCAGGGTATGGCTTCATGTATCCCGGCCTCTTGGCATACTGGTTTTGCATGTGGAAGGCCCTCACGCTCTCGGCGACTAATTTTTGTACAGTGTCAAGAGGTACCATATTGGGTGACACATTCACATGAGAATTATTTTCAGCATGTGAATTATTTTCAGGAGGCACTTGAGCCCTGAGGCTGGCTATCTCGGGATCCTTTAGTTGTAGCGCGTTCCTCAATTGCTCCAACTCCTCTTCGACCGTGGTTGCAAAGACTTGGTAGCGCTCAGGTGAAGGGGATCTGCTTGTGGGTGACTCGTTCACCGGGGACTCAGGGAGAGTAGGAAATTGGCATTCATATGACGCCTCGGAAGCCACGTCTTTACTGCCAAGGGAGCGGGTGACGCTTCTAGTCCGTGGACGGTTTGGTAAATTGACGATGACGCATTTTTGATGTTCTTCGACGGCGGTTTTCTTCCTTCGTCTTTTCGGCGGAACATTTGAAGATGTATTGGAGGAAGTGGACAACCCGTCGTCTTGAATTCCAATGGGCATTGCTGCAATGATATCAAATTCGTTCTCTTGAAGGACCCCCTCTGTGTTTGGACTTATCCATGATGAAACCTCCAACGAATTGGTCTTGAGAGATGCCCGGTAATAAGGATGGCTTGAGCCCCCAGCTTGAAATGGAGGACGATGCACAACCGCTTTTGACTTCGTACTCTTCCTCTTTCCGATGGGCTTCTCTACCTGGACAGGGATATGGGTGAACTGTGGTTGATTGTAGCTTTCTTCAGGCTGGAGACTGTCGTCATTGAAGTGAAGGGCGTTGGCGTCGCCTATATCAGAGTTCGCTTCACCTTGAAGACTCTGCAGCTCCTAGGTGATGTAGTATGCGTAGGCTACTCGCATATCCTCGATGTAACTCTGATGAGTCGGGACTTTGGGCTCCGCATTCCTCCGTTGGTGTTCATACTCTGCTCAGAGTAACTGGACATAGCAGTACCGAACGTGGAGCGACGCCTCATCATTTCCTGTCGCGTTGAGGCCAATCCAAGGTTTGTCGGGGTACACCTCGTAATGGGCTTTGTAGTCAACCTTAGGGGTTACCTGTGTTTTCACAACAGATGGATAGATTATTTTGGTTTCACCTTTCGGATATTCGGCACATGGTGCAGAGATCGTCTGGATTGCAGAAGCTTTCTTGGCCAACATGGGTCTTCTCTTGGAAGTAACGAGAGTAAAGCCGTCGTCATTGGTCGGAACGGGTTCGACGCGAATGACTGCCCCCGACTGCCTCTGCGAAACAGACGTCTTTGATTGTCTGACTGCCATTGTGTGCGGCTTGCTCGTTGGAACTTTGGCATTCTCGGCTTGATGGGTGCGAGATCCGGCTGAGGAGCCCCCGACACCTGGGTGATTTTGGGGAGTCTTCAACTTCATTTGGTGGCTCGAACCGCTTGACGGTGCCGACGTCTTTGGCTTGACGTCTTTGGTTACTCTTGGGTAGACACAAAATCCATTTGCAATTGTCTTGTTTTCTTCCTGGTCACCAGGTCCAACTGCGGGAGCTTTAGCGTTATGCTTCCTTCGACGAGCCGGGGGTTCAACTTGGCGAGTCATCATCTCTTCATGCGGTCCTACGATAGTCTTCACTTGTGCATCGGAGGTAGCTGCTCCTGAAGTGGTGAAGGAAACTTTTGATGGCGTTGTCGGCATCGGAAGGCAGTCGTTTCCAATCGGGATGTCAAATGAGAGGTCCCCAAAGCGAATAGTGACAAACGCTTCCAAAGTCACCTGCACCATATCCTTTATTTAAGAAGTTAGACTTGTCAAGATCTAAGAGTATATATGTATTTTGATTTTGATGATTTGTTTTTTTATCATCATTTTCTTTTCTTTTTTTTTCTTCTTGGATCTAGAGATGGGAGGTAAGGTGTGGTCCCACCGGGCATGCCAGATTTTGTTCGTGGATAAAACGTCGATCTCATTGGAATGAGATTTCTATTTTATTTCTGAGCAAATCATTTTAATTTCATTTCAAGAAATTGCATGCACCACACCCCTGAATCGCCAAGTCGGCAGATCCATCATTTACATCCCCGTAGGGAATACCTCCGATTCTAGATCCAATAGGCATTTTTATAACAAAAGAAAAAAAATGAAAAGAAAACAAGTGACGTGAAGTCTTAAACCGCCACCTTTATTGCCATGCACGCCATATTTGCCGCCGGGGCTTCTAAGTCCGCTGGGCTTGGGAGAGTTGTCGCCGTCCAACGGGATCCGACCTCCGTTGTCGTGGGAGGATGGCAATAAAGTCAGCTTGGAGAAACCTCGGCTGGAACTGAGGGATGCACCGGCTAGAACTAAGAGATGCACCGGCTGGAACAGAGGATGTGCGGCAAGCTGCTGGCGCTTTTGTAGCCGGAACGACCTTGAGAAGACGATGGCGGACGTCCTTCTTCAGAGTGGCTTTGCGTCCCTACGTCGCTGGACCGCTGGGCAGATGGAGGAACGTCGACTGGAACAGGGGAAACAGGGGAAACTTTGCCTTCACAGCTGCCGGCGACGAGAGAGGGAGAGCTTAGGCCCGATCCTCGTCGCTGGCGAGAAAATGGGTTGGAGCGCCTTGCTGGAGGTCTGGGCCGTGCGGCGAGAGGAGAGATGGAGCTTGAACCGCGGGATCGACGAACCTTCTTGCAATGGCAACCCAAAGACGTGAGCGTCTCGATGGGTTCCGGCTACGTTGGCGGGATCGGCGTCGTCCGGTGGTGCACAACGTTGGAGCGTCAACAGGACCTCTCCGTCTTCAAGCCTCTGAGCTCTCTTTCTCCGACGTGAACGTCTTGGCAGGAACTCACCGTCTTTCTCCTGGCGTCTTGCACAGCCCCCCAGCGTTCTTCAACCAGCCTTCAACGCCTTCTTCCACCAGTCTTCAACGCCTTCTTCCACCAATCTTCAACCTTTTTTTCCACACCCCATACCTTCTCTATTTATAGGCACGAGAGGTGTATGTCTTTACATGGAATGGGATCATGGATCCCTTAATCAAAGGGTGTTGATTGCATTTAGAGAATGCTAATCCTTTTATATAAGGATAGCTACAACGGGATCATGGTCCCTAATCAAAGGGATGTTGATTGCATTAGAATGCTGATCCTTTTATGCAGCCCATCTGTGATTGCTTTTGATTTTATTTTTTAGTATGGTATGGGATGATTGACCATGCAACCCGATTGGAGATGACTTCTTTAAGTGTTTTGGCGGATCCTCTTTTGAAATTCGAAAGTGATGTTCGAATTTCAAATTTATCACGATTTGAATATTTTTCTCATGTCCATTATTATTTGAATATTTGTCCAGCTTTAATAAGTCACCTGTGAATATTTACTCCCGAACAGATTATTTATCTGAATTCTGAATGTTTACAGGAGTTTTACCAAAATATCCTCAGCGGTCATATATGTCGAAGCAAAGTATTTTGGAGGGTGGAATGGTCAGATTTCAGACAATTATATCCCCGAGGGTGTGAATTGACTGAAACACCCCTTCAAGGTTAAGGGTAAAGGTAAGGTTACCAAAATACCACCCCTGGGGCTTAAATGTCCGAAACACACTTTTGGTTGTGGCTCATGTGTTGTCCAAATATATATTTTGGACGAAAATACCCCCGAGGTGAACGGGACATCGAAGGTTGATGTGTGGCCATAATCATCTCCTAAGAGTTGCAAATGACCAAAGTACCCTTATCATGGGCGATTTTGGAAAATTACCTTAGATTTGTAGGTTTACGTGGGATACTGTCAAAACCATCTAAAGATCGATGAAAGAATTCTGAAATATCTGAATTTCAAAAAATACCCCTGAAGGCTATAATTACCAAAATACCCCTTTTTTATGTAGACTAATGTCAAAATCATAAAGGGTTAATTTGGAGTGTTATTTGGAGTTTAGGTCTATATTTTGACCAAAATACCCAAAATACCCCATGGGAGTGAAAATTATCGAAACGTCCTTTGGTTTATATAGGATGCCGTCAAAACCATGTAGGACGAATCGAGATGTGTTAGGGAGTTTAAACATATATACTCAATCAAAGTTCCCAAAATTCCCTTTGTCATTTCCAAAGTTGAGAAAGCATGTATAGAGCATTTTAAGTATGTTTTCGAATGTTGTCATGCCTTTGTAAAATATCTAAGGCATATATGTATGTGACAAGGGTAATTTCGTAGATATTACAAATTTTACCCTTAGTCAAAATCGGTGTCAACATCGCCTTGAGTGTATCATGCTAAGTCGGATGGTTGTGTAAACAATCCCACAAATGCCTGGGTGTTGATCGATGACATATATATATGTATGTTGATCACCTTTTATAATACAACATGTTTTGTAACCATGATGGTAGTGAATTTGCCAGGAAACTTCAGGTTAAGCGTGCTTACCTTGGAGCGATTTCGGGATGGGTGACCTATCCAAAAGTGCTCACAGTTTTTTGCGGATGAGTTAAAAGCCAACAATATTGTATGAGAGAGGCGAGGGCGTGACAAATGGTCTCAAAGCCGATACCCAACCAAAAATTGTGCCAGCCTAAGGGGGATGTGAGGATCCGGCATTTTGACACTACCGAATTTGCCTTGAAGGCATTTGGTTGAGTCAGATGGCCGAGTAAGCAATCCCATTACATTTGCGTGTGGATCAGCCTTCTATAACACAACGACTTTTAAAGTCGTGATGGCAGCGGACAATATTGTGTGGGAGGGGCGAGGGGGTGACACTCTATCCCTCCCTCTCTCCTTCCAATCTCTTGCTCCTGTGAGAAACCCATGTGATGATACGAGTCGATCCGACTCGACCAACTGGACCCGAACCCAGAAGAGGAACCAAGCTGGTTCAACCTCTTCCCTAGTTTGACTTGGACTTCCCTAGTTCAAACTAGAGTATTTAATTAGTATTTATCATTAGTCTTTTATTGAGTCCTAGTTGATGGTTAGGAATTAATTAAGAGTCCCTTTGAGTTAGGAAGTTGAGTTGAGTCAGAAACCTTATTACTTGCTAATCAAGCAAGGGGTTTTTCTAGTGGATTAGGACTCTGTCAAGGTCTCTATAAAAGGACCTTAGTAGTTTGTATTAGGTAATGATGATGAATGATGAGATGAATTATTAAGAATAGTTGTTAAGTTATCATAGGAGTAGAATATCATAGGAGTAGAGATAATATAGGTTCCACCAAATATCCACCATAGATCAACCTTCTTCCCCGTCGGTCATCTTCTCCGCAGCCGGCACCGCCTCCACCAGTGTTTCTCTCTCCCCGTCACTTTCTCTCTCCGCCACGTCAGCGACCCCACCGCCACGTCAGCGGCACGTCACCTGCACTATTCATCGTCTCCCTCCTCAAGTCATACCCTCGCTTCCGCCGATCTCCACCGCCGTTCCCTCTCCGGCCACCCCCGTCGCCAACCAAGGCCACCTCCGACTTCCCCCACCTCCCACGACCCCGGCCATACCCTTCCCTCCGTCCTTCGTCCCCTCCGGCGCCGTCCCCGACAAGCCTACCTCCGTCCCCTCCGCCGTCAACCCACATCCATCCCCAACTTCACCTCCAAACCATCCTAAATCCCTCGTTGATCATCCCTAACTCCATTCCGACCATCCACGACCCTTCCCGACGTCCCCAGAGCCATTCCCGTCGTCCCCGACGCCGGTGAACCCAAACCCACTGCCGTCGACCTCCCAGATCCGGCCGATCCGCCACCCATCTCCCCGATCCGAGCCGTTGGATCTCTTCCCCATCAACCCACGAACCTTCCTACTACTATCCCGACAGCCACCGCCGCCCTTACGCCGGCGATCCACTCCGGCGACTTCTCAGCCCTCGGATCCAGGCTGGTTCAGCCAGCCAACTTGAATCAGACTCAGCCAAGTCTAATTGATTCAGCCGAGCCAGATAATCCGGATCCAGCCCAATCTAAGCCGATCAGTTTGATCCAGATCACTTTAGACTTGACTCAGTCAAGTCCCATCCAATCAGGCTTAGCCAGATCCGATCTAGCTAGCCAAATCAGCCCATTGGACTCAAATCAAGTCCGATCAGGCCGATTCTGATCGATTGGAGCAGTAGAGACCCATTACGAGAGGATCACGAGTAGACCGCTCGTAACATATGACGAGTCACATTATCTTGATTCTTCCCTTCATCCTTATTTTAAATCCTACCGGCCAATTAGTACTCAATCACATTAGTTTGCTCCGTCGTCGGCAATCATGGTCTCTCATGTCTCCGATCATTGTCTACCATCATTTGCCTAATAGTGTGTAGTCTCAATGTAAGATGCGCTAAAAGGATGACTATCAACTTTAGTCTTTGAAGTGGGATTGGCAAACTTGAGATTGCCGGCTTAAATCCTATCCTATATTGTGTTGCGAAAGACAACACAATGATTTGTGGAATAGGTTAAGAGCCCATGCCATTTACAAAACTTTTTACCCTTGAACTTCTCAGAGCTTGATGCGTTTGTTGGCCAACAACCAATCAAAGATTTTGTCGGCCTCAGATATATCAAAGGAGAACTTGCATGTCTCTCCTTGCACCAACTTAGGAGACTCAACATTGAGTCGATTTAGTGGCTCACATGTCAATGGATTGCCTTTTATGAACTCGGCTTGGTCGACCTCTGGGTTGTAGAGCTCCTGATGATATGTTGTTTTGTGTGAGGACCTCCTTCGAGTCGACTCCTCCCTGAGCATTTGATCATACCTTGAGGCCCTCTTCGATAGCTCGAAAATGTCATTAAATACTATCCCTTTGAACTTCTTCCTAAGCTCGAAATCGAGCTCATCCTAAGCTAGTTTGACAAACTCGGACTCAGGGAGTGGAGTCTTGTATATAATTTTGGCTCGACGGAAATGAGAGATAAATTGCTCGGCCGTTTCCCTAGACTTTTGTCGAATCCGAGCGAGATCTACCATGGAGATCACGGGATCGGTCTTAGAGAAATAAGGATGGTACTGGCTTTGTACATCGTCCCATGTGAAGATTGAATTCTGGTGGAGGTTAATGTACCAGGTGAAGGCCGACTCGGTAATGGATGTATGAAAAATGCGGAGCTTGAGGAAGTCATTATCCCCATACTCTCTAGATTGGCTGGTAAACCTGGCAAAATGTTCTAGGGCTAACATATCATTGTCCCCTGAGAAAAACGTGAACTCCGACACCCTGAAGTTGTGAGGGTAGGGGTATTCCCTATCATTGTAACACGGATATGGTTTCCGGAATGTAGGTCGATCCACTCTAGGGATCCACCCTAGGGATCCGAGGTCATTTCCGAGATTATGATGTTGGGGATACTCGGGTTGTCCTCTAAGGTGATATGGACCCGGCTGTCCTCTGGGATAAGCTTGTTGCCCCCCAGCGTGGGCAAACTGATTGAGCGGCACTATTGGTTGCCCCCATTGCCCAGTAGGATAGACGCCTTGATGATGATGATTTCTCGGGTAACCCATATGGTTATTTTGCCCCCCAGTGTAACCCATCGGCTTTTTTGGCCCTCCGAGATGACCTGGTGGGCCATGCTGCCCAGTCGGGATTCCCATCGAACCAGTTTGCCTAGAAGGGTACCGGTCGAAGGGTCCGAGGTCTCTCCATAATCTTGGGCCACCACATTATAGGGCGCGGTGCCCAGAGTCTCGAGCCTTAGATATTTGCCATGAGCACACTCGACCCACTTGGATCCACATATCCTTGAGGGGAGCTGTTCGAGGTCGGGTTTGAATATCCTAGAGGAGGTGGTTGGTTACTCGAGCTCGGAACGTCGGGTCCTCAAGGGACGCCCTGTGTATCATTCAGAGGAGTGGTCGCGAAGCCGGACCTGAATGCTTCATGATGAAGCCTCCGGTTGAACTCAGCATGCCTGTCGAGGATGGGTTCTAACCCGACTATCAGTTCCTTAGCTACTTGCTTGGCTAGGGTAGTAGTGGTGTCAGCTAGAACATGGGTGACTTCTTGAATCACCATGTTTGCTTGGAGTTGGGTTTTGTCTGTCATGAAGACTCCCATTTCGGAGATGGTTTGACGGATTTTCTCTGAGGACCGTTTCTGGGACCCTATGGCCTTATCTATTCCTCCCATGACCTCTTGCACGCCTTGAGACATCAACTCTCGAGCGTCCAATTGAGATGCTTGATATTTGGCTTCCGTAGTTGTCATGAGGGTGTCGACCACTCAGTTTAACTGCTCCTTGAGCAAATTGAGCAAATCCCCTATTCCATCTATTGTCTTCCGTAAGTTGGCGGTGGTTTCTTGATTCTGAGTTTGCCAAGAATCATTGCCATGCTTGTCAACTGTCGAGGATGAATCTCGTGGGTTTTGATCGAGCTATTGATTGTCTGTGTCATATCGATCATGTGAATCGATGATTGTGGACCTAAGTGCCATTTTTGTCCTCCCACTGTTGTCGTCAAAAAGCGCGTTGCTAAAAAATTATACCCGAGATGGATACGTGGTCGCCAGGCACGTGAGGTGTGCCAACCATAGCGTAGGGTTATTAGAAGGATATGTGGATTTAGTCGTACCTCAATTAAGAGGACTTTTAGAGAAAAGCTTAGGTCTAAATGCAAGTGGATTTTTATATTTTTAATGATTAGATTATTTCAAGATTAGCTATCCTGCTCCTAGAGGTAATTAAATTACTCCTAGAAGTAACTAGGCTATTCTTAAGGATGATTATGCTACTCGTAGGATTATGTTACTCTTAGAGTGACTGAGCTACTCCTAGAGTTAAAGAAAGTAAGAAAAATAAATAAGGAAAAACTAGTTACTTACTTTCATTGAAACATCAACTGATGGATTGCAGCTCCAAGGAATCAAACTGGTAGAAACTCCTAAAAGTACAGACTATTACAGTAGTAGAAAAGTTCTGATTTGAGTCGGGGGTCTTTTCTTCTTCTGTCTTGAAAGCTTTTATACTTCTGATCGCCGCCTCCACGACTTTTGGTAATCATCATCGTTGGTTAGGTCTTGTTGCAGTTTTGAAAAGTAGCCCACCTAGGATAATTGCTTGGCTCCACTCCCTATTCTTCCGCCTTTAGTGGGGTTATGGGGATAAGGTCTAGGTAGTTTCATAAAGGGTTCGACATTTTGGTCGCTCGACTTCAGGAATAGTGACTTCATAGGGCGCCCTGACCTCGAGGTCACGCGCTTCCGGGTTCGACATAGAGGTCACTTGGTTCTGGGATATTGATGATCCGACCTCGAGGATCAATGCCTTAGTGGAGTGCCTCAATTGCGAGGTTGTTTATCCCGGGATTGGGTGATAAAGGAAAGCTCAATGCTTCGAGTATCGTACAATTTGATTGCGTTGTAATAAATGCGGAACGCGGCGTGGTGATGACGTTTGAACATAGGCGTCGAGTAACATTTAATGCGCGTCTTGTCCTATTGGTCGGCGCTTCTTCTCGTATGGTTTTGTACGCAATGTTTCCATTAACCCAGTTGCTGGTTCATCTACCTGTCGTGTTCGTATGATGATGCAGATGCTATATTTGTAACATATGAGATAGGTGGCACGCGTTTGAATCGACGATTGTTGATCGTTTGAGATGATGAGCATACGCCAGTCGACTTTTGAGTATTTTCCTCCATAACAATTAGACATGTAATGTTTCTCAACCTGAACATGATCTATGTCATGTATATCGAGTCACCTACCTGTTTAGCCACTTCTTCGGACGGTCACGGTGGATTAACTTAAATGAACTTATTTTATCTAGAAATTAAATATATCAAGAGTCAAATTCCATTAAATTTAACCCTGGCCTACACACCAATTTTGGGTCAAGTTGACCCTCAATCCCTAGCCTCCGAACAAAATAGGCTCTTAAATAAATTTTCAGACCCAAACACCCACCCACCCTACGCCAACGCACTCCCAACTAGCATTGAATTTGTTCTAAGATCACGGATGTCAATTATAATGCATGCACGCACGCAAGGTATCACTGCCGAGCTTATCAATGTTCTTTCCTTTCAATTTCTCTACAATCTTTATCTTCTTTGCCAAAACCAAATAGTATTTGTTTACATCTCTACCTTAATGCCTACGGGCTCACCGTCCTTTTGTTTTGCCAGACGCCCATTACCAAACAAACACACCGACAATCCGGTCTCTCGCCCCCATCATCAATCATAGTTGTTGCACGTGTCGTATGGCCTTGGCTCCACGTCATACGCACGAGTGTACTGTTAACAACTCGCCTCACAGCCAATCCGGTCTCTCGTCCCCATCATCAATCATAGTTGTTGCAAGTGAATCCCGGGAAGCCCTGGTCCGCGAGACAATGTACCGCATTTCCAGGCGCACGCCATGACGCCAGGTCTAAGTGCGGTCACGGCACGACACGAGCCGACGTGTCGGCGATCCGGAAAAGAACGGGGAGCGCCCGAGGATAGGGAACCGTGGGATCTGGCTCGTGGATGAGTTGAGGCTTGTCCGCTGTTCCGCAGCTGCAAAATAACCGCCAATACCACCGTCGTGAATCATTGGCCACTTTAGCTGCCCTTTCCTCTCTCTCTCTCTCTTTAAGACTCTTCTCCGCTCTTTTTCTCTTCTATTCGTGGAGTCGAAGGCAAGCGAAGAGGAGGCCGGAGAAGAGATAAGAGGAGGAGGAGATGGAGTTGTACTTGGAGTTCCTCCTCACGGCGGTGATCTCCGTACTCATCGTGTTCCTCATCGGAAAGATCGCCGGCGCCGGCGACCCGACGAGGAACTCGGAGGAGGGAGTGGCGCTCACGGCCGATCTAGGGCATGGTGAGGGGGAGATCGGCGGTGGAGTTGGAGGAGCGGTTCTGGCCGAGGAGGAGCGGGAGAGATCGATGGAGGTGAAGATGGAAAGTGGAGTCCGTGGAGATAGCGCCAATGCTGCTGTCAAGAACGATGAGGTTATTGAATCTCGTACGATCAAGGTCGTAGCGGAGATTGGTGTATTGGAAGGAGAGAGGGTGGAGGGGTCCGAGGAGGTGAGAAGTCGAGAGGAAGTCATGTTTTTAGATGACTCCGGGAAAGAGGTACAGGGGGGAGTGAAAATCGATAGAATCCATGAGGATTTGGTTAAGGACCAAAGATTTGATAGAGAGGAAGCATTGGAGGGACACGGACTTGAAGGGGAGAGTAGAAGAGGAGGAGCGGAGGAGGAGATGTCGTTCCTCCATGGAGAGGATGAGTGGGAGGGGATTGAGAGGAGCGAAGTGGCAAAGCTTTTTGGTGTGGCCACTGCCTATGTCCGGAGTGAAAAAGGTGCGGAGGCATTGTCGAAGCTGAGCAGCGATGTGCAGATGCAGTTGTATGCACTTCACAAAGTTGCAACAGAGGGGCCGTGCCATGAGTCGCAGCCGTTGGCGCTTAAGATTTCCACCCGTGCTAAATGGTATTGCTGACATTCTATATATTCTCTTCCATCGTTTTGTTTTCGGATATCTCCTTCTGTGCTGGAAATAATTGCCAATTGTCTTGTACGGTTGAATTCCATTGAAACCTCGAACCAGAAATAAGGATCCATTGTGAACATAGAGCCACAAATATGAATCCACAATTGTCATCGCACTATTGATTATTGAAAGTGTATATATATTCCTTGGAAACTTACAACCAGAACCAAGATTACAAAAACCAAAATCCCATCCTTTCCTTAGAATAGTGGTTAAATGAAATAAATCTTTAATCATTCATGACAATGTTAATATGAAGAAGTTCTCTGATCTTTCTTTATCCTGAAAACTTAAGGGAAAATGTTGTAAATTCTGAACATGTTGATTGCTTAAATGCAAAAGAGCAAACAAGAAAATGTGAAATACAGGACTTATTGTAGTACTTTAGGACAATTGAAATGAGTATTTCTTTGAAGGAAGGATTTAAGAAACGGACGGCTAGCTTATCATGTAGTTTGGGTAAGCAATGGTTTTTCCGGACCTGAATTCAGTACTTTTGCGTATCACTTGTTTTCTAGGATTTAGCAAGTATTGTATTCCAGATTTATAAGCCACCTTCAACTTATATGGAAATGACCAAGACAGTGTTTTCATAAGAGCCACTTAGTTCAAGGTTTTATTTAGCCAATAAAACTCGGTTAACATATAGCTAGTATGATTGGTTTTCTTACAATCTAACTTTTAACTAGAAGAGATCAGTAATATTGCTAGTTGCCTTTGTGCTTTTCTCCTGCTTTGATAATCTCTACATGTCGTGCTAAGCACCCAAAGAGGTCGGAAAACTGCTCCCAAACTCGCTGAGGAGACCATAGCGTCATGATTCCGAAAGATTCCCAATTGGTTTGCCTTCCTTGAAATAGTAATATTGTACTATCTCACATTGGGTGGGAAATGCATATAGCTTGGCTCCTTCTCTTGAATTGACTGTTACAACTTTTCTTCTTTGAAAGTTTGAAAATGATAGTGGTTGTTTATTTTTTTCTTGTCTTCACTTGAGAACCTTAACTTCAGATCTTCCTTCGATAATTTTGCCACTTGAGCTGCCTTATTGTCAGAAAACATAGACATATTGCATAAATTGGCAACAGGGTTTTCAGCTGAAGATGCTTCATGTGGACGTTGACGGTGACATTATGTAGCGTAAAGCACTCATGCCTGTGTGTAAAACTTAAAGCATAGATTCGTTCTAGTTAACTGTAACAGGGCCGAGAGCTGTTATGTGAGAATGATCAGTTATGTTTATATTGTGGTAGGTATGCCTGGCAAAAACTAGGGAACATGACCCCAGAGGTGGCTATGGACCAGTACATAACTCTTCTTTCTGAAAGTATTTCTGGATGGATGGTAGAAGTACCCAGAGTAAGTATAATGCTTGGAAGATACACAGCTGCCATTTTCTTCCCTAACTGTCTTCCCAGAATTTAATTGTTTGGATTCTTTTGTGCTTTGCCAAAATTCTTTCAAGGAGGATACCCAACAGGGTGAAGACGCTGATACTTTGGAGACCATGGTGACTAGTCCAGGAATGCTTGCTTCTACTTCAACTACACTCACTAAAACTTCAGAAACTGAAAGGTGTTCTCTACACTTTTGAATATATTGAAAAGGGATGAGGTTTTACGTTTTGTTTTACTGTCCGATTGCAATAAGGTATTTTATGGGATGAACTACTGCAGGGAACAAGAAAAGCCTGCTAGCATCAAAGGGGATGATGCAACTGCTGGTTCAAAGCACTTTGAGCAAGGTAAACGGCAGACTCTTCATATTTTCGTGGACTTTAGAACAACTTCAGCAAGTTGTGGAATTTACAAGTGATTTCATAAACACTGTCGAGGTCATAGTCTTAAGAAGTATGCGAATTAGCCATGATGTCTACTAAGGCTTTGTGGTCTTATATACCTTGAACATATATATCTAAGTGCATGATTTGTGCTTTATGTAATAAAGTACTCACTTAAATGCTAAATAGGTATATCTTTGGACTTTATTCATGATTCATGCGTTGAGGGAGAATATTATTGGACATGTTGATACTCCCTTTATAAAGTCATTTTGTACCAGCTTTGTCGCCTATTAATTGGTTTGGAGTGCTCTTTTGATGGTAAATGAATAATAACTCACTTCGCTTGGGATTTGCTAGTTACTCGAATTTATAAATGAGTTTTGTAGTTGGGATAGAACTTGATCGTATAAAAAAATGCTTTACGAAATTCATGAGGGCCTTCAGGCATTTTTTTGAGGTTGCAAGAAATTTTGATTAACTTCCTTTTGGTCATGTAATAAGGGAAGTCGCTTTAAGCCCATTCAGATTTGTCAGCAAATCAGATGCAAATTTGCGTTCTTTCCTTTTATTGCAGTTATGAACATGCCTTTTTTCTACATTTTGTTATTTAGCATACAATATAGCTCAAATTGTTTTGCTGATTTCTCAGCTTCGAATAGCCATATAAGATACATCAGCATGATCCTGAGCAAAAGTTTTTCACAATGACCTAGGTTGTGCTTATAAAACTGTAAAGCTGGATGCTATTCAAGACTTTCACTTGACTGACATTAACTATTGAAGTTTGAGATTTCACTTGGGTAGGATTCATAGGCAAAAACAGCCAACTTTTGGTTCCATTTATATTTTTGCCTAGATGTTGTTGCGAGCGTACTCATAGGCTCATATACCTGAACATCGACTTGGTCGAATGAGTGGAAGAGAGGCCGAATCTGTTAGGAATTCGGCGGGGATGCGACCAAGATGGGAAAGCAACAAAATAGAACAATAAAAGGAGACATCAGAATTTAACGTAGAAAACTTTCAAGCAAATTACCGCAAAGGAAAAACCACGGGAAGAGAGAAAACTTCAATATGTAGGAGATTTACAAGACTTGATCTTTTAACTCTCACATATAAATCTCTCTCAACCCTCCCATATACATTCACTCTAGAATGCCCAATTTTCTATCAAACCTCCAGACCTCTCTCTCTAGGATTTCTGATATCAAACATACTAATTAGGGTTACGCCTCAACCCTATTTATATCCACTAATTAACCCACACTCGGATTAATTTGGATCCTTGATTTTAGCCCGTATGCCGCAAAGGATCGATCTTCTTGAATGAAAGGATCGATCCTTTCATTCCGTAGAATTGACCGCCCCGACGATGATCGATCCTCATCCTCTTGAGGATGAGGATCGATCATCCACAAACATGCTCTCTGTCATGAGATCCGGACTGAAGGGATCGATCCTTATAGGGCATAGGATCGATCCTTTCCAACACAACTCTCTGTCAAGAGATCCGGACTGAGAGGATCGATCCTTTCCAAGCAAAGGATCGATCCTTTGTCTTCTTGCAGTTTTATTTGTCCAACACCGCGTGTCCTCGTCGCTTCTCGTCGACTTTTCTCGTCGACGTCTCTCATGGGGAGGGATTTTCCCAACAAGCTCCCCCTCCCGACTCATGAGAGACCAGAACCCCGTCGAGCTCTTACTAGCTCGGACATTGCACTCTCCTTGTGCTGCGCTTCTTCAAGTCATTGTGCCTCATGACTTTTGGAGACTCCATCAACCCCATCGAACTCTCGATGTCGCAATCAAGACTCGGACCTCCATACACTCTGTCGTGCCACCATTCGAGCCATCATACCGCATGACTCTGCCTTCATACACTCTGTCGTGCCACCATTCGAGCTATCATACCGCATGTACACTCTGTCGTGCCATCATTCGAGCCATCATATCGCATGACTCGGCCTTTTCGATCGTTTCGATTGATCAGAACCTCCATCGTACCTCTAGTACGGAAGCTCTCCCGTAATGACACACACGTCGCTGTCGAGTATCACTACGTTGCTGCTTTTCTCATTATCATCCTTGACCTTCCCATTAGCAAGATCATCCTTGTATTTCCTGCATCGCCGCTTGATGTGGCCTTCCTTCCCACAGTAGTAGCAAGTAAACTATCTTTCCTTTGATCTTGTCATCCTTCCCATACGAGTGTTTCTTCTCTACCAAATGTGCCTCTGAGACAGGCTCATCTGTTGACCTCTTTCTCAAGGCATTGGAGAGCAGAGCCGCTGTGACTTCCTCTGTCTCCTTCCCATAGAGTAATGTAGTCACCAGGTGCTCGTAGGAAGGTGGAAGAGACGCCAAAAGGAGGGCATTGTCTTCATCATCCACTGTAACCTCCACGCTCATCAACTGGGTGATGATCCTATTGAAGGTGTTCAGGTGCTCTATTAGATCTGAATCTTCTTTCATCCTCAAGGTGTACAGCTGTTGTTTCTGGAACAACTTGTTCGTCAGAGATTTGGTTATGAACAAACTCTTTAACCTTGACCACAGCCCTGCAATCGTGTCCTCATTGATGATGTTGTACATGACCTCATCAGCTAGGCAGAGCCTGATGGTGCTCACCGCCTTCATCTCGATCTCCTCCCAGTCTTCGGTCGTCTTAGACTCAGGCTTCTTTCCCTTAAGGGCCTTGTAGAGACCCTGCTGCATCAGGATATCCTTCACCCGCTGCTGCCACAAGCTGAAGTTACTTTTCCCATCGAATCGCTCAACCTCGAAACGAGAAGCTGAGGCCTTCCCCGCCATCACGAACTGTTGAACCAATGAACCTGGCTCTGATACCACTTGTTAGGAGTTCGGTGGGGATGCAACCAAGATGGGAAAACAACAAAATAGAACAATAAAAGGAGACATCAGAATTTAACGTGGAAAACCTTCAGGCAAATTACCGCAAAAGAAAACACGGGAAGAGAGAAAACTTCAATATGTAGGAGATTTACAAGACTTGATCTCTCAACTCTCACGTATAAATCTCTCTCAACCCTCCTATATACATTCACTCTAGAATGTCCAACTTTCTATCAAGCCCCCAGACCTCTTTCTCTAGGGTTTTTGATATCAAGCATATTAATTAGGGTTACACTCCAATCCTATTTATATCAACTAATTAATCCACACTCGGATTAATCTGGACCCTTGATTTTAGCCCGGATGCCACAAAGGATCGATCTTCTTGAATGAAAGGATCGATCCTTTTATTCCGTAGAATTGACCACCCCGACGATGAGGATCGATCATCCACAAACATGCTCTCTGTCATGAGATCCGGACTGAAGGGATCGATCCTTATAAGGCATAGGATCGATCCTTTCCAACACAACTCTCTGTCAAGAGATTCGGACTGAGAGGATCGATCCTTTCCAAGCGAAGGATCGATCCTTTGTCTTCCTGCAGTTTTGTTTGTCCAACACCGCGCGTCCTCGTCGCTTCTCATCGACTTCTCTCGTCGACGTCTCTCATGGGGAGGGATTTTCCCAATAGAATCGTCCTTGCAATATTTGCCTATGATGGTGCGAGATTTGTATCCAAAGGCTGTTGCTGCTGATCCAGATCAGTCGACTGGGATGGCTTGCATGTGATTGGATAGATATAGTTAATCAAGGTGAGGTGTGGCCGGATTAGAGAGAAGCAACTTGAGGTTGGAGGATGGAGGAGGGGAAGGAGGAGAAAGGACTGGGGGGTCTTGGCCAGCGTTAGGAACGGCGGTAGAGTCTGGCGGCTGTTGGTAACGGGAAGGGAAGGGAAGGGAAGGGAGGAAGAGAAAGAGAGGAAGCTCGAGGGAGAGAGAGCCGGCGTGGTTTGGTGGCAGTGAGGAGGGTTATGGAATTAGCGGGCTACCTTAGATGGTGGTCCGGAGCAGTGGATGGGGACGGGAGCAAGGTTGGTCGGGGGTGGCCTGGTGGTGATAGTCGCTGCAGGAGATGGCGACGGGAAGAGAGGTATGGAGAGGCTCATCTGAAGGGCGGTGGCTTCTGGCAATGGTGTGGACGGAGAGAGGGCAGTGTGGCGAGCTTGGTGAGGGCAGTTGGCCGCGAATGGCACTGGCCGGTGAGGATGAGGGTTGCGATGGAGGGAAGGGGGAAGGAGGAACATGATTCGTTTGAGGACATGGAAAGAGGTGAATAGTGTGGGGAGTTTGGATGGTGGAGATCAAAGTCAAGGGTTTGATGGGATGGCTTAGATTCGATGGGGGTTAAGTAGAGGAGGAGATGACTGTGTTGGATAGGTAGAAGGCAGGGTAGACTGCTAGGATCTGTCCTAAAGAGAGAAGGTGATGATGGAGGTGATTTAAGAGATCCTGATGAGGAATCTTAGTCTCTTGAAAGACGGAAGTCCATCCTATTGAAGGACCATTGGCCCAGGCTTAATGAACTCTAGTTATGGGAATCACTTCATTCACTGTTCGTTAATGTATGGCCTATAAATGGACAAAAGTCTATTACATCCAAAACTGAAAAAAATAACAAATAACTTGATAAAGAGTAAAGACTAATAGGAATTCTAAACATAGCAGTAGTCAAAGTAGTATTCCTAATTCATGGTAATTAAGAAAGCAGTAAACTACAACTAGGAAAGCAGTAAATCCTAATTAAGAAATAGGAAGGAATCCAACTACAAAGCATAGTAGAAAGGTCGTAGGAACTAGGAGACCTAGTGTAGGTAGGAAGTCAGCCGGTCCCTTGACCGAGTCCAACAGGTGGCTCGGTCGGCTACCAGTCGGGCTTGATCAACTCGTAACAGATGTAGGCCAGCATGCATAGGTTGCAAAGTAACTGAAGGTTCTCTGCCTTCAGTCAATAAGCACAAGCATTCCTGCATGATTGTGCTTGTCCTCTAACTTGACTGTTTTGGATGGCAATTTTTAAGTGTCTGCAAGCTGCATATGCATGAGCCATCATTTGTGCACTGTATGACACAGCTCTGCATGGATTTCTGTGTAATCAATATTTTGAGTTATTCTCAGTCTTCTTACTATCCATCACCGTTTTCTATTATCTTTAATCTATCAATAAACTTCACCTCCCGCTGATCTCCATCTTCCGTGCATTTATCTCAGTCTGCTTCTTGCATGTAAAAATTATGCTAATGTACAACTATTTTTCAATGTCAACTAATTCGTTAACAAAAGATATATTAAAATTTCCAGACCTCTATCTCAGTCTGCTTCTTGCATGTTAAAATTATGCAAATTTAAGACTCTTTTAACAATGTCAACTAGTTCATTAACAAGAATACATTTTGATATTTCCGGACCTCTGTGTTTCTAAGATTCTTCTTTGACCTTTAAGTTTTCCCTTTTAATTTGTCATGTTTCTTCTGATAAATGTTGTTTCCAATTAAGTCTGATATTTCAAATGGCTGCTCTATCCATCATTGTCATCTTTATGAAAACAATTCCCCAACAGCACGTCCAATAAGGTGCATAACTCTATATTCCAACTCATTAGAGGAATGAAAAATTACATCAGCTATCAGTTTGAAACTAAGTCTTTACAGGTTGGAAGAATTAATATTCTGCAATGTGACACCGTCCTTTCCGCATAATGGGGTATACGACCCCATGTTTTTTTGGTTTTATTAGTAGTTTAGTACTTAAAAGTGTGAGATATATAGAATTTTTATTCTCCGCAAACTTAGAACAATATATGGGAGTGGGGCGTCCTTCCAACATGGAATTAGCTGCACACTTCTGAGTTTCTGTATCTGGATAAAATTTTATTGAATAGCTTAGCTAACAGACTTGAAGGTCAAGATATGTCTACACGCACTAATAATCGTCACTAGAGGTCCTGGCTTTTGAAGGTGTGACTTAATAAGGAGCAGCATTTAATTGTTTGATTGTCTGAAGCAAAAAAGCAGTACAGGTAAAATGAAGAGTTCTATTAATTGCTTCCATATCCGAAATTTAGGCCCACTGGTATCTTTTCCTGGACCTCACAACCATCCATGGATTTTCTTACCAATGATACGCACCGTTCCGGTCTCCACCGGCACCGGTATGTACCGCCGGTACGGCCTGTACCGGACCGGTACACCGGTGTGCCTGAGAAAGGGGAGGAAAAGAGGGGGGAGGAGAAGAGAAGAGGAGAAGAGGAGGGGAGGAAAGAGGGGGAGGAGATCGATCGTCGTCGTCGCCAGTGAGAGAAGAGGAGAGGAGAGGAGGTCCTGCTTCATCGTCAGTGAGAAGAGGATTGCCTGCGAGAGGAGAAAGGGCGGTGATCGTGTAGATTAGGGTTAGGTTAGATTGTTTTTTATAACTTAACTTAAGTTAACGGGTTTCGGGTAACGGGTTTCTAACTTTTCTCTATATATTAACGGGTTAGGTTAGAAACTAACCTAACAGAAGCGGCTCTCCATTCCTCCTCGACGACGACGGCTCTCCATTCCTCCATGGAGACGGCTCCCCTCTTCTCCTCCTTTCCTCCCCTCCCCTCTCTCTTCTTCCCCTTTTTCCTTCTTCCCTGCAGCAGTCGGCCCTTTTTTTTGCATTTTTTCCCCAGTACATACCGGCCGAAACCGGCATGAACCTTGGCGTACCGGCCGAAACGCTGCTGTTCCGGCCGGTACAACCCCGGTTCACCCCAAGTCCGGCACCGGGGGAAAAACCGTCCCGATTATCCATCGGGATGGTAAATATTGGCCGGTACGTGAGATACCGGTCGGTCTGGCAATCCATGCTCACAACTACCAACCACTGGTTTTACTTGTGGCCGCAGGTGTCATGATCGCTTATCAATGTACCAAAAATTGTTGTCTTCATGTGTTCATGTTCTGCCATATTGATACATCTTATATTTACTTCAGTTTCGTTTGACATGTTCGGATCTAATTTGGATTGTGACTTTACCGTCTTTGGTGTATTATTTTCATCTCAGTATTAGCTTTATTTGATGATAAATTTGCTAACCTTGCAGGACTTACAAAGGCATTCCTCATTAACCTGCTTTCGCCAACGCCAATGAGATTTACAACTTCGATGTGGTAAGAGAAGACTGACACCACAGCCAACCATTGCATCAATTTGGGAATTTGCAACAGGGGTTGTCTGTCTGATGCACATTCTAAGTCAGGTCAAATTCTAGCTACAATGCACCTTAGTTTTAGGAATGTATATACGCTGTGTATGTGACTTTATTTCTATGTGCAGTGTGATCTAAACATATGTTTTTTTGCTGAAGGTGTCACGTTCCCAGTTCATTCTTATTCTTATCCCATATATGGAAGAATTCACGAGTCATTTAGTTTAACAATCTGTTTAAGTGATTTTGTGTGATTATAGTACACGCAACATATATTCTATTAGATGCTTAACATAACTATTTGTCTTTTCATTTAGGCTAAAATACACTTTTCGTACCTGTAATTTCATGGCTGTGGTAATTTGGTACCTCTATTTTTTTTTTTACTCGTTTTAGTACCCGCTGTTTCAAAATATACGTACCTAGGTCCTGCCGTTGGACGGCGTTATACGAAGGCAACGGTAAACCGGTCACGTGACGGGTTTTGCACCATTTCCCGTGTACTGTATACTCCCCGCTTCTTTATACCCACCAGCAAAGATTGGGGGCTAGGGTTTCGATTGGAAATCGACCTTGGCGACTGATTTCTGGTGGCAAACTCGATCATCTGACGTCGACTAGGGTTTGTGGATGGCACCATGTCAAGGAAGTGTGCACCGAGCAGGAGTCCACAGCTCAGCACTGGTTCTCTCTCATCCGCGAGGAGAGCGGACCCCTACTCCAGCTGTGACTGCGGCAAGAAGGTCAAACTATGGACTTCTTGGACGCAGTGGAACCCCGGAAGAAGGTTCCTGGGTTGTGCAACCCATCCGGTAGGGTCCCTAAAATCTTTCATCCCTGAAATCCAACTTAGATTCCTTTCTTGCTGCTTTGTTTACCCCCTTTATGTTGGCTTCTACAGGACCATGGTGGTTGCAACGTCTTCCATTGGGATGATGATCCCATCTGTGAGCGTGGTAAGATTGTGATCAATCAACTGTAGGAAAGAATTGATCGGCTGGAAGCTGGACTGGAATCCTGTACTTCCAGGGAAGATGAATCCATTGCTGTGCCAAGAACTTGGGAGAATTTAGTGGATGAAAAAGATGTAATACTGGCCAGGCTGGAGCTGCAAAACTAGCAATTGAAGGACAAAGCCAGGACTTATCGATTTTCTTAAATGTTGACCTGGGCAATTGTAATTGCTGCTGTACTGTATTGCTATCACAAGTCTTCCCAAATGTCATGGACCTGGAACTGGGTTGGGGTCCTATGGTTTTTTGTATTGCTGTGTAAGACCTCAGGCTTCGAGTCCTCTTTTTTTGTACGAGGATGTTTCCTGTATTTTAACATGTACTCTCATCTTTTACATGTTATTGTCCTGCACAATAAGCTGTGCTATATGGTACTCTATGTTGCTGCTGCTGCTGCTACCTAATGCAGCTAATGCAGCTACTGCTGGTACAATTACAACAAGTACATTCATACCAGATTGACAGAATGCTGGTGCAATTGTAACAATTAGAATCATACCAAATTCACAGAATTTTGGTAACAAAACAAATTACAACAGTAGGGTGTTACATAACACTCCAAGTTTGCATTCATGCTGCTAACAAAACAAGAGTATCAATGTTGTTACAAAACATGGCAGATCATATAAGTAGCCCTCCAAGTTCGCATTCAAAATGCTAACAAAAACGGTGTATAATTAGCTATTACAAGTCAGGGTCAAACTTAAAAGCTTTGCATTCAAAATTCTAACAAAAAGATAGTTTTCATCAGTTGTCACCTCTTCAGCCATGGCCACCCTCATCACTGGTTCCTCCTTGTCTGGGTTGATTGCCTGACCCTCCTATCATCCAAACCACCTTCCCAACAGCTGAACTTGGCATTGACCTCAGCAACTTCCTTTGTCTACTTGGCAGTTGGCTGCTCCATGGCTGACTAAGCTGTGAGCCAAACATCTGGCTTGGTATAGGCTCATGTATAACCTGCAAATTATACAAATTATACATTGTGCCAAAATCAATTCCAGTTTTCACTAAGATAGGATAGTTCTAAAGCTACTTCTATCATGAGCTTGTGTATGAATGGCAGCTCTTCTTGGAGCAATCGATGCAGAAGCTCTTCCTCCTCTTACCAAAGCAACTGTTATGGGTCAAAATTTGAACCCTTCAAAAACCAGGCTTGAGCCCCGAACCTGGCCAACTTGGGATTAACCCAAGCCGAACCCGACCCCACAAGGGTGCGGATTCCCCTTGAGCCGACCCATCAAGGAGTCGGCCCCATGTGGGTCCCATGAGCCAACCAGCTCACACTATCCTAATTTAGGTTCTTTACTGCTTTCCTAATTTGCTTTCCTACTTTAGTCATCTACGTTATAATAGGACTGTTACTTCTCTTTCTTAATTAGGTCATTACTTGAGTAGGAAGTCATTGAGTCGGAATTCAACTCCCTTAGTACACATGTATTGCTTTGCCTATTTAAAGGCCCCTAAATCAATGAGAAACACATCCTCAGAATAATTATATCAAAGACACTTGTGGTTTCAAGACTCGGTCCCCTGATGAGGGATTGTTACAGGGAGCTCGTCTCCCCAGTCACCTAGGAGCTCTCATAGTTCCTCTGACGTTCATCGGCGACAACATTGCTCACCGATGCCCTCATCGACGCCCCTCTTTATATGGGTACTTCTACTTCTCTCACTTCCTTGGTCTGTTCCTTAGCTTAGTAGCCTAGCCTTTCTTCTTCTTCTGTCCTTGCTTCCGCTGGCCAAGCCGAGACCTCTCTCTTCTATCCCTTCTCCTCTCTTCCAGCCCCCTCTCTTCCTCTCGGCCCGGCGCCCCGCCGACCTCGCGCCACCCACACCCACGGGAAGGACCGCAACCAACCAGCTACCCACCGCCGACACCGGGCACCGCCCATGGTGGTGCCCACCCTTCACCTCTGGCTACTTACCCTTCATCCTTCTTCTGTCATCAACATCATCGTCTTCTTCATCATCAGCCTAGCCTAACCCTAGCTCCCAAAAACCCAACTCCTAGTTACCCTACAACTGCCCCTAGTTAAAACTTTCTAGTTGAATCTCCACTATGACTCCCAATAGGGAAGCTCTAACCGGAGTTGACAAAGACTTCATTCTTGAGACTCCTTCCTAGATTTCCTACTATGAATCCCCTAATCCTAGTTACCCTAGGATTCCCCCTTAAGTGGGACTCTCTAGTCGGATCTCCACTATGATTCACAACACGGCAACTCTAATCGGTTTTTACCAATGATTCCTTCTTGAGACTCATTCATAGAATTCCTATTAGGAAACCTTAAGTCCTAATTACCCTAGGACTTCACACTTTCCCTAATTTCTTCCATCCTATCTCTATTAAAACTTCGAAACTTACTTCCCTAACTCCACTGCAACTCCTCCAAGCCATCCTCTATAAAACCCAACCTATCCAACCCCTTTTCTTCATCATCATCTCTCTCTCTCCTCTCTCCTCTTCCACTTGCCCATGCACCCCTGTGAGGACCTGTCCCTCTACTCCTGGGTCGACCGTCTAGGTCGGGCCCGTGGCTCGTTGTGAACCGCAAGGGCAATTTGGTAAATTACACATTGTCGGTTTATTTCACACTCGCGTTGTGCACACACGGCCTTGGATTGATATGTGTGTTTGATTAGATCCTTGTAGGTGTTCTTGATCAAGAGATCAGAGCTCGATCGGGGAATATCGAATCGGACAGTTGAGATTAGATCTCGTAGCTTATTGAGTCACCCTGACCCAGTTACCGTCACTCTAGCAAGTCGGTTCACAACCCGCTATAAAGACCCCATCTCCTCCTCCTTTCTTTTCTTTTCCTTCCCCTGTTTCCCCGCGGCCCTTCATCTCCTTTCTTCTCCTTCTTTCTTCCCGTCGTGAGTGAGACCTTGAGAAAGAGAGAGCTCCGGCCGCTTCTCCGGCGACCTTGGAGGTGCTCTACGACTTGGAGGAAGCCTTCTTTCCAGTGTTTTAGCGGCTGGTTTAGCGTAGAACGGTAGGTTTCTACACTTCATCATTATTTAAGTGTTCTAGGATGGTTAGATGTTTGAATTGCTTGTTTCTTTGTTTTAGATGTTGCTTATAGACTTGCCAAGTATATGATCTAAGTTTGGAGTGATTTAGTTTGGTTTTGATTCGGATTTGAGTTAGTTTTCCATGGTTCATTTCCGGATTTCTGTTCTTCATTGAAGCTGCATGTTTGAGCCTATTTTCGTGGCACTTTACATGCATGATCTCAGTTGGTCTTCAACATGAAAGTTGTAGATCTCTGAGTCTACTTTCAAACCCAATTAATTTCATATTTCCCGATTTTTCTACGAGTTTTGGTGATGTTTATTCCAAGCTGTGTCAGAACAGAGTTTTTGTGAATAGTGCCTCATGGTCAATCCACGAATCAACCACCAGACTCCACGGTCGACGAGTATCGTACCCACAGAGATTTGTAAAGATTATTAGAGTGAAACGCTAAAGAACAGAAAAGAAAGAAAATAAGGAAGGGAAAATAAGAAATATAAAGTCTCAAAAATAAATGTTCTAATAACGAAATAAGAAAACGATGGAAATATGATGGATGAATACTAAGGTTCTGATTTCACCATAACATCCTCATTCTATGCATTGAATCAATGAAATCTTAGTTTAATTCCAAGGACTCGCTCTTCCGGTATGATGATCCGTTCGATCGCGGTCTTCACCAAGTACCCTCAATTAACCCTAGTTAATGAACCCATAGCTAAGGGTCAATCAAGAATCCATTAAGCTCTGAAGAACAATTATGAACCAAGAAGTGTCTTAGCTTGAACCCGGCTTCGACTAAATCTCATTCATTCATAGATCCTGCAAGATTAGGGAATGAACCCTCGCCCAATCTCACATAACACAATCTATAATACTTCTATTGGCCAGATAAAGGTATTTAAGATCTCAGTTATAATAATGAATGAAACTAGGAAAATAAACTGATTAAATAATCATGATCCAATAACATAGAATGATTCGGTTTAGCTACATCAGTTCCTTAGCAAAGGAATTAGCCACTCATGTTCATAAAAACAACCAAGATATTCATAAGAAAGATAAGAAAGAAAAACCCTAGATCTTCGTACGGTCTTCTCCCCTCTTTCCGGCCTTCAAAACTCCTCCATTAGTGCTGGCTAACCCCCCCATAAGTCTTGGTCGACTTCCTTAAATAGGGGTAAGAAACCCTAACTTTGTTTCAACTTTTGGATTAAATCTGGTCCGTTTGTTTTCAGGTCGTCCGACAAGAGATCGATCTTCTTAAGGATAAAGATCGATCTTCTTTCTTTTCTCAATTTTCGTAACCTGGTTCTTCCCGACTAAGATCAATCTCTTTAAGGAAAGGATCAATCTTCTTTCTCCGTAGACTAAGTTCCTTCCAACACGCCCAGGTTCAGATCGATCTTTTTCAAGGAAGAGATCGATCTCTTTCATCAATTGTTGATGACGCCCACAAAGGATCGATCTTTCTAGTAAAGAAGATCGATCTTTTATTCCAACTTTCTTGTTTTCGCTCACGGTCGATCTTCGTATCGACCCTGCGAAGTATTTTTCTTGACAGAGGCTGACGGTCGATGCCACGATCGACCGTGAGAATTTTTGAGCGCGATGGTCGATCCGACGGTCGACCGTGGGTCTTTTTCATCTCTGCATGCATAAGAGATCGATCTTTTATTTAAGGAAGATCGATCTTTTATTTCCTGCATCTTTCTTCTGCTATTCTGCCCTGTGCACTGGTACGAACAACACTGTAACTTCCTCTATGCAGCTCCAAATCATGAAGCGTAAAAATCTCCCGAAACTAGACTTCAAGATCTTTCTAAAGGTGTATAGTACATCGTCTGGTTCTTCATGAGCATGTACAGTTTAATCTTTCAAGTTGATTCATGTAATCTTTTCAGTTTCTTTGCTCCTTTTTCCTGCATTTTCCAAACAACTATATGAAGCAACATATAGATATAAAAATAGTAATAAAGTTATTGATTAAGGATAATAATCTAACAATTGAGATGGTTATAAGGCTATTCAGAGTGCACTTTCATGCACTCATCACACCCCCCAACCAGCTTATTGCTAGTCTCTAGCAATTCAAAGCGCATAAGATATAATTAAGCACACTAACGGTTCAAGGATATAGACAAGCATGATAAAAATTCTGCCTTATCAAGTCAATAATGTTGTACACCGTACAGAGCATGAAAACTTCTTATAGTCATACACCTACTACCAACATATGAAATCAACTTCTACACATTAAACATGCTAATCACCGTCCAGAAGAACACATGTGACGTGAGCAATAAATGTTATGTACAGAAGCAACTTCTACCCACCATTAGTCCAAACACACCACTATCTTTATGACCAATCATCCAACCCTCGCACTTTAACCCCAGATCAATTATTTAACTTAGATATGTTATTTTATTATAAATGCGCCACAGATGGATTGAATAGATTAGTAACCCTCACGCTCGGGACCGAATGGGTTTTCTGGGTCGGGGTGTGACACCAACTCTCACAACTGCCACACAACACAAGAGATACCCCTCCAGGTAAGAACCACTTGGGACACTCTCTGCACATGCGCTCCCAACACTCCCAAATCTCCCCAAACACCTCAGCATCTCTAAAGGACTCAAACCGATGGATCGTCTTGCCTCTCAAGATATGATTCCTCATCTAGCTCAAGTATACATCGTCAAAACTGATAGCATGATCTGGACACCGTTCCCTCAGCATAGACTCATGGCAGTAGGAACACAACTATTAGATGCGAGATGAAGCTAATCTGCAAGCAATTTCTCTGGTGTGGCCTGAAATCGCAAAAGAGCCAATACACCTTGGTGTTAGTTTATCCTTGGCCAACCCATCTAAAACCCTACATGAAACCCTCCTCAAGAACACTATGTTGCCAGCTGCAAGCTCCAACGACTATTGCATTTGATTTGTACAAATCTTCTGCCAACTCTAACCTGGTTTGAGCTAATATTCTGAAGATTAGGTGATGATGCCTGGATCGGTGGATGAAGGAAAATGACAATGATATGTCATACTATGCCTTAAACGGTACAACGCTGACGTTGAACTGTTAACTGCTGTAGTAGGTGAACTCTACCTAGGAAATGTGCTCTCACCAACTGATAGCTGCATCAAGAATACATGCTCTAAGTCATCTGAGATTTGAATAGTCCTCTCTGCATCCTTGATATGCTATGGTTTCCACTCTTACATTGGAAAGGGTTGCAACAAGTTTGATGTGTGTCGATACTCCGCCTCCACCTCCTGACAGGTGGGGCAATAAGAAACGAACTTTGCAATTGAACTCCGCATCCGGTGCCACCAAAGCTGATGAATAAGCCCATGATCTATCTTCGTGCCCCTGGATGAACAACAACATGGGAAGGAGTGATCCTCTCGCACGATGTTCTCGCGCAGCTGTAGAACTGACACTCGGCCTCCGAAGCACAACCGATTGTTTACTGATGCCATCAAGCTCCCATCCACACGCATGGTATCAATCTAAGCAAGAAGTTTTGTAAGCTCTGCATCATCATGACTCTAGGCAAAATGCCGACATACTCCGAATCATCATAAAGAAGCCATATGAAATTTGGTCCTCGAAATTCAGTCCAACTAACTATCTGTCTTCAATGAGCTGACAAATCCACTAAAGCTGCTCTAGTCTCTCTAGCAACGTCTGATGGCTATCTGTCTTCAAGACAAGGACTACGATTGCCAACACAAAAACCATTCTAATCAAGAAGATCTGCCTTCTTGGCCAATCTGATCAATGGTCTTGCGATTCTGGATATGTCCCTCTAACGAATCTGAAATACAGTCGTCGATCTCTACCGCCGCACAACTGTCTCGGTCTCAGCTGGGTCAACTAATCTGTTTGCTGTTGACACAACATGTCCGCAAATCTTGCCTCTGAAAACCAAAACCTCCCATTAGAAGCCTCAAAATGCAGATGCTCCCTTGGCAGTTGCGACGTGATACTCAAATATCGCTCATGCTCCTCCTCAACGCGCAAGTAGAATATCATCGATGAAAAATACCGTAAGCTGATCAAGGTATGACTTGAAGATCCTTTGCATCAGGTCCATGAATGTCATATGCGCTCCCGTTGATCCAAAGGGAATGACTAAGAACTTATATAACATGTATCTGGTTTGAAATGCCGCCTATGGAATATCGCAATTCGGCACCCTCATCAGATGGTAGCCGATGCGAAGATTAATCTCTGATATGGTCGATGAATCTCTCAGCTGTTAAACATGTCATTGGTATACTGCAACTGACACGTACTCCTCGGTGCGTCGCTGTTCAGTTCCCTAAAATCCATGCACATATGAAAGGAACCATCCGTAAAGAGATCTGGAACACTATTAGGCAATACAATGGGGCAACAGAAGTCTCTAGCTATCGACTTGGCCGACTAAGTTCTCGATTCTCTATAAAGATGACTGCACAACCAACAACAACACGAGGGAAAGCTGCTTTCTCAAGCACCCTCAAAGGCAAAGGGAAGGAGTTCACCACAAGTTGGTGATCAAGCCCCATCTCTCAACAACCACAAGGCTTGCCAACCCTCGATCTTTAGTGGAAGCAAAACTACGCCGTTAGGTGTACTCGCAACACCTTTCCCAAGGTCAAACAAACACAACTCGGTGCATGGCCAATCAGCACAAACCGAGGAACACCTCGAACCGCTAATTGAATCTTGTTGTATATTAGTAGGTGTACTCGCAACACCTACTGATTGAATCTTGTTGTATATATGTACTAAGAAACAAACACACACGTTACTACTAGTAACTTTAAGAGAAGAGAGATAGAGAGATAGAAGAAGAAAGTTTGAGAGAAATAATGCTCTTCTCTTACCCCTTTTTCATCATTGCAACCTTACATACTTATTTTATAGGCAAATGGCTTCATATGTGGACAAAGCATCAAATCATGAGGGTAAAAAAGTATTCCACCTTCATTGAATGCTTTGTCTCATATTTAAGTTACAAGATACATCAATGGTCATTCAATGCTACACAACACTCCCGTTGAATGGCCACTTTTACAAGAATGTGTCTTGTTAAAAATCTTTGCTGAAAAAAAAACCCAGTGGGATAAAAACTTAGCGAAGGAAAATAGTACACTATTCTTACTTAAAAAAATATTAGGCTATCACGACTGCCTCGTTAAAACCTTGCCAAGGAAAACCCAGTGGGAAAAAAACATTAGCAAAAGAAAAAGAGTACAGTATCTGAATACCTTCTAAGATTATGACTCCCCCTTATGAAGATATAAGATAAGCTTCAGGTGCTCAACATAATAGGTTCTTGAGATGACACATTCTGATGTCATGCACTAGCTTTCTGAATGTTATCCTCGGTAGTGCCTTGGTAAATAGATCGATCAAATTGTCGTTGGAGCGTATCTGTCGGATATCAATATTACCGCTCTTTTGGAGCTCATGCGTGTAGAAGAATTTTGGTGATATATTCTTGGTTCTATTGCCTTTGATATAACCGCATCTAATTTGAGTGATGCATGCGGCATTATCTTCATATAATATCTTTGGGGTATTTTTGATTAAAGATAATCCACAAGTGTCTTGAATATGCTATATTATGCTTATCAACTAGATACACTCTCTACTTGCCTCATGAATAGCAAGTATCTCAACATGATTTGAAGATGTGGCAGTTAGTGTCTGATTCATAAATCACCAAAATATAGCAGTGCCGCCATACAGAAAAATATAGCCGGTTTGTGACTTGGTCTTATATGGATCAGAGAGATAATCAGCATATGCGCAACCAATTAACTATGGTCTCGAACTATTTGAGAAAAATAGTCCAAGATCTGTAGTTCCACGGAGATAGCGCAGTACGTGCTTGATCTCGTTTCAGTGTCTTCAAGTTGGTGCAGAGTTGTATCTCACCAATAGATTAACTACAAAAGTTATATCGGACCTTGTGCAATTTGCAAGACACATGAGAGCTACAATTGCTCGATCTATAGGTCGATCCAAAATTTTGTATTTCGAAGATTTTTCATTTCAAATTCCTTCTTTAAATAGTCAGATACTTTTATGAGCTCTTCAGGAGTCCCAATTAAATTCAGGTCATCAACATATACTGTAATAATAATAAATTTGAAATTTGATATTTTGGTGAAGACACATGGGCAAACTGGGTTGTTTATGCATCCACCTTTCAGAATTTTGTATTTTCAAGATCTTTTATTTCAAATTCATTCTTTAAATAGTCAGATGTCTTTATGAGTTCTTTAGGAGTCCCAATTAAATTCAGGTCATCGACATATATTGCAATAATAATAAATATGGAATTTAATTTTTTGGTGAAGACACATGGGCAAATTGGGTTGTTTATGTATCCATCTTTCATGAGGTATTCACTGAGCTGATTGTACCACATCCGGACAGATTGTTTTAACCCGTATAAAGATCTTTGAAGTTTTATAGAATACAGATCCTGAGATTTATTTGCTTTAGGCAATTTAAGTCCTTCAGGGACTTTCATATTAATGTCACTATCTAGTTACCCATACTAGTATGCCGTGACTACATCAAATAGATGCATATTTAGTCTTTGTAAGACTGCTAAACCAATCAAAAAGTAAAAGGTTATTGCATCAATTACAGGAGAGTATGTTTTCTCGTAGTCTATATCAGGTTTCTACGAGAAACCTTGTGCTACCACTACAAGAAATATCATATTTTTTTATTAATATATTGGTCGGAGTATCTCTAATTTTAGTCGTTAAATTCTTTTGTGACCAATAAATGTTGGTCGCAGAATGTTGGTCGTGTAATGTTCGTCGCGACGAATGATATGTTGGTCGTACAAAAGACCCCTTTTGGCGACTCTAATTGTATCGATCATAATTGTTGTAACTTTTGGTGATGAACTATTTGGTCTCCATGATAGTCACGATATATTTTGCTAGTTACAACAAGTGGCAATTTTGAGGTGAAATAAACGTGTTTTAGTGACTACTACATTAGTCGCCAAAAAGCATAATTTATATTGACCACTGCATTTAGTCACCAAAACCTACCCTTACGTTGACCAACGCATATAGTCACAACAACATATGACCAAAGACGATCAATGTTGGTAGTTACAAAAGCATGTCACTTAAGGCAACCAAGACATTTAGTCAGGAAAAATCTCTACTTATGACGACCAACACGTTTAGTCACAACATATCGTCACCTATGACGACCAATGTTGTTAGTCAGAAAAGAATGTTACTTAAGGCAACCAGAATAGTTAACCACAAAAAGTCTCTACTTATGATGACCAACACGTTTAGTCACAACATACCGTCACTTATGACAACCAATGCGTCTTGTCACTATAAAACCGTCATTTATGGTGACTAATGCTTCACCTATTTGCGCAACCAATTTTTATAGGTCATAGAAAACCAATTTAATACAATTATGACGAAAAATAATTAGTCACTAAAGAAGTTTTTAAATAGAGAGATTTTTTTAATGACCATCATTTTCGTAACAAATGATAATTCTGAGATTACAAAAAAAGATCACAAAAGATATTTTATTTAATTTTTTGATAAAATATAATGGACAATGACGAAGTAAATTCTAGAACACATATTATAATCAAGAAGTGTTCATTGTCATAGAATTGAAGAATATTCTTCCAAAAAGGGTTTAAAAAACAATACAAAAATGTGTCTACATACAGGTCATATTAAAGTCTCAAAGAAATGTAAAATACTAGGAGAAATAAAAAAAAATAATTCCATCCACTGCTACCGCATATAGTTGAAAGTTTTTGCAAGAAAAAAAAAACCAAAAAGATATGACTTAAAAATTAAAACATAGGAAATAATATTTAAATACACAAAATCAAAGAGAATGATACCAACTAACTTTACTACAACGCTGTAAATTTAACCACAATTCATGTACATCATTACTGCTAGCTAGCCAAGTAATCATGTAACTATATATCAACTAACTTTATCTCGAATATCATCATTATAATATAACAAAGACTATACTAAGACTACAAAACATGATGAACAAGGTAGAAGGAAGAACAAAGGAAGAAGAGAGCATGGGAATCTCTTGGGAAGCTATTTGAAATCCTATATAATAAATCAATTGCAAGGAATTAAACAAAGCACGTATCATAGAATGCCAAAAGAAGCAAATTAAAATATGCAGGAATACATAATGTAAAGCATAAACATATAGTAACTCAAGCACTAGCATCTAATTGTCAAAACTCAAAAGGATTGCACTAGCATTTTACAGAAAGAAGCCAACATAAAATCAGTAAGAAAAAAGTGTAAGTACTAAGTATGCCCCATTCCATAGCTAACAGTGGGGCTGTTTGGTTGCATGTATCAGCTGATACATGCATCAGTTGATGCAGCCTTTTGATACAAACATGTGTTTGGTTGGTCAATGCATCAGCTGATGCATGTATTAGCTGATGCAAAAGGAGGCTCAGATGCTGCATCAACTGATGCAGCCAAAATAGCTGTTTCTGCTGATGCAGCATCAGCTGATGCATCACTATATAAATTAAAATATTATTTTCGAAATTAATAAAGCTTTGAATAAATCCGAAAAATCAATATATGAATTCCGAAAAATCTGAAAACCCAACCAGAAAATCCGAAAATTCGTGGGGAAAAAACTTTACACTATATGAATTAAAATATTATTTTCGGAATTAATAAAACCTTGAATAAATCCAAAAAATCAATATATGAATTCCGAAAAATCTGAAAACCCAACTAGAAAATCCGAAAATTCGTGCGAAAAAAAATTTACATGAATATATTATTTTTGCTTGTATTTTTGTTGATTTTTATTAAAAGAATTATCATAAACGAATTAAGTCTGGAAGATAAGTAAAGAATTGGACACTGTTGTTCAAGATTTGGTTGATACTTTGTAGTTAAGAGTTTGTTAAGACGATTTTAGGTTAATACTCACACCTGCTTGATCTTTTTTACTTGAATAATTAAGAAAGTATTAAGTTAGCACGTGCTCAATAATTTAATAAATATAGTCAAAGAAAAAATATACCTAAATAAAAAACAGCTAAAGAAAAAAAATGATATGAAACAATTGTATCAACTGATGCAATACATACCAACCAAACAGAAAATGAGCTAATACTGCATCAGTTGATACAAACAACCAAACAAACAGGTGATGCTAATACTGCATCAACTGATGCATTGCATCAACTGATGCACTGCATCAACTGATGCAAGCAACCAAACGCCCCCAGCCTTCGAGGAAGTCCTTCATAAGCTTGATATAAAGCAATGATTGATCCGATTAACATCTTTTTCATAAAATAAATAACCACATCACAATAATAGCTGCAATAGAAACAGAACGATAGCTGCAACTGATGCATTTCGCTGTAAAAGTGTTGTTTTCACATAGGCCACAAAAACAAACGTTAGGATACCTTGGGTAGATGTTTTAAGAAGGTGCTAGTTAGCTAGGTTTGTAATTTCTTTTGGCCTATAGCTTTGTACTATTTGTGATCTAAGACCATAGATCACAAATAAAATCAACTAAAGCTCTATCACAAATTTGAGAGTTAAAACAAAATGTGAAGCAAAAAATATAATATTGAGTTAAAACATTTTGGATAATAAAAAAGAAAGAATATAATATTGAGTTAAAAATATCATACCTCATTGAATGAGGAACTCAAGACTGTCTATTATCCATATACTCGACGATTGACCCCATTAATTTTTCTAATCGATCAGTTTTTTCAGTCAAAGTCTGCACCTCCTTAGTCAATTCAACTACTTGTGTTTCAGTTGCATTAGCTTGTTTCTCTGCTTGATCCCATTGCATACGGGTTTGTTGTCCCCCGTTAGTCAATGAACTTGGCTTCACACCATGCCCAAGACCAGGTATTACCATGGGGTCCTGCCAAGTACTTTCTCATATATTTCATCATCAGTCAGTTGTTGACCTCCTTTTGGCACCGGCTGAGACTTGAAGGTAATCATTTGCAGCTACAAATATCATAAGTATAAGCAATTTGCATTGTTATAAGCTAAACAATGCATAAGAATTAAACAAACAAGCAAAAAAAAAAAGACTTACATAATTCTCCGCAGCTTGTTTTGAAGTCCAAATCCCACCTTACAATGTGTCTTCTTATAGAATTCAAACCTTCCAATCTCAAATTCTTGCTAATCAACATTACAATATTAAATATGTTAGAACATGTAACAAAAAAAATTCAAATCTTACAACTATATTATTAATAATATGCTATTATACCAACTCCTCTCCGCGTCATATAAAAGACTTGGATCCCAAACAATGAAGAACTTTCAGCTTGGATCGATTTTCTCTACTTGTCTTGCTCCTAGCATGCATCAAATTAGTCTAATCAACCATTTGTTTCCTAGAAAGTGTAGCTTGGAAATGCAAATAAAAAAATCACACTATATCAGTATTAAGTCGCTATTCGAAGAGTAGCCAATGCACTGCAAATCTTTTTTAACTATAACTCTATGCTAGTCAGATAACTGAACTACTAAAAGAAGTCTCCACAGACATCGTTGACAATTCCAAATCGATCAAAAAAAATAAAGAAAGGGAACAATGTTGAGAACAAGAAAGCCCTAGAAATAAAAAGATAAATCAGGATGCATGTAGTATTTTAGAGAGAAAATAATTAGAAAGAAGGCCTAAGAATTGCAGAATAACAGCATAGTTGCATACACTAATCAGTCCCTAAAGATGGTATGTTGATATTAACTATCATCATCGGCCTTCTGATACATGGCAACAAATTAGTATAAACATAGTAATCCAACTTCACCCTATTTAGATATTTTATAACCCAACCAAATATGCATTATACCTGAAACTTTTCGGACATTACGTAATCACATTAAGTGTTCCAATCATCATGTTGTATGTCTGAGTAAGGTTGCTTGCGTGCTTCATCGATTGATTCAAATGACATTGTGTTTTTATACAATTTATGTCGATAATTGGTGTAGCACACACCAAGCATGCGATCGATGACTTCTTTAACGTGTTCATCATGCAAGTCTAAGTCAAACTCGTCCTTAAAAAATAGAAGATAATTTCAAACTCTCCAATACAAAACTTTAAGGAAAAACCGATGAACATACAAAAATATAGTCACTTACGCCAAATCGTGCAAACATTGGTTCTTTAGCATCATCTGACACATCCCCCCATTTAGGTGCAATTAGGGCGCGTTTGGCTCGGTGGAATCCGCGGTACTCGTGAAACATGCGGGGCGGTATCCACGGGGGCGGATCCCGTGAGCGGCGTCCGCCCCATCCCGCGGATCCCTCGGGATGGGGCGGAGCCAAACACGCCCTTAAAGGAGGAAATAATTGGCAAACAACACCCACTTCCGATGTGAAAGTGCCATCATCCTTACCAACTGGGCCCCACTTGTCTGCCGGAATACGTACATCACGCATTTTTCTGTCAGTTCTTAACTTCTTTTGTATTGTAGTGCCTCATGATAAGCATCGTTTTCTTCTAATAGTAGTTGACGTTGAGGGTACAGGACAGATAAATATTTAGCAAATTAAACGAGACAAAAAGAGTTATCAGTAGAGGAGGAGCTAGACATTAACTAGACTATTAAAATAGATGAAATAACTGCTGGGGAGAAGAAAAGCTTTCATACCTAAGTGGTTATCAGCAGTAGGTACAGGAGATTGTTGAGGTGAAGAATTTGTCAATAGCGATGGTGAGGCAAGAGTTTGACGAGTCAGTCGATGCCAAATTATTAGAACTCTGGCGTGGTCGACGTCCGGGTGCCATGTTCTGGATATACATGAGGTTTGCGAGCTCGCTTGGAATATTGTTATACCCTTCAACCCCCTCTGAACAAGCTAGACCATGGCAACTACTCTGCATCTTTTTCTTCTAGTCTTGTTCATGATCAATTCTTCTCATGCAAGGTTGCCTAGATTTATGTTGCTCTTGGAGACCTTTGTGTCTACGTGGAAAATGAGGTTTGTGAATTTACATCTGAACACTGAGGCATTGTAATAGGATTCTAACAATGACCTGAGATTTGCAGACTTTACTCTCTTCTGACAGGTAGTTTTCATTTCCCCCCCTTCCCTAGTGGATGTATAGGATGAAAAATGAACACATATAACTTCTGCTGGTTATATGATTTGTTCTCAATATGAGAAAATACAACCTGCTAGGATGATTGATGTTCCTACATAAGTACTGCCAGTAACTTTAATGCTCATTCATTGAATTCTTGTGCAATTATTGAACATTCAAGTCTGCAAAACTAATCTCAACTCTGGCAGGACTGCATATATTGCAGATTTGCAATGCTCCAAAGATGATTAAATCCTCATTTCCTAATATTCCATGAGGTAGTGATAACAGTAGTAATAACAGACCTGCTGAAACCTATCAATTTGTCTTGTAGGAATTCTACATGACGTGCCAAGCTAGCTATCTCCCTTGCTCTCGCCAACAAACAAAGCTTGATAACAGTAGTAATTACTGACCTGCTGCCTGCAGCTGCAAAACATTAACCATTAGCCACAAGCATATATAATTCCTTACAAGATGTAATTGGGTAGGCCTTTTCAAACCCCCTGCAGCTGCATCAGCTTTTTGAGGTCTTGTGGTGTCTGTACACATATGAGAGCTATTTACTGTAAAGATAATGGTGGATACCATTTTTGCTTTAGAACTGACGAAAAAATATAGAAAGAAATTCAGTTTCATGGTTAAATATATATGAGAGGCCTTGTGGCAGCAAGAGAGACATTTGGAGAGCATGTACATGGGCTTCCGCCATGGGGGTATGTGGAGACCACTCTCCCTCAGTGGTTGTACTTTTGTAATTGAGATTATATAAAGAAGATTATCTAGTGGTTGGTGACATATGAAACCTAGCTTAATCACTAGTTGATTTATTGAATCAAATCCACTGCTTAGTACTCAGAACTAAAGTCATAGAGTTATAGCTTAATCACTAGTTGTTTTTCTTTCTTTTCACTGTTTTTTTATTCTTTTTCTAACAAAGTTTGTAACTTCTCCGACGGAATGCAGGCAGGGGATTGCAATCAGCGCGAACCAGTTTACCATGTGAAGCATTATCCAAAAGGTGTGCATTCCCCTGCTTCAATTAAGGTAACTACAGTGTTCATTATTTCATAAATATGAGACTCAACTTCATGGTGCCTAGCTAGTAGTTCAATTATAAATTCTCTGTTTGATCTTTGAAGTACTCAACAACATTAGCCAATGAACAAGCAGGATAGAAATTGCATGATCCTTTCTTGTCCATGGACAGATTCGCTACTTTATGGACTTTATTTGTAGAAGATTCATGCTTAAAAGAGTTAGTCACTGAGTTGTTTCATGAGTGCAACTTGGAGTAGTTTGCTATGAATCTTAATAGAGTTTGAATGGTTTAAGCTTGAGTTAATTATTCAATGACTCAAGTTTGTGTGAGGTGATGTATACACTTATGCTTCCCCTTGAATTTATTTTGACAGGAATATGGAGGATAAGAGTTGGATAAGTCTTAACAATAAATGGTGTAGTGCATATGTAGATTGAATTAAGAACTTCATATGCTTTGCTACTGATCATGCAACTCATAGCAACATAATCCGGTGTCCATGTCGAATGTGCAACAATATGTACTTCCAAACTTTTGATATAATGGAGAATCATCTATATGAACATGGAATGGCTCAAGGTTAAATTCAGTGGGTACATCATGGTGAATCTTCTAGGCCAAATATGACCGACGAGAGTGGCAATCATAGCGCGAGACATAATGAAACTTCAAAAATGAACTATGCTCACGAAATATTGGAAGATGTAGGTGTTGGGGAAGTGGGTGATAATGTTGAAGATGTAGATGTTGGGGAAGTGGGCGATAATGTTGAAGATGAGGTGCTGGATAGACAACATTATTTTGTTCCCGTTGCGGATACGGATAAGTTTGCCAGATTGTTAAGCGAAGCGCAATGTGAGCTCTATCCGTGTTGTCAGAAGCACTCAAAGATGGATTTCCTCATCAAGATGCTTTATTTGAAGGTAATAAACAAGTGGACCAATAAGTCCTTGGATATGATGCTTGAATTACTTAAGGATGCACTTCCAGGTGGTGAGATGATAGGACTTGAAAAGCGTTGTTCCTTAACAAGTCTAACCAAAATTACTATTATTTCCGGTGCTCTACTTTAACTACTAAGAAACTAGTAGATAACGGAGAGTCCGAGTCGAGTCCACAGAGATTAAGGTGCTTGAGATTGAAAGCTTAGTAAAGTCCTTACCAAATAGTTGAGAAAAGATTACGAGTTGATATTAACTAAATTAATACTAAAGAATTTATGAATACGAGAGAAAGGAACACATGATTCTTAAGCAGTAAATCTAACTAGCCACTTTCTTAGGTCTCACGGTACTTAGCATGTGCAATAAGCCTTTAAACCCATGGGTGGCCCCAGTGGAGGAGTTATAGTCTCCTGAGGGTTTCCAGGGATGATACCCACTAAGATCTATACATCCCCTTTAACATGTCATCAGAACTCCATTATAATACTCATTAATCAAAATACACGAGATAGAACCACTATCCATGAGTCAATTCTTCAATCCATAGTCATATAAACATAAAGTAAATAAGAACAAGTCAAAGCATAGTTCCAGTACTTCAACATATTTAATCATGGTTCAAAAATAACTTTGAATCTCAAGTGTGTGGATTTGGTTCCACATGTGTCAGAGTATCCATTATATCCAAACATTCCACTAGTCAAGATCAAAATTCTAGGTAAGCACATATTTTTCACTTATCACATAACAATATATGTTATTTTTCTTTTATTTTTTTTCTCTTTTTTTCACAAGGGTCTTCAACCGTTTTACGCGAACAACACACCTTGTTAGGCACATTGCCCGGTTACTAAGTATGAAGTCCTTTTTTTTCTGTTAGGACATTCAACCGTTTGACGCGAACAACATGCAGGTTAGGCACCCTGCCCGGTCCCTAAGTTTAAAGTCCTTTCTCTCATTGTTAGGCAATTCAACCGTTTTACGCGAACAACACGCTGGTTAGGCACATTGCCCGGTTACTAAGTTGAACCCCTCCACTTTTCATACACAGATACTTTTTGCAGACATAAAACTGTATGTGTCCATGTATCTTCTGTGCCATGTCCTAAAATCATAAGTCTATCCTAGTTTCAGGCTCAGAATCTAACTTCAACTCATCCACATGTGAAAGTGCTCAAGTGCAATAGGATTTATCAAGTTATCCCTAAACCATGGTAAAAGTGTTAAAGTACAGAACTCATGCCATGCATAGCTAAATTTACTGAATTTTACAAGACATGAACTTCTGAATAAATCATCGAATAATGTTCTAAGTTATGCATCGTTATCAATAATCATCATAACTCCATTCGTCTGACACGTTATAAGGGATGTATAAACTTTTGGTTATCATAGAATAAATAAACATGAATTCCTAGAATTCTACCCCCCAACTTAAATGTAATTGCCCCCAATTACACGAAGTCATAAAAAAAAACATCAAAGAATATAGGGTAGAGATAACCTGGAGAACCTTCGTACGAAAATAAGCAGGTTGAGACAAATGAAAACAAAGTTGCAAATAAAGGTTAGTCGTGAATACCAAGTAATATCGTGAAGTCCACCTGCTGTGCAGTCCATAGCATAGGTTCCCTGTAAAGTCATAGACGTAATACCCCATGATCGCATTGATGGAAATAAAGAATAAGTAGCAAAATGTAGAAAAATTGGGCAGTATTTCCTCTATCTATTCAAGAAGCACACAGGCCGTACAAACATTCATCACACACGGACAGAAAAAGTAAACTAGCCGAAGCTCCCACCTACAACACACAATACAAAATTCAGCCACTCCCACAAATACAGAGTAGCATATTGGTCGCTCACAAACGTCGTCGTTAAAACGGATGCAAAATGCAATTTAGAAATTTGTAAACCTTTCTTTCAACACTAAATTAATAAGATAGAGTAATGGTGGAATACGGGGTTGGTCCTCAGGGAAAACTTTGACTAACAAAGAAACATTAGAATTAACTCTCAACACTCTAGTCCTAAAGCGAAGAAGGATTGATTTGGGTTTTAGAAACGGATTAATTAAAACTAATTAAGAAAGCGATTAGCGAAATTAAAATAGATTAATGAGAGAAAACCTAGGGATTACTCAATCCACTTTAGTTTCACTTCCTGTATTCTCTAGTTATCCCCTTGTTTTCTTATCTCGACATTATGGATTCACAGCTTCTTAAGCTTACATGAATCCCTAAAATAATGCGATTGCTTTCTTAAGGCATAACCTATCTAAACTTAGCATAGATTGTCTTCGAACTTAATCTGAGTACAACCTATCTTCATCTAACATAGATTATCTCAAAGGCATACACAAAAGCAACATGAAAACCATCCTACGAATCTCTACCATCAAGCACAACAATCAAGTAGGTCTGAATGTACCATCAAGCACAACATGAAAACCATATTCATAGGATCATGTCTTTGAAAAGATAACAATAATCAAACTAGAAAAATACAAAGAAGCTACACTAAAGCTTCATGAGATCCCTAATTACAGAAATTAGCCACTCTTCTTTCGAATGAGAGCCATGTATTCGATGAAGAAGGTTAGGAATCCGCGCTGCATCTGCGTCTTCTTCAGCACCCTTAATCCCTCTTTTTCTCTCTCTGGAGGCTCCCCAATTTTCAGCCACAAAACCCTTTTTTATATGTTAATTCCCGGAATTAGGGTTTTGGGTTGAGTTGGACCTCAAGTGCAACTCGGATTTCCTAGTTTAATTCTTACAGCCTATTCCGGTCGCGACTGGGTTCAACCCGTCCGGAATTTGGAAATATGCTCAACATGAACGATGTATATTAGGACGTCTTCTGTCCTATCCCGTAGATTTAACAATATTTGGACTTATATGGAATATTTGACGAATATTCTCTTAATGGTCGACGGACCAGTCTCTCAGCATCTGTTTATCTTCATATTCTTTAAAACTGCTATTAATCTGTCCAGAATCTCGCGAAGTGTCCAACATGAAAGTTGTTCATCTTGAAGTCTTCTATAAGTCCGCCAAATTTCAGGAATTTAAGATTTATCTGGAGAATTTGGTGAATTCTTTTCAAACTGACAGCGGAGCAGCGTAATTTCCACATATTAGTCCTTTTCTGTATTTTCTAACTTAAATCTTCATTAAACCTAAAATCAATTAACAAACTATCAAATACAAACACTCTCGGGCTAACAAATGTAAATTAAGAGGTTTAAGTATGAATATTTAGTGACTCATCACACATTGAGCTTCCTGCACGCCCGGGGACACCCCCCATATCCAAAAGGCAATATATAATTGCAAGGCAATACAAAAGTGGGTCCAGCAACCAACAAAAGTCATAGCAAAACCGGCCAGCACACGGCCTTAGATGCAAGAAACCTAAAAGGTGTACAAGTAAACCAAGCAAGCATCTAAGTACGAGACTCAGGACTGAGGGCGCGACCCAAGAAAGGAGAATGGTCGGTACAACACAATGGCAGTCACGAGCGGAGGAGGATGGAGGTCGTCAAGACGCGTACGAATGTACGAGAGGTCCGCACGGAAGGCCGCATCTCGTGCGTCGACAGGGTCCAAACGCTGGTGTAAACGGGCCAACTCAGCGTGATACTCTCTATACAGCGCGCCATGTGTAGGGTGCTCGACCGGTCCATACTCCGGCGCGAGCTGCGAACGTCTGGGGCGCGGCTGGTGGAGAAAGACACCGGCTCGCCGCATGTGGCCGAGGACCTTGCTCCAAGTGGCGGAACCAAATCGTGCCGCCTTAAGTGCCTCAGGTGACACGGTCGGCTCGCCCTCAGGAACTCGACCCTGGCTCTGAAGAAATGCAGATAAAAGTCTAGGGTGGGGATGAGCCGCGTCGTCGTAACTTGATCGCCTGTCCAGCACCGGACGCCGATAGAACAGGTCCATGTCCCCCAAGATCTGCTGTGGTATACTGATCGCCCAGTCCTTGGCCAGCAACCATGACGTTTGGAGTCAATCACTGACGCGATACTGATCGTGACCACCTTGGAAGACGTTCCCGCGCAGGATGTTGTCTACCAGCCACATGTACGCCGACAACTCGGCGCGGGTAAAAACATCGGCGTCCTGGCGATCCGGGTGAAGAAAGAGGTGGGGGACCGAGTTGTGGATGTACAACTTGGCGGCCGTGGCTCTGTGGAGGCCGGGGCATCGTTTTGGAATCGATAACGCGTGGCAAACTGCCCGGAGAGTCAAAGACACCTCGACGCCATCGATTGTGGAGGTGAAGCCCAGGGACGTATATCGTCGGGAGGTATCCTTGTCGCGCTTGTCCCCGAACGGAATAGGTTGCATGTTCTGATAGAACTTGCAGAGCAGCGGGGGGTACAAAGAGGTGCAAGGAGTGCACAACAATAGTAGCTCCTGGCGCTCGAGGGTCGCGATGGAGTCTTGGGCGTGCTCGATCGTCCAGAAGAAGTTGACGTCGAATGTGTACTCAAGATTGAGGTCGCGCTGCCAGCGGGGTTGAAGGCCACGAACCTAAGTTGGAGCAGTCAATGGCTGGGATTTCTTGCGCTTCGTTTGCCACTGGGGCGGTTGGGATGAAGAAGCAACCGCAGAAGCCTTCCGCTTGCCCATGACAGAAGGAGTAGAGGCCGGAGAGGATGTGGAGGTAGCTGGAGACACACTCGTCGGAGCCGCTGGCAAAGGTAGTCATCGGGTGGGAGGGGTGGAAGAGGAAGCGGCGGTGGCTTTCCCTTTGCCGCCGAGGCCCTTACTGAGGACATTCTTCGCGCGCACCATGGTAGGGGTTGAGGCGAAGAATGGAGCCGGTGACGCTCGACGGGAATCAGGAACCGCGACGGAATTTTTGGATGGGTTTGTGAAAAAACGGCGAGGTCTTGAGTGGGGAAGAGGACGGGGTGAGGAGGTCTTGCAGAAGACGAGGCCGAGCACCGGTTGGAGGTGAGAACGAGGGGTGATAGCGTCGGAGCGAAACGAAAAGGGGGTGGTGGATCGATCGTAGGGTATGAATGCCCTAGGATCGATCGGCCCCCTGGCTTTAAACCCCTAAGTAATGCGACTCGGATTGATCCGTCCTGGTGAGATGGATTGATCGAGGTACACATGGCAGCATCTCAACGCGCAACTTAAAACGTGGTAAGATAGAGTAGGATCGATCGGTCTAGACCGGCTGGATCGATCCGTCGCCACGTGGATGCATCGGGTGCGATCGGATGATCTAGTGAATAAATAGGCATGATCGATCTAACCCGGTTAAACGGATCGATCCTACTGACACAACTAGACTCATTGAGAAGGACGGATAGCAAGATCGATCGGTAGGTAACTCGTCCAAAACACCATGTTCTGTCACCAAAAAAAATAGCCACCTAGGATCGATCCTACTCTGGTGGAGGGATCGATCCTACTACCTTAGATGTTCTATTTTTACCTGAGAGATAGAAGGATCGATCGGAAGATGTAGTGCAAAATACAGTACGTTCTGTCATGATTAAATGAACAAGTAGGATCGATAGCTCGCCCATGACATGATCGATCTGACCACCTTAAGGAGTAGAGGTTAGACGGAGGGATAGAAGGACCGATCATGTGGTGGAGGTAAGAAAACACAACATTCTGTCAAAGTTAAATACCCCCCTTGGATCGATCTGTGGGGTAGGAGGGATCGATCCAACTCAAGCTCAATCAAAAGTACGCGTGAAGTGAAGAAGAATCGATCCTACTTTGTGGGGACGGATCGATCGCTCACAATTAAAAATGACAAAACGTAAAATAAACCTGGAAATTAAGCCTCCAAACACCATGTAAAAATACGGACCTCTCCAGGCCATAAGAATTCAAGCAAAGACACCCCAAGCTAACAATTAACACAACCTTCCACTGGCTGCAATGACAGCATTATGAGACACTCAAAAACAAATATGCAAATAAGTCGAAATGAAGCAAGCATGCAAAGAAAACTTGAAAGAAAAGAAACTAATTAAAAACAAATCAAGGATGGGTTGCCTCCCATCAAGCGCTTGGTTTAACGTCTCTAGCTCGACCCAACGGCAATGCACTTACTAAGAAATTGGTTCATGCAACCGTTGTGTGGCTTCTAAGGGAAGAGGATTTTCTATGTAACGTTTTAACCTTTGGCCATTTACTTTAAAAGTAGAATTAGAGTTAGGATGACGGAGTTCAACAGCCCCATGAGGAAAAACTTGAGTAATTTTGAATGGACCAGTCCATCTAGATTTAAGTTTTCCTGGGAAAAGCCGTATTCTAGCAGTAAAGAACAAAACCCTATCACCCATGTTGAAAGTTCTCTGGGTAATGAACTTGTCATGGTAAGCTTTAGTTCGATCAGGTTCAAGGAAGGCATATTTCGAATTGGAAGACAACGTTTTTAACTCCAAAGATGACGGTGTAACTAAAGAAGGTATAGCTAGAATTGAGGAAGTAGGAGGTAATGGCTCAATGAGAGGTTCTTTCCATGAAATGCCGTAAACATCTGTAACTAAGTCAAGATCGTCAAAATCCGTTAAAACCTCTTCATTTTCAGGCTTGAAAACCGATGAGAACTCATTTAAATCACTATTCTCATCATTCACAACCAGAAAAACCACATCAGTACTCAGAACATCTTCATGCAAATTTGACAAATATTGTTCAAAAACATCATCCTCAACCACGATGGACATATCACAACTATTCTCAAAACTCTCACACGGAGTATCAACATCCAACAATAATGCAGGCATTGCATCATCAACACAACTATTCACATCATCCTCATTAACCAACCCATTAACCATAAAATAGTCATCATCATACGCATGATTCTTTGAGGTATGAAATATATTCAAACGCAATTCCATATTACCAAACGTGACTGTCATGAAACCATCTCTATAATTAATACAAGCATTGGCCGTAGCTAAGAAGGGTCGGCCAAGGATTATAGGGACAGATTTTTTAGTCTGCACTCTAGGTTCCATGTCTACAACTATAAAATCAACCGGAAATACACACTGATCAACCTTAACCAAAACATCTTCAAGTATTCCTCTTGGGGTCTTAATTGATCGATCGGCTAATTGTAGGGTCATGGCCGTTGGTTTCAATTCTCCTATGCCAAACTTAGAATATAAGGAGTAGGGCATGAGGTTGACACGTGCACCCAAATCTAGTAGTGCTCCATCAATCGTGCGATTTCCTATCATGCATGAGATTGTGGGGGTTTCATGATCTTTAAGCTTAGGAGGAAAATCACATTGAAGGATTGAGCTAACTTGCTCAGTCAAGAAAATCTTCTTAGACACGTGCGATCTAGATTGCCTTTTATGAGTGCAAAGATGTCGCACCCCGACCCGCGAAAGCCCAACCGGGCCGGGCGATGCGAACCGGAACTTACAAAACGCGGAAAAAGATGGCGAGGGTTCCCTCTAACCTATTGGTCTCCCTAGCAATTCACCAAAAGCACCCTCAATTTAAAACAACAATTTAATAACATCGAACCACAGATTCAAAACCCAAGTGTTTAATATACAAATCCTCGGAGAGGGGAAGATCCAAAATACAACATCACTCCCGTAGGAGACTAACTAACATAAGGTAAAAGCAGTAAATATTGCCACCTCTCAAAATCCACCAGGCGCCGTCGCACCGCAGACCAACTGCCCAGTAGGGGCCACAGAGGAAGAACTGACTCCTGCACCTGCAAAACGCAGCCCGGGTAGGTGTGAGCACTAAGCTCAGTAGGGATCTACAATACGACACACAGAAGGAAGAGGAAAACGCAACAATGCCGCCCTCAAGTAGAACCTGGGTATATACAGGGGTCCCATAACCCCACCGCGTGTCCCTGAGGCCTATGATCATCGTCTTCCATCCGAGCTGGTCACATGTCAGGTCACACTCAGTAGTAGGAAACAACACTGCTGACTCTCAACAGGACACTGAACACTGTTTGGTGGGAAGAGACACCACTGATTAGGCAACTCCTCTACTCAAGAGTTTTAAGAATACCGGACACCAACTATACCTCAGATCCGACTCGAGGCCGACACGACCTCTACAATCATCAAGCAACAAGTGCACCAGTCATCTTGACCTATCATCAAGTTTGATTGGACACTACAATTCAAACCGGGTCCAAACAACCCAACCCCGGTCCTAGGGCTAAGTCCGAGCTTCCAGCCTCGGGAAGGCGACCCAAAGATCACCCACGCCCTAACCAATGCAAGTAATGCACAAAACAATAATGCATGCTATGACATACACAATCAGGAGATAGGCATGCAACAGTATGTCAAGGGTAGCATACAAGTCAACCGGATCGCTGCAGCGGTACTACCAACCGCTGCCAGCCGATCCGCAGCGGGTTCCGGCATTACGACGGTACCGCGACCGTCGACCGCGGACTCCTGCAACGGGAAGTAACCCCGAAAACGATGATGAACAGTAAACAATATAATATTATATTCCGAAATATAATATTATAAAGAAAAACACTCAAAGCCTCTACTTAGGGGCTAATTGATCCCGTCGATCCAACGTCCAAACGACGTCGGATTCAAGATCCAACTTAGCCTTCAGTAGGTATATATACCAGGATCAACATATCCAAAAGTCATAATCATCCAACGGTTGGATTTACGGTAAAACACAACTCAAAAGCGTTAATCAAACTAACTTACCAATTAATTGCTGCAACGCAGCTCTCCAGCAAACAATTAATAACAAATCGTAGGAAAATCGGAAAATTATGAAATCAGTTGGGTTAGAGAGTAGATTCAAAGATCTACAACTCTTATGTTCATCACAACCCAACAACAAGTATGTACCGGCCGGAAAACACGCCGCAAACCGGCTATACTTCAAGAACAGCAGAAAACAGAGAATCCGAGCTTAATCATGCATAAAACCTACTAAGCTCTCAACCAAAGATCATAAAACTCTTATCTGAAATTCTACTAGGCATGAGAAATCCAACAAGACAAAGATCAACAAGATCCAACGGCTAAATCTAAAGAATCCCACTAAAGAACACAACAGGTAGATGAACCTACCGAAGAACGCTAATACCGGCTGATCCCTCGCAACCAGTCACCAACAAGCCACCAAACCACACCAGGAGCCTTCCTCTTGTTGCCACGGATCCAACGAGCCTTAGAACACCCTATTTGATGGTCGCAAGAGGGAGAACGGAAGAGAAGAAGCTCGCCGGAGGGAGAAGAGAAGAAACAGAGCTTCGGGAGAGGAGAAAAGAGAAGAAGAAGAAGAAGGAAGGAGGGGAAGGAGAAAAGGAGGAAAGGGGGGAGGGGACAGCCAGGGGAAGGGAGAAAAAGGTGAAGGAGGGGAGGGAAAGTCCTCCCCTTCTGACAAGATAGAGCGACGGCCGACGGCCGTCCTCGCGAAAGAGAAGAAAACCACCGACTCCGTGTCCGGATCGATCCCACTTCAAGTCGGATCGATCCGAGACAGGTGGGATCGATCCCACACCAAGTCGGATCGATCCCAGCGGGTCAAAAACCCATCGACTAGCTCACGAGTCCGATCGATCGCTCGAGGGCCACCAGCAGCCCAAAGACGGGCTGTTGCTCGCCCGCGCTGGGATCTTCCGATCCCGGGTCCACCTAGCCATTCTAAACAAACCAACAAGGCGCAATTTAACAAATTGCCCTTGCAGTCTACAACGAGCTACAGGGGTAGAGGGACAGGTCCTCACATCCTAATACCCTTAAAGGAAATCTCGTCCCGAGATTCGATAAGGGTAGGGCTTGGAACAACAAAACAGCTACACTAGAAGACAGGACAAGAGATACCTCGAGAAGAAAATAGCTGCGGAAACTCACGCCGCATGCGCGCCTCGCGCTCCCAAGTCACCTCCTCGGTGTCTCTGTGCCTCCACAGTACCTTGACCAAGGGAATCGTCTTGCCCCGCAAGACCTGATCCCTCCGGTCAAGTATCCGAACCGGCTGCTCAACAAAGCTCACGTCTGCCTCAAGCTCAATGTCATCCACCCTGATGACATGAGACGAGTCTGGGTGATACTTCCTCAGCATCGACACATGGAAAGTCGGATGTACAACAGACATGTGTTGAGGAAGATCCAGGCGGTAAGCTACCTCGCCGACCCTCTCTAAGATCTCGAACGGGCCGACAAACCTCAGCGCCAACTTACCACCTCTGCAAACCTAACGGACCCTCTGTACGGCGATGCTCGCAAGAACACTCGGTCGCCGACTGCAAACTCCAACGGTCGTCGCCACTGATCTGCATAACTCTTCTGCCGGCTCTGAGCCGTCAGAAGCCTCTGCCTGATCTGCACTAACCTCTCTGACGACTGCCTGACGATGTCTGGACCGGTGAGTGAAGCCTCTCCAACCTCTGTCCAGCACATTGGGGAACGACACGGCCTACCGTACAACGCCTCAAAAGGTGCTACTCCAAGACTGGACTGGTAGCTGTTGTTGTAGGCGAACTCTACCAAGGGAACGTGCTCCTTCCAGCTGCCTCCGGCGTCGAGGATACATGCTCTCAGCATGTCCTCAAAGATCTAGATCGTCCGCTCTGACTGCCCGTCTGTTTGCGGATGGAAAGCCGTACTGAAAGTCAGGAGTGTGCCAACTGCCTCCTGAAAGTCTCGCCAGAACCTGCTGGTGAACCTGGGGTCACGGTTTGACATGATAGAAACTGGAACTCCGTGTAGTCTGACCACCTCTCTGACGTACAAGGTGCCCAACCTGTCCGTCGAGTCTGTCACCCGCATAGGCAGGAAGTGCGCCGATTTGGTCAATCGATCAACGATGACCCAAATCGCGTCATTCCCCCTAGGAGATCTCGGTAGCCCGGTCACGAAGTCCATCGTGATGTGCTCCAACTTCTACTCAGCTAGTGGAAGCGGCTGAAGTAACCCCGGAGTCCGCTGGTGCTCTGCCTTGACCTTCTGACAAGTATGGCAGCGCGATACGAACTCTGTCACTGCCCTCTTCCTCCCGCGCCACCAGAACTATCGCCAAAGATCCTGGTACATCTTGGTGCCGCCGGGATGAACTGCAAATCGAGAATGGTGAAAGTCTCGCAGGACGTCGTCTCGAAGAACTGGATCTGCTACTCTGCCTCGGAACCGTAGCCCTCCGTCTGACGATACTGTCCAATCCCCGTCTGCGCCCTCCGTGCCCGCCGATGTGCGTAACTCCTCGAGCTCTGGGTCACTGTGTTGTGCCTCTAACACTCTGGCTAGAACTGCTGGCATACTCTGCACCGCATAGAGAAAGCTGCTGGATCCCCGATCCTCAAACTCGAGGTCCAACTGGCCCGCTGTCTCTAGAGCCTGCCACTGCCGCGCTGACAACCCTGCAACTGCTGCTCTGGTGTCTCTCACCTGTCTGGTCAGCGTATCTGCTACGACATTTTCCTTACCAGGATGGTAATGCAACTCGAAGTCGTAGTCCTCCAGTAGCTCCATCCAGCGTCGTTGCCTCAGATTGAGGTCACGTTGGGTGAAAACGTGCCTCAAACTCTTATGGTCCGAGAAGACCGAGAACTTCTCACCATAGAGATAATGCCGCCAGGTCTTCAGGGCGAAGACCACCGCTGCTAGCTCCAAGTCGTGAGTCGGGTAGTTCCTCTCATGGTTCTTCTACTGACGAGAACCATAGCAAACTACGTGCCCCTCCTGCATGAGCACACACCCCAAACCCTCACCGATGGCGTCGCAGTAGACACTGTAACCAACCCCTCGCTCGGGGACGATCAGCACCGGCGCACTGGTCAACCTGGTCCTCAGCTCCACGAAGGCTCGCTCACAAGCATCATCCCACACGAACGGGACGGCCTTCTGTGTCAGTCTGGTCAACGGTCCGGCAACTCTGGAGAAGTCCCGCACGAACCGCCTGTAGTAACCCACCAGGCCTAAGAAGCTACGGACCTCGAACACTGTCCTAGGTCTCTACCACTGTACCACTGCCTCGACCTTGGCCGGGTCAACTGAGATCGCTACTGCCGACACCACGTGTCCAAGGAATCCCACCTGTGCAATCCAGAACTCACACTTGGAAGCCTTGGCATAAAGCCGATGCTCCCGAAGTAGCTGCAACACTGTCGCCAAGTGTCGCTCGTGCTTCGCCTCTGACCGGGAGTAGATAACGATGTAGTCGACGAACACCACCACGAACTCGTCTAGAAAAGGCCGAAAGATCCTCTGCATGAGATCCATGAACGCTGCTGGTGCGTTCGTCAGCCCAATCGGCATCACCACGAACTTGTACAGGCCGTACCGAGTCCGAAAAGCCGTCTTCGGGATGTTACAATCCCGAACCCTCAACTGGTGGTAGCCGGTGCGGAGGTCGATCTTCGAGAACACTGAAGATCCTCGCAATTGGTCAAACAGGTCGTCGATCCTCGGCATCGGATACCGGTTCTGCACCGGCACCTTGTTGAGCCGCCTGTAGTCTATGCAAAGTCGAAGGGTACCATCCTTCTTCTTCGCGAACAACACTGGCGCCCCCCAGGAAGACATGGTGGGACGGATGAAACCTTTGCTGGTAAGCTCGTCTAGCTGGGACCTCAACTCACTCTGCTCTGCTGGTGCCATCCTGAAAGCTGGGAGAGAGATCAGTGCGGTACCCGGTACCAGGTCGATCTCAAAATCGACCTCTCTGGGCGGTGGAAGCCCTGGCAACACCTCGGGAAACACGTCGGTGTAGTCGCACACGATCCTGGGGAAACTGCTCTGCTGCACGCCCTCTGACCCAAACAGGGACAGGCTGGCCAGCAACGCTGAAAGCTCGCTGGCACGCCTCCCCACACCGCAAGCGAAGGAATCGGCTGATAACCGATCCACCAACAACACAAACTGTGTCCCATCGGGTGTCCAAGCGACTACCCTCGGGTGACCACAGTCGATGATAGCTCGGTATGCTGCTAACCAGTCCATACCGAGTATCACATCGAAGCCTGTCATGTCTAGCACCCGCAGGTCTAGACAGACACGGAGGCCTCCAACCTCCAAAGAAAAAGATCGGCAGACCCGGTCTACCCTGACTGTGCCGCCGATCGGTGAGTCTATAGAATGTGCCACCTCTAGCCAACTAGTCTCTAATCCTAGCGATGCCACACACATGTTAGCAATATAGGAATGAGACACCCCAGAGTCTATCAGCACATCTACTAAAGAACTAGAAAGCTGAAAGATACCTCTAAGGACGGTTGACTCTGCCGCTGCCTGCTGATACTGCTGCGGCTGCTGGTACTGCAACGGCTGCTGGTACTGCGGTGGTGGCTGATACTCTGGTGGCGGCTGATACAGCTGGACGGTGTTCTGCCGCTCACGAACTGGGAGGGCAAACACCTGCCCCCGCTGGCCGCCTCTGCCTCTGGGACGCCCTGGCCCGCGTCCACCCCCGCTCCCCTGCTAGGCACCGGACCCTCCGCCTCTACTGCCTTGCGGCATAGCGCTCTGCGCTCCTCGCGAAGTGCAATCTCTACGGTAGTGCCCCGGCTGCCCGCACAGGTAGCAAGTGACTGACGTGCCAGGCTGCCGTCCCTTGTCTCCCCCTGACGAAGCCTGCCTAGATGGCCCGGCCGTCAGTAGAAACGGTGCTGGTGGGCTCGGTAGTGGCTGCTGGTACTGCGGTGCACGCTACGGCCGCAGCTGAAAGGACCGCTGACGCCACGGCTGCCCCCTACCGAACCCCCCTCTGCCCTGGGGTCTCTGCGGTGCACCGGTAGAGGATCCCGGTGGAACTGCCCGGCACCTCTCGTCTCGCAACTGCGCCTCCACTACCAAGGCGCAGTTCAGGACTGCTGAGTGCGTCTGAAAGCGGTGGGAACTTGTCTGGCGCTTGATCTCTGGACGAAGACCCCACTCAAACTGCCGTGCCCTAGCCACTGAATCTGCTGCCACTGCCCCCGCAAAACGGACTAAATGAGTGAACCGGGTGGCATACTGCTGCACGGAGCGAGTACCCTGCAGGAGGGATTGGTACTCACGAAACAAGGCGTCACGCGTACTCTCCGGGAAGTAAGCGTCCAAGAACAACGCCCTGAACTCCTCCCACGTCGGCTCCTCTCCGCCACTGGTGTGCTGGGCAGTGCACCACTAGTCAAGGGCATCACCATCGAGCTGGAACACCGCGAGGGTGACCCGGATCCGGTCATCCCAGACGAAGAGAGAGTCGAGAACGCGCGTGACTCCTCGGAGCCAGCCGTCTACCGTGGTTGGATCTCCAGTCTCACCGCTGAACCTAGGCGGGTTCAGCCGCTGGAAGTCCATCATGACCGCTGCCGCGACCTGCCCGTCGACCAGAGCGAGGACCCTCTCCTCGGCGAGAGGAGCCTCCTCCCGTGCGACAACAACCGTCGCTGGTGATGGTCCAGTCCGTCGAGCTCTGACCGCCCTGACAGGTGCTACCTTGTCTGGTCGAGCGGGCCGACCAGGTCGTGCCCCACCTCAACCAACAACCGAAGGTCGGTCTCGAGCTCCCGAAATTTGTGCAATCACCAATGACAACGAGCGTTCACTCGTCAAAAGACGCAAAAACAAGGCAACACAAACAGAACGCGGAAAAAGCACAACACATCAAAAGGAGCATGCACGGATGTTCTAGACATAGAACTAACCCATTCCACGCTCAATCTCAACTGAAACCTGATCCTAAACCCTGGGATCTACAAATCTACTCTCTAACCCAACTGATTTCATAATTTTCCGATTTTTCTACGATTTGTTATGAATTGTTTGCTGGAGGGCTGCGTTGTAGCAATTAATTGGTAAGTTAGTTTGATTAACTGTTTTGAGTTGTGTTTTACCGTAAATCCAACCGTTGGATGATTATGAAATCAGTTGGGTTAGAGAGTAGATTCAAAGATCTACAACTCTTATGTTCATCACAACCCAAGATCAAGTACGTACCAGCCGGAAAACACGCCGCAAGCCGGCTGTTCTTCAAGAACAGCAGAAAACAGAGAATTTGAGCTTAATCATGCATAAAACCTACTAAGATCTCAACCAAAGATCATAAAACTCGTATCAGAAATTCTACTAGGCATGAGGAATCCAACAAGACAAAGATCAACAAGATCCAACGGCTAGATCTAAAGAAACTCACTAAAGAACACAGTAGGTAGAAGAACCTACCAAAGAACGCTAATTCCGGCTGATCCCTCATAACCAGTCACCAACAAGCCTCCAAACCACACCAGAAGCCTTCCTCTCATTTCCATGGATCCAACGAGCCTTAGAACACCCAATTTGATGGTCGAAGGAGGGAGAACGGAAGAGAAGAAGCTCGCCGGAGGGAGAAGAGAAGAAACAGAGCTTCGGGAGAGGAGAAAAGAGAAGAAGAAGAAGAAGGAAGGAGGGGAAGGAGAAAAGGAGGAAAGGGGGGAGGGGACAGCCGGGGGAAGGGGGAAAAAGGTGAAGGAGGGGAGGGAAAGTCCTCCCCTTCTGACAAGATAGAGCGACGGCCGACGGCCGTCCTCGCGAAAGAGAAGGGAACCACCGACTCCGAGTCCGGATAGATCCCACTTCAAGTCGAATCGATCTGAGACAGGTGAGATCGATCCCACACCAAGTCAGATCGATCCCAGAGGGTCAAAAACTGACCGACTCGCTCACGAGTCCGATTGATCGCTCCTACGAGCGATCGATCGCTCTAGGGCCGCCAGCAGCCCAAAGTCGGGCTGTTGCGCGCCCGAGCTGGGATCTTACGATCCCGGGTCCACCTAGCCATTCTAAACAAACACGAACACAGACAAGGTCAGTGTGTGCACACGCGGGTGTGAAACAAACCAACAAGGCGTAATTTACCAAATTGCCCTTGCGGTCTACAACGACCCACAGGGGTAGAGGGACAGGTCCTCACAAAAGATCTTTGAGGAATTTAGCATAGGATGGAATTTGTTTGATGGCATCAAGCAGAGGAAAGTTAATATGTACTTTCTTAAACACATCCATCATTTCATCTAATTTTGAATTTCTGTAAGGAGTGGAAGTAGGATCCGCTAAAGCTTCAGGAAAAGGAACTTTTGGAACATAAGTCGTGCGATTTGGTTCTTTCTCATGAGATGATCTCATGTTCGGTGAAGCATGCAGATCTACAATAGAATCATTAAGACTCGGAGTTGGAATGTCAGATGATGAGTTAGGTTCTTTTGATGCATGTGAATCTTGATCTAATGATTTTTTAGATTGGGATGCATGCAGAGCTTGGTCACATGTAGCTTCATCCGGTTGCTCTATATTGACAAACGTTTTACCACTTCGAAGAGTAGTTACCGCTTGTACTTGTTCATGAGATGAGTCTATATGATGTTGGCCTTTGGGATTAGGAATGGATTGACTAGGTAATTGCCCATCCTCTCTCCTAGACAAAGCATTAGCTAGTTGACCCATTTGAACTTCCATCTTAGCTAACTCTTGAGATTCAGAATGGAGTAGTTTGTTATTAGCTTCAAAAGAGTCCAAGACCTTCAAAAGTCGATCATCAATACTCAGACCTTGACTCGATTGCTGTGGAGGAAGAGAAGATTGATTCTGAGGTCCATGACTATGGGGAGGTACATAGGGTTGATGCCCCAAAGGTTGAGATGATTGATTTTCGAAAGGGCGATATGGTGGTCGAAACGGCGGAGGTTGGCCTTGAGAATTTATAGGATATGACGTTTGAAACTTTGGAGGATAACTTGGAGTTTGTGCACCTATAGATGGTCTTGGATTAAAAGAAGTTGGTTGTTGGTTAGGTGTTCGCCAAGAAAAATTTGGATGGTCTCTCAAACCCGGATTATAGGTATTAGAATAAGGATAGTAAGCTGGTTTGGATTGACCATAAACATCATTTATATGTTCTTGCACTAACTCCGGATAATGACATGCTAAGTGACAGTCAGTAACATTATGACCAGGAGCAGAACACAAGAAACAGATTTCTCCAGAAGATGGAAGCATAGGAGGAATAGAAGAATCAACCTGATTTGTCATTTGGGTAAGAACTTGATCAAGTTTCCTACTTAATGCATCAACTTGTTGAGCAAGACGGGTTGACTCATTTAATTCAAGGATTCCTCTCGGATTAGATTGGGTTGAAGATCCACGATTATTCCTAGAAGAAGTGGCGTGATGTTGAGAGTTTTCAACAAGTCTCTCAAAAAGCCTCCAAGAATCGTCAAGAGGGTTGGTAATGAAAACTCCCCCACAAGTAGCATCTATAGTCAACTGATGTTTTTCTTTAAGACCCTTATAGAAATGTTCTACTATAGCCCATTGAGGAAATTGATGATGGGGACATTTTCTAAGGAGTTCTCTATAACGATCCCAAGCCTCATGAAATGCTTCATCATCGACTTGTCTAAATGAAGAAATTTCATGACGAAGGTCACTTGTCTTGGTAATCGGGAAGAATTTTTCGAGGAATTGAGCTTGTAATTGAGGCCAAGTAGTGATAGATCGTGGTTCTAAAAAAGTGAGCCAATGTTTAGCTTTACCTTTAAGAGTAAAATGAAATAATTTGAGTTGCCAAGCATCTTCGGTAAAATTATTGACTCTTACTGTAGAACTAATCAAAATGAATTCTTCGATATGATTGTATGGATCTTCATGAGATAGTCCGTGAAAGGTTGGTAAAGGTTGTAAAAAGTGTGGCTTAATCTCATAAGGAGTTGCCCCAATCAACAGGGGTTGAATGCAAGAATTTGAAGTGAATGAGGTTGGAACATAAAAATCTTTCATGGCCCTACGACCTTGATCCTCAGGTTTGTTCAGATTGAGATTAGGTTCAGGACGGTCATTAGGGTTATCCATGACTAAATGAGTAGGAGAAGATACTGGCAGTTTATGCGATGCACCACAAGAAGCAAAAAATTCTTTCAACGTGAGAGAAAGATCTGGGTCCTTATCATCACTCATTCACACATCATAAAGATCAACCAAGGGTTAGAAATATAAACAGTGCACTCCCGATGATATGTTTGTTGGCGATTGCTCCTTCACCGCTTGGAAGGATGCCTCGTCGTTCTTCACCTACTGATCACAAAAAGATATGAAAATATTAGTATTGAAACTATTTTTGTTCTTTTATATAATAAATGACGGATAACAACTAATTAAGCAAGAAACTACACTAAGTAAACATCTCAAAAGACTGTATAATCCCCGGCAACGGCGCCAAAATTTTGATAGGACTTGAAAAGTGTCGTTCCTTAACAAGTCTAACCAAAATTACTATTATTTCCGGTGCTCTACTTTAACTACTAAGAAACTAGCAGATAGCGGAGAATCCGAGTCGAGTCCACATGGATTAAGGTGCTTGAGATTGAAAGCTTAGTAAAGTCCTTACCAAATAGTTGAGAAAAGATTACGAGTTGATATTAACTAAATTAATACTAAAGGATTTATGAATACGAGAGAAAGGACCACAGGATTCTTAATCAGTAACTAAGGTTCTACCAAGTCTTCCTAAGATCAGGGCATGCAAACACGATGAATGGCTTCCTAATAGTTGATAAGTAAATGGCTAGTTCTCCTTATCACTTAACAAGTTCTGGTTAGGATTCCTTGCTGGCAAGAATAAAAGTCTAATTGTCAGTGACCGAATGATTAGTTACGTTAACTGCTAATGAACCCTGTTATTAGGATGAATTCATAACAAATAGTAGTACGGATATAAATTTAGGTGTAAGATCAAGATGAATATTTAACATCTTGATAGCCAAAACTACAAAGGTAGGATGTATGAAGGATTAAAGATAGAATGTAGTGGGACTAGCATTACTATAGTGGGACTAGCACAATACAACCCCTAATCGCGAAGAAGATTTTATCCGAGATACCATGGGACTAGCATGGTCCTCTTATTTGGATGAATCCAATCCAAGCCCTAACGTACGCAAGCTCTAGAATCAAGTGCAAACCAGAACAATCCACACATCCAGCAAGAAATCGACACCAAGGTATGAAGAAAATATAAATCAATCCATATAAGCCAAACAATAATATATACAAGCCCTAGATCTAAGGAATCCCTAGTAAAAACCCTAGTTACATTATAAGAATCTCATGGTTAGTATTTTAGCTAGTCATCTTTAGGGGTTGATCTGCAGGTGGAAGTCGGTGATCTCCTCCCGCCACGGATCTCCTCCAAAGAATCGTCGAAGAAAAGTGTAAAAGAAGAATAGGAAAACTCTCCCTAAAAAGATATGAAAAAAGCCACAAAAAATCCCTAAACATTGACTATTTATAGCTAGGAAAACATCTCCCCCGGATTAGATATGAGCCGTTGATCTTTATTTCTGGCCGCAAAGGATCAATCCTCCTATGGAGTAGGATCGATCGGTCTATCTTCAATTGTTGGTGACGCCCCGAGACGGATCGATCGGACCTATCGAGTCCGATCGATCTTTCCATTGTTGTTATGCTACGTTCCGTGGAGGATTGATCCGTCTAGTCGAGTCCGATCGATCCTTCTACTTGTTCCTTGTTCACATGCTGTGCGAGTAGGATCGATCGCTCCAGTAGAGGAGGATCAATCTAACTTGCCAGAATCGCAGAATACACCCCTTTTAGCTCCAAAGTTGATCTAACTCCTAGTAGGATTTGTTATACCTAAAATGGGATAAAAGTAGTCAGTGAAGCATCGCTCGGAGACCAACAAAGTCAAATTACAAGAGTGTTTTGTGCACTTTTCAAGTCTTATCATGAGACATTGCCCAAGTCATATTACGAGGCTCAAAGCTTGCTAAGAGAACTTGGTTTAGGCTATACATTGATTCATGGTTGCAAATAAGATTGCGTATTGTTATGGAGGGAGTATGAAAATTGACAAGAGTGTCCAGTATGCTTCACTTCAAGATGGAAATCTATTTCAAGAAAAGGTAAGAAGATTCCACATATGGTATTACGATACTTTCCATTGAAATCTAGATTGAAGAGAATGTTTATACCAAGAAAAATAGCTACTGATATGCGATGGCACAAGGAAAAACGTATCGAAGAAATGGGTGTATTGAGACATTCTACATACTCTTTGGCATGGCGATCATTCGATGAGGAGCATAGCTGGTTTGCGAGAGATCCACACAATGTGCAGCTTAGGCTAGCAGGTGATGGCTTTCACCCGTTAAGAAACATGAGCACAAACTACATCATGTGGTCTGTTATATTTATGGCGTACAATCTGCCACCATGGAAATGTTTAAAAGACCCTTTCTTTATATGCCTTGTTTGGTTTGGGGATAGGGAATCCCTATCCCGGGTTAAGCCCACTTTATTCCTGCATTGCAGCCAAACACCATCTAATCCCCATTTTTATCCCCACTTTTATCCTCATTCATATCCCCACTTTATTCCTACTTTATCCCTACTTTTCAACCAACCATTACTATATTTTCTCTTCTTTTCAACCAATTACATCAACTTAATCCTTACCTTTTCACTTTTCAACCAATCATTACTTCATTATCCCTACTTTTCAACCAATCACATCAACTTTATCCATACTTTTTTAACCAAACATTACTAATTTATCACTATTTTTTAACCAAATACCATACATATCCCACTACTTATCCCAGGATACCAATCCCCATCCCCTCTAATCCCGGGATAGAATATCCCGCAACCAAACACACCCTATGTCCTTGCTTATTCCAGGACCAGATTCCCCTGGAAACAACATTGATGTGTATCTTCGGCCGTTGATCGATGAGTTGAAAGAGTTTTGGCAAGATGGCATGGATACCTATGATGTCTACAACAAAGAGAATTTCAAATTGCATGCTACTGTGTTGTGGACTATAAATGATTTTCTGGCTTATGGCATGTTATCAGGTTGGAGTACGAAGGGTAAGTTAGCATGTCCAGTTTGTAATGAGGAGACTTGTTCTATGACACTGAAGAATAGTCGAAAACAATGCTACATGGGCCATCATCGTTTCTTAGATTTGCGTCATAAGTGGCGGAAAAGTTATATATTAGATGGAAAACATGAAAATTGATCCAAACCAAAGAAGTTGACTGTAGACAATGTGCTATGACAACTATCTCATATACCTGCTGATATGACATTTGTAAAGCATCCAAATAAGAAAAAGAGAAAGCGTTCTGAAGCGGAGTTGAATTGGACAAAAAAAGTATTTTCTTTGAGTTATCTTACTGGCAAAGTCTCGAGCTACGACAACCTTGATGTTATGCACATAGAAAAAAATATTCGTGAGAATGTGCTTGGAACATTGATGAATATAGATGAAAAAACAAAAGACACCTACAAGGCTCGTATGGACCTAGAGTTTATAGGAATAAGGAAGGAGCTATATCTGCAGCGAGATGGTGATAAATTTTTGATTCCTCCTGCATGTTATACATTGGCCTCACATGAAAGAAGTGGTATATGTGAATGGCTGAAATCAATAAATTTTCCAGACGGTTATGCATCAAATATCTCCCGATGTGTAAACATTAGAGATTGTAAGATATATGGACTGAAAAGCCATGATTGTCATATCCTTCTACGGTCACTTCCAATTGAAATACGTGGCTACTTGTCAAAACATGTATCCACTGCATTGATTGAGTTGGGTTTTTTTTTCCAAAGAATTGTGCTCGAAGACTTTGCAATTGTAAGTTTTAGAATAATTTGAGAGTGATATTGCCCTAATACTATGCAAGCTAGAATTGATATTTCCATCAACATTTTTTGATGTGATGTTCACTTAGCAATTCACCTAGCAAATGAGGCTAAAATTGGTGGACCAGTTCGATTTAGATGGATGTATCCAGTTGAAAGGTAACTCAAACTTACTCTTTCTTACTATGTTGCTATAATTACGATTTATGAGTACATTGTTAAGTTATAATATTTCATGGTTAACCATGAAAATAGGTTCTTATGCACTTTAAAGGAATCTGTACGCAAGAAAGCTCGTCTAGAAGGTTCAATAGCTGAAGCTTATATCGACAAAGAATGTCTTACATTGTGTTTCATGTATGTGAATAATGTTGAAACAAGATTTAATCGAGAGGAATGAAATGATGATGGAGGTCAATCTCATTCAGCATCAAAACTGTCTGTTTTGAAATGGAATGTCCGTCCGTTAGGAGCTGCAATCTTAGACAAGTTGAACTTTACAGATTCTGCGAAAGTCCGGTGGTTTGTGCTGAATAACTGTACCGAGATAGAGGACTATTTAGAGTAAGTTATTTATCTTCTAATTAATTTTCTAGTATATATTTTATATCATTCAAGTTGTGACACTCCATGTTCAAACATATAGCCAGAACAAAGAAGAAATCCGACGTCAAAGTGCTACTCATGTTGAGCAAAGACACCAAAATGGATTCGCATCTTGGTTTGAAAAACTTGTAGGTGCTGAGGTTTTTAAAACATACATTAGATAAATTTAGTTATAAAATATACTACAAAAAAAAAGTGTTTTTAATTTCTCAGGATACATATGTTACGATTTAGATAGAGAAAAATCACAAAAAGCTACAAACGATCTTTACTCTCTTGCATTGGGTCTGGATTATAGAATCTTAAAATATACTGGTTGTGTCATAACCCCAACAAAGCCACAATAAAATAAAAAAAAAGGAGGTCAGACGAACTGCCAGAGCAGAAGGGTCAAGTTTGCAGGTTAAACTGTACATGCTCAGGTTGAACCAGAAGAAGTAAGATATATGGTTGGAAAGCTCTTGAAGTCTAGTTTCTGAAAAATTTTACGGTTCGTGATTTCGAGTTTTCTAGAGAAAGTTACAATGTTTTTTCTACCGATGACGCAGTGTAGAAAGTAAAACCGAATTCTGGATAAAACAATTCGGATTTGGCTTCAATTTAAATATGGATTGGCTAACATGTGTCTAGAAGAGGTCGGATGTCAGGGATATAGAAAGGGGACTAAAATCCAAGTTCCGATTAAGATAAGAGAGCTAAAAGACATCTTTCTCTCAGAGATCGATTTCGAAGCTGCAGTAATATCAATAAGAACTTTAAGAAACTAAGATGTTAAGTAGTACATGATTAGATAAAGCAGCAGAAATTACTGATCCATAGGGGTTCAAAACACTTTAAACTCACAGATTAACAACATAATAGCACCCCCAACCGTCAGTTACACTACAAGAGTTGATACAAGACCTCACCTCTCCTACAAACCCATGCAATATACACAATCTACAGTCTTGAAACTTCTATACATATGCAAGCACTGAGCTACAAACAACATCCTTGCACAAAAAGAAATCCAATCTTCCTCGCATATAAGATGATGCCAAGGTGTTGGAATCGTAAGTTAAACTTCACCTCCTGAAACATATAATGAGAGATGGGATGAGCTAACCAGCCCAGTGAGTAAAAGAATTGTGAATTTGAATCTCACCATGTGTACCATGCATAACACTAATGAAAACTAAACTGAATCAAAACAATAGCACACTTCACGATATGTTTAACTAGATAGAATGTGCTCACTCTTCTGTTAAACAGAATAACCCTTAATTATAAACACACATGATCTGTACAAAATTCATTCCCATGATGAATCAAAACAGCTTTAAAGAAGCTGTGAGCAGAACAACTTAAGGAAGCTGTAAGGGATGTCTCCCCTCATTGTAACTGAACCAGATATTTAAGACCCCTGATATAGGACTTCCAAGGGTAGCAAATGATGTCTTTAACATCTTAGGAAATCAAAACATATCCATAACATCTAAATCAACACTAAATGAATAGCAATACTTGCAGAATTTTAAAAGATGCAGCCATATATATATATAAGAAGAATCTCCTATAATGAATCAAAACAGAGAGATCATTTCGTGAATCCCGTTACTCACATAGACTTGTCCTCCCCTTCAATTCCTTTTTGAAGTGGTCTTTTACCTTTTTTTTTTCTCTGCAACTTCCTCTCTTCACTTCGTTCTCCCTGCTGCTCCCCCTGTTTTTCTCTGCAAACCTCCCCTCCAACATGAGGAAGAAAGGCTCCCCAAAGTCAAAAGGTGACCCCCCAAACGTGGGGGTCTCCTCACCTAAGCCAGTAAGGTTTGTGTGATTCAATCAGGGGGTGAGCTGTCCCAACAGCAATGAGGTGTCCCCCACCCTCAAATGGGTTGCCAACGTACCAACATCTTAAGCCTACTCATGCTTAAGATCAACTAAGAAAGCAGATTTGACAAATAGAGCCTATACTAGACAGCGGGTTCTCTAATTTACTTAATCAATGAACAATAAGGCTGCACAATCACAATAGAGGATAAAAATCATTAATCTAATAAACATCATGAAGTATTTCTAAGTTAAAAATTTAAATCTCAAAATTGCTACTAAAACATGGTGCAAGATTTAGTGAAAAGCATCAAAAGATATGGAAAGTAATACTAGAGTATTACACTCTCCCCTTCTTCAAAAAGTTTGGTCCTCCAAACTTGACATGCCTAACAGTAAGTGGGGATATTTTGCTTGAATTTCCTCTTATCTTTTCCAAGTGGCTTCTTTTGTGGAGTGATTCTGCCACAAAACTTTTACCAAAGGGATACTCTTACTCCTCAAGATTTGCACCCTTCGGTCCAAGATCTGAATCGGTTGTTCCTTGTAACTCATATCCTCTTTTACACTTAGAGGATAGTGATCTAATACATGGGTAGGATCCTGCAAGTAGCATCTTAACATAGAAACATGGAACACATCATGAACATGGGAAAGTTCTGGTGGAAGGGCTAGGCGATAGGCTACAGGACTGACTTTCTCAAGTATTTCAAAATGTCCAATGAATCTTGGGCTCAGCTTACCCTTCTTGCCAAAACGAAACACACCCTTGCTAGGAGAAACTTTTAGAAACACTTTATCACCTACCTGAAATGTTAAGTCCCTTCTTTTCATGTCTGCATAACTCTTATGACGACTTTGTGCAGCTTGAAGTCTCTTCTGAATTAACTTGATTTTATCGGTGGTGATTTCTAAAATTTCTGGTCCCAAAAGTTTTCTATCTCCTAACTCTGTCCAGCAAATAGGCGATCTGCATTTTCTCCCATAAAGTACTTCATATGGTGCCATACCTATGCTTGTCTGAAAGCTATTATTATAAGCAAATTCCACCAACGGCAAATGTTATTCCCAATTGTCTCCGAAATCAAGAACACAAAGCCGAAGCATATCTTCTAAAATCTGAATCAATCTTTCTGATTGCCCATCAGTTTGTGGATGGAAAGCTGTACTAAATTTCAATTCTGTTCCCATGGCCGCTTGTAAGCTTTTCCAGAATTTAGACACGAACCTAGAGTCTCGGTCCGATACAATAGAAATCGGTGTGCCGTGCAATCTAATGATTTCCTTGATGTAGAGTGTAGCGAACTTATCCATAGAGTGCGTCATTTTCACAGCTAAAAAGTAAGCAGATTTTGTTAACCTGTCAACAATTACCCATATAGCATCATTACCTTTGGGGGAACGAGGAAATCCGCTGACAAAATCCATGCTAATTCCCTCCCATTTCCACTCCGGTATAGGGAGAGGTTGCAGCAACCCAGCTGGCCTTTGATGTTCAGCTTTTATCTGTTGACATTGTAAGCAGTGAGATACAAATTCAGCAATATCTTTCTTCATACCTGGCCACCAAAATGATTCCTTCAAATCTATGTACATCTTTGTACTGCCTGGATGAACTGCCCACTTAGAAGCATGAGCTTCCTCTAAAATCTGCCTTGTTACTTCCGGCACCCTGGGGACACATAATCTGTCCATGAATCTAAGTACACCATCTTTTACCCTGTAGTCTGACATCTGAGCTTCCCCCATTTTATCACAGATTTTCCTCAAATTAGGATCCTCCTGCAGCCTCAGTTTTAATATCTCTAGCAAGGTAGGCTGGACAACCATCATAGAAAGCCTAGCATTTAAGTTGGGCAGTAAAACTTCAGTCTCCATACTCTCTAGCTCATGCAGTAAAGCTTCTTGAGTGGTAATAAAGCAAGCAAGGTTTTCTGTATTCTTCTTGCTCAAAGCATCGGCTACTACATTAGCTTTGCCTGGATGGTACTGAATTCTCAAATCATAGTCTTTCATTACTTCTAGCCACCTTCTTTGACACATATTTAATTCCTTTTGGGTGAACAAATATTTCAGACTTTTATGATCTGTAAAAATCTCACAAGTGGTACCATATAAATAGTGACGCCAAATTTTTAATGCAAAAATTACAGCTGCCAATTCTAAGTCATGAGTGGGGTAATTTCTTTCATGAGGTCTCAATTGTCTAGAAGCATATGCAATTACTCTGTCATCTTGCATCAATACACATCCCAAACCTCTATAAGAAGCATCACTATAGATGACAAAACCCTTGTCTTCAGATGGAAGTGCTAAGATAGGTGCATCCACTAATCTATCTTTTAACTCTTGGAAACTCTACTCCCTCTCTTCTGTCCACTCAAATGGAGTCTTTTTCTAAGTTAACTGCGTCAAAGGAGTAGCAATTCTGGAAAAATCTTTCACAAACCTTCTATAATAACCTGCCAACCCCAAGAAACTACGAATTTCAGTAACATTGGTCGGCCTTGGCCAATCTACAATTGCTTCTATTTTGTGGGGATCAACTGATACACCATCCTTGCCAATTACATGCCCCAAAAATGTTATGTTTGTTAACAAAAACTCACACTTCTTCAGTTTGGCATACAATCGTTCCTCCCTTAGAACCTGAAAAGTCCTTTGTAAATGTTGCTCATGTTCAGCATAGCTTTTTGAGTAAACTAAAATGTCATCAATAAATACAATAATAAACGCATCCAGATATGGCTTCAACACTCTATTCATTAGGTCCATAAATGCCGCTGGTGCATTTGTAACCCCAAATGGCATAACCAAAAACTCATAATGTCCATACCTTGTCCTGAAAGCAGTCTTCGAAATATCATCAGCCCTAACCATTAATTGATGGTACCCTGATCTCAAATCAATATTAGAGAATACCTGAGCACCTTGCAATTGGTCAAATAGATCATCAATCCTTGGTAGTGGATATCTATTTTTGACAGTTACTCTGTTTAGTTCTCTATAATCAATACACAACCTCATCGTCCCATCCTTCTTCTTCACAAACAAAACCGGAGCACCCCATGGTGAGACACTGGGTCTAATGAATCCTTTATCTAATAGCTGTTGCAATTGTGTTTTCAGTTCCTTCAACTCAGTTAGAGACATTATGTAAGGGGCTTTGGAAATAGGTTGGGTGCCTGGGATAACATCAATGCTGAACTCAATTTCTCTATCCACCAGGGAAGCAGGTAGATCTTCAGGGAACACATCAGGAAAATCCTTAGCAATAGGGGTATTCTCTAGCAACGGAGGGGCAACTTTTGTATCGATTATATGGCATAGATAACCCGAACCACCTTTTCTAAGCAACTTTTCAGCTTGCATAGAAGTAATCAGATATGGAGGTGACACTACTCCCTCTCCCTCAAAAACAAACTCTGCTTGTTCAGGTTTCCGAAAGAAAACTCTTTTACTTGCACAATCAATGCTAGCAGAATTGAAGGATAACCAATCCATTCCTATAATGACATCGAAGCCATACATCTTCAAAGGTATTAGGTCAATGGTTAGGCTTGTTTCCCCTACTGATATGTCGCAAGATTTATAGATCATAGTACAGATCAGGGAATCACTGGTAGGCAAGGACACATGTAGGACGTGGCTCAATGGCTCAGGAAATTTATGTAAATTGGAAGTAAAACCAGATGAAACAAAGGAATGTGTGGAACCAGAATCAATGAGAACATGCGTTGGGTAACCACAAATAAAAAGTATACCTGACACAACAGAATCTGTGGCTGGAATGTCTCCTGGAACAAGTGCAAATGCCCTGCCCTGCCTCCACGGCTCATCTTTCTTACTCTCAGACCTGTACGTTGTTGGCTTCTTGCCAACTTCTGTTGCAGATGTGCTTGGTATCTGACGTTTGGTAGTCCTTGGGCAGTCCCTTATTTGATGTCCCGATTGACCACATCCATAGCAAGCTCCAGTAGTTCGGTAGCAAGGACCCCTATGCCATTTCTGACAAATAGAACATTGCTGAGGACTATTTCCTTGAACAGTCATACTGTTTTGATGAACAAAATCTTTACTTGCTGATCCTATATTTTGCTTCTTGGATACAGTGAAATTTTGATCTTGCCTTGAATTGTTTCCCTGCCTCTTCTTCTGCCTTTCCCAATTTTTTGTCATCTCCTCTTTGGCTTTCTCAGCAATCATCGCCCTGTCTACCACCTCTGAATAAGTAGGTAGCTTTAAGATCTCTATTTTATCCTTAATATTCCATCGCAACCCACTCTCAAACTTTCTAGCTTTCCTAGTATCAGTAGATACTACATAGGGAGCAAATCGTGCTAATTCTGTGAACTTAGCTTCATATTCTGCAACTGTCATATTCCCTTGATTCAAACTTAGGAACTCAGAGATTTTTCTATCCCTTATTGAATCAGGAAAATACTTTTCATGGAAGACCTCCAGGAATCTGTTCCAGGTGATATCTTTCTCCCTCTCACCGATTAATAACAACCACCTATATGCCTCCCCCTTAAACATAAAAGCAGGAAAAGATACTTTTTGCTCTTCAGTACAATGCAAGACTCCAAAAATCTTTTCCATTTCTAGAATCGAAGATTCTGCAATCATAGGATCTGCAGTACCCTCGAATGTTGATGGTTTCAACTCTTGGAATTGCTTGATAGTCACAACTGCACTTCTTTCCTCCCTGTCATCTTGAGTAGCATTATTATTCTGAAAAGTTCCTTGGACTACCTGTATGAGCCCTTCAAGTACCCTCTCAATTCTTTGTATGTGCTCAGTAGATGGACTAGCCCTTCTTCTTCCCCTTCCCGTCACCATCCTTAGCTATTCACGTCAAATAGAGGATTAGAGCATTATAAATCCAAACATATGTCAAACGGTCAAAACAAAATGTACTAAGGGTGTATGCAACAATGAACATTCACACATTCTAATAAATTATGCACCTATGGCATTACTTCTATGTTCTAAAATACTAATCTCATGTCTAACTACACACCTAATTCTAAAGGATATTTAACCTATAGCTCTGATACCACTCTGTCATAAACCCAAGAAAACCACAATAAAAAAAAAGAGGTCAGACGAACTGCCAGAGCAGAAGGGTCAAGTTTGTAGGTTAAACTGTACATGCTCAGGTTGAACCAGAAGAAGTAACATATATGGTTGGAAAACTCTTGAAGTCTAGTTTCTGGAGAATTTTACGGTTCGTGATTTTGAGTTTTCTAGAGAAAGTTACAATATTTTTTCTACCGATGACGCAGTGCAGAAAGTAAAACCGAATTCTGGACAAAACAATTCGGATTTGGCTTCAATTTAAATATGGATTGGCTAACAGGTGTCTAGAAGAGGTCGGAGGTCAGGGATATAGAAAGGGGAATAAAATCCAAGTTCTGATTAAGATAAGAGAGCTAAAAGACATCTTTCTCTCAGAGATCGATTTCGAAGCTGCAGTAATATCAATAAGAACTTTAAGAAACTAAGATGTTAAGTAGTACATGATTAGATTTTTTTTTTGATAAATTGAGCCCAAATGGCTAGAGAACCCAGCTTGGGGTTGAGTACAAAATCACCCTAGAGGGCTTGGGGCATACCCCACAGTCTCCTCAGAAACAATAAGGTCTAGATGGAGCCGAAGTGCCTCGCGCGCCAGCCAGTCAGCATGCATGTTGTCTTCACGGGGGATGTAGGAGACACGAAAATCCGAGAAGCTGCGCCCACGCCACCATATGTCCTGCACAGTGCCCCTGCTTTCCTCTGTTAATGGTATTCTGCCCTTGATCATCCGAGTAGCATACAGCGAGTCACTCTCAATGAGAACTTGCTTAAAGCCATGCTGCTGCGCAATACTAGCCGCTAAGTGGATGGCCCGAAGCTCCCCAAGTAGAATGGAGCCGGTGATTAGAGAGGTGCTCTCGGACCATAGAAGGAGATCGTCGTCGCCCATGCATGCCACCCCGATGCCAGCCGTGCCCGTAGGCCGATGAAAGGAAGCATCAGCTCGTAGCCTGATGCCTGTAACGTCCACGGGAGCAGACTTCATCTTGAGGAGGTTGCCGAGATTGATGTGCTCTCTGGACTGCCACCTGACTAGGAGCGCAAGCTCAGAAGCAGTTAAGCCAGGCTCACCCGCCACTACCTTACATCGATCCTTCCAAATCCACCAGGCCGCGTAGACGAGTAGGGACTTTGCGCGTACAGCTTCCATAGCTTTCTGAGGCTGGCATAGAAGATGAAGAAAACGATCCATGGATAAGCCGCATCCAACACCAGAGGTCTCAGGAAGCACACCATTCCAAACCTCCCACGCATAACTGCAGTCAAAAAGCAAATGCTCCAGAGTCTCGTCCGCAAGGCAGCAGCGAGGGCAAAGATGCTCGGAGGAAAGGCAAAGATTCCAAAGCAAAGACCTGGTCGGTAGTTTCCCCTGGAGGAGCTTCCAAAGGAACATCCTCACCCGTGGGCCGGCGGGGGCCTTCCAGGTACTTCTCCATAGATGCAATTGAGCTCCATCCTCGTGCATATCCTCCAGGAACTCAAGCATGTGGTAGGCAGAGGCGGAGGAGATCTTCCCTTCCTTGCTCCAAGTCCATCTCGGATTGCCACAACTGATGCTGGGCCTTGGCGTATCCATGAGAATGTCGTCCACCATGCTTGGATGGAACAAGGAGGAAAGCTTGGTCACGTCCCAGCTACCATCCCCGGAAATTAACTCCTGAACTGTCAACTGCGAAATGCCTGCGTCCGCTATCATTGGGCAAGGGTTGGAGACGAGGGGACCGTCCCCTGTCCACCAGTCATGAAGCACACTTGCCCGGCAACCCACTCCAGGCTCCCAGCGCAGACCTTTGCGTAGGATGGCCGCAGCTCTGCAAATGGAACGCCAGAGGGATGAAGCTGAAACAGAGTGCCGGAGCAGGGGAAGAGGACCAGCAACTTTGTACTTTGCACGACAAATGGAAATCCAGACGTTGCTGCGTGACTCAAGGAACTTAGATGCTTGCTTCATCCGTAGAGCAAGCTGCCATCTCTTGAGGTCCTTGAAACCAAGTCCACCCTGCATCCTATGCCTACAGACGACGTCCCATGAGACCCTGGAGAGCGACCCCCTCTTCCCCTGCCAGAGAAACTCACGCGCCAGTGCAGATATTTTGTTGAGGATTGAAATCGGGGTAGGGATGGAGGACATGACACGGACGGGCATAGCTTGGAGAACAGCCTGCACCAAGACCGTTCGCCCCGCCAAAGCCTTGGTTGAGCATCTCCAAGATGCCAGCTTACCCTGGACTGCATCAATTAAAGGTGAGAAATCTTTGATTTGAATGCGGCGCGAGTCCAGGGGGACTCCCAAGTATCTCCAGGGGGTAGGCTGCCTCGAGAAGCCAAGGATATGAGACAGCATCCGCCTGCGCCGGGGGGAGGTGGAGGGAGAGAATTTGGTGCTAGATTTCTCCTGGCTAACCTCCAATCCAGCAAGGCTCCTGTATCTCTTGAGGATATTGGTGACCTTCTTGGCTTCCTCACGTCTCGCAGGAGTCACAAAGAGGCAATCGTCAGCATAGAGAAGATGGCTCACCTGCGTGGTCGATCCTGCGTAGGTTACCCCTTTGAGAGCAATCAGGGGAGTTTTGATCAGCCGGGTGAGGATCTCCTGGGCAAGAATGAACAAATAGGCAGATAGAGGATCACCCTGCCGGAGTCCGCAGGCAGCAGGAAAGAAACCACAGACCCTGCCATTGATGAGCAAAGAGAACTGGGTAGTGGTGATGCACTCCATGACCCAGCCGATCCAGATGTCTGGGAAGTTCATACCCACCAGAATTCTGCGAATAAACCTCCAGCTGACAGTATCATAAGCAGCCCTGATATCAATCTTGAGTGCCATGAGCGCTGCATTTTTAGGAGCTCTCTGCAACGTGTGAAGGAGCTCATGAGCAGCACCAATGTTGTCCTGGATCGACCTCCCTTCCATATAGGCTGACTGCTCAATACTGATAACCTCCTGAAGAGCCAACTTCATACGATTGGCGAGGATGGAGGAGATAACTTTGTAGCATACGTTGCAAAGACCAATGGGCCGGAAATCCTTGATGCGCCGGGGGTTGGCACACTTGGGAACAAAAGTAATATAGGTGTTGTTCCACCCACTGGGCAACTTGCAATTCCGGAAGAAAGCTTGAATCAAGGATGTAAAGTCCTGCCCCACGATGCACCAGTGTTCCAAGAAGAATTCAACAGTTAACCCATCAGGGCCCGGACATCTATCCTTGCCCATCAATTGGAGCACAACAAGGATTTCCTCTGTTGAGATCGCACACAGAAGGCCATCTCGAGCTTCAGCGGAAATGGTGGGAAGAGGCGGGAGGGTTGCAGAGGAGCTACCCCTATCCGCTGACCAGAGCTGCTGGTAGTGTGCAAGGAACAGAGCAGCAATCTCTTCATGCTCGCTGATCTCTTGGCCATCCTCCGTCTTCAGCTCAAGGACTTTGGAGGAGTATGAAGTCGCTTTGACTCCCTGGTGAAAGGAGTGCGTATTCCTGTCCCCCTCAGCAACCCAGGAGCGACGCCGGTGTTGGGCGATGAAGGTTTCACGCTGGACTTCAAGGGCAAGAAGTTGGCACTCAAGACTTCTAATTTGTTGTTCCTGGAACAGAGGAAGGGGACCCTGCTCCTCCTGCAAGTACAAACTATGAAGGTGATGCTCCAAGTGGAGCTGGGAGTTGGAAATGTCACCTTCATCAGTTTTGCTCCAGGTCTTAACCATTCCCCTGAGCTCCTTGATGCGTCCGCGGAAGACGTATTGCTCCGAGCCACGCCGCTGTCTGCTCCAGGCCCTGGCAACCCCTTGCTTGAAGGAGGGATGGACATTCCAGATTTGTTGAAGTCTGAAAGGAGACGGTCCGGGGCACCGCCGCTCCGGGTAGAGGTCAAGCAAAATCGGGCGGTGATCCGACCGGCAGCGCGAGAGATGAGATACACTTGCTGTGGGAAACCAATCCCGCCATAGTGGAGAGACCAGAGCTCTATCCAGCCTCTCCAAAATTCTGGCACGTCCATATTGCTGGTTCGTCCAGGTGAAGGAGGGACCCTTGAAACCCAGGTCAATCATGTCATTCCGAGTGATGAAAGAGAGGAATTCGATGACAGAGGTTGTGTATTTGAATCCCGCTCCCCCTCGCTTCTCGGTGGAGTTAGCTAAGACATTAAAGTCCCCAATGATCAAATGAGGCCAACCGGAGCTGTTGAGTTTGGCCAAGGTGTCCCAAAGGATTCTCCTGTCTCTACCTCGACGCGCCGCATAGACCACAGAGATGAACCATTGGCCAAGGCCTCTGGTTGTGATTATGCCATGGATAGCTTGATCAGTGAAGTACTCAAACGAGACGGTGCCAACATGCACTCTCCAAACAGCCAGGATGCCACCATGCCGACCTCTTGAGGGGAGTAGGTAAGTGCGCCACTGTGGCCCAAGCCGGCGAGAGATGAATTCCATATTGGACTCCACCACCACCGTCTCAAGGAGAAAAAGGAAGTCCAGGTTGTGTTTTTTGAGCAGACGGCGGCAAGCGCTGACTGCTCTTATTGGTCCTAGACCATGACAGTTCCAGGAGAGGAACTTCATTGGGAAACTCCAGGAAGAAGGGAATGCTCGTCCCCTGAGTCGTGCTTGCATCGCTTGGGCTGGCTCTCAACCGGATAGAGGGAGATGTCTAGCTCATCACGTCGCAGAGTGAAGCCTGGAGGAATGGGACGATCATCAGCGACCTCCATATCTTGGCTGGATGGGTCCTCGCTTCCCTCTGCATCCTGGAAGTTGTCCTCCACCATGTGAGTCGGCGTATCACCTTGGAGAGCCTGCCGGAGAGAGAGGAGACCAGCACGATGCGCATCCTCCAACGCATCATCACTGAGCTCCGGGAGGGACTCAAAGGTTTTGTATCCCCGGGGGACGACGAGAGGCCCGGGACGGTTGCCTCTATTTCTTTCCCGCGCACCAACCAATCTCTTGCAAGGAGAGCGATGCGAGCTCATCATCATCAAGCTCAGCCATGGTCTGGGCTATAGGGGTGAATCTATTGGAGTTGGGCCGGCGGTTGGGTGTCGCAACCTGAGCCCAGGTCTTGTTGGGCCGCGGCCCAGTATCAGTGCCCTTATATGGGACAAGGCTAACCCTAGCCTCAGCTAACTCATCTCCCTTTTGCTTTCCGCCGCCACCATCGCGTCGAGACGGTCCCGTGGTAGTGCCGCCATCAGCAGGATGCCGTTGCAATGTTTGTCCTCTTCCCCCGTCAGCAGCGATCGTGGGTTGTACATTGTCAGGGGCCTGTCGCTGCTCCCCAGGGTGACCTGGCACTGTGTCAGGAGCTGCCGGGGCCTTATGCTGAGCTGGCTGCTGAGCTGGCACCCATGCCCGTACAGCTTCCTGCCTGGGTTCCTCCCTCCTGTGAGGCCGTGCCGCCGGGGTTGGCGCCGGAGCTTGTGCACCCATATCCCTCTTCACCCATCGTCGCCGACTCTGAACAGTGTGCCACACTCCAGGTATGTTTTCCAGGCCAATCCGGGTAGGTGTGCTTGACCAGTCCAAGGAAGGTTAACAGGGGAGGGTGGTGTAGCTTGATGGATCGGTGTCTGAACTTCCATGGGTTCCTGCTCCATGCTTGTAGAGCGTGATGCTTGCTGGTGCTTGAGCTGCAGCGAGCGTTCTGGGCATCTGGTCTGTAGGTGCCCAAGGAGACCGCAACAATCACAAATCTGGATGTTCTCATAGACGAAAGGTTGGAGGAAGTAGTCCAGCTCGCCTCCGACGCCCTCCCTTGGAAGATATGTCCCAATGCACGCCGGAATCGTGAGGTCCACCTCAACGCAGACGCGGGCATATTTGCAACGATCAGTGAACTTGGTGACGGTGTCGATGGCCAAGGGAACTCCAGCATCAGCCACCATACTGAAGATTGCGTGTCTATCAAAGAACTCCAGCGGAAGGTCTGGAATACGAATCCAGAGCGGCGCCTTGGTGAAGGCTGATGCAGATGGACGGAAGCAATTCCTCCATCGAATGAGGGATAAGGTCAGACCATCGACCATCCATGGTCCGCCTGTGAGTATCTTGAACATGTCCTCCTCTGATTCAAATTTGAATGCAAAGACACCCCTCGCCATGTCCGTGACAAGAAAAGGGGCATCAATTTTCCACAGTCCAGCTAGTCTCCGGCGGAGGAACTCGATGCCGACCTTGCCTCCGACGAACCTTCCAAACAGGGTGTGACTCCACTTGCTTCTGAGACGAAGAAGCATTTCCGGCGACATGTCCGTGCGTCCAACACGAAACCTTCCAGCACCCTTAGCTTCAATGGCCTCCGCAAGCTCCGAGCCACCCAGCATCTCTGAGGGGCTGAGCATTGCAGCAGTAAGACGATCGCGTTCTCCGGCATGGTGAGGCCCCGCAGGGCAAGGTGGGGGCGGCGGGCTGAGGCACTCCAGGTCAGGCGGTCGGGGCTCTCTAACTCCTCCCATCTTCACCTCACTTACTCTTTCCTTGTTTCCGGAAGTAGTACATGATTAGATAAAGCAGCAGAAATTACTGATCCATAGGGGTTCAAAACACTTTAAACTCACAGATTAACAACATAATAGCACCCCCAACTGTCAGTTACACTACAAGAGTTGATACAAGACCTCCCCTCTCCTACAAACCCATGCAATATACACAATCTACAGTCTTGAAACTTCTATACATATGCAAGCACTGAGCTACAAACAACATCCTTGCACAAAAAGAAATCCAATCTTCCTCGCATATAAGATGATGCCAAGGTGTTGGAATCGTAAGTTAAACTTCACCTCCTGAAACATATAATGAGAGATGGGATGAGCTAACCAGCCCAGTGAGTAAAAGAATGCTGAATTTGAATCTCACCATGTGTACCATGCATAACACTAATGAAAACTAAACTGAATCAAAACAATAGCGCACTTCACGATAAGTTTAACTAGATAGAATGTGCTCACTCTTCCGTTAAACAAAATAACCCTTAATTATAAACACACGTGATATGTACAAAATTCATTCCCATGATGAATCAAAACAGCTTTAAAGAAGCTGTGAGCAGAACAACTTAAGGAAGCTGTAAGGGACGTCTCCCCTCATTGTAACTGAACCAGATATTTAAGTCCCATGGTATAGGACTTCCATGGGTAGCAAATGATGTCTTTAACATCTTAGGAAATCAAAACATATCCATAACATCTAAATCAACATTAAATGAATAGCAATACTTGCAGAATTTTAAAACATGCAGTCATATATATATATATATATATATATATATATATATAAGAAGAATCTCCTATAATGAATCAAAACAGAGAGATCATTTCGAGAATCCCATTACTCACATAGACTTGTCCTCCCCTTCAATTCCTTTTTGAAGTGGTCTTTTACCTTTTTTTTTTCTCTGCAACTTCCTCTCTTCACTTCGTTCTCCTTGCTGCTCCCCCCTGTTTTTCTCTGCAAACCTCCCCTCCAACGTGAGGAAGAAAGGCTCCCCAAAGTCAAAAGGTGACCCCCCAAACGTGGGCGTCTCCTCACCTAAGCCAGTAAGGCTTGTGTGATTCAATCAGGGGGTGAGCTGTCCCAACAGCCATGAGGTGTCCCCCACACTCAAATGGGTTGCCAACGTACCAACTTCTTAAGCCTACTCATGCTTAAGATCAACTAAGAAAGCAGATTTGACAAATAGAGCCTATACTAGACAGCTGGTTCTCTAATTTACTTAATCAAAGAACAATAAGGCTGCACAATCACAATAGAGGATAAAAATCATTAATCTAATAAACATCATGAAGTATTTCTAAGTTAAGAATTTAAATCTCAACAATGCTACTAAAACATGGTGCAAGATTTAATGAAAAGCATCAAAAGATATGGAAAGTAATACTAGAGTATTACAGGCTGTATAGTCAATGGGATTCGGTTTCACACTACTGACTGTGAAAAGTATTGTAGCACTCAAAATAGTGGTCTTGTCGTCAAAGCGGAACATCAGTTGGAAGAGATCGACTTCTACGATAACTTGACTGATATTATCGAGTTGAAGTATCTTCAAGGAAATCTTGCATATTTATTCAAGTGTGAGTGGTTCAATGTGAGTGACAAAAAAAAGGAATACGAAAGGATCAGTATTTCACTAGTATTAATAAGAGCAAAACATGGTATGCATATGATTCTTTTGTGCTAGCGTATCAAGAAGAACAAGTTTATTACATAAAGGATACAAAAAATGGTAGATCTTGGCATATTGTCCAAAAGATGCAACTAAGAAATATGTATGATATTCTAGAGGTGGATGAGGAAAATGATAACCGTGAGGAAAATGAAGATCATGAGGCATATGAGCAAAATGATTTTGATGACATGACCCCACAAGTTGATGAAAGTGAAGTGGCGACTTTGTTTAGACAAAATATGGTTCCAGACCAAGTTGATGTTAATATAATGGCTGCTAGTCAAGGACATGATCAAGACAAAATAATTTTTTGGGACGCCGATGATTGCGAAAATGAAGATGATACCATACTTGAATATTATATAGATGATGCAGAAAGTGAAGAGCTTTTGGATGACGCTGATAGTGATACTAACAACATTTAGCTTTGGTTATTTTTTACACTATTAACACTGGTATGTTATAGTTTTATTGATATTGTTTTACTTAAAATGTGAGTAAGATGTTTTCATATACTTTACAATATAGTGTCTTAACTGTTCTAAGCTATATATATGTAAATCAGGATTACTGATCATGGCACCGGGACTCCGACCTTGCTAAAGTGCTAATAATTCAGCATCTTGTGACTCATCGACTCTTTCCTCGCTACCACTATTGATAGATTCTTCACCTCAACAGTCTCATGTACCTTCCCTTGATAACCACTCAGGTATGAATGCATTTGTTCTCACCACTAATTAGTTCTGTAATGGTTACGGTAGATTCTCGTTCAGTGTTTGTTGGTAATGTAAGTCATCATAACCTTTTCTTGGCAAAACTATATATTCATTTTTCAAAGACACCAACCAGCACTGTCATATGATTTAGCTAGTTAGGGATTTATTGACACGTTTTTCTATGGGAGCTTCTGGATATGTTGAATTCCTTAGGCTTTGGTTAGTAAGGATTTGTGATGTGTATGTCGACTCCTTTGAGAGTTTGGTACTATCTATCAAGCTTAGGGTATGGATTTTTGTATGAGGGTCAGGTACTATACATAGAGGCTAAGAGCTGTGAGTGTGATGAATTCAATTTTTCCAGTTCACGTGCTATCTATAGGGGCTCGAGTATGAAATTTTGTGGTTTTACAACTGAGTGAGCTTACTAGAAGGGAGTCACTTTGGTTGCTTATTTTTCACAGAGCTACCAACTTTGCGGCTGTGGAAATGATTTGTTAGAGAGAGCTGTAAATACGTAAATGTGTTGTAGAGGGTCCAAACAGATGCTCTCTAGTGTATCCAGCTTGAAAAATTTACGCCGTTCCAGACATGGATGCAGTTTGCGATCTCAGAGTTTGTTTAAACAACATTGGTTGTGATAATGTTGAATGATTTTTTGTTCATATTGCTGATATTTTCTCTTTGTTTTGTATTTGTCATAATTGGAGAATGTAACTTTCTTTTTAAAGTGCTTAGATACTGCTTGAACTAGCTTTCCTGACTGAAGTAATTTGTATATTATGTTCCACATGTGCAAGTGCATGTTGCTGGCTCCATATTTGTTTTTTGTAATATGAGTATTTAAGTGTCATTTCAAGGATGTGGTAAAAATCTTGGTCTATAGGTGTTTGATTAGGAACAGGATCTTTTCCCATATAGTGTTAGTGTCACGCCCGACCCGTGAAAGCCCAACCGGGCCGGGCGACGCGAATCGGAACCTAACGAAACGCGGAAAACAAAGCTGGCGAGGGTTCCCTCTAACCTATTGGTCTCCCTAACAGTTTATCACAAAACACCCTCAATTTAAAAATAATAATTTAATAAGCCTCGAATCACAGATTACAAACCCAAGTCAATTTAATATACATATCCTCGGAGAGGGGAAGATTCAAATACAACATTACTCCCATAGGAGACTATCTAACATAGGGTAAAAGCAGTAAACGATCACCACCTCTCAAAGTACACTAGGCGCCGCCGCACCGCCGACCAACTGCCCGGTAGGGGCCACAGAAGAAGAACTGACGCCTGCACCTGCAAAACAGAGCCCGGCTAGGTGTGAGCACTAAGCTCAGTAGGGTTCTACACTACGTCACAAAAAAAGGAAGAGGGGAATACAACAGTGTTGCCCTCAAGCAAGACTCGAGTGTGCTGCAAGGGTCCCATAACCCTTCACCGGTGTCTCTAGGCATATCCAACCATGGTCACCCCAACGGACTAGGCCCATCCTGGATACACTTAGTGTCGCAGGGTTCCAGCTGAGGTTACCCATCGCGGACTGGGCCCACACTGGTCGCCACTGCTGGCAGGAACAGACACTGCCTGGGCCGGACTAACCCTCCCGGCCCTCCAAAGAACAAGACCCGACACCGGTGGCACCCTCAACACCTGGCTCGAGGCCGACACGACCTCTAATCATCATCAAGCAACAGCTGTACCAGTCCTCTAGGCCTATCATCAAATTCGACTGGACACCACAATTCGAACCGGGTCCAAACTACCCAACCCCGGTCTTAGGGCTACGTCCGAGCTTCCAGCCTCGGGACGGCGACCCACAGATCACCCACGCCCTAACCAATACAACTAATGCACAAATCAACAATGCATGCTATGACATACACAAACAGGAGATAGTCATGCAACAGTATGATAAGGCATCATATAAGTCAACCGGATCGCTGTAGCGGTACTACCAACCGCTGCCAGCCGATCCGCAGTGGGTCCCGACATTACGACGGTACCGCGACCTTCAACCGCGGACTCCTACAACGGGAGGCAACCCCGAAAACGATGATGAACAGTAAACATATAACATTATAATCCGAAATATAATATTATATTCAAAAGACCAAACCCTCTACTTAGAGGCTAATTGATCCCATCGATCCGACGTCCAAACGACGTCGGATTCAAGATCCAACTTAGCCATCAGTAGATCAACGTGCCGGGATCAACATATCCAAAATCCATAATCATCCAACGATTGGATTAATGGAAAAACATTAATCAAAACCACTAAACATAGACCATAAAACACCACCAGCCAGCTTTGGGATCGATCCAGAATGTTTGGATCGATCCAAAAAATATTGGATCGATCCGAACAGCTTCAAACCAGCTTCAGATCCGCCTCGTCGCAGGTCACGAGAAAACTCACCACAATTCGTAGAAAAATCGGACAAATACGAAATAAGTTGGACTGGAAAGATAACTCAAAGATCTACAACTCTTATGTTCATCATAAGTCAATATCATGTACGTACAGGCCGGAAAACTCTCCACAAGCCGACTGTTCTTCAAGAACAGCAGAAACCGGAAAATCCGAGATTAATCATGCATAAATCCTACTAAAATCCCAACCAAAGATCCTGAAACATATATCAGAAAATCTACTAGGCAAGAGGAAGCCAAGAATACAAAGATCAACAAGATCCAACGGCTAGATCAAGAGAACACCCCTAATCTAACTCAAGTAGGTAGAAACCTACCGGAAACACACTCCTCGGCTGATTCCTTGCGAACTGGTCACCAACGCAGCTCCAGACCACTAAAAGGATATTCCTCTCGTTGCCACGGTTCCAACGAGCCTTGGAACACCCAAAACGGTGGCCGGAGGAGGGAGAACGGTGAAGAAGAAGGGGCTGTCGAAAAACAGGGGAAGAAGACAGAGCCGCGGGAGGAAGAAGAAGAAGGAAGAAGAAAGGAGAAGGAGGAGGAGAAGAGGAAGAAAGGGGAAGGGGACAGCCGGGAAAGGAGGGGAAAAGGGGAAGGAGGGGAGGGAAAGTCCTCCCCTTCTGACAAGGGAGAGCAACGGCCAACGGCGGCCGTCCTCGCAAAGGATCGATCTAACACTATGCTGGAGCGACGGTCAAAAACCCCTAACGGATCTAATCGAACACAAATATCAATTAGAGGCTGTGTGTATACACGCGGGTGTGAAACAAACCGACAATGCGCAATTTACCAAATTGCCCTTGCGGTCTACAACGAGCCACAGGGGTAGAGGGACAGGTCCTTACATCCTAATACCCTTAAAGGAAATCTCGTCCCGAGATTCGATAAGGGTAGGGCTCGGAACAACAAAACAGCTACACTAGAAGACAGGACAAGAGGTACCTCGAGAAGAAAACAGCTGCGGAAACTCCTGCCGCATGCGCGCCTCGCACTCCCAGGTCATCTCCTCGGTGCCTCGGTGCCTCTGTGCCTCCACAGGACCTTGACCAAGGGAATCGTCTTGCCCCGCAAGACCTAATCCCTCCGGTCAAGTACCCGAACCGACTGCTCAACAAAGCTCACGTCTGCCTCAAGCTCAATGTCATCCACCCTGATGACATGAGACGGGTCTGGGTGATACTTCCTCAGCATCGACACATGAAAAGTCGGGTGCACAGTAGACATGTGCTGAGGAAGATCCAGGCGGTAAGCTACCTCGCCGACCCTCTCTGGGATCTCGAACGACCCAACGAACCTCGACGCCAACGTGCCACCTCTGCCAAACCTGACGGACCCTCTGTACGGCGATGCTCGCAAGAACACTCGGTCGTCGACTGCAAACTCCAACGGTCGTCGCCTCTGATCTGCATAACTCTTCTGCCAGCTCTGAGCCGTCAGAAGTCTCTGCCTGATCTGCACTAACCTCTCTGACGACCGCCTGACGATGTCCGAACTGGTGAGTGAATGATGAGTGCATGAAAATGCACTCTGAACAGCCTTATAACCATCTCAATTGCTAGATTATTATCCTTAATCAACATCTTTATAACTATTTTTATATCTATATGTTGTTTCACATAGTTATTTGGAAAATGCGGAAAAAAGGAGTAAAGAAGCTGAAAAGATTACGTGGATCAACTTGAAAGATTAAACTGTACCTGCTCATGACGAACCAAATGATTTACCATATATGGTTGGAAAGATCTTGAAATCTAGTTTTCAGAGAATTTTACGGTTCGTGATTTGGTGTTTCACAGAGGAAGTTACAACATTTTTCGCACAAGTACGCAGTGCTGAATGAATAGTGACGGTCGACCGCCAGATCAGCAGGGAGCGTATAATGGACCCAGATCTAACCCGAGTTTAGGCCTATAAATAAGATACTTAGGGTTATCAAAGGGGATCTTTTGGGAGGACTTTTCGGGAGCATTTGGAGGAGAGGAAGCCGCGCTAGGGTTTTGTTTTCTTCGTCTTTCTTTCTTTATTTTTCTTTGAACACTTTCGTCGTCTTCATGATGAACATGAGTGGCTAGTTTCTTTTCTAAGGTACCGATGTAGCCTAACTGAATCATTTTATGTTATTGGATCAAGATTATTTAATCAGTTTATTTTCCTAGTTTCATTCATTATTATAACTGAGATCTTAAATACCTTTATCTGGCCAATAGAAGTATGATAGATTACGTTATGTGAGATTGGGCGAGGGTTCATTCCCTAATCTTGCAGGATCTATGAATGAATGAGATTTAGTCGATGCCGGGTTCAAGCTAAGACACCTCTTGGTTCTTAATTGTTCTTCAGAGCGTAGTGGATTCTTGGTTAACATTTAGTTATGGGTTCATTAACTAGGGTTAATTGGGGGTACTTGGTGAAGACCGCGATCGAAGGGATCATCATATTGGAAGAACGAGCCCTTGGAATTAAACTGAAATCTTTATTGAGTCAATACATAGAATGAGGATGTTATGGTGAAATTGGAACCTTAGTATTCATCCATCATATTTCCAACGTTTTCTTATTTCGTTATTAGATCTTCTATTCTCAATACTTCATATCTCTTATTTTCCCTTCCTTATTTTCTTTCTTTTCTATTCTTTAGCGTTTTACTCTAATAATCTCTACAAATCTCTGTGGGTATGATACTCGTTTTGCTACTATACTGATTGCACCGATTCGTATACTTGCGAGATACAAAATTTATTCATCAGTGAAGCCTCTCCAACCTCCGTCCAGCACACTGGGGAACGACACGGCCTACCGTACAACGCCTCGAAAGGTGCTACTCTAAGACTGGACTGGTAGCTGTTGTTGTAGGCGAACTTCACCAAGGGAACGTGGTCCTCCCAGATGCCTCCTGCGTCGAGGACACATGCTCTCAGCATGTCCTCCAAGATGTGGAACGTCCGCTCTGACTGCCCGTCTGTCTGCGGATGGAAAGCCGTACTGAAAGTCAGAAGTGTGTCGACTGCCTCTTGGAAGCCCCACCAGAACCTGCTGGTGAACCTGGGGTCACGGTCTAACACGATAGAAAATGAAACCCCGTGTAGTCTGACTACTTCTCTGACGTACAAACTGCCCAACCTGTCTGACGAGTCTGTCATCCGCATAGGCAGGAAGTGCGCCGATTTGGTCAATCGATCAACGATGACCCAAATCGCGTCATTCCCCCTAGGAAATCTCGGTAGCCAGGTCACGAAGTCCATCGTGATGTGCTCCCACTTCCACTCAGCTAGTGGAAGCGGCTGAAGTAACACCGAAGTCCGCTGGTGCTCTGCCTTGACCTTCTGACAGGTAAGGCAGCGCGATACGAATTCTGTCACTGCCCTCTTCATCCTGCGCCACCAGAACTGTCGCCGAAGATCCTAGTACATCTTGGTGGCGCCGGGATGAACTGCAAAACGAGAGTGGTGGAACTCTCGTAGGACGTCGTCTCGTAGAACTGGATCTGCTGGAACCGCTACTCTGCCCCTGAACCGTAGCCCTCCATCTGACGATTCTGTCCAGTCCCCGTCTGCACCCTCCGTGCCCGCCGATGTGCATAACTCCTCGAGCTCTGGGTCACTGTGTTGTGCCTCTAACACTCTGGCAAGAACTGCTGGCATACTCTGCACTGCGTATAGAAAGCTGCTGGATCCCCGATCCTCAAACTCGAGCCCCAACTGGCCCGCCGTCTCTAGATCCTGCCAGTGCCGCGCTGACAACCCTGCAACTGCTGCTCTGGTGTCTCTCACCTGTCTGCTCAGCGCGTCTGCTACGACATTTGCCTTACCAGGATGGTAATGCAACGCAAAGTCGTAGTCCTCCAATAGCTCCATCCAGCGTTGTTGTAGATATTGTAACCAACACCTCGCTCGGGGACGATCATCACCGGTGCACTGGTCAACCTGGTCCTCAGCTCTACGAAGGCCCGCTCACTAGCATCATCCCACACGAATGGGACGGCCTTCTGTATCAGTCTGGTCAACGGTCCGGCAACTCTGGAGAAGTCCCGCACGAACCTCGAACACTGTCCTCGGTCTCTGCCACAGTACCACTGCCTCGACCTTGGCCGGGTCAACTGAGATCCCTGCTGCCGACACCACGTGTCCAAGGAATCCCACCAGTGCAAGCTAGAACTCGCACTTGGAAGCCTTGGCATAAAGCGGATGCTCCCGAAGTAGCTGCAACACTGTCGCCAAGTGTCGCTCGTGCTCCGCCTCTGACCAGGAGTAGATAAGAATGTAGTCGACGAACACCACAACGAACTCGTACAGGCCGTACCGAGTCCGAAAAGCCATCTTCGGGATGTCGCAATCCCGAACCCTCAACTGGTGGTAGCCGGTGCGGAGGTCGATCTTCAAGAACACTGAAGATCCTCGCAACTGGTCAAATAGGTCGTCGATCCTCGGCGTCGGATACCTGTTCTTCACCGTCACCCTGTTGAGCCTGTAGTCTATACAAAGTCGAAGGGTACCATCCTTCTTCTTTGCAAACAACACTGGCGCCCTCCAAGGAGACATGCTGGAACGGATGAACCCTCTGCTGGTAAGCTCGTCTAGCTGGGACCTCAACTCACTCTGCTCTGCTAGTACCATCCTGAAAGCTGGAAGAGAGATCGGTGCGGTACCTGGTACTAGGTCGATCTTAAAATCGACCTCTCTGGGCGGTGGAAGCCCTGGCAACACCTCGGGAAACACGTCGGTGTAGTCGCACATGATCCTGGGGAAACTGCTCTGCTGCACTCCCTTAGAAGCGAACAGGGACAGACTGGCCAACAATTCTGAGAGCTCGCTGCAACACCTCCCCACACCATAAGCAAAGGAATCGGCTGAGAACCGATCCCCCAACAACACAAACTATGTCCCATCGGGTGTCCAAGCGACCACCCTCCGGCGACCACAGTCGATGATAGCTCGGTATGCTGCTAACCAGTCCATACCAAGTATCACATCGAAGCCTGTCATGTCTAGCACCCACAGGTGTAGACAGACACGGAGGCCTCCAACCTCCAAAGAACAAGATCGGCAGACCCAGTCTACCCTGACTGTGGCGCCGATCGGTGAGTCGACAAACTGTGCCACCTCTAGCCAACTCGTCTCTAATCCTCTGGGCACGGATGGCTCTACCGCTGTAACGGCTGCTGGTACTGCTGTGGCGACTGGAAAAGCTGAACGGTGTCCTGCTGCTCACGCACCGGAAAAGTAAACACACTCCCCCGCTGGCCGCCTCCACCTCTGGAGCGGCCCGATCCTGCCCCCGATCTGCGCCCGCCACTGTTCCCCTGCCAAGCACTGGCCCTCTGCCTCGACTCCCCTGCGGCACAGCGCCCCGCGCTCCTCGCAATTGGGAGTTCCTATGGTAGTGTCCCAGCTGCCCGCACGAGAAGCACGTGACTTACGCGCTATTAGGCTGCTGACCCTGGCCTCCCCCTGACGGAGCCTGCCCAGACGGCCCGGCCGTCAGGAGAAACTATCCTGGCGGACTCGGCAACGGTGCTTGGAACTGCTGCGGGCGCTGCGACTGCTGCTGAAAGCGTCGCTGATGCCGCTGCTGGTGCCCTCTGCCGAATCCCCCTCTGAACTGGGGACTCTGTGGTGCGCTGGTAGAGGATGGCGGTGGAACTGCCCGGCACCTCTAGTCTCGCAACTGCGCCTCTACTGCCAAGGCGCAGTCCAGAACTGCTGAGTACGCCTGGAAGCGGTAAGAAATGGTCCGTCGCCTGATCTCTGATCGAAGCCCCCACTCGAACTGACGTGCCCTGGCCACTAGATCTGCTGCTACTACCCCCGCGAAATGGACCAAGTGAGTGAACCGGGTGGCATACTGCTGAAACTCCAACAAGACCACCGCAGCGGTCCGCGCGTGGACCGGAGCGAGAACCCCCTCCTCGGCGAGAAGGGCCTCCTCCGGTGCGACCGAAACTGTCGCTGGTAATGGCTCAGTCTGTCTAGCTCTGACATCCCTGACATGAGCTACCCTGTCTGGTCGAGCGGGTCGAACAAGTCGTGCCCCACCTCGACCAACCACCGAAGGTCGCCCTCGAGCTCCCGACATCTGCGCAATCACCAACGACAAACGAGCGTCCACTCGTTCGAAACCCAAGACAAAGCAGCACAACATAAAGCGGAAAAGCATAACACATCAAAAGGAGCATGCACGGATGTTCTAGATATAGAACTAACCCATTTCACGCTCAATCTCAACCGAATCCTGATCCTAAACCCTGGGATCTACAACCTATGCTCTGATACCAAGTTGTCGCGCCCCGACCCGCGAAAGCCCAACCGGGTCGGGCGACGCGAACCGGAACCTAACGAAACACGGAAAACAAAGCTGGTGAGGGTTCCCTCTAACCTATTGGTCTCCCTAACAGTTTATCACAAAACACCCTTAATTTAAAAACAATAATTTAATAAGCCTCGAACCACAGATTACAAACCCAAGTCAATTTAATATACATATCCTCGGAGATGGGAAGATTCAAATACAACATTACTCCTGTAGGAGACTATCTAACATAGGGTAAAAGCAGTAAATGATCACCACCTCGCAAAGTCCACCAGGCGCCGCCGCACCGCCGACCAACTGCCCGGTAGGGGCCAGAGAAGAAGAACTGACCCCTGCACCTGCAAAACAAAGTCCGGGTAGGTGTGAGCACTAAGCTCAGTAGGGTTCTACACTATGTCACACAAAAGGAAGAGGGGAACGCAACAGTGTCGCCCTCAAGGCAGACTCGAGTGTGCTGCAAGGGTCCCATAACCCTTCACCGGTGTCTCTAGGCATATCCAACCATATTCACCCCAACGGAATGGGCCCATCCTGGATACACCTAGTGTCGCAGGGTTCCAGCTGCGGTCACCCATCGTGGACTGGGCCCACACTGGTCGCCACTGCTGGCAGGAACAGACACTGCCTGGGCCAGACTAACCCTCCCGGCCCCCCAAAGAACAAGACCCGACACCGGTGGCACCCTCAACACCTGGCTCGAGGCCGACACGACCTCTAATCATCATCAAGCAACAGGTGTACTAGTTCTCTAGGCCTATCATCAAATTCGACTGGACACCACAATTCGAACCGGGTCCAAACTACCCAACCACGGTCCTAGGGCTAAGTCTGAGCTTCCAGCCTCAAGACGGTGACCCACAGATCACCCACGCCCTAACCAATGCAACTAATGCACAAATCAACAATGCATGCTATGACATACACAAACAGGAGATACTCATGCAACAATATGATAAGGCATCATATAAGTCAACCGGATCGCTGTAGCGGTACTACCAACCGCTGCCAGCCGATCCGCAGCGGGTCCCGGCATTACGACGGTACCGCGACCGTCAACCGCGGACTCCTGCAACGGGAAGCAACCCCGAAAACGATGATGAGCAGTAAACATATAACATTATAATCCGAAATATAATATTATATTCAAAAGACCAAACCCTCTACTTAGAGGCTAATTGATCTCGTCGATCCGACATCGAAACGACGTCGGATTCAAGATCCAACTTAACCATCAGTAGATCAACCTGCCGGGATCAATATATCCAAAATCCGTAATCATCCAGCGATTGGATTAATGGGAAAACATTAATTAAAACCACTAAAAATAGACCATAAAACACCACCAGCCAGCTTTGGGATCGATCCAGAATGTTTGGATCGATCCAAAAAATATTGGATCGATCCGAACAGCTTCAAACCAGCTTCAGATCAGCCTCGTCGCAGGTCTCGAGAAAAATCACCACAATTAGTAGAAAAATCGGACAAATACGAAATACGTTGGAATGGAAAGATAACTCAAAGATCTACAACTCTTATATTCATCATAAGTCAATATCATGTACGTACCGGCCGAAAAACTCGCCGCAAGCCGACTGTTCTTGAAGAACAGCAGAAACTGGAAAATCCGAGATTAATCATGCATAAATCCTACTAAAATCTCAACCAAAGATCCTGAAACTTATATCATAAATTCTACTAGGCAAGTGGAAGCCAACAATACAAAGATCAACAAGATCAACGGCTAGATCAAGAGAACACCCCTAATCTAACTCAAGTAAGTAGAAACCTACCGGAAACACACTCCTCGGCTGATTCCTTGCGAACTGGTCACCAACGCAGCTCCAAACCACTTCAAGGATCTTCCTCTCGTTTCCACGGTTCCAACGAGCCTTGGAACACCCAAAACGGTGGCCGGAGGAGGGAGAACGGTGAAGAAGAAGGGGCTGCCAGAAAATAGGGGAAGAAGACAGAGCCGCGGGAGGAAGAAGAAGAAGGAAGAAGAAAGGAGAAGAAGGAGGAGGAGAAGAGGAAGAAAGGGGAAGGGGAAAGCCGGGAAAGGAGGGGAAAAGGGGAAGGAGGGGAGGGAAAGTCCTCCCCTTCTGACAGGGGAGAGCGACGGCCAACGACGGCCGTCCTCGCAAAGGAAGACACTGACATGCTACAGTGTCTGGATCGATCCAACACCATGCTGGATCGATCCAAGACAAGGATGGATCGATCCAACACAATTGGATCGATCCGAACTGGTCAAAAAACCCCTAACGGATCTAATCGAACACAAATATCAATCAGAGGCTGTGTGTGCACACGCGGGTGTGAACCAAACCTCCAAGGCGTAATTTACCAAATTGTCCTTGCGGTCTACAACGAGCCACAGGGGTAGAGGGACAGGTCCTCACATGGCCACAGGCTTACCCTTCCATCTTCAAGTTCTCTGCTACCCTTTGATTGGCTATACATTTTTTTTCAATAATCTCTAATTTTTGTACCCTTGAGCTCATGTTTGTGAATTCCCTATTTCTTCCATCCGCTAAATTTTTATTTCTTGCCTCTTCCTCTCCAGCATATATTGTCCTATCCAAATCTCCTGAAAGAACTGCGCATGTTCAGAAGACTAGCAAATGTCACTCATGCATCCTATTTTTCTTTCTCCGTAGAATATCTGGAAAATAAAAGTGGACAATATAGAATGATGCAAAGAAGCAGCAGAATTATGAATTATTTTCTTGCACTATATCATGTTTGAGAAGAACTAAGACAATTGATTGCCTCAAAGAGATTATCTCATAGTGACTAACATTTGGATCTGAATTCAGAAGAACGGGATGAGCAACATCTATAGCTTTATATTTGAGTACTTCTAACAAGTGCTGTGTTTTCATATCTTGATTTTACGACATGGTAAGTCATGTGCATTTATGTATAACAAGTGCTGCAGAATTAATGTATCTATTATTGTGTATTGCCAGTGCTTTTCTTTATGGTTGCCATTACATTTGAGCCATTTCAATCCAACAACTTTGCAAATAAATCATGACTTGATTAGGATACAACCGTGGTGCCATTTTAAATATTTTGTGCAAATTTTAGTTTCTTGCATACACTGGGAAATAGTGAGGAAAGAAAAAGAACAGAGTAGCACTATTTCTATATTTAGTGCAGTCATTTGTTCCTAAAAAATGATTAGAAGTTGTGAGAGAAGAAAAAGGGGCAGTAGTATCACTTTTTCCTTTTACTGATTAAAATGTGCTTTCTTTTGTAGTTTAGGGCCTTAACGCTTGCATGTAAGTTAGCAGGAATTCAAAGCTCTCATTTCAAGGTCTTCAGTGCTCGGTGTGCTCATTTATTTTACCAGTGTTACTTATTTATCATATCTTCACCCTTGTTATATGTATATATATTGTCAGAAGTATAATGTACCCTATAAGGTTCATTCTTGTCTAGATACAACATCATTTGGATCTTGAAACTCGACTTAATTCATGAGATGAAACGAACTTGCGCTTATTGATTTAACGGACATACCTTCATCTTGTGCTAAAAAATGTATAGATCGTAAGCAAACCAATCATAGCATCAAATGTGTTCTGGTATTTCTCCTCACCTTATTGTGCATCTACTTGATTTGAACATTTGTTTTAAGACAAATGCATGAACTGTACTTTAATTGGTCATCACCAAATCACTTGGCAGTTAAAAGATTGTAGATATGGTGTTTACATATATCTTTAGGATAGTGATACCTCCTTTATCCAACATGTAGATATCTAGCATGGCATGAGCGGAGGTGAGGATTTATTATTCTCGTAATTCGGAGCCTGTAAAAGAATAATTTGTCATTAGACGTAAGAAGAGAAAGTAGTACAAATACTTATGTTGACAAAGTTCACTACGCAAAACCACATAACTAGAAAACTGTGATCTCTAGGCATCAGCTTACCTCTAAGATGTAGAAAAATATATAAGGGAACCAATTAAGTCTAGGAAGTCTTATTTTTGTATAAGCTATTTTTTCCAGAAAGTAGATATTACTATTTAGGACGTGTATGGTTGTCATAGAAAAAGTGAAGATTTGAAAGTGAATGTTAAACATGTGGCCAATAAATATCCTTAAGGCATGCAGATCAAGTGAAATGATGTACTTTGAGCTTATGGTAATCCTGCTGCCGTTGCTACCGCTTTTGAGATTTTGCTTCTTACTTGTTCTACTCTTTTCCCTTCTTATCGTTCTTGGACTATGATGGTTTCCCCATGTTTTGATTACTATAACATACTTCTATCTAGCTAATATTAGTTGCTGATTAGCCATGGATGCCTGCTAGTCTATATGGTGGCAACCGGTTGGTTTTTTATTATCCTAAATTTTTTAAGTCATACCTTGTTGGTTTTGTTTCTTGCAGAAAATTTCAACTATATGCGGTAGCAGTTGATGGACTTCATTACCTTTTTTTTTCTATCAATCTACTAGCTTTTTATGTTTCTTTGAGACTTTATTTTGGTCTATATGTAGACACATTTTTGTATTGTTTTTGAAAACCTTTTTGAAAGAATATTCTTCAATTCTATGACAATGAACATTTGGTGATTATAATGTGTGTTTTAGAATTTAGTTTGTCATTGCCCATTATATTTTATCAAAAAAATAAATAAAATATCTTTTGTGATCAATTTTTGAAATCTCACAAGCTTAACTTGTCCATGTCATTCTACTAATTAGACAAGCGTTGTGGGGTAAATGTTATTGGATATGAAATAACTTATATTGTCTTTTAGACCATTAAATGATTGTGTTTTGTGCATCCCATCTGTGAGGACCTGTCCCTCTACCCCTGTGGCTCATTGTAGACCGCAAGGGCAATTTGGTAAATTGCGCCTTGTTGGTTTGTTTCACACCCGTGTGTACACACACTGGCCTTGTATGTGTTAGTGTTTGTTTAAAATGGCTAGGTGGACCCGGGATCAGAAGATCCCAGCTCAGGCGCGCGGAAGCTTGCCTTTGGGCAGCTGACGACCCTTGAGCGATCGGTCAGACTCGTGAGCGAGTCGGTGGGTTTTGATCCTGGGCGAGAACAATACGATCGATCGCTCCTTGGAGCGACCGATCGGAATCGCGTCGGTGGCTTTTTCCTGCTTCGCGAGGACGGCCGCCGTTGGCCGTCGCTCTCCCCTGTCAGAGGGGGAGGACTTTCCCTCCCCTCCCCTCACTTTTTCCCCCTTCCCCCAGCTTTCCCCTTCCCCTTTCCCTCCTTTTCTTCCCCTCCTCTTCCTCCTTCCCCTCCTTTCTCCTTCCTCCTTCTTTCTTCTCCCGAAACCTCTGCTTCTTTCTCCTATTTCCGGCAGCCATCTTCCTCACCTCCGTTCTCCCTCCTCCGGCCATCTTTTTCGGTGTTCTAAGGCTCGTTGGATCCGTGACAACGAGAGGAAGATCTCTGAAGTGGTTTGGAAGCTTGTTGGTGATCAACTCACGGGGAATCAGCCGAGGAAAGCGCAGCTAGATAGGGTTATACCTACTGATGTTTATTTCGGGTTTTCTTTAGATCTAGCCGTTGGATCTTGTTGATCCTTGTTTTCTTGGATTCCTTATGCCTATTAGAATTACTGATATAAGTTTTATGTTAATCAGTTGAGATTTGAGTAGGTTTTATGCATGATTAGTCTCGAATTTCCGGTTTTCTGCTGTTCTTGAAGAACAGTCGGCTTGCGGCGAGTTTTCCGGCCGGCCGGCGTGTACGTGATCTTGGGTTGTGATGAACATAAGCGTTGTAGATCTTTGAGTCTACTCTCCAACCCCACTGATGTCATATTTTTTCGATTTTTCTACGAATTGTTATGAATTGTTTTCTGGAGGGCTGCGTTGCAGCAATTAATGGGTAAGTTAGTTTGATTAACGATTTTGATTAGTGTTTTCCCGTTAATCCAACCGTTGGATGATTATGATTGCTGGATATATTGATCATGGTATATACACCTACTGATGGCTAAGTTAGATCTTGAATCCGACGTCGTTTGGACGTCGGATCGACGGGATCAATTAGCCCCTAAGTAGAGGCTTTGAGAGTTTTGAATATAATATTATATTTCGGAATATAATATTATATTGTTTATTGTTCATCATCGTTTTCGGGGTTGCTTCCCGTTGCAGGAGTCTGCGGTCGACGGTCGCGGTACCGTCGTAATGCCGGGACCCGCTGCGGATCGGGTGGCAGCGGTTGGTAGTACCGCAGCAGCGTTCCGGTTGTTTTGTATGATGTTTGACATACTGTTGCATGCCTATCTCCTGTCTGTGTATGTCAAAGCATTCATTTCCCTGTTGTGCATTAGTTGCATTGGTTAGGGCGTGGGTGATCCTTGGGTCGCCGTCCCGAGGCTGGAAGCTCAGACTTAGCCCTAGGACGGGGGTTGGGCTGTTTGGACCCGGTTTGAGTGGTAGTGTCCAGTCGATTCGATGATAGGCTTAGATGACAGGTACACTTGTGGCTTGATGATTGTAGAGGTCGTATCGGCCTCGAGTCGGATCTGAGGTGTAGCCGGTGTCCGGTTCTTCTTAAAACTCTTGAGTAGAGGATTTGCCTACTCAGTGGTGTCTCTTCCCATCAAACAGTGTTCAGTGTCCCGTTGAGAGTCAGCAGTGTCGTTTCCTGCTACTGAGTGTGACCTGACATGTGACCAGCCCGGCTGGAAGACCATGATCGTGGGCCTCAGGGACACACGGTGGGGTTATGGGACCCCTGTATACACCCAGATTCCACTTGAGGGCGACACTGTTGCATTTCCCTCTTCCTTCTGTATGTCGTAGTGTAGATCCCTACTGAGCTTAGTGCTCACACCTAACCGGGCTGCGTTTTGCAGGTGCAGGCGTCAGTTCTTCTTCCGTGGCCCCTACCGGGCAGTTGGTCGGCGGTGCGGCGGCGCCTGGTGGATTCTGAGAGGTGGCGATCTTTATTGCTTTTACCTTATATTAGATAGTCTCCTACGGGAGTGATGTTGTATTTGAATCCTCCCCTCTCCGAGGATTTGTATATTAAACACTTGAGTTTCAAATCTGTGGTTCGATGTTGTTAATTGTTATTGTAATTGAGGGTGCTTTTGGTGAACTGTTAGGGAGACCAATAAGTTAGAGGGAACCCTCGCCGTTCTTTTTTCGCGTTTTGTAGGTTCCGGTTCGCGTCGCCCGGCCCGGTTGGGCTTTCGCGGGTCGGGGCGCGACACCATCGATTTAATTAAAGACCAATAATTAATAATGGCTACAATAAAGCTGGAAAAATCATATTCTTGTTTGACTTATGTAATGTGCAAAAATCTTTAGTCGATAAAGATATATAATTCTGTAATGGACATAATTAGTCACAAAATCATTACAAAGAAAAATTATCACGACCAGTTATAGGTTGGTCGTATCAACAACAATATTATGGTCGCAAATACATTTACCATTTGGCTAAAATATTTTATCGACGATTATTGGATTAGCTTTTGCCAAACTGGTTTTGGAGACGATTAGTTTTTGTCGCCCATACTCTTTTCATCCATTTTTTTGTATCTAGTTTGTCATTGGTCACAGATTGTGATTATTTTGTGACAGCCTTAACTTGGTTGCAAACAGTTGGTCACAATAAGTATATTATTGGAATTTCAGTCATTTATTGTGACGAAATTTTGGTCGCCAGAAGTATACTATGGCAACCAACGTTGTTAGTTACAACAACTCTAAATTAGCAAGTTTATGGTGACCAATTCCAAATCCATCGCGCAAACTACATTTGTTCGGTCACTAAAGCTTTTGCCTAGTTTAAAAGGTAGTTTTGGAAAATAAGTTTTGGCAACGATATTGTTTTGGTCGCAAATGCTCCCCTCATCCATATTGAGCCATTAAAACATTTGTTGGTCGCCTATAGATAATGTTTAGCGATTATCATTGCTTGGTCGCAAAAATACAAGTCACAAAAACTCACATTTTTTGTAGTGTACAAGCCATTATTTCATTTTCCTCATTTCGCTTGCTCACAAATACCCATTTGTATCCCACTGGTTTGATATATTATGGTGTATGGACTACAGGTCCCAAAACATTTCATTTTGCCAGTGAGTCCAATTCAGGTTGAATAGTTTCTTTCCATTTTGGCCAATCAACTCTTTGTTGACACTGCTTGACGAATTTTGGCTCTAGTTCTTCATTACTTCTGGTAATGAATGTCAAGAGCAACAGTATATGCAAATAAGTTGTCAACAACAATTTCATTTTGGTTCCACCTTTTCTGAGTGTGGAGAAAATTTATTGAGATATCATGATTTCAGATATATAAACCTTTTCGGGAGGTGCATGAACCTCTTTGGGAGGTAGCTGAACTTCTTTGGGACGTGTTTTATCGAATCGATTCTTATTTGGAATACAAACTTCATGTTTGTTAATTTCTTCATGAGTGTCAATCTTCTAGCCAGTTTGTCATTGTGTCCTTTTCCTTGGGGTCTTATCCTTGTCGCCAATAGGTCTCCCACACTTTTGGCGTGCTTTAGATTCACATGCTTTAAGAAACTCGAATTGTTCTTAAGGAACATAAATCCAGGTTAGAGCGTTTGCAACTGGAATATGTGATTTTATCACTCGCTGTGAATTCGTAAATGTATCATACATCTGATTCGTAATTTTCTGCAAATATATAATCTTCTGAACTTCAAGTTCAGTTTGACTTATTCTAGGATCAAGATGAGATAACGTCAAATTGTTCCACACAACTGCATTTTGGGCTTCTGGCTTCTTCTTGTCTCCCCCTAATTGTGGGAAAACTGATTCATCAAAGTTACAGTCAGCAAAATGTGCTCTAATGAAATCCTTTGTTAAAAGTTCTAGATACTAATTGATAGAAGGAGAATCAAATCCAACGTAAGTACCAAGTCGGCGTTGAGGACCCACCTTGGTTCTCTGAAGTTGAGGAATTGGGATATAAACAAGACATCCAAAAAATACTAAAGTGAGAAATGTTTGGTTGTTGACCAAAGACAAGTTGCAATGGTGAAAATTTATGATATGCAGATGGTCTAACTCTGATCAAGGATCCTACATGTAATACAACATGTCCCCAAGCCGAGACAGGTAATTTAGACATCATAAGCAATGGTCTAGCTATCAGTTGTATATGTTTAATAAGTGATTCTACTATGCCATTCTGGGTATGTGAATGTGCAATAGAGTGTTCCACATTTAACCCTACAGATACACAATAATGAGGAAATGCTTGAGATGCAAACTCACTAGCATTGTCAAGACGAATTGTCTTGATGGGATAGTCTGAAAACTGGGCTCATAACCGAATGATCTGAGCTAAAAGTTTAGCAAAAGCAAAGTTAAGAGTAGATAGAAGATATACATATGACCATCTAGTCGATGCATCTATTAAGACCATGAAGTATCAAAATGGTTCACTTGAAAGATGAATAGGTCCACATATATCACATTGAATTCTCTCCAAGAAATTTGGGGATTCAGAGGTGATCTTAGAGGGAGAAGACTTCACTATTAGCTTTCCTTGGGAGCAAGAAGCATATGCATTCATAGAATTTGCATAAACTTTAAAGCATTCAAAGGTACATAGGAAAACAAGCCAAGTAAATACGAGTATATATAAGCACACTAGATACAATACGTTATTTTAGTTAGTGTCCATCCACTCCTCAGATCCTACGAGGAAGTCCGATACATCCAGAGATGTGCCAACCACGCAGGCATCAGGAAAGGGAATATTAGCAAGGCCATCAAAATTTGTGAAGTTCATTTCAGCACATTTCTGCTTCCCTTTTGCTGTGTGCTACTCCACAACATGCTTGGGCGTACGACAGTTGTGAGACCAGTGCCCATTTCCCTCACATCGGTAGCATTCATCATCATTCTTATAGGTTCCATCTTCAGGCTCTCTTCTCCTTTTATTTTCTACTTCATTTTTAGTGTGCGGAATAGGATCATCATTATCTCCACGGTAGTAATGTAATCTATCATTACTTCGCCCATGGACACAACCTCGCCTACGTCTGCGTCCACGGCCATGGTCACACCGTCATTCGTTATCATGTCAACAATGGACATTAGCATTTGCTTAAGCAAATAGGGCGGAACCAGATGGACAAGACTCATGATTTTTTAGTAGGATTTAGTGTTGTTTTTTGGCTCTTAGTAGGGCAACAATAAGTTCAGAATATTTCTTGAAATCACACTACCTGTACTACTATTGTAGGATCAAATTGGAGGCATGAAAGGTGAAAAAAGTCTTCTCAAGTTTGTAATGGTAAGATATGGTTTGGCCACATAATTGTAATTAGGAAGCAATCTTATGAAGTGCCGAATTGTACTCACTAACGGTTATAAAGTTCTGAAGGCGAGGGTGCAACCATTCATAGTTGGCAGTGGGAAGGACGATAGTTCTCAAGTGTTGGAACCCATCATTTAAATTTCTCCATAACTCTAGTGGGTCCCGCACAGTGAGGTATTCATTTTTTAAATCCTTAGGTGGCGGCAGAGAAAGATAGGGCACTATTCTTTTCAATTTGCGTGGCTATATTCCCTTCCTTAATTGCATTCCCAAAATTTGGAGCACCCAGTTGGATCTCAGCATCTAGCGTCCAGGATACGAAGTTACTTCCATTAACTTTCAGGGGAAGGAGCTCGAACTTCAAGCTAGACATGATTAGAATATACAAAAAGAATGTTAGAAATTAATTTAAAGGAAATGAAATAGCAATAAAAAAATTGTTATCTTTTTTGGCCCCAGGTTTTTGCAGACCATAGGTTCACGGATTCGAACCTGTGCCTTCATTCCCCATAAGCTCGAGCGGCCACGCTGATCAGCTCGGATGGCCCCGAAGGGCCGATAATATCCCATACTGAAATGTAGATCTAGGGCCTGTTTGGATGACAGGAATGAGAATGAATCCAATGAATGGGAGAATGGGCGGATTCCGCATTCCCCCGTTCGGACGTTTGGCTTTTAAATTAAGTGGAATCCGTGGAATCCGATATCCATCGGATTCCACTTTTTCTGAATCGTATTCGAGCGGACTCCATTCTGCGTCCCTCTTTGTATCCGCATATGGTGGGCCCTACCTCCATCGCGATCCCCACATCGCGATCCTCATCCTAAAAACCCCCGATCGTGTCCCTTTTACAGGCCTCAAGGCCCTGCTGGTGAGAGGGAAGGCGAAGAGAGGAGGCCAGGATCTCAAGCTTTCCTCATCCCGTTGGCTGGGATCCCGAGCGTTCTTGGTGTGGGTTTCATCCTCCTTCATCTTTCACCATGAGATCTAGGGTTTCTTCGTACCCTGGTTCTCTCGTTCCTCCGGTCTTCAAGAGATCGTGAGATCCTCTCCTCCAACCTCAAGCGATCGCCACCACATATCATCTCCGCCACCCTCCACCTTAGCCGACTTCTACTACGAAGGGACATACCTGGATCTCCCTAGGCTATGATCATTCGTTCATCTCTGCCTTTCTTCCTTACGCCGCCGACCCTGTGGGCCAACTGCTTCTATTCCCAATAGAAGGGATGATCTGAGGAACTCATCCAGCTAAGGTCTTCCTACTACCCGATCTCCATGTATTGATGTTTTCCGCTCTGCATGTAACGAGAGCTCCTGATTTATGCGTTGGTTTTGTTTCTTGAAGGCTGATCCCCACCTATCTGATCCTCAGTTTTATTAGCAACATTCATATGATTTTCCTCAATGTTCTGCTTCAATTTTTATGATATTTAGCTTTGGGCTTTGCAATGTTTGATCCCCTACTCTAATTTCTAAAGCTTTGTTTGTAATGTGACTGCCACTTTTTTGTGTTCTTATGTCTGTTGTGCTTTTGATTTCTAAAGCTTTTAATTTTTACTTAGTGCTCAATTTTTCATTCTTAACAAAAAAATTGATAGAGGAGTAGAATTTGAAATTGCATTAGTGCTTGCAAAATTCAAGGAAGTGATACAACTTTGCTTAGCCTGTTGTTTGGCAGGTTGATGAGCTACTTTGTAGTAAGAAGTATTGAGTATCAATACTTTCTATATGAGTGATGAGTGAGTTTGGCAGCTAGTTAGCTGCCTTTGTAGATGCATTTAAAAAGACATACCATACTCCTTTTTCCACATATTGAAATGAGGAGAGAGCTTGAACTTGTGAGAGATCACACCCTTCTTCTCTGCTAACATTGGCTTTTGTTACAAGGCAAGGGTGCAAAATCCTGTCATCAGAATTAAGAGCAACATCTTTACTTAGTGATGTGCTGTCGCAAGCACTCAATAATAAAACCAATACTCCTTAAGATAAATGTAGTAGTGCGAGTACGAGTCGATCCCACGAAGAGTGTTTAGCCTAGTTTTGTGCTTAGTGAACAAAGATGGGGGGTTTTAAATGTGAGGAAAACAGTAAAGAAATAATTTGAAGCGAAGAATTGAATTAAATCAAGAGAACAAACCTTGGTCTGAATCAACATCCACCATCGGAATCCAACAACTGATCATCGATGCAAGTATCAATCAATTCATACCATGAATATTCACCGTTCGAATTAAATTCGAATCTCTCCTCAATCATAGTTAATTAGAAACAAGCGATCTAATCAACCCTAACTACTAAACAACCTAAGACAAGTGCTGTAGATTTAATCTAATAGCAGCCTTAAGAATAGGGAGATCGATGAAGCTAAACAACACAAGCACAAGCGGTTGCATTTATTCTAGTCGAATATTCTTCCTAAGATCTATTAATCTTTTAAACGCAGTAGATCAATAGATCTCAATTGCTTCGCAGATTAGAGGGATCAAACAATTACGGATTTGGCATCCAACCTAGCAGTAGATCACCATGAATAATAAACTAGTAGGCCTCCTAGCAATTAGACAAGACAATCATGAAGATTTAATCACAGAAGAACATCCAATACTCACGTATAAACTGAACAATAAAACTAAATTAGATCTCACAGCTTCATTGATTCCAAGGCTTCAGTTTCCTCGACCAAGAATTAAGATTTAGCCACACAGGGCCATCGAGAACAATCCTCCAAAGATTCCAATAAACAAGAGAAAACCTAGGAAATATAAAAGAGAAGAAAAGAGCAGCCAAAAGTGTCCAAGAATCCCCCCATATTCTCCCAAAGAAGTCTATTTATAGGCAACAATGTTCTGCTCTTTTCCTTGCGGTGACGATGCAGTGGCATCCTTTGCTGGAACCTCAACTTCTTTACCACTCCTCAAAGTAATTGCACATGCATTTTCTCTTGGATATATTACCGTTTGAGAGGGTAATTTTCCAGAACTTTGCGCCTCTAGCTTGCTAATTGCAGTCGCCATTTGGCCTACATGATGTTCCAAACCTTGGATAGTAGCCTTCGCCTCTTGTTGAAATTGTTTTGTCTCCTGTTGAAATTGCAAAGTATTAGTAGCAAGGGATTTAACAATATCTTCTAAAGACATACCAGAATTAGAAGTTGGGTTTGGTTGTGGTCTCGGGGGGTATGACGGTCTATATTGCTGATACTGCTGGCCAGTTGGGTGAAATTGAGTTGTGGGTTGATTTACTTGTGGATTTCCATAGTTGAGATTGGGGTGATCCCTCCATCCCGGATTATACGTGTTTGAATAGGGATCATACTTCCTTTGCGGTAGTCCAGGGAAACTCTCCACTGCATTCACTTGTTTGCATACTACCTACAACCATTTGACGAACAAGAGAAGTTAGACTCGCAATCTGTTGTTCAAGGGATGAGACATTTACCTCATTAACATGTTGTGAATAAGAATCAAGTCTCGTATTAAATTGTTGAGAATTAGGCGCCATATTTGCAATTAAGTTCCTCGCGGCTTCAGGCGTTTTATCCACCAAATCTCCTCCACTAGCGGTGTCACACCCCGCCCCGGGATATACCCACCCCAACCACGGGACATGAGGAAAACCTGTTCTACACTTTTACACCACATACTTAACCTGCTCTCAACATCATAATTTAAACCATCATCAATACACTATCTTCCCCCTGACAGATAACTGATTCACAATGCAGTAAATTATTCATGAACAACCCAATACTTTATTCCAAACTGTCAGGCTCAATAACATGATTTCCAGTAATCCAATACATAATCCAAAAGATTAATTACAAAATCCTGATTCTGAATACATGAATCGAATTATTAATCAAAACTCATAATCCCACTTTCACTACAACTCTCAAATAAATGCAATGAAATAAAATAAATGGAATTAATGCCAAATCCTCCAACGATCTCAAACTCGGCCGTCCTCACCTGAAGAACCTGCAAAAGTAGGGGTGAGCAAAAGCCCAGTAGGAGACTAACTAACGACATACAAGAAACTAACTAACAACCAACATAAATATGCAATGCAATCTGGCGCCTAAGTCTTAGCTCAATGGAAGTCACAATCTAAGCCCAAGCTCGCAATCGACCCATCGCTCTCAACCACGGTCCGGACGACTACCCTGCCAACCGTGGGCAGAGCTCGCTCTCCACCACAGTCCGGGACACTACCCTGCCAACTGTGGGCACAGCTAGACTGGCGTCGACCAGCAGACATTAGGCTACCTCCCAATAGCCACTAAGACTAAGGTTCCAGAGAATCAATCGATTCTCGAACAATAATCATTAATTCCCTTATCTAATTTGGATTTCATAATCATTCTCTAAAAACCCCGATCGATCACGGGGACCACGTCCACCCGTAGCCTCGATCGCAAGTTCCTAGACCTAACCCCGGCCTAGACATGCAATGCGGTCCTTGTACATGATTTAATTTGAACATCACCAGACCGTAGTACACATGTCCAACACAACCATCCTATACCAGCATTTAAGTACAACTCCTAAGCACCACAGGATTGTATCTAATCACAGATCATCCAAACATTAAAGTAATTCACATACATACAAATAAGCACTTCCACATCACATTAATCTGCACAACCACCATTAGCCATAGCTATCACATCACAGACAACCATAATCTTCCACGAGAATGGATCAAACAACAATTCTACAATTCAAGCAAAATAACAGAACACGTATACAAAATAACTATAATGTAATCAGCATAGAATTACCAGCCTGAGCTTCACATGAGATATTTATCTGCACATCATCCACGATTTATGACAGTTATCATAGTTAGTTTCAGGTATGCATTGGGATAGTCCACCTACCTAAATTAATAGAGAACACGAGTTAAGAATCTCCAAGATTCGTTCTCCGCTCTAAGGCGGCACCGGCAAGCTCCAAGTACCCCACCGTCCTCACAGATGCCTCTGTTACCATGAAAGATGGCATCCTTGAAGAAACCAGTAACCTCGAATGCCCAACGATCAATCGATCCTCTGATTTGGAATAAAGTATTGGGTTGTTCATGAATAATTTACTGCATTGTGAATCAGTTATCTGTCAGGGGGAAGATAGTGTATTGATGATGGTTTAAATTATGATGTTGAGAGCAGGTTAATTATGTGGTGTAAAGTGTAGAACAGGTTTTCCTCATGTCCCGTGGTCGGGGTGGGTATATCCCGGGGCGGGGTGTGACAAGCGGCATCAATCATACTCATGTCAGTGGTTAGTAAGCTCTCATACAAATATTGGATAAGTAATTTCTCAGTAATTTGATGATGGGGATAGCTTGGACATAATTTCTTGAACCGTTCCCAATACTCGTGTAGAGACTCTCCGTTATGTTGCCTTACACCACATATCTCTTTCCTAATGTTGGCCGCTCTTGAGGCTGGAAAATATTTCTCCAAAAACAATCTCTTCATCTCATTCCATGTGGTAATACTCCCAGATGGATAGATCTCAGTTGGTAAGATCTATTAATCTCTTAATCTCTTCATCTCATTCTATGTGGTAATACTCCCAATATTCTTCCTAAGATCTATTAATCTCTGAAACGCAGTAGATCAATAGATCTCAGTTGCTTCGCAGATTAGAGGGATCAAACAATTACGGATTTGATATCCAACCTAGCAGTAGATCACCATGAATAATAAACTAGTAGGCCTCCTAGCAATTATACAAGACAATCATGAATATTTAATCACAGAAGAACATTCAATACTCATGTATAAACTGAACAATAAAAATAGATTAGATCTCACAGTTTCATTGATTCTGAGATTTCAGTTTCCTCGACCAAGGATCAAGATTTAGCCACGCAGGGCCATCGAGAACAATCCTTCAAAAGATTCCATAAAGCAAGAGAAAACCTAGAAAAAATATAAAAGAGTAGAAAGGGCAGCCAAAAGTGTCTACGAATTCCCCCTCAAACTCTAGAAAGAATTTTATTTATTGCCTTAAGTGTATCCATCCTCGGATTAGATCAAAACCGTTGATTTTCTTCACTGGGAAAGTCGGATCGATCCCACTATAGGTGTCGGATCGATCGGACTCAGTAGGATGGATAGAGGGAACGATCGGACTGTGTACAGCTGAAAAGTATACGCTCTGTCAGGTTTCTGCATAGTCGGATCGATCGGACTTTAGGTGTCGGATCGATCGGACTGTCCAGAGTATTTACTGTTCTGCCATCCAGACTGCGCCATCGGTAGTAAAATTGCCCTAACTTCCTGTAGGAAACTCGGAATCATGAACCGAAAAATTCTCCAAACACTAGACTTCAAGAGCTTTCCAACTATATATGGTACATCATCTGATTCTTCGTGAGCAGGTACAGTTTAATCTTTAAATTTGATCCATTTACTCTTTTCAGCTTCTTTTCGAACTTAAGGACTTCAATTGAATCCTAAATCAAAATATAAGAACAATGAGTGTATTTAGGTATCAAATAAGCACAGGAAACAAGTATTAAGGGATAAAAATATAACATTATGTATCATCATCAAATTCTCCCACACTTAGCTTTTGCTCGTCCTCGGGCAAAACTAAAATTCACTCTACTCAACATATCAAGGTTGCAACGCCATCAACAAAGAACTATCAAGCTCTTCACAAAACTCATAACACGTCATGAACAAATATTTTTAGACAACTTGAAAATCAATCAGTAAGCATTTTCACTTGCATATGGACTATACTAAATAAGTAGACCCTCACGGAAATAAACACTCAACTCTCATGTGTTTGAAGGGTATGTATTTCACTCAAATTCATTCCAATGAAAATGATCTACCGTAAGCTTGCATATCTTCTCATTCTCCACCACTAGAATCTCATGCATAACATGAATCATAAGGACTTTAAAAGGTTGTAATGGGGTCTAGGATTAAGGTGGGTAATATTTGGGAATGTAGCTCAAAAGCCAATGGAACTAATGGAGCAAAAATGCATCAATAAGACATGTACAACCAATCACTCCATTCAACAACTTTCTTCAACTTGGCTTTAAAGTACTCAAACTATATAACATTACCACATTGGCAAAGAGATTGTTCAAAGCAATACTTTTTAACCGAAACAGGGAACAATCTTTTGCAAGAACTTCCAACTTTTGTAGAAATCATACAGAACTATTGGGAGGATTCATAGACACATATTGTAACATGAGAAACAGTTTCCTCCTTCACTTTCTTTTTTTCTTGCTTTTCCTTTTTTTTTCTTTTTTTCTTTTTCAAATATAGCCATACCACAAATCCAAACACCCCCACACTTGAACTTTTGCACCCATACATGTCATAATGATGATCAATGCTCCACTAGTCCTATGACTTGGGTGTTGGTATTATTTTTCAGGTTTAAAGCTTATAATGTGGGTTAACAATGAAGTCAATAAAGCACAAAGGGGTTTAGCAAAAGGAAAAATTAATCACAAGGTAGGCTATTTGGCCTATATAGCTTAAAACAAAAATGGCCTTAATCATGTTCATGTATACATATGTCAGTGTGCCATCGAATAGAATCAAAGCAAGTTCTAGAGAAACAAATCCATGGAAGAATATCTCTCATGAAAGAAATTAGTGAGACTGATATGAATGTGTCAGTATAACGGCTCAAAATCTCACCAGCTTTTGTCTACTCATTTAGTGACTACCATCTCAAGAAAAATAACTCAACTAATTAATTCTAAGTCGCAAAATCATTCATTCAATCATGTTATGAATATGTCAAGCTTAACCAGTTCTCGCTCATGGCATATGCAACCTAGATCTCCTAGATCTCCTCCCCCACACTTGAAACTGACATTGTCCCCAATGTAAGGTGGAATGCAAAGAAAAGATAAATATAACTAAAATGGAAATGCAAAAATAAAAAGAGAAAGGAACGAACTTCCCTTGGGTTGCCTCCCAAGCAGCACCTTTGTTTATTGTCATTGGCTCGACTTCATGTTTTCTTCCTTGAATACTGTGGGAGTTGCCAAACTTTGAATTTCCATAACCACCATGGCTGGGTGAATTCTTCAGGTATGATAGGGAATGCTCGATCACCTAAAAACAAAAGCAAAGCAAAGCAAAAACAAAAGCAACATGCAAGCACACAATCTAAAAATAATTCAAGCACGCTCAAGCATACAATAAAGCAAATAAAGCCAACTAAACCACTCTATACAATATAGAGAATTTTAAATCGTGCCCTCGGTGGACGTTCTATTGCACAATGGGATGCAAAATCACTGGGTGCTATAATCTGAATATTTGACATCAATAGTGCCACCAAGGTTAATTTAGCATAAGAGTCCAAGTGGTATTTTTCAAAAATGAGAGTTAGCTTTTCCATACTCACACCAGTAAACAAGATAGCTAGATCTCTCAAACAAAAATACATTTCATCATGGTGATCAGGAAGAAAGGAGTCAACATTATGCTCAACTATAATCGAATCATCCATTGAACTATTATTAATGTCATCGTTCGGATTGTCAAGGATGTCAAGATTACATGATCGAAAATAAATCCGTCGAGATATGAAAATATCTACTAAGGTCATCTCCTTTTTAATCACTAATGAAGATGAAATAATCACAGAAAAAATACCTCGCGATGTACTAGGAATGCTTTCAACTTCAGTCGGAGGAGGTTCGTTGAATAAGTGCTCCAGGTATTCTCGGCGGTCGACCGAATCTTTCTTGCGGTCGACTGGACATAGCTAAACAGCTTCTTCATCTGCCTTCTGTATACACTCCCTCGAAGCATCTCCAACCGCAACTTCCAATTCCCTCAGATCAATAGAATAAACATGACAATTATCAGTATGATACTTCTTGGCATCATATATTTCAAACTTAACAATTTTACCATCAAATTCCATGGTAAGTATGCCACTACGAATATCTATCTTAATATCGGATGTCTTTAAGAATGGTCTTCCCAACAAAATAGAAGTTGTATGATCATCATTCTCCATATCAAGCATATAAAAATCAGCAGGGAAAACTAAATCATTGACTTGCACAAGAATATCTTCAACAACACCTTTAGGATAGGCGTTAGATCTGTCAGCCAATTGAATCACAACACCAGTTTCATTCAAAGGTCCAAGTTTTAAAGAAGCATATATAGAATCTGGCATGATATTGATTGAAGCTCCTAGATCTAACATGGCCTTCTCAAATTTGGTGTTACCAATTGTACATGGGATTGTAAACATACCTGGATCTCTATACTTTGTAGGAATTTTTCTTTGAAGAATTGCAGAAACATTTTCACCAACTTTCACCTTCTCACATCCTTTAAGTTTCTGCTTCCTCTTAATTGTGCACAATTCTTTCAAGAATTTAGCATAACGAGGTACTTGTTTAATAGCATCTAAGAGTAGAATATTTACCTCGCATCGGCTAAAAGTCTCATATAGATCTGAATTCTTCTCATATTTTCTTGGTTCTGTTAAAGAATGAGGAAAAGGAGGCACTGGTTTATAATCAGAAAGAGGTGGAAACTTAAGCTTAGATACGCCATCGTCATCAGGAATCTTTGTTCGCAACAATGTTCTGCTCGTTTCCTTGCGGTGACGATGCAATGGCTTCCTTTGCTGGAACCTCAACTTCTTTACCACTCCTCAAAGTAATTGCACATGCATTTTCTCTTGGATTTATTACCGTTTAATAGGGTAATTTTCCCGAACTTTGCGCCTCTAGCTTGCCAATTGCAGTCGCCATTTGGCCCACCTGATGTTCCAAACCTTGGATAGTAGCCTTCGCCTCTTGTTGAAATTGTTTTGTCTCCTGTTGAAATTGCAAAGTATTAGTACCAAGGGATTTAACAATATCTTCTAAAGACATACCAGAATTAGAAGTTGGGTTTGGTTGTGGTCTCGGGGGGTATGACGGTCTATATTGCTGATACTGCTGGCCAGTTGGGTGAAATTGAGTTGTGGGTTGATTTACTTGTGGATTTCCATAGTTGAGATTGGGGTGATCCCTCCATCCCGGATTATACGTGTTTGAATAGGGATCATACTTCCTTTGCGGTAGTCCAGGGAAACTCTCCGCTGCATTCACTTGTTTGCATACTACCTACAACCATTTGACGTACAAGAGAAGTTAGACTCGTAATCTGTTGTTCAAGGGATGAGACATTTACCTCATTAACATGTTGTGAATAAGAATCAAGTCTCGTATTAAATTGTTGAGAATTAGTCGCCATATCTGCAATTAAGTTCCTCGTTGCTTCAGGCATTTTATCCACCAAAGCTTCCCCACTAGCGGCATCAATCATACACCTGTCAGTGGTTAGTAAGCCCTCATAAAAATATTGGATAAGTAATTTCTCAGTAATTTGATGACGGGGACAGCTTGCACATAATTTCTTGAACCGTTCCCAATACTCGTGTAGAGACTCTCCGTTATGTTGCCTTACACCACATATCTCTTTCCTAATGTTGGCCGCTCTTTAGGCTGGAAAATATTTCTCCAAAAACAATCTCTTCATCTCATTCCAAGTGGTAATATTCCCAGATGGATAGATCTCAGTTGCTAAGATCTATTAATCTCTTAATCTCTTCATCTCATTCCATGTGGTAATTCTCCCAATATTCTTCCTAAGATCTATTAATCTCTGAAACGCAGTAGATCAATAGATCTCAGTTGCTTCGCAGATTAGAGGGATCAAATAATTACGAATTTGATATCCAACCTAACAGTAGATCACCATGAACAATAAACTAGTAGGCCTCCTAGCAATTATACAAGACAATCATGAATTTTTAATCACAGAAAAACATTCAATACTCATGTATAAACTGAAAAATAAAAATAGATTAGATCTCACAGTTTCATTGATTCCGAGGTTTCAGTTTCCTCGACCAAGGATCAAGATTTAGCCACACAGGGCCATCGAGAACAATCATACAAAAGATTCCATAAACCTAGAAAAAATATAAAAGAATAGAAAGGGCAGCCAAAAGTGTCTACGAATCCCCCCTCAAAGCCTAGAAAGAGTCCTATTTATAGCCTTAAGTGTATCCATCCTCGGATTAGATCAAAATCATTGATTTTCTTCACTGGGAAAGTCGGATCGATCCCACTATAGGTGTCGGATCAATCGGACTCAGTAGGATGGATAGCGGGATCGATCGGACTGTGTACGGCTAAAAAGTATACATTCTGTCAGGTTTCTGCATAGTCGGATCGATCGGACTTTAGGTGTGGGATCGATCGGACTTTTCAGAGTATTTACTGTTCTGCCATCCAGACTGCGCCGTCGGTAGTAAAATTGCCCTAACTTCCTATAGGAAACTCGGAATCACGAACCGTAAAATTTTTCAGAAACTAGACTTCAAGAGCTTTCCATCCATATATGGCATATCATCTGATTCGTCATGAACAGGTGCAGTGGAATCTTTAAAGTTGATCCATATACTCTTTTCAGCTTCTTTTCGAACTTAAGGACTTCAATTGCATCTTAAATCAAAATATAAGAACAATGAGTGTATTTAGGTACCAAATAAGCACAGGAAACTAAGTATTAAGGGATAAAAATATAACATTATGTATCATCATCACTTAGATTCCTTACAATTCTGTCTTTCTTGTTCGACTTAGGACCCTCTTATGTTTCATATCTACTGCTTGCTTGATTGTTACTTCTCATTCTACTGTTATTATGGTTTTGTTTATATTGGTATGATGTGAATGTTAATGACAAAGATTCATTAGCATTACTAAGTTTTCTACTTGTTGACATAAGGATCGGTACTCCGTGTCTTGTAGATGGATAATATGTATGATGAAGAGCAACAAAGACATGCTATAGTAATCCAAACTATGTTTACATGCTATATGTTCATGGTTTGGTTCTACCAGGACCTAGAAATGGAACGTACCCATGCAATTGATAGAGGAGAAGAAAGGGCTATTTGCATTGATCGATTGACCACATATGAGGTGTGTCTTGAAATGGTTAGAATGAGAAGAGAATCTTTTATGGGGTTGTGCAAAATATTACAAGCTAGGAAGCTTCTAAAGGATACAAGTTACACGACTGTAGAGGAGCAGATGCTGATGTTCCTACACATAATTGGACACAACGTGCACAACAGGGTGATGGAAAACAACTTCATGAGATCTTGTGACACAGTGTCGAGGTATTTTAATAGAATCCTAGCTGCCATAGGAGCACTTCGGGATGATTATGTCAAGCCTCCACCACTTGCAACGCAATCATACATAGAAAATAGGCCAAAGTATGCCTATTTCAAGGTATGTTTTTTAACACTTCATCAAAACGACCCTTGGTGCATTATAATTAGGGTGAATAACATATGGATAAACTTTAAGATTGTGTCGGAGCAATAGATGGAACACATGTGCATGCCTTCGTGCCTCCAACCATTGCATCTGACGTTTATGGTAGAAAAAGCTACCCAAGTCAGAATGTCTTAGCAGTGGTGGATTTCGATTTGAAATTCACTTACGCTCTGGCTGGATGGGAGGGGTCTACACATGACGCCCTAGTACTTCGTGATGCTCTTAAGAGGCCTAATGGGCTTACCATCCCAGAAGGTGAGTTGTACAATTGAGTTAGGTTCCTCTGTGCGATGTAATCAATTGGTTGAGCTTAATACATTGATATTGACAGGAAAATTTTATTTGTGCGATGCGGGCTATTCGACAAGACCCGATTTCATTGCTCCATATCGTGGTTTTCGATATCATTTACAAGAATTTAGCGGACGCCAACCTTCTTTGCTAGAGGAACTCCTCAACTATATCCACTCTTCAGCTCGAACCTTTGTTGAGCGACCATTTGGAGCTCTTAAAAATCGGTTTAAGATTTTGACATCGATACCTTTTTATCCTTTTCCAACACAAGCAGACCTTGTACTGGCATATTGTGTCCTTCATAATTACATCATTGACGGTGGAGGAGATAGCGTGATACCGTTAGAGACCGATTGGGTACCTCTGATTCGTTCCGCACCGAGGACAAGAAGAGAGGAGAGAGTGGAGACATCAGAATGGCTAAGGAAGAGAGAAGCAATCTCCCAACATATGTGGGCCAATAGAGATAGCTTCCTATGATTGTGTCTTGTATTGGCATGTTGGCTTGTCTTCCTTCGTGTTCCTTCAATTTCTTATTGTTGCACTATCAAACAATAATTAATGTATGAACTATTTGTATCAAAATAATTAATGTATTCCTTCAATTCCTAGTGAATGACTGATACGAATTGCTTTTATCAAAATATTAAGCAAATATGTATTTAAGTATCATAATAAAAATTAATGTATGAACTTCTTGTATTGAAAATATTTCGCACTTCAGGTCTGAAATTATGTGCTTTAGGCACAAGATAATATTTTGCACATTGGGTGCAAATTAAGTGCTTCAGATACTATTATAGTAACTTGTGGTTCAGGCACTAAGTTGTGTGCTTCAGGCACTCTCTTATTTTGTAGCTTTTGTACCAAAATTAGTTTGTACTTCATGTACACGTTTATGTGGGCTTCAGGCACCACAATGGTATGTTCTTCATATATGGCTTGTACTTCAGGTACAAGTATGCGCTTCAAAACACTATACAACTCGGGTTATAATAAAAGTAACCAACATAATTACAAAGTAATAGTTAGTAAGGTATATTTGACTGGTTCTCTCCTTCCCTCTACGTGGTAGATTCTCGTGCTGATAACGTGTTGTATATATGTAATAAGAAACAAACATATACAGCTTACTACTAGTAACTTAAGAGAAGAGAGATAGAGAGATAGAAGAAGAAAGTTTAAGAGAAATAATGATCTTCTCTTACCCTTTTTCATCACTACAACCTTTCATATCTATTTATAGGTAAATGGCTTCATATGTGGACAAAGCATCAAGTCATGAGGGTGGTACCTTCCAGCAACATATATAAGTGCACATGTGGGCTGCCCACCAGAATTAATCTCCACGTATGTATGTCATTAGTTTGTTTGGACATCCTCTATTGTCGAAAGATCTCCACCATCGCTTCTGAACCACAACGGGTCCTCCTCTTAGAATTTCAAGAGTTATAGAAGAGCTGGTCACATGATGGGTCACACTCAGTAAGCAGGAAAATAACACCGCTGACTCACAAGCAGGAAACCGACACTGCTGGCAGGAAATGGCACCGCTGAGTAGACACACCCTCTACTCAAGATTCTTTATAACCGGACACCAGCTATACCTCAGAACCCAACTCGAGATTGACACGACCTCTAAATCAGCAATCAACATATATTCAAGTCATCTAAGCCTATCATCGATATCGACTGAATACAATAATCCCACCTAGACCTTGCTACCCGCCACGGTCCTAGAGCTAAATCCGAGCTACCAGAAAGCCTCGGATTGGCGATCAACCCATCGCCCACGCCCTATCCTTATGCATCTAATGTACAACAGAATGCATGCTATGATCATACGCAGGTAAGTGGTAAGCATGCAACAGTATGATAAAAACAACACACAAGTACAACTGGATCGCTCTAGCGGTACCACCAACCGCTGCCAGCCAATCCGCAGCGGGTCCCAACATTACGACGAAACCGTGACCATCAACCGCGGACTCCTGCAACGGAAACAACCCCGAAAACTCAGTTGAACATATAATATTAAATATAATATTATATGTTCAAAACATATAATATTATTAAAAAGACCAAATCCTCTAATTAGGGGCAAAGTGACCTCGTCGATCCGACATCAAAACGATGTCGGATTCGAGATCCAACTTAGACACCCGCAGATAAACATGCTTGGATAAACATATCCAAAATCGGGAATCATCCGACGGCTAGATTACCTAAAAAACACTAATCAAAACCACTAATCTCACTAATTACCTTTAATTGCTGCAACACAGCCCATCCGTAGGAAAATCATAACAAATCATACTAGAATCCGAAAATTATGAAACAAGTTGGGTCCGAGAGTAGATGCAGAGATCTACAACTCTCCTGTTCATCATAAGTCAAAATAATGCACATACTCACTGAAAAATAGAGAAACCGGATGTTCTACAAGAACAGAGAAACCGGAAAATCCAAGTTTAAACAAGTTAAAAATCCTACTAATAACTCAATCAAATCTTATGAAACTTACAACATAAACTAAGCTAAGCAAGAGGCATCCAACAACACCAAGTACACCTAGATCTACTGGCTAGATTAAGAGAAAACCCCCTATTAACCCACATAGGTAGGAACCTACCGGAAATGCAATCCTCGGCTGATTCCCCACGGTACGACCCCCAAACTAGATTCAAACCAAGCCAGGGATCTTCCTCTCGCTGCCACGAATCCAACGAGCCTTCAAACATCCAAAATGATGGCCGGAGGAGGGAGAATGGAGGAGAAGAAGGAGACAAGAAGCAAACCGGAAAAACAGGGGAGGTCTCGGGCTATTTATAGGCTCGAGTCCGATCGATCGGTCCAGGAACCGATCGGTCGGACTGGGCCAGATTAAGTCGGTTCTCGTCCTTATCCGGATCCGTCAGCCGCGCCGACCACTGACACAAGTCCGATCGGTCGTTCCAAGGAGTGACCGATCGCACATGGGGCGCCAGCTGCCCCAAAACCAGGCTTCTACGCGTCCGGGCTTGGATCTTTCGATCCCAAGCCCACCTAGGGTTCTAGCAAACACATAAATCCAACATAAAGGATGTGTGTGCACCACGCGGGTGTGAGAAAAAACCGACAAGACACAATTTACCAAATTGCCCTTGCGGTCCATAACGAGCCACGGGCTCGACCCAGGCGGTCGACCCAGGAATGGAGGGACAGGTGCTCACATCTGCGTGCACATCTCCCGTTGGGATGTCATGTCGCGCCCTGACCTGCGAAGGCCCAACCGGGCCTGGCGACGCGAACCGAAACCTAACTAATTGCGGAATAATTTTGGCGAGGGTTCCCTCTAGCTGACTGGTTTCCCTAAACAATTCAAAAGCACCCTTATTTAATAATAATTCCAAACCTCAAAAGATATAATAAGATAAATTTAAATCCTCAAAAGGGTTTATATTAATATACATCACACTCCCGCAAGAAGCAAACTAACAAAAAAGCAAAACTGATGATCACCGCTTCTCAAGCACCGTCAAACGCGGCCACGCCACCAAACACCTGCCCGGTAGGTTCCACCGAAAAAGAGCTAACGCCTGCACCTGTAAAACGCAGCCCAAGTAGGAGTGAGCACAATGCTCAGTAGGGTTCTACACTATGACACACAGAAAGGAGGGAACTCAACAGTGTCACCCCCAAGTTAGGCCTAGGTGTGCTACAGGCTCCCATAACCCCATCAGTGTCTCTAGGTATCCAACCATGGTCACCCTAACGAACTGGGCCCATCCCGAAAACACCTACAACAGAAGGAGGAAGACATAAAAATAACAAACAAGTCCAACTGGATAGCTGCAGTGGTCTGCTGCAGCGATGCTACCGACCGCAGCCAGCCAAACTGCAGCGTGTCCTGGCATTACGACGGTAATACGACCGTCAACCGTGGACTCCTGCAACGGGAAGCAACCCCAAAAACTCAGATGAACATATAATATAATATAATATGTTTTGAAGATATAATATTATATAAATCATCAAGATCCTCTAATTAGAAGCTAAGCGACCTCGTCGATCCTACGTCCAAATGACTTCGGATTCGAGATTCAACTTAGAAAGCCACAAAAAAACATACTTGGATCAACATATCCAAAGCCGGAAAGCATCCGACGGTTCGAATACCCGGAAAACACTAATGAAAACCATTAATCTCACTAATTACCTCTAATTGCTGCAACGCAGCCCATCCGTAGGAAAATCATAACAATTCATAGTAGACTCAAAGATCTACAACTCTCATGTTCATTATAAATCAAGATCATGCATGTACAGACCGGACGTCGTAAACCGGCTGTTCTTCAAGAACAGAGAAACTGGAGAAATCTGAGTTTAAACATGCTTAACACCTACTAAAATCTAAATCAATCCTATGAAATTTAAAACAATAATTAAGCTAACCAAGAGGCACACAACAACACCTAGATCTAAAAGCTAGATTAAGAGAAAACCCAAAAACAACTAATGTAGGTAGAAACCTACCAGACTAAGCAAACCGACTTCAAATCAAGCCAAGGATCTTCCTCTCGCTGCCATGAATCCAACGAGCTCTCAAACACTCAAAATGATGGCCGGAGGAGGGAGAACGGAGGGGAAGAAGGTGGCTGCCAGAAACAGGGGAAACAGGGCCGCGGGAAAGAAGAAGGATCAAGGACAAGAAAGAATAAGAAGAAAGAGGAAGAAGGAGGAAGGAGGAAGAATCCGGGCAAGAAGAAGTGGATAAGGGAGAGGAGAGAAGAAAAATCTTCTCTCCCTCTGACTGTGGAGAGCGACGGCCAACGGCAGCCTGATAAGTCACTAACTATTCCTAATTAAATCCCTTAAATTACCGTTGTTAGGCCTAGAGTAGGTGTATTTGATATCATATTGCTTGATTTCAGGTTTAAGTAGGATCTGCGAAGAAATACCAGAAATTCGGCCAAAAAACACTAAATTCTGTAAAAAGACTGCTTCGTCGACTGTTTGAAAATAAATCACTAGAAATTCTACAGAGTTCCAAATATTCTGAACATCTGGGAGAGGAAAGAAGACTTCAAGAGCTACAACTTTCATGTTGAAGACTTTGTGAGATTCTCTATAGATTGGCGCCAGTTTTGAAGCAAAGTCAGAAGTATAAAAGCTAAAATTTGAGAAAGGCTGAAATTAATTGATGACGTGGCAGACCCAGTCCGACTGGAGCGGTGGATCGGATTTCAGTCCGATGGATCGCTTCGATGACGTCAGCAACCCGGAATTTAGAGAAATTAGAGCTTAAGTTCAACTATAACTCCTAATTCCGGGATTAAGGGTTTCTATTATATTAAGGGGTGATTCCAGCCGAATTTCTTATCTTTTTGATAATTTTTTGGAGGAGGAAGAAGAAGATGGAGAGGATGAGAATGGTGACAGCTTCCTATTTCTACCCGATGGCTTTCATCCAAAACATGAGTTGCTAATTATTGTACTTAGGATTATTCATGAAACCCTAGTATAGTTTTGGTTTTTCTTTACTTGGATTCTTGTGAACTTCTCTGTCATGCCCTAACCCAGAAAACCCATACAAAATGATGCATGAGGGTTCCTATCTCTATTCATCTTCAATTGGCGCGATACAAAAGTGGAAAGACGGATAAATTTAAACAATTTATAATCCAGAGGTAAACATATATTCGATTCATATAACATCAGTTGTACCATTCAATATTTGATACACAAATCTTCCAAGGATAGATATTATACATAATCCCAAAAGTCCTCGAAATGTTTGCAACATATATATATAAAAAAGGTACAACAGTTTTATCCTCCAGCAAAACCTCAAGCGCCTCTGGATGTACTCGCACCGCCAAAGGCCGATCCCGCCGGCTCCACAGACGAAGAACTGGCGCCTGCACCTACAAATGCAGCCCGGGTAGGAGTGAGCGATAAGCTCAGTAGGGTTCTACTCTACGGCACACAGAAAGGAGGAAAACAACAACAATGTTGTCTCTCCGCTCAAGTCTAAGGAATGCCACGGGGTTCTGATACGACTTGAAAAGTGTCGTCGATAGTGGAGAGTCCGAGTCGAGTCCACAGGGGTTTAAGGGATTGAAATCAAATACTTAGTAAATCTCCTACTAATAAGTTGATAAAAGATTGCAAGTTGAAATTAAACTAAACTTATACTAAAGGATTTATGAATATGAGAGGAAGGGCCATAGGATTCTTAATCAGTAACTAAGGATCTACCAGGTTTTCCAAAGATCAAGGCATGCAAACACGATGAATGGCTTCCTAAGAGTTGATAAGTGAATGGCTAGTTCTCCTTATCACGCGACAAGTTCTGTTTAGGATTCCTTGTCGGCAAGAACAATTATCGAAATATCAGTGACCGAATGATTAGTTACGTTCACTGCTATTGAACCCTCTTACTCAGATGAGTTCATCGCAAACAAAGGCATAAATATGGATCAAGGTGTGATATCGAGATGACTTCACATCTCGATGGCCGAAACTACAAAGGTAAGATGCATGAAGGATTAGGGATGGAACGTAGTGGGACTAGCACTACTATAGTGGGACTAGCACTGTACAATCCCTAATCACGAATAAGATTCCATCCGAGATACCATGGGACTAGCATGAACCTCTTATTTGGATGAATCCAATCCACGCCCCAACATACACAAGCTCTAGAATCAAGTGCAAGCAAGAACGATCCAAACATCCAACGAGAAATCAACACCAAGATATAAAGAAAATAGAGATTAATCCATAAAATTAAACCATCGTGTATACAAACCCTAAATCTAAGAAATCCCTAATAAAAACCCTAGTTACATCATAAGAATCCCATGACTAGGGTTTTAGCTACTCATCTTCAGGGGATAATCCATCGGTAGAAGTTGATGATCTCCTCCCGCCATGGATCTCCTCCAAAGAATCGTCGAAGAAAAAGATGGAAAAAGGTAGGAAAGCACTCTCCAAAAATATCCGGAAAAAGCCCCCCAGAAAATCCCTAAACAATGACTACTTATAGCCCAAGAAACAACCTCCTACGGATTAGATAAGAGCCGTCGATCTTTGCCTCTGGCCGCGTCGGATCGATCCGTCTTTTGGAGTCGGATCGATCTGACTCCTTAAGTTCTTAAGTTGCGAGCAACGCCCGAGCTGGATCGATCGGCACTTGGAGTTGGATCGATCCAGCTCTTTTACTTGCTGGTAACTCCCGGGTTGGATCGATTCGTCTGTCGAGTCCGATCGATCGTGCCGTTATTGTTGCGCTATATCCCGTGCTGGATCGATCCAGCTCTTGAGTCTGATCGATCCAGCACCGTTATTCAACGTCCCGCTGTTGGTTGAGTCGGATCAATCGCTCCTGTTGAGGCCGATCGATCTAACTTGTCAAAATCGCCAGAATACACCTGTTTTAGCTCCAAAGTTGATCTAACTCGTAGGAGGGTCTATTATACCTGAAATGGAATAAAAGTAGTCAGTCCAGTATTGCTCGGGGCCCAACAAAGCCAAATTATAAGGGTATTTTGTGCACTTTTCAAGTCTTATCACACCCCCAACTTGATCTTTGCTAGTCCTCGAGCAAAGCAAACAAAAATTAAAAGTAAAGCAGTAAATCTAACTAGCCACTTTCGTAGGTCTCACGATTGCACTTAGCATGTGCAACAAGCTTTTAAACCCCTGGGTGGCCCCAGTGGAGAAGTTATAGTCTCCTGAGGGTTTCCGGTGATGATACCCACAAACATCTATACATCCCCTTTAACATGCCATTCAAACTCCATTATAATACTCATTAATTTAAATGCACTAAACAGAATAACTATCAATGAGAATATTCTTCAATCCATAGTCATATAAACATAAAGTAAATAAGAATCAATCAAAGCATAGTTCCAGCACTTCAAGATATTTAATCATAATTCAAAAATAACTTTGACTCTCCAGTGTGTGTTTTCGGTTCCACATGTGTCAGAGTATCCATTATATCCAAACATTCCACCAGTCAAGGTCACAATTCTAAGCAAGCACATATTTTCCACTTATCACATAACAATCTCTGTCCTTTTTCTTTCATTTCTCTCTTTTTTTTCTTTTTTTTTTCACACGGGTCTCCAACCGTTTTACGCGAACAACACACCATGTTAGGCACATTGCCCGGTTACTAAGTATAAAGTGCCCCTTTTTTCTGTTAGGTCATTCAACCGTTTTACGCGAACAGCATGCTGGTTAGGCACCCTGCCCGGTTACTGAGTTGATAGTCCTTTCTCTCAGTGTTAGGCAATCCAACCATTTTACGCGAACAACACGCTGGTTAGGCATATTGCCCGGTTACTAAGTTGAAACCCCTCCACCTTGGACACACATATACTTTTCGCGGACAGAAAACTGTATGTGTCCATGTATTTTCTGTGACATGTCCTAAAATCATAGATCTATCCTAATTTCATGCTCAGAATCTAACTTCAACTCATCTACATGTGAAAGTGCTCAAGTGCAGTAGGATATGTCAAGTTATCCCTAAATCATGGTAAAAGTGTTAAAGTATAGAACTCATGTCATGCATAGTTAAATTTACTGAATTTTATGTGGCATATGAATTTCTGAATAACTCATTGAATAATATTCTAAATGATGCATTTACATCAATAACCATCATAACTTCCTTCGTCTGACACGTTATAAGGGATGTATAAAATTCGGTTATCATAAGATAAATAACTATGAATTCCTAGAATTCTATCCCCAACTTAAATGTAATTGTCCCCAATTACACTAAGTCATAAAAAGAAAGCCAAGAATATAGGGTAGAGATAACCGGAGATGCTTCATACGAAGAAGTAACCTTGATGATAAAAAGACAACAAAATCGCAGATCAAGGTTAATTGTGAAAACCAAGAAATAGAGTGATGGCTCCCAGGTGTGCATGCGACTGCATAGATGCCTTGTAACAATATAGAAGGAATACCCCGTGATACATTTATGGAATATAAGGAATAGGCGTGAAAATTGGAGAAACATTTGGCAGCATTTCCTCTATTTATGCAATAAGCCCAAGGGCGATACAACATTCATCGCACAAGGGAAGAAAATGTAAACTACACCAAGCTCCACCCGCAAGACACAATAATCAACCACATTCATCCACATACACACAGTTATAGACTAGCACAATCAGCGTTCCACACTCCCAGGATACACCCCCCCAAAGCCAAAAAACGATGTAGATCTAATGTCAAGCTAGTACAAAAGTGAGGCCATCCACCACAAAAGTCAAATCAAAACTGGCCAGCACACGGCCTAAGATGCAAGAAACCTAAAAGATATACAAGTAATCTAAGGAAGCATCTAAGCACAAGACTCAAGGGTGGGGTGGGGCCTCAGTGTAGGATGGTGGACAGTAAGGTACGATAGCGAGCACAGGCGTAGGTGGGTGAAGGTCGTCAAGACGCCCCCGAATGTATTAAAGGTCTACTCGGAAGGCCGCATCTCTCGCATCGACAGCGTCCAAGCGCTGGTGTAACCGTGCCAACTCACCGTGGAACTCTCTGTACATCTCTCCCAGCGTAGGATGGTCGACTGGCCCGTACTCCGGTGCATGGTGGGATCGGCTGGTCCGCGGCTGACAGAGCAAAACACCAGCCCTCCGCATGTGGCTGAGGACCTTGCTCCAGGTGGCGGAACAAAACCGTGCCGCCAGAAGTGTATCCAGTGACACGGTCGGCTCCCCCTCTGGAACTCGCTTCTGGCACTGTAGAACCGCGGAGATAAGCCGAGGATGTGGGCAGGCGGCATCGTCGTAACTTGGCCGCATATCCAACACCGTCATCCGATAGAATTGATCGATGTCCTCCAAGATCATCTGCGGGATACTCATCGCCCAATCCTTGGCCAACAGCCATAGCATGCGGAGCCAATCTCCGGTCCGATACTGAGCATGCCCCATATGGAAAACGTTCCGCCGCAGGACATCGTCAACCAGCCACATGTGCGGTGGCAGCTCAGCATGGGAAAAGGTGTCGGTGGGGTACCGATCCGGACGAAGAAACATGTAAGCGTCGAACTCCTGGACGTAAAGCTCGGCAACCATCGCTCGGTGAAGGTCTGGGCAGCGTTTCGGAATCAACAATGCATCGCAGATCACCCAGAGATTCAAAGTAACCTCTACATCGTCGATCATGGAAGTGAACCCCCGGGGCGCGTACCGGCGGGATGTATCCTTGTCGCGCGCATCCCCAAAAGGAATAGGTTGCATGTTCTGATAAAACATGCAAACCAGCAGCGGGTAGACAGTGGAGCTGGGCGTGCACACAGGTAGGAGACCCCGGCGCTCAAGGGTTGCAATGGAGTCTTTGGCGTGCTCGACCGTGCGGAAAAACTCGACGTCGAAGGTGTATTCCAGGTTGAGCTCGCTCTGCCAGCGAGGATGGAGGCCGCGGACATCGGTCGGAGCAGTCGACGGGTGGGACTTCTTGCGCTTGGTTGGCCGCTAAACTTGTTGGGAGGAGGAAGCCACAGTCGACGCCTTCCGCTTGCCGGACGACGGAGTGACAGCGGTCGAAGAAGATGGTGGAGCTCTCGAGGCTCGGATCGGCCGTGGCGGAGGTGGGGAAGAGGAAGACGCCGGCGAAGATGCGGATGTGGCTGGAGAAGACCATGTCAGAGCCGCAGTCAAGGGCAGCCGCCGGGCCGAAGGGGTGGAAGAAGAAGCGGCGGCCGCTTTCCCTTTGCCGCCGACGCCCTTCTTGGTGACATTCTTCGCACGCACCGTGGTAGGGATGAAGACAAGGACCGGCACCGGCGACGATCAACGGAAAGGACGGAGCCGCGGTCGGGGAGGTGGAATGGGTTTGGAAGGAACGGCGAGGCTGTGAGTGGGGAAGGATGCGGAGGAAGGGAATGTGGTGAGGTGGAGGATGGTGGTGAGGAGGTCTTGCCGGAGGTGAGGCCGGCCACCCGCCGGAAGGAGGAACGAGGATCGACGGAATCCAAGTGGAAAGGAGAGGAAGAAAGGGGGATCGATCGAAGGGAATAAGCCCTAGGATCGCTCGAGCTCCTCTTATAAATCCCAAACATCGCGACTTCGATCGATCCGTCCATGGAGTTGGATCGATCGAAGTCCACGCGGCACTCAGCCCATGCACAACGAAACACATGGTAAGTGAGGAGGATCGATCGGTCGCTATAAGCCCGATCGATCCGACCCTCGCCCCCATCCTATAGCAGTGGAACTCGTGGGACATCTCCTATAATATGCATAACATATTATCCAAGCACAGTATCCAAGCAACGCAAAGTATCCAAGCAAACCGAATCCCACTGAAATTGATGAACTAACAAAACACCGAAGCCAAGATAAAATCTGAAGTGCAAAAAGTATAAACTAGCAATTAACAAACTCAACCTAGACAGGCAGCAAGCAGAAGTCCTAGAAAGCAAAATACGATAGTCCTAAAGTCTAATCATCGTCGTCGACTTCTTCAGTGTCGTCCTCGTCGTCGTCATCAGAGTCACTCTCGCTCGACACCCTGGAACAGTGGCCGATCAGGATCATCCGAGGCATAGGGGGATCCTGGTGGCGAAAGTGCTGGCGATAGAAGCCCAAGGTCGATCAGAGACCGTGGAGGCACCATGACAGAGTACCCATCAGGCAAGCGGAAAGCAACCCACGGATCTTCAAGGTCGGGGTCGTGCTGAATAGCATAAACAAGACAAGCAAAGAGATCAGGATCCGGTAGCGGCCCAAAGAACTCAACACCGACAGGATACTCGATAACCGAATCGGCCGGATAACTAGGATCGGGTACATCCCGAGGAGGGTAACAGTATACTACCGGCGGACACGGTGGACGACTCGAGTCAGCTGAGTCGGCCAGGTCATCATCGGAGGAGAACACTGAAGCTTGAGACACCGGTGAACCAGGCTCAAAATCGGGCTCCGACGACCCGCGGCTGGAAGTAGACATTGAGAGTAACCTGCTGCATCCGAGATAATAGGTAAGAGGAAACCAACGAAGAATGACTAAACCGTGCAAGATCGATCGAACTGGCAGTGGCCGATCGATCCAGCACGGGGTGACGGAAGAACAAAACTGACCGAAACAGAGGAGGGAGAGAGCTTCAAGAACTGAGGGTACCGGGTGAATGGAAAAGAGAAGGCAAACATGCAACGAAGGGTGAGAAGAACCCAGAAATGATGAGAGGAAGGCGAAGGACGGCGGTGATGGTCGCTGGCGTGAGTGGTCGGTAGCCATGTCAAAAACCATGGGTTGATATGCAGAGGAGAACCCAGGAAGACACACACACACAAGGGACGATCACAAGCAGAGGAGAGATGAAGAGGACGCGTAGGACTCTTACCGGAAAGCTGGAATTGCCCAGAGGAACACGCCGAAAGCAGGGACGATGGTGGAACTCCCAAACCGGACGCCAACGATGGGAGGAACTACGGCGAACACGGAACACCAAAAATCGAACGAAGTTGCTCGTTAGGAATCGTAGTTGAGGTAAGGATGAGAATAAAAAGGCGGCGAAGAGATATGGATCAACTCGGAATCGAGTCCGAGTTGGAGACGGCGACGGCAGCGGCGCAAAAGATGGAAGTTATCGGAAGGGACGAGTAGGATCGATCGGCCTAAACTCGGTAAATCGATCCTTCACCACGCGGCCGCATCAGGTGCACCTGATGATAAAAAGCGAATTAAGACGCCCGATCGATCGAAATTGGGGAGCAGGATCGATCGTACTTACTCAACCACACTCAAAAAGAGCGACCGATAGATGGATCGATCGGAAGTTGTCGGGCCAAAAACACCACGCTCTGTCACCAATAAATGGATCGATCGGAACCGCTAGGACGGATCGATCGAACCCGCCCAACTAGTTTCTTACATTGTCGGAGGGAAAGAGGGATCGATCGGGAGGTGTAGTGCCAAAAACACTACGCTCTATTACGATTAAATGCACAAGACGGATCGATTCCGCTCTCAAGACCCGATCGATCCATCTATAGCCAGGAGGAAAGCCAAGACGGAGGGAAGGGTGGACGATCGTGTGATGGTACGGCTAAAACACCATTCTCTGTCAATAATAAAGACACAGCTCCGATCGATCAGCCACCATGGGATGTCGATCCAACTACAGGACGGAGAAAAATATGCTTGACACAAAGAAGGATCGATCGGTCCAACTTGGCTAGATCGATCGGTCGGACCGAAATGCGAGAAAATCCAAATGAAATCTGGAAATTAAGCCGCTACGAACCCTGTGAAATTATGGACCTCTCCAGGCCAAAAGAATTCAAGCACGGACATCCCCAAGTTCACTATTAACACGACCAGTCACAGGCAACGATGACAGAATTATCAGACAATCACATTCAACTAAGCAACGAAGTAGAAATTACGCAAGCATGCAAAGAAAACGTGAAAGAAACCAAAACAAAAGAAACACACAAAAAGGATGGGTTGCCTCCCATCAAGCACTTGATTTAACGTCTCGAGCTCGACGCCATGAAAGCGCAACTACTCAGGAAGTGGTTCATGCAACCTCTGTGTGGCTTCTAAGGTCAGAGGATTTTCTATGTATCGTTTTAACATTTGGCCATTCACTTTGAAGGTGGAATCAGAGTTAGGATGGCGGAGTTCGACAGCTCCATGAGGAAAAACTTGAGTAACTTCGAATGGACCAGTCCATCTAGATTTCAGTTTCCCTGGGAAAAGCCGTAATCTAGCGTTAAATAACCACACCCTATCTCCCACATTAAAAGTTCTTTGATGAATGAACCGATCATGGTACGCCTTAGTTCGAGCCTTATAAATAAGAGCATTATCATAGGCGTCATTACGTATTTCCTCCAACTTATTAAGTTGGAGCAGACGAGTACTCTGACCCGTAGGTAACCAATTAACCTCTTTAATAGTTAACCACACTCTATCCATGAGATTCACTGGTAAGCGGCAATGCTTACCATAGACCATACGATACGGTGACATCCCTATGGGTGTTTTAAATGCCGTTCTATATGCCCATAACGCTTCATTCAAGTGCATGGACCAGTCCTTTCTATCCAACCGCACGACTTTCTCAAGGATGCGTTTGATCTCCCTATTAGAAACCTCTACCTGCCCACTGGTCTGAGGATGATATGGAGTGGCAACCTTATGGGAAATATTATATTTATCGAGAGTTTGACGGAAATATCTATTCATAAAATGTGATCCGCCATCACTTATAATAGCTCTGGGATGACCAAACCGAGAAAAAATGTTAGAATGAAGAAATTTAGCAACGACTCGGTGATCATTGGTCTTAGTTGCTATGGCTTCAATCCATTTCGAAACATAATCAACAGCTAACAAAATGGAAATGTAGCCATTCGAAGGAGGAAACGGGCCCATAAAATCAATACCCCAAACATCAAATACTTCACATTCAATAATCGGATGTTGAGGCATTTCATTTCGATGAGAAATACTACCTAACTGTTGTCAACGAACGCAAGCTTTTGAAAAACTGTGAGCATCACGGAAAATCGAGGGCCAATAAAAACCAGATTGAAAAATCTTGGCTGCGGTTCTACGGCCTGAAAAGTGGGCTCCACACGCATGAGAGTGGCATGACGTCAGAATGGAGATAATTTCAGACTCGGGCACACAACATCTCATAATCTGATCCGGACAGTGCTTAAAGAGAATGGGATCATTCCATACATAAGATTTAAGTTTCGAAAAGAACCTATCTCGATCTAGTTTATTCCAATGAGCAGGAGTGAATCCAGAAACAAGATAATTTACGATGTGTGCAAACCACGGTTTCGGTGCTTGATCAACAGCTAATAAATATTCATCAGGAAAGGTATCATCGATCGGGGATGAATCATTAATGACATCTACAGGAAGACGACACAGGTGATCAGCAACCACATTTAAAGCTCCCTTTTTATCTCGTAATTCCAGGTCGAACTCTTGGAGAAGCAAAATCCAACGGATTAATCGAGGTTTAAGCTCTTTCTTAGAGACAAGATACCTAAGGGCTGAATGATCAGTAAAAATTATGACTTTTGATTCAAGAAGATAGGAACGAAACTTCTCTAACGCAAAAATCACCGCAAGTAACTCTTTCTCAGTAGTCATGTAATTTACCTGCGCTTCATTTAACGTCTTACTAGCATAGTAAATGACACGACGTAATTTATCGATAGTTTGTCCCAAAACAGCACCTACAGCGTGATCGGACGCGTCACACATGATTTCAAAAGGATGGTTATAATCTGGAGAATGGACAATCGGCGCGGAAGAGAGTGAATCACGCAAGGTATGAAAGGCATGAAGACAAGACTGATCGAACACAAAGGGAATATCTTTAACCAACAGAGCACATAACGGTCTGGAGATTTTATTGAAATCCTTAATAAATCTCCTGTAGAATCCGGCGTGGCCCAAGAATGACCGAATTTGATGCACTGACGAAGGAGGCGGAAGTTTAGAAATAAGCTCTAACTTGGCTTTATCTACCTCAATCCCTCTGCTTGAAATTACATGACCGAGAACAATACCTTCTGTGACCATAAAATGACTCTTTTCCCAACTTAACACCAGATTCGTTTTCTCACACCTAGCAAGGACTTTGGATAGGTTTTCAAGGCATGATTCAAAGGACTGGCCAAACACAGAGAAGTCATCCATAAATATCTCCAGAAATTGTTCAATCATGTCCCCAAAGATAGCAAGCATGCAACGTTGAAATGTCGCTGGGGCATTGCAAAGCCCGAAGGGCATGCGACGATAGGCGAATGTTCCATAAGGACAGGTAAAGGTTGTCTTCTCCTGATCATTAGGATCTATGGCCACTTGATTATACCCAGAGTAACCGTCAAGGAAACAATAATAGGCTTGGCCCGATAATCGTTCTAAAATTTGCTCAATAAAGGGCAAAGGAAAATGATCTTTACGAGTTAAAGCGTTAAGATGCCTATAATCGATGCAAACTCTCCACCCTGTGGTTTGTCTAGTCGGGATATCCTCCCCTTTGTCATTTTTAACCACTGTGATACCAGATTTTTTTGGAACGACTTGAGTAGGACTAATCCATTTAGAGTCCGAGATTGGATATATTATCCCTGCGTCTAAGAGTTTAATTACTTCCTTCATTACAACATCTTTCATAAGAGGGTTGAGCCGGCGTTGCATCTCCCATACACATTTAGTTTCATCTTCTAAGAGTATGCGATGCATGCAAATCGAGGGATCAATGCCTTTAAGATCACCAATGGACCACCCTATAGCTCTTCTATGCAGTTTAAGGACGTCAAGTAATTGATGCTCTTGATCAATGGTTAATCCAGAAGAGATAATTACTGGAAGGGTAGACTCAGGTCCAAGGAAGGCATATTTTAAATTAGAGGGCAACGTTTTCAATTCCAAAGATGGTGGTGTGATTAACGAAGGTACAGCTGGAATTGAGGAGGTAGGAGGTAAAGGCTCGAGGGGAGGCTCTTTCCAGGAGATACCGCACACCTCAGTAATAACATCAACATCGTTAAAATCATTTAAAACTCTGTAATTTCCAGATCTGAAAACCGACTCAAAATCATTCAAATCATTTTTTTCATTGTTCAAAACCGGAAACACTACATTCGTACTCAAAACATCTTCATGCAAATGTGACAAATGCTGTTCAAAAACATCGTCTTCAACCACCATAGATATGTGACAACCACTCTCAAAACTCCCACACGGAGTATCATCAGTCAACAACAACACAGGTAATGTATCATCAATACAACTAGTTACCTCATCCTCATTAACCAAGGTATCAACCATAAAGCATTCATCATCATATGCATGATTCTTCGAAGCATGAAATATATTCAAACGTAATTCCATATTACCAAATGTGACCATCATGAAACCATCCCTACAGTTAATACACGCATTGGTTGTAGCCAAGAAGAGTCGGCCAAAGATTATAGGGACCGATTTTTTTGTTTGCACTCCGGGTTCCATGTCTAACACTACAAAGTCTACCGGAAATACGCACCGATCGACCTTAACCAAAACATCTTCAAGGATTCCTCTTGGGGTCTTAATTGATCGGTCAGCTAATTGTAAAGTCATGGCTGTAGGTTTTAGTTCTCCTATACCAAACGTAGAATATAAGGAGTAAGGCGTAAGGTTGACACTTGCACCCAAATCCAGCAGTGCTCCATCAATCGTGTGATTTCCTATAATGCATGAGATTGTGGGGGTGCCAGGATCCTTGAGCTTAAGAGGAAGATCACATCGAAGAATTGAGCTAACTTGCTCGATAAGGAAAATCTTCTTAGACACATGTGACCTAGATTGTCTTTTATGTGTGCAAAGGTCCTTGAGGAATTTGGCATAAGATGGAATGTGTTTGATGGCATCAAGCAGAGGAAGATTAATATGCACTTTTTTAAACACCTCCATCATTTCATCTATTTTTGAATTTTTGAATGGAATGGAGGTCGGATCTGGTAAAGCTTCAGGGAAAGGAACCTTAGGAATATACGTCGTGGGATTTGGTTCTTTTTCATGAGAAGATGTCAGGTTCGATGATGGATGCTGATTCTCCACGGGCTCATGAGAATTTGAATGTGGAGTATCAGAATATGAATTGGGTTCTTTCGATACATGCGAATCATTGTCGAAGGATGTTTGAGAATGAGATGCATGCAACTCGTGATCACCTATGGGTTCTTCAGGTTTTTCAATGTTGACAAAAGTTTTACCGCTACGAAGGGTTGTCATAGCTTGTACATGTTCATGAGATGAGTCGACATGATGTTGGCCCTTTGGATTAGGAACGGGTTGACTCGGTAATTGCCCATCTTCTCTCCTAGACAATGCATTTGCCAACTGACCCAATTGGGCTTCTATCTTTGCCAGAGTTTGAGAATGAGAGTGTACTAATTGGGTCAACTCATCGTTGTGTGGACCTTGATTTTGTTGCTGTGGATGAAGAGCTGAGTGGTTTTGGGGTCCTTGACTCTGGGGAGGTACATACAATTTATTTCCCCAAGATTGAGATGTTTGATTGTGGAAAGGCCGAGATGGAGGTCGGAATGACAAAGGTTGGTCTTGAGAGTTGGTAGGATATGATGATTGGAATTTTGGAGGATAATTCGTAGTTTGAGCACCTATAGATGGCCTAGAATTAAAAGAATTTGGTTGTTGGCTTGGTGTTCTCCACGAAAAATTTGGATGATCTCTTAAACCTGGGTTGTAAGAATTAGAATAAGGATCATAAGCTGGTTTAGATTGACCATAAACGGCATTAATGTGTTCCTGTACTAAGTCAGGATAATGACATGCCAAATGGCAGTCAGTGACATCGTGACCAGGAGCAGAACACAAGAAACAGATTTCTCCGGACGATAGAAGCGTAGGAGGAATAGATGAATCCACCTGATTTGTTGTTTGAGTAAGAACTTGATCTAGTTTCCTACTCAAAGCATCAACCTGTTGAGCAAGACGGGTTGACTCGTTTAATTCAAGAATGCCTCGAGGATTGGATTGGGTGGAAGGCCCGCGATTATTCCTAGAGGAGGTGGCGTGGTGTTGAGAGTTTTCAGCAAGTCTCTCAAAAAGCCACCAAGAATCGTCAAAGGGGTTTGTAATGAAAACTCCCCCACATGCAGCATCTATAGTTAATTGATGTTTTTCCTTAAGACCCTTATAGAAATGATCTACTACGGCCCATTGAGGAAATTGGTGGTGGGGACATTTCCTAAGGAGTTCCCTATAACGATCCCAAGCCTTATGAAATGCTTCATCGTCGGCTTGTCTAAAGGAAGAAATTTCATGGCGAAGGTCACTGGTCTTGGTAATTGGGAAAAATTTCTCAAGAAATTGAGCTTGTAACTGAGGCCAAGTAGTGATCGACCAAGGTTCTAGAAATGTGAGCCAATGTTTCACTTTACCTTTTAGGGTGAAAGGAAATAATTTAAGTCTCCAAGCATCTTCGGTAAAATTATTGACCCTCACGGTAGAACTAATCAGAATAAATTCCTCTATATGATTGTAGGGATCCTCATGAGATAAGCCATGGAAAGTTGGTAAGGACTGTAGAAATTGTGGTTTAATCTCATAATGGGCTGCTCCAATTACCGGAGGTTGAATACAGGAGTTAGAAGTGAAAGAAGTTGGAACATAAAAGTCTTTCATGGCCCTACGACAATTTATGCGATGTAGAACAAGAAGCAAGAAATTCCTTCAATGTAAGAGCAAGATCTGGGTCCTTATCATCACTCATCCACACATCATAAAGATCATTCAAGATTTAGAAATACAAATAGTGCAATCTCGATGACGTGTTGTTAGCGTTCGTTCCTTCACCGCTCGGAAGGATGCCGCTTCGTTCTTCACCTACTGATCACAAAAAGATATGAAAATATTAGCACTGAAACTATTTTTGGTCTTTTATAGAATAAAGGACAGATAAAAACTAATTAACCAGGAAATTATATCAAGTAAACAACTCAAAACACCGTAAAAATCCCCGGCAACGGCGCTAAAATTTTGATACGACTTGAAAAATGTCGTGGCTTAACAAGTCTGATCAAAATTACAAAATATTCTGGTGCTCTACTTTAACTACTAAGAACTAGTAGATAGTGGAGAGTCCGAGTCGAGTCCACAGGGATTTAAGGGATTGAAATCAAATACTTAGTAAATCTCCTACTAATAAGTTGATAAAAGATTGCAAGTTGAAATTAAACTAAACTTATACTAAAGGATTTATGAATATCAGAGGAAGGACCATAGGATTCTTAATCAGTAACTAAGGATCTACCAGGTTTTCCAAAGATCAAGGCATGCAAACACGATGAATGGCTTCCTAAGAGTTGATAAGTGAATGGTTAGTTCTGCTTATCACGCGATAAGTTCTGTTTAGGATTCCTTGTCGGCAACAACAATTATCGAAATATCAGTGACCGAATGATTAGTTACGTTCACTGCTAATGAACCCTCTTACTCAGATGAGTTCATCGCAAACAAAGGCATAAATATGGATCAAGGTGTGATATCGAGATGACTTCGCATCTCGATGGCCGAAACTACAAAGGTAAGATGCATGAAATATTAGGGATGGAACGTAGTGGAACTAGCACTACTATAGTAGGACTAGCACTGTACAATCCCAAATCACGAATAAGATTCCATCCGAGATACCATGGGACTAGCATGATCCTCTTATTTGGATGAATCCAATCCACGCCCCAACATACACAAGCTCTAGAATCAAGTGCAAGCAAGAACGATCCAAACATCCAACAAGAAATCAACACCAAGATATAAAGAAAATAGAGATTAATCCATAAAATCAAACCATCGTGTATACAAACCCTAGATCTAAGAAATCCCTAGTAAAAACCCTAATTACATCATAAGAATCCCATGACTAGGGTTTTAGCTACTCATCTTCAGGGGATAATCCATCGGTAGAAGTTGATGATCTCCTCCCGCCATGGATCTCCTCCAAAGAATCGTCGAAGAAAAAGATAGAAAAAGGTAGGAAAGCTCTCTCCAAAAACGTCCGGAAAAAGCCCCCAAGAAAATCCCTAAACAATGGCTACTTATAGCCCAAGAAATAACCTCCCACGGATTAGATAAGAGCCGTCGATCTTTGCCTCTGGCCGCGTCGGATCGATCCGTGTTTTGGAGTCGGATCGATCTGACTCCTTATGTTCTCAAGTTGCAAGCAACGCCCGAGCTGGATCGATCGACACTTGGAGTTAGATCGATCCAGCTCTTTTACTTGCTGGTAACTCCCGGGTTGGATCGATCCGTCTGTCGAGTCCGATCGATCGTGCCGTTATTGTTGCGCTATATCCCATGCTGGATCGATCCAGCTCTTGAGTCTGATCAATCCAGCACCGTTATTCAACGTCCCGCTGTTGGTTGAGTCAGATCGATCGCTCCTGTTGAGGCCAATCGATCTAACTTGTCAAAATCGCCAGAATACACCTGTTTTAGCTCCAAAGTTGATCTAACTCGTAGGAGGGTCTGTTATACCTGAAATGGAATAAAAGTAGTCAGTCCAGCATTGCTCGGGGCCCAACAAAGCCAAATTACAAGGGTCTTTTGTGCACTTTTCAAGTCTTATCAGGTTCCACGACCCCTGCCGATTACCCCAAGGATCCTACTTTTCTCAACCGACCACGCTGGGATACATCAACCAAACACGCTGGGAGGAATCAGAGAACCAGAACCAGTAGGATCACCCTTACCCAGTAGGAAGCCACTGCCTGGGAACTATGTCAGGGGCACTGACAACCATCCTTAGCCCTTGGCCTTGGGAGACCAACATGACTTCTAAACCTCAAACACTGATCAAAGCCAGCTACCGCAAAAATCCTCAACCACAAGAGATTCGATGATACAAGATCACACCCTACTCCTGACTACCCAGCCACGGTCCTAAGGCTAGATCCGAGCTACCCGAGAGCCTCGGATCGGCGACCCAAACCATCGCCCGCCTAACCTCATATGCCTCTAATGCACACAATGCGTGAACCTATGGAAACATCTACCCTAGATGTCTCTATATGCCACAACATCAATTACAGGTTCACAGTTATACAATAGCCCTCAGCACTCGCCGACATGAAGCTAAGGTTCCACAATTTCTCATTAGCTAGCACTCATAGCTAGCTAATGGTTAGGCAATCAACTAAGCATTCAACTACAATTAACATGTATTAAATGCAAATGAAACCATAGATTTGCCCAAAAAGGAAAATTACTCGAATCGATCCTCAAACTCGATAGAAATCTTTTGAAAACCCCACAACATCCACATACATGCTTCCCAACATGTTTAGATATTAATCAAAAATCAAATCCATCCAATAAAGGCCAGAAAACAAAGTTCAAGGGCCCACGGACGATGTCACGGTCGATCCGGCGGTCGACCGTGAGGCCACGGACGATGTCACGGTCGATGCAACGGTCGACCGTGAGACCAAGGCGAAGAAAACCGTGAGGCCACGGACGATGTCACGGTCAATCCACTCATCGACCCTGGGAAGCCCAAAACCAAACAGCGCCTAACGGTCGATACGACAGTCGACCGTCAGGTAAATGGCGAAAAGAGAAGATCCCGCGGTCGATCCATGCATCGACCCTGGGAGACTAAAATCCCGACAGAGCTTGACGGACGATGCGACGGTCGATCCACCGGTCGACCGTCAGGCCCAGAAAGAGCAAATTAATACTTAACGATCGATGCACCGATCGACCGTTGAGCCTTATGCCAGAAATCCAATTCTTGGGATTTCAAGGATCAAATCAAGTTGGAAGTTGATGAAATTTTGCAAGCAAGTGTAATTAACGATGGAGAACCCAATGGAATGAAGAAATCCCATTTTTGATGGTTAAATCTCCTGTCTAGGTCAAAACGGGAGAAAACCGACAAAACGGCGATAATACGGAAACTAGCGTTGGAAAACGGAAATCGCGAGATAAAAGTACTTCAAATCATTCACATTACATGCACAATGAACTACATAGTATTCTAACAAGTACTCCTACAGCAAAAAGGCATTAAACCTATCCTAGGAGAACCCGATCCTAAGATCAAGGAAGAAACACCTACTTGAGCAAGTAGGGCAGCTCCTCCACGCGTCCAACCAGTCAAGCCGCCAAGATCTGCACTCCGAAAGCTGCGTCTCCAAGCCCTAGTTCAGCAGAAGGAGAGAGAAGGATAGAAAACGACAGGAGAAGAGAAGGAAAGAGAGAGAAAGGGACAGGGCTTATATAGAGATCCAGATCGATCTCAGCCGTCCGATTCGATCTTTCCCGATCGAGCTCCGATCCTCCGATCAGACGCACCCTAGAGATTCTAATCAAACACATACATCAATCCAAGGCCGTGAGTACAATGCGGGTGTGAAACCGACCACCAGAGGGCATATTTACCAAAATACCCCCGGGGCTCAAACCGCCATACGATCGCTCGATCGTACTCGACGCGGAACCAAACCAACAGGAAATCGGCTCTCGACCCACGCGGTCGAGCCAGGTCGGAGGGACGGGCCCTCACAACCTTACAACCTTAAAAAGAACTTCGTCCCGAAATTCAAGCTCGATGCCGGGGAAAAAGAAACAACTAGGCCTACCTGCACAAACAAGGCTACAACTAGGGGCGCCAATGCCCACAACAAGAAATCTACCTGCTGAGGTGAACAGTCGGGGAAACTCCCGACGCCTGCAATCCTCTCGCTCCCAAGTCAGACTCTCTGCACTGGCATGCCTCCATCTGACCTTGACCAACGGTAACGTTCTGCCTCTGAGCACCTGATCCCATCTGTCCAAGATCTGCATTTGCTGCTCTATGTAGGTGGCGTCCTCCTCCACCTCAATGTCGTCGTGTCTGATCACGTGAGAAGGGTCTGGAATAAACTTCCTCAGAATAGATACATGGAAGGTGCGGTGGACTGCTGACATGTGCGGAGGTAGAGCTAACTGGTAGGCGACTGCTCCAACGCGCCTGACGATCTCAAAAGGACCCGTGAACCTCGGCGCTATCTTGCCCCAGCTACCAAACCTGATCTACCCTCTGCGCGGGGACACCTTCAGTAGCACTCTGTCGCCAACTGCGAACCCCAGGGTCGTTGCCTGCGGTCTGCGTAGCTCTTCTGCCTGCTCTACGCTGTCAGAAGCCTGTATCTGATCTGAGCCAACCTCTCTGACGACTGTTTGATGATGTCCGGACCGGTAAGGGACGCCTCCCCAACCTCAGTCCAACACACCGGTAAGCGACACGGTCTGTCGTACAACGCCTCAAAGGGTGCAAAACCCAAACTGGCCTGAAAGCTGTTGTTGTAGGCAAACTCCACCAAAGTCACGTGCTGCTCCCAAGTACCTCCACCGTCTAGCACACATGCTCTGAGCATGTCCTCCAAGATCTGGATAGTCCTCTCCGACTGCCCGTCTGTCTGAGGGTGGAAAGCTGTGGTGAACGTCAGTGCTGTCCCCAAGGAGTCCTGGAAGCTACTCCAGAACCTGCCGGTGAATCTGGGATCTCTGTCTGACACTATAGACACTGGGATGCCGTGCAGTCGTACCACCTCGTCGATGTACCTCTGGCTTAGTCTGGCAACTGGATCTGTCGTCCTCGTGGGGAGGAAATGAGCCGATTTGGTCAGTCGATCGATGATGACCCAAATCGCATCATTCCCCCTCGGTGACCTGGGTAGCCCGGTGACGAAGTCCATAGCTATATGTTCCCACTTCCACTCTGGCACTGGAAGTGGTTGCAACAAACCTAGGGTTCGCCTGTGCTCTGCCTTCACCTTCTGACAGGTGAGGCATCTGGAGACGAACTTAGCTACTGACCTCTTCATCCCGCACCACCAGAACTGTCAGCGAAGATCATGGTACATGTTGGTGCTCCCGGGGTGAACGGCGAAGCAGGAGTTGTGGAACTCGTGAAGGATCTCCTCTCGCAACGTCGGGTCTGCTGGAACTGCAACTCTGTCTCTGAAGAGTAGACCACTGTTTGGCGACACTGTCCAGCCCTCAACCGCGTGTGTGAGGAGCTGTCCCTCTATCCCCTTGGCTTCTTGTTGACCCCAAGGGCAATTTGGGAAATTTCGCCTTGGCGGTCGTTTCACACTGGGTGTGCACACACAGACCTTGTTTGGTGCTTGTGTTTGCGTAGAAAGGTTAGGTGGACCCTGGTTCGGTAGTCCTGGGCTTAGGCTTGCGGCTCAGCCCAAAGTTGCCGTTTTGGGCAAGGGAGATCGATCTCCATGGCAATGAAGATCGATCTCTCTGTGCCTAGTGGTCGCTGTTCTGGGCAAGGGAGATCGATCTCCATGGCCATGAAGATCGATCTCTCTGTGCCTGGAAGTCATTGGCGGTGGCGTTTGAAGGACGGCCACGGCGATGGCCGTCGCTTCCCCTGTCAGGGGAGGGAAGACTTTCCCTCCCCTCCCCCAGCATTTCCCCGCCTTCGCCGGCTTTCCCCCGGCCTTACCCTTTCCCCTCCTCTTTCCTCCTTCTCTTCTTCCCTCTTTCTCTCCCGGCTCTGCTTCCCCTGTTCCGGCTGAGAGCTTCCGCTCGCCGTTCTTCCTCCTCCGGCCACCTTTCCTGGAGCTTGAAGGCTCGTTGGGTTCGTGGCGAGGCGAGGAAGATCCTAGGCTTGGTCTTGTGGATCGAAGCTGCGTTGTAGAGGTAGGGTTCTCACTCAAAGCTCCGGCTGTTTTGAGGGTTTGAAATCCGGTTTTGTTTCTCGTTAGATCTCCTTGTGGAGTTGGTGTTTTCCAGTTTTGAAGCCTTGAGTAGCTTCGTGGCACTGAGATCTACCAGCCCACCTAGTTTGGTGAGGTATGGTGGTGGTTTCCGGCGGTGTTTCCTCGCCGTCCGGCCGCCGGAGAACCCAAGCATGATCGATCTCATGGGATGAGATCGATCTTGTTTTGGGGTGGCCCAGCCCGCCCGAGCGAGAGCGATCTCCCTGGGAGGGAGATCGATCTCTTGGCGGCTGGCGCCTGTGCGGTTTGAGTCTTACGTCACCTATGAGATCGATCTTCATATGGGTGGAGATCGATCTCGCGGGGGTGACCTAGACTGGTGCTCCTCGCCTCGAGTAAGATCGATCTTGCTGCTATAGGAGATCGATCTCCTTCAGTGCAGGGAGGGTTTTTACTTGCTTTAAGTGCTGTTTTGCCCGCGGGGCTTCGCCTGCAAGTGGTTTTGACGGTTTTGCCCTTGGGGCTTAACATGCTGCCTATCATGTTTATTGTTTACTGCTTTGTGGTTAACCGAGGGAGTAATGAACCCTCGGGAATGCTTAGTATAACTGGGCCATGGGTTATGCCCTTTTTACCGCTTTATGCTGAACCGAAGGAAGTCATGATCCTCGGGTGTGCTTAGAATAAATGGGCCGAAGGTGTGCCTTTGTTGTGTTACCTGTTACCGCTTTCCTTGTTTATATCCTGCCGTGTTTCCTGTGCATTAGACATGCTAGGTTAGACTGGGTGGGGTTGACCCGTGGACTCCGGTGTTCTAAGGCTAAGCGTGGGATGCCGTTACCCCGGTAAGGGTGTCCTACAGATATCGTCCGGCCCACCCTGTGTCAAGGACCGTCGGAGGTAGCCCAGTCCTTGAGCAGTGGCTATTGGAGGGACGTAGGTTGGGCAGGAACCCTGGGGGGGAGACATTGATGGGATCAATGGACTCCCTGGCTAGGCTTAGTCCTTGGGTCAGGAGTTAGGGGTCCTGTGGGCTCTGGGGCTTGGAGTATTGAGAGGTGGTAGTCTTAACCTCGGTTGTTCCGCCAAGTGTGGAGATCCCGCTTGGAGAAGGGTGTCCTACCAGTAGCGTCATGTCCACCCTGTGTCAGGGATTGTCGGAGATGCCCACCCCTGAGCAGTGGTTGTCGGAGGGGCGTACTTGGGACAGGAGTCCTTCGGGTTATAGACGGGATTTATGGGATCCTTGGCAAGCCTCAGTACTTGGCTTCAGGGTGGGTTCGTTTGGGTTTGCCTTCTTAGCGAGTGTGGTAGAGTAGGACCCTGCTGAGCTGTTGTTCATTCCTACCTGAACTATGTGTTTGCAGGTGCGGGTCCCCGTTCTCCTCCGGTGCTTCCCCGTCGGCAGTCTCGTGGCAGCGTGCCGGATCCTGACCATGTCTGAGGGTCAGGATGGCTTCGTTTGTGCTTTTGCGGAGACCCCGGTGGGTGGCGTAGCTTCTCTTTTTGGGGACTGTTGATCCCTTGTAGCTTGTTGTACTAAATTCTGTTTAACTCTTTTAATACTGGTTTGTAATAAATGTTAATAGATGTTGTAGTAGCTTGCTTCCGCTTGTGCTTGCAGTCAGCTGTTTCCGCCAGCTGTGCATTAGTCTCAGCTGTTTCCGCCAGTTGAGGCTAGTAGATGTAGGTTTTTCCCCCTCGTGTCTCGGCCCGGTCTGGGTTCTGCGGGTCGGGGTGCGACAGCGTGCTCGGTGCCGACCGCAGCACGGGTCTCCAGCCTGTGCCTCGACCACCCTGGCCAAAAGAACTGGAATGCTGCGAACAGCATCCAGGAAACCACCTGTCGCCCGGTCCTCGAAGTCAAGCCCGAACTGACTAACTGTCTCTAACATCTGCCACTGCCGAGCTGACATCGCTGCCAAGGTCACTCTGCTGTCTCTGGTCTGCTTGTTGAGAGCGTCTGTTACGACGTTTGCCTTACCAGGGTGGTAATGCAACTCAAAGTCGTAGTCCTCTAGAAGCTCCATCCACCGTTGTTGCCTGAGGTTGAGGTCACACTGGGTAAATACGTGCCTCAAACTCTTATGATTAGAGTACACCGAGAACCGCTCACCGTAGAGGTAGTGCCGCCATGTCTTCAGGGCGAAGACAACCGCTGCAAGCTCGAGATCGTGGACTGGATAGTTCCTCTCATGGGTCTTCAGCTGCCTGGAACCGTAGGCCACCACATGGCCCTCCTGCATAAGCACACAGCCAAGACCCTCCCCACTGGCGTCGCAAAATACTCTGTAGCCGACGCCTCACTCTGGAACGATATGGATCGGTGCACTCGTAAGTCTGGTCCTCAACTGGATGAAAGCCTGCTCGCATGCCTCGTCCTAAACAAATGGGACCGCCTTCTGTGTCAAGTCTAAGGAATGCCACGGGGTTCCACGACCCCTGTCGACTACCCCAAGGGTCCTACTCTTCTCAACCGACCACACTGGGATACATCAACCAAACACGCTGGGAGGAACCAGAGAACCAGAACCAGTAGGATCACCCTTACCCAGCAAGAAGCCACTGCTTAGAGACCATGTCAGGGGCACCGACAACCATCCTTAGCCCTTGGCCTTGGGAAACCAACACGACTTCTAAACCTCAAACACTGATCAAAGCCAGCTACCGCAAAAATCCTCAACCACAAGAGATTCGATGATACAAGATCACACCCTACTCCTGACTACCCAGCCACGGTCCTATGGCTAGATCCAAGCTACCTGAGAGACTCGGATCGGCGACCCAAACCATCGCCCGCCTAACCTCATATGCCTCTAATGCACACAATGCGTGAACCTATGCAAACATCTACCCTAGATGTCTATATATGCCATAACATCAATTACAGGTTCACAGTTATACAATAGATGTCTATATATGCCTCTAATGCACACAATGTGTGAACCTATGCAAACATCTACCCTAGATGTCTATATATGCCATAACATCAATTACAGGTTCACAGTTATACAATAGCCCTCGGCACTCGCCGGCAAGAGGCTAAGGTTCCACAATTTCTCATTAGCTAGCACTCATAGCTAGCTAATGGTTAGGCAATCAACTAAGCATTCAACTACAATCAAACATGTATTAAATGCAAACGAAACCATAGATTTGCCCAAAAAGGAAAATTACTCGAATCGATCCTCAAACTCGATAGAAATCCTTTGAAAACCCCACAACATCCACATATATGCTTCCCCACATGTTTAGATATTAATCACAAATCAAATCCATCTAAGAAAGGCCAGAAAACCAAGTTCAAGGGCCCACGGACGATGTCACGGTCAATCCGGCGATCGACCGTGAGGCCACGGACGATGTCACGGTCGATGCGACGATCGACCATGAGACCAAGGCGAAGAAAACCAAAGGGGTGATGGTCGATCCACTCATCGACCCTGGGAAGCCAAAAACCAAACAGCGCCTGACGGTCGATGCGACGGTCGATCCGACGGTCGACCGTCAGGTAAATGGCGAAAAGAGAAGATCCCACGGTCGATCCAAGCATCGACCCTAGGAGACTAAAATCCCGACAGAGCTTGACGGACGATGCGACGGTCGATCCGCCGGTCGATCGTCAGGCCCAGAAAGGGCAAATCAATACTTGACGGTCGATGCACCGATCGACAGTCGAGCCTTAGGCATAGTCCATCAGAACAGTGCCGGAAATCCAATTCTTGGGAATTCAAGGATCAAATCAAGTTGAAAGTTGATGAAATTTTGCAAGAAAGTGTAATTAACGATGGGGAAACCAATGGAATGAAGAAATCCCATTTTTGATGGTTAAATCTCCTATCTGGGTCAAAACGGGTGAAAACCGACAAAACGGCGATAATACGGAAACCATCCGTTGGAATACGGAAATCGCGAGATAGAAGTACTTCAAATCATTCACATTACATGCACATTGAACTACATAGCATTCTAACAAGTACTCCTACAGTAAAAACGCATTAAACCTATCCTAGGAGAATCCGATCCTAAGATCGAGGTAGAAACACCTACTTGAGCAAGTAGGGCAGCTCCTCCACGCGTCCAACCAGTCAAGCCGCCAAGATCCGCGCTCCGAAAGCCGCGTCTCCAAGCCCTAGCTCAGCCGAAGGAGAGAGAAGGAGAGAAAACGACAGGAGAAGAGAAGGAAAGAGAGAGAATGGGACGGAGCTTATATAGAGATCCGGATCGATCTCAGCCGTCCGATTCGATCTTTCCCGATCGAGCTCCGATCCTCCGATCGGACGCACCCTAGAGATTCTAATCAAACACATACATCAATCCAAGGCCGTGGGTGCAACGCGGGTGTGAAACCGACCACCAGAGGGCATATTTACCAAAATGCCCCCGGGGTTAAACCGCCATACGATCGCCCGATCGTACTCGACGCGGAACCAAACCAACAGGAAACCGGCTCTCGACCCACGCTGTCGAGCCAGGTCGGTAGGACGGGCCCTCACATTCTCGATGCATGATCTCATGAATATGATTTTATTGTTAATAGAGTTGAAGGAACAGAGTTCCCTTGACATACTTTCAGTCCTATATGATTTCTGTGATTGATTGTAAAGATTTATGAGATGGTTTCCATGAAGTTATTGGTTTGCCTTTGAGATAAGCTATGCTACGCGAAGATATGTTGTGCCAAGGTCAATAGGAGTAATATAATTTAAGGTAATCGTAGGACCAAAGATAATCTATGCCAAGCAAAGATAGGTTATGCCGTTGGGAACATTAACTTTCTTTTAGGGATTCATTTGAGCTTGTAGCCATATGATCCATAATGTTGAGAGAATAGAACAAGATGATAACTAGAGAAGACTAATAATGAAACTAGGGTGGATTGAGAAATTCCTAAGTAACTACTCCATTGATTCAAATTGATCAACCTTTTATTTCTTTTCTTTATTAGTTTAGATAACTATATTCTATCTTTGATTCATTTCCTTAGTTTTAGGGTTTCGAGAATTAATTTCAGTTTCCAACGTTTTTCCTGTGGATCGACTCTGGACATCATCGCTATTTCTACCTAGTAGTATAGTGATTGAATAAGGATTATAAATTTAATATTTGATTGAGTTTGCAACGTTTTAACGACCACGTTTGTAAGCGATCAATTTTTGGCGCCATTGCCGGGGATTTCGACGGTTATCTAATTGATTTTCTCTTAACTCATTTTCTTTGGTTAGTTATGTTTTTATCTTTCTTAATTTTCCCTTTCGTTATTTTACACTTTCTAGGATTTTTTTGATAAATTTCTGGAATTTTATCAGCATTGGAACATATTTTTCTTGAAGAAAGCATCTCACCCACAGCCTGGAGCGATCGATCGGACCCCAAACCGACCGATCGAAACTGTGCAGTCAGGTAAGTTTCCTAAATTCAAAACTTTTTGTTTCAATCGTTGTTTTCCGGATTTTGTCGTCTCCTCATAATCTTCTGTTTTCGTTTTCTCTTTCTTATATATGATCTTGCATACATGGCCGAATATTATATGCCACCGGGTGATACATCGTGGGATTATCGCACGCCCTCGACATATACACCTGCTTACAATAATGACACATATGGTTTCTCAAATCCGACATATAATTCACATTCGTATCCTTATAATCCGAATTTTAGAGATCATACAAACCCTAATTGGCAATTTGAAGGTTATCAACCTCCTAACGTTCAACCATGGAACATAGAAACACCGGCCCAAAATTTTGAACCTAGTTTTGAACAGCAATATTCTTCACAAGTACCCTCTAACCTGACTTTGGACAAACTCATGAGTGCAATTGTTGATATGAAAACTGAGCTTCGGAATGAAATGACGTTGATAAGGAACGAGCAATTATTGATAAGAAACGATATTAACTCTAACGATCAATCAATTAAGAAAATAGAGACACAAATAGAACAACTAGCCCACATGGTTGATTCGTATTATGAGAATGCGGATTATGCGAATGATTCTATTCCTCTTTTTAATGATGGCAATGCTTGTGATGCTTATCTTTCTAATGATATTGATGCATGCTATAATGCTCACGATGTTTTGCCAGTTCATGATGTTATTGATAATATTTTGCCAGCTGTTGAAAATACTGTTTTCCCAACTTTGAATGATACAGTTGATGATGTTGACGAATGCTATCCGGTTGTACATTCTGGGCCTTATATGTATTTCGGTCATTCTTATGAAGCAAGTTTTTTTGATGATAGCGATGATGAGGGTTGTTATGCTAAATCGTCAGTTGTTCATGATGATAATATGTCTATTTACAATGATCATAATGAGGATGAGCATATTAATGAGACCCCCTGTCAGGAACTATCGCACTCCGCACTCAAAACGTCCACCGCAAGTCTAATCCTAACCCTGGGACCTACACCCTCCGCTAATACCGAACTGTCACGCACCGACCCAAAACACCCATCCAAACCGAGGCATGAACCACTTAACACAACTCAAACCTGTGGCGCAAGATATAATTGATACAATAACCGATTTGCAGTTATGAATTTCTACAAACTCACATAAGGGCAGAAAGTAATTATCTAAACATTAAATTCTTCAAAATTACATTAATAAATGATAAAAAAAATTTACAGACAACAACTAGAACTTTATACAATTTCTTCCTCAAATACAACAATTTACACATCATGATTTAGAATTCTAAATAAAGTTGTAGAATAAACTCCTCGCAAATCCAAAGTTTTCAATCTCACCGAGAATGCCACGCCACCATTTAGAAGACCACATGAAGAAGAAACTACATTGGTACATGCATCTCTAATGCAACCTAGGTAAGGTGAGCAACAATGCCCGGTAGAGTTCTACTTTACGTCGAACAAAAAAGGTGTAATAAGGGCGTAGAACTTCTCTATGGCCCTAGGTCGGGATACATGTGCTCTCACATCACATAGCCCCTCATCCTCAGCCGCGACGTAAACAACGACGCACGTGGAGGGAAACACCAAAACACTAATAAGCCCCCGGCCCCTTCCTCGGCCATGCCCGAGTGGGAATTTTTGACGGGAATGGCAGCCAGGATAAAGCTCCCACCAAGGTCATCGGGATCGGAAGTCCCAACACGGCAACTAAACCTCAAACATGACAAAGTTAAGGTCGACTACACAATAATTCCAAAGGATAGCACAATCGATCTGATGACAACAATCACACTTTAGGCCTCAACTAACCAAACCCTGGTCCTAGGGCTAGATCCGGGTTACCCAAGACCTCCGGATTAGCGATACTCCCTTCGCCCGCATCCTAACCTTAAATGCGTCTAATGCAAATATTATACGTGAGTCTACACAATCAACTATGTGATCTGTCTTTATATGGCATTTTGTCATACAAGTCAAATATAATATGCAACATGCCAAAAGAGAACAATATAAAGCATAATAAAGGACTAAACATTACATAAAGTATAAATGAGGCTAATAAGGCATAGAGAAAAACATATCTAAACATGACCAACCCATCAAGGGTTGACAAGCATCCAAGCTCTTAGAGAGCCTTCTAACATTCTACAACATGAAGTATGTCAATAATGGGATATGGCCAAACAAGCCTATACAAGGCTTACCAACAATCAAGCTATCGATAGCTAAACCATACATAGCATTCCATAAGAGTTTACCTCATGACATCTCTCTTTGGCATTCCAATGAAGGACTCATGGGCTAAGCTTATAATATGGGCATTCAACATTAAACATCTCATAATTGAAGGCATACAGTTCATACTACCATTAGCAAACTATGCATGATTCCAAGGCATTAACATAACATACAACATACCATGGCACACCTTTGGCCTCTAACAAACATTATAACAAACACTACAAGAGTGGCACACCTTCAGCCTTACATTTATATAAAATATTTCTGAGGGGCATGACTGTTAGGCGTTTAGCACACCTCATAATTCACAAGTACACGAGCTGCTAACAAGTAGTAAACGATGATGACTCCGATCGTTCCTACGGACCTAGTACTAACAACTACCAACAAATCTAAGCTTTGCACCTATTTTACCTATGATTATAGTTGGTGTGATGGATCACTAACAAGGTGACAAAAAAAATTAAACTAGTGCTCGAAGGATCAATCGAGTAAATACTCTAAGGGGTTCGGCTTCACCAACACTCCTATACATGGTAATACAAGTAGCTCTGAAAGACAATCACTTCTTGAAGATGATCGATCAAATCTCTGAAGCCTCTCCTATCTCTCCCAAGCATAGGTGAAAGTCCTAATCATGTAAGCTATCACTTCCCGGTCTCAAGCTAAATCAAGCTAGGTTTGAAAGTGTCGGAGATCCATTAGATCACACAAGCATCTCATCTATCTCTAGCATAAGAGTAGCTCATGGTGAAACATGTATTGGCTGAATGAATAATTGCCTCTCGGCTTCAAATTCAAACCCTAATCGAGTAGATCTACTCATAGCATCTACAAATCTACAAGCATTACACAAAACATGAATCACAACAACAACAAGATTAACATCTAAGATAACTACATGTATATCATAATAGAGTGTAGGCTACAACCTAAACCCTTAGAGATAGGGTTTAGTTCATCATAAGAAGAAATACAAGGAAGGAAGAGAGGATTACAAACATCTGATCCGATAGAGAAGTTTCAGAACAGGTTCACCAAGAAGTAGTAGGCTGGATCCTCACTTCTTCTCTCTTCTTAATCCTCCTTCAAGCTCAAGAACACTCAAGAACAAAAGCTCTGAAATAAAAAAGAAAAGTTAAAAGCCCTCTCTTCCTTTCTCCTTTTCCAAAATTCTTGAAACTGCGTTTATAAGCCTCTTAGATAGCCCCAGCCACCGATGGATTGACTTGGCAAGGTTGATTTAGTAAACCGAGTCAAAATCGACTCACAATGTAAATTAGACCAATTCAGCCCGCAGCTACACGAGGCTTTACGAGGCTTAGTTCTAATGAAAATGGGAAATAACACTAATGGGAACCGATCCAAATGAAGCAATCCATGGAATAAAACAAGAATACTATCAAAGAAACTATTTCGAATCAAAGACAATCAATTCCAACCCTAAAACATGCAAGATCTACTTTTCTAGAGTCTAATCAAAGGATTATGAAAGAACCCTACCTCTAATTGTGAGGACCCGTTCCTCCAACCCGGTCCGACCACGTTAGGTCGAGGGTCTGACTAGGTTGGCATTGTTTTATAATCGGGTTGATCGCTAAGATCCCAAGAGTAATTTGGTAAATTACACCTTAACGGTCGGTTTCACACCCGCGTAGTGCACACACAGCCTTAGATTGATGTATGTGATTGATTAGAACCTTAGGGGCATTTCTGATCGGAAGATCGGAGCTCGATCGAGAAAGATCGACATGGACGGCTGTGATCGATTGCAACTGTCAGCCCTGGGACGATCGATGGTCCCTGGACGATTGATCGACCCGAAAAACGATCGATCGGTCGCGACAGAGTTACTTAGTCCCGACTCTTCCTTATTTTCCCTTTTTCTAACCTATGCTTTACCCTGTTTTCCCGCGACCCTTTCTTTTGCCCCGCTCGCGACTGCACCGGCCCCTCCTCTCCTCTGGAGCATCTTCACAACCACTGCCGACCAGACTGCCCCTCCCTAGCTCCCTCCTCTCCTTTCCCCTGATAGCCTGCGGCATATCCGCCCATCTTCTTCTCTTCGCCCCGTCGCACGTGAACAAAGGCATCTAAGGTTTGGTTTGATTGTTTAACGGTAGGTTTCTACACCTAAACCCATGTTTAGATAATGAGGGACGATGGTTGATTAGCAAGGACTAACGGTGGATTAGCATTTAACGGTAGGTTTCTACACCTAAACCCATGTTTAGATATTATCTAGGGTTTGGTTTGATTGTTTGTTGATTTCTTTGTGTTAGATTGTTTGTCTTAGCTTGCTTAATGTCTGATCTAGCTTTCATGCAATTTTATTTGGATTTAAAGTGGATTTGTACATGTTTTTCCTGGATTTCTATCGAAGCCCTCTTTTCATCCGATCTAAGCTGTTGAAGCTCAGAACCTGGCTCGGATGTGCATGATTTTGTCTGATCATCAACATGAGAGTTGTAGATCCTGGAATCTACTTTCAATTGCCGCTGGTTCCATAATTTTTGGATTTATATACGAACTTTGGTGATTTTTCTACGGAACTATTGAGAAACAGAAATTAGGAATATGATTAGTAAGTTCAGTGGAAACTAGACATAAATTACGTCCGATTCTTGGACATAATGTTCCTAGCATGCAATTGATTACATGGTTAAGTTTGATTTGAAGTTTGACATCGTTTGGACGGCGAGTTGACAAAATTTCATCGTTTCTAACTTAAGGTTATTATAGTAACCGAATTTGAAAATTTAATTGGATTTATTGATGATTAAACATGCTTTTTCCTCTTGAATGATGAGATTAGTATTCCTAGTGATCTCTAGGATTAGTATGTTCAAATTGGTAACTTTTATATGGTTAATTGCTTAATTAGCTTTTAAACTTAATGACATGCCATGCTATGGATGTTAAATATATATATCTATTATATAAAGCACAACGGTTTTTGAAATGTCCCCCCAATAAAACATAAAGTGTGGTCAGGCTACAAACACATCCAATGGTTGTGATTCCATGATCAGCTTTAAGATCCGCAGTGAAAAATTCACCCCCGCCCAAATTTCCCGCCCAAGCCACGCTTCAGCCGCCCAAGCTGCATTTTTTCCCACGCCCATCCCCGCCCCCCGTCCCATCCAATTAATGCAAGAGAGAGAGAAGAGATAGAGAGGAGAGGAGAGCCCCATTGTGAGGACCCGTACCTCCAACCTGGTCCGACCGCGTTAGGTCGAGGGTCTGGGTTTGTGGTTTGGCTCGGTTGGCCTTGGGATGCGATCGGTTGATCGCATCGCTGTTTTTGACCCCAGTGGCATTTTGGTAAATATGCTCCCTGGTGGTCAGTTTCACACCCGTGTTGCACACATGGCCTTTGATTAATGTATGTGTTTGATTAGAACCTTTAGGGTGTGTTCGATCGGAAGATCAGAGCTCGATCGGGAGAGATCGAATCGGACGGTTGTGATCGATTCCAGCTTTCTATTTAACCCTTTCCTTTCTCTCTCTCCTTTCTTTTTCTTCTCCTCCGGCCTTTCTTTCTCTCTTCTCCCTCTCTCCTTCGGCTGAGCTAGGGCTTGGAGGGTTGATCTTCGCGAAGCGGATCTTGGCGATCGGACGTGGGGGATGCGTGGAGGAGTCGCCCTATCTCTTTAAGTAGGTGTTTCTACCCCGATCTTAGGATCGGGTTCTCCTAGGATAGGTTTAATGCCTTTTCGCTGTAGGAGTACTTATTAGAATGTTGTGTAACTTGTTGGGTATGTGTTGTGGATGATTTCAAGTATTCCTACCTCACGATTTCCGTATTTTATCGGCTGAATCTTGTATTATCGCCGTTTATCGGTTTTCGGCCGTTTTGACCTAAATTGGAAATTAATCGTCAAAAATATGATCTCCTTGTACCATTGGTTTCCCCATCGTTAGTTATATATGTTTGCAAAGTTTCATCGAATTCCAACTTGAATTGATCCTTGAAATCCAAGAAATTCGATTTCCGGCACTGTTCTGATGAACTGAGCCTGAGGCCCAACGGTCGATCGGTGGATCGACCGTCAAGCGTTAATACGCTCTTTCAGGGCTCGATGGTCGATCGGTGCATCGACCGTCAAGTATTGATTTGCGTTTTCTGGGCCTGACGGTCGACCGTCGGATCAACCGTCAGGCGCTGTTTGGTTTGGGGCTTCCCAGGGTCGATGAGTGGATCGACCGTCGCCCCTGTGGTTTTCCCCGTTTTGGCCTCACGGTCGACCGTCGGATCGACCGTCACATCGACCGTGGGCCCTTGAACATGGTTTTCTGGCTTTTATTGGATGGCTTTCAATCGTGATTGATCTTTAAACATGTTGGGAAGTTTACAAGTGAATTTCGTAGAATTTTCAAAGGATTTCTATCGAGTTTGAGGATCAATTCGAGTGTTTCCCTTTTTGGACAAATCTATGGTTTTGATCGCATTTAATACTTGTTGGTTAGTAGTTAAATGCTGTATTGGGTTTCTTAACCATTAGCTAGCTATGAGTGCTGGTTAGTGTGGAATTGTAGAACCTTAGCCTTTTGCCGGCGAGTGCCGAGGGCTATTGTATAAGTGTTGCCAGTTACCTGCGGGTAACTGTGAAACCTTAGTCTGTCAGGTGCACGAGGACACTGAAGACTATTGTATATATGTATTCATAGCTTTGTTCTAATCTTTGTTTGGTTAACATAGATTATTCTGTATTTGAGGCCTTTGCTATGCTTACCCTTTGGCTAGCTGTAAGCTATGCCTAGCCCTGTATGATTAATGACATCTTGTTGCATGCTTATATCTTGTTATCTGTGCCTGAGCATTGCATGCATCTTGATTGCAATCGAGGCATCTGAGGCTCTCGGGTAGCTCGGATCTAGCCTTAGGACCACGGTTGGGTAGTCAGGAGTAGGGTGTGATTGTATGATCAAGTCTCATGTACTGAGGATTTGCGATAGTTGACTTTGATCAGTGTTTGAGGTTTAGAGGTTGTGTTGGTCTCCCAAGGCCAAGTGCTAAGGATGCAATCGATGTGTTCCCGATGTGGTCCCCAGGCAGTGGTATCCCTGCTGGGTAAGGGTGATCCTGCATGGTACTGTTCCCCTGTTAGTGCTTAGGGTGATCTTGGTACATCGATGGGTTATGGGACCCGTGGCATCCGCTAGACTTGAGCGGGGAGACAACACTATTGTTGTTTTCCTCCTTTCAGTGTACCGTAGAGTAGAACCCTACTGAGCTTATCGCTCACTCCTACCCGGGCTGCGTTTGTAGGTGCAAGCGCCAGTTCTTCTTCAGTAGAGCCTGCAGATCAGCTTTGGTGGCGCGACTACATCCAGAGGTGCTTGAGGTTGCTCCAAGAAGACTGTTGTACTTTTGGCAAAGTTTGTAAATTATGTACATTTTGAGGGCTTTGAGATTATTATATAATATTCTTTCATTGGAAGATCTTGTATCAGTACAACTTGATGTATATTTATGAATTGAATTGAATCTTTGTTTTACCTCTGGATTATAAACTGTTTAAGTTTTTCTATATTTTCGCTTCGTATCGCGCCACTTGGAGATGAATAGTGTAGGTTTCTCCTCACGCCTCGTCCTAGATGGGTTTTCTGGGTCGGGGTGTGACAACTTGGTATCGGAGCAGGCTGTAGATCCCAGGGATAGGATTAGGCTTGCGGTTAAGGTTTTGAGTGTGGAATGTGATAGTTCTAGGTCTAGAACATCCTTGCATGTCTGTTTGCGATTGTGGGTGACGTGCTTATCTTTCTGTTGGTTGTTGTGTTTTGCTGCTTCCCGGTTGCGTCATGACGTCTCAGGGGGAGATGTGCATGCGCACCGGTGTCGTCCGTTCTCTCGCCTGACAGCGTCTCCCCCCGTGTTGGAGACGAGCGAGTAGAGATTGGACGTGTGTCGTCTTTGTTCTTTCGAAATCTCGAGAGGTGAACTTGCTAGGGTTCAGAGACGGTGTTGGAGATCCTTCGACAGTAGAGGACTGATTGAAGGAGGTGTCCTGGATCCCGGATGTTTTCGACATCCTGTAGTATCGCTTGCTTGGAAAGCCTTTGTTTTCTTGCCTTCCTAGGAAGTGATGTGCAGTGGCGCTTGTCGGGGCCACTAGGGACACTGTTGTTTGTGTGTTGAGAACAGTTCGCGTACTGTCCTCTGGCACCTACCCTTGGAGGGTGGTGCAGTTGGGAGTACCCTCCTCTGGTTCTGGGTACTCGCACCACGTGACGACACGTGGGTTGGTTGGTTCATCTGGCTCGGTAGGCCAGCGCGACAGCAGGGTGCACCCTGGACTGTGTATTAGCTACTGAGACATGTGACTTGAGGGTCGACACTGGGCAGTTGGCCGGTGGTCGTGGTGAGTTTCGGGGTTGTCGTTCCTGCTTCTGGGGAATGGCAGGGTGGCCGTTGGCAGAGGCAGTGGTTTCAGCATCAGCGACAACCGTGGCAGCAGCAGCGTCGTGCCGGTCCTTTGAGAGGTAGCCTGGGCCGCCATACTAAGAGGTATTCCACCGGGTGCTCGAGTGCTAGCCGTTGTGGGTCTTTCCACCGACGGTGCTGGTTGCGAGGGACGCTGGGAGTTTACCGCAGAGCAGTCGGGCGTGACACACGGCGTGGGCCAGAGCGGTGGACTAGTGCCTCAGTTGGGGCAGGTACCTTGGGCAGACGCGGGAATTCAGATTCCAGATGGTAGCTTCAGCAGCTTCCAGTTTCAGCTTTCGGCTTTCGGAGCTTCTCGCAGCTTGCGTTTTCCTTTGTGGCTCTAGGGTTTTCACCCTTGCGACTCGTCCCCATGTAGCCGTGTCGGCTTGGGACCTGAGTCGGGAGTGGCTTTGAGAGTAGCCACCGATTGGAACAAGAGCTTGGGTTGGTTGCTCTTGTCGGGGCGTTTGCTAGAGGTTGGAGACCTCTATGTGTTCGTTGCCCACGTGTGGTACACGTTGGGGTTCAACGGTTTCCTCGGTTGCGTCGGTTGGCCACGCTCCGGGTTGTGCTTCTTGGGCTGTGGGAAGGTGTCGTGGGTACACCTGATGGCGTTGTTTCGCTCTCGTTGAAGATCGCGGTTCGGCAATCCTTCTGGTTGTCGAGAGCTGGGGGTTTGTTTACCAGCTTGTGGTGGACTCCCTCCCCGTTGTTTTCGAGGGTGCTCTGGAGAGCAGCTTCCCCTCGTGTTGTTGTTGTTGTTGTTTGTGCAGTTGTCCTTTCTGAAGAGCTTTCTGTAGTGTCGCCTTCGCGGGACACCGAGTTCGAGGTTGAGGTCCCTTTGGGCGGTCTTGAGCGTTGCGAGATCGTACGTGGATGCTAGCAGCATTTGGAGAGTCGAGGACTCAATCGGTCGAGTCAGTAGCTCGGGACTTCGTTCGCCCAGGTGAGTTGCCTCAGAGGGTGTTCCGGTTCTCATTGTGGATGGTTCCCTCCATAGATGCATAGACTTCAGGAAGCTGGACAGTGTTGCAGCACAGAGTATGCGCCCGCTGCAGTGTAATGATGATGGATTAGCAATTGAGAGACTTGTCGACTCCTTCAGAGTTTGACCTTCGCATCACCTACACCAGCTGAGGATTCGGGATTGCGACATTCTAGAGACAGCCTTCCGTATGAGGTACGGACTGTACGAGTTCACAGTGATGCCGTTTGGTCTGACAAACGCACCAGCAACTTTCACAGAGGTGATGTGGGGGATCTTCAGGCGTCGTCGATAGCATCACATCTACTGGCGCATTGAGGAGGAGCACGAGCGATGTTAGCGTTTGCATCACAGCTGCTGAGGGTGTATCGGCATTATTTGGCTCCCAGCGCGAGGTTTTGACCTTCAGAGGCAGGTTTTGACCGACAGACAGTCTCAGTGGCACGCAGATCGATTGATTCAGCTGGGCTCGACACAGATGTGTGACGGCAGAGGTCGGAGACGATATTCGAGATTCAGTAGCAGCATCTCCAAGATTGCGGGACCGTTGACCGGAGTGGCCAGGAGACCGGAGCTTTTGCCTTAAAGTCACTGCGTCAGTGCCTTTAAGGGTAATAGCCACCAGTAGTTGTTAGAGAGGCTAGAGCAGACTTGGTGGATTTGTCAGCTCATCGGAGACAGGCAGTCAGTTGGATCAGGCTTCGAGGATCAGACTCCAGATGACTTTACCTTTGGTGGTTGCGGCATCCCAGCTCTCCCGGCCAGAGTGATATAGACCCAGGGTATATATCCGGAGCTCTTGGAGATCCATGCTGCGGTTGGTACCGAGCACGTGACTGAGAGCTGGACAGCGTCAGCAGATGGCAGGCTATGCTTCGTTAGCAGTGTTGCAGATCCGGCAGATCTATTGCAGCCTCCCTTACTGTGTCAGAGTGGGAGCGGAAGCACACCATGGCGGACGTCATCACCAGATTGCAGGAGGCAGCTGAGAGGAGCATCTTCCTTTGTTGGAGTTTGCCTAATGCAGCGATCATCAGTCCAGACAGATGCAGTGCCATTCTAGGTGTAGCACGGCAGTTCGTGTCGTTCCTTCGCTTGCTCAACCGAGTTTCGTTGAGGCAACCGTCAGAGAGATTAGCACAGAGCAGACGAGAGAGCTACTTAGATCAGAGGCGATGATCGGTGGAGTTCTCAGTTCCTGGCAGAGTGTTTCGGAGGGTTCCTTCGTGTAGAGGACCATTCAGATCCGTGGTGACGTGCCTAGAGCACGCATTGATGATGGAGATGTCAGACGGCGAGAGCACATCCTCATAGCGGAGTTTGCCTACTTCCGCAGTTGACGGCTCAGCACCAGCGTTGCACCTTTGGAGGTAGAGAGGTCAGTGCAAGTCAGATCAGAGGTGACAGCCGTTAGAGCTAGCAGTTGGCAACAGAGGGTTTGCTTACAAATCAGATTTAGTTGCGCACTTGTCAGTTGCGTGTCCTTCCGCCACATGTTCGGTGTTGAGAAAGTACAGTCAGTATCCGTCCCAATTGATCAGACACGACGACCTCGTAGTCGAGGAGGACGTCGCCTACATAGAGCAGCCAGTGCAGGTTGATCGAGATCAGATGCTGAGAGGCAGACGAGATCAGATGCTGAGAGGCAGATCGATACCGTTGGTAATCATCAGATAGAGGCATGGCAGTGCAGAGAGCTTGATGTGGGAGCAGGGGGATCGCGTGTGCCAGGAGTTCCCCGATTGTTTGGCCCAGCAGGTAGTTTTCTTTGTGTGGGCGTTCGTGCCACTAGGACTAGTTGGTTCTTATTTTCCGGCCCTACCCTTGAATTTCGGGACGAAATTTCTTTAAGGCTAATAGGTTGTGAGGACCCGTACCTCCAACCTGGTCTGACCGTGTTAGGTCGAGGGTCTGGGTTTGTGGTTTGGCTCGGTTGGCCTTGGGATGCGATCGGTTGATCGCATCGCTGTTTTTGACCCCAGTGGCATTTTGGTAAATATGCTCCCTGGTGGTCAGTTTCACACCCGTGTTGCACACATGGCCTTTGATTAATGTATGTGTTTGATTAGAACCTTTAGGGTGTGTTCGATCGGAAGATCAGAGCTCGATCGGGAGAGATCGAATCGGACGGTTGTGATCGATTCCAGCTTTCTATTTAACCCTTTCCTTTCTCTCTCTCCTTTCTTTTTCTTCTCCTCCGGCCTTTCTTTCTCTCTTCTCCCTCTCTCCTTCGGCTGAGCTAGGGCTTGGAGGGTTGATCTTCGCGAAGCGGATCTTGGCGATCGGACGTGGGGGATGCGTGGAGGAGCTGCCCTATCTCTTCAAGTAGGTGTTTCTACCCCGATCTTAGGATCGGGTTCTCCTAGGATAGGTTTAATGCCTTTTCGCTGTAGGAGTACTTATTAGAATGTTGTGTAACTTGTTGGGTATGTGTTGTGGATGATTTCAAGTATTCATACCTCACGATTTCCGTATTTTATCGGCTGAATATTGTATTATCGCCGTTTATCGATTTTCGGCCGTTTTGACCTAAATTGGAAATTAATCCTTAAAAATATGATCGCCTTGTACCATTGGTTTCCCCATCGTTAGTTATATATGTTTGCAAAGTTTCATCGAATTCCAACTTAAATTGATCCTTGAAATCCAAGAAATTGGATTTCCGGCACTGTTCTGATGAACTCTGCCTGAGGCCCGACGGTCGATCGGTGGATCGACCGTCAAGCGTTAATACGCTCTTTCGGGGCTCGACGGTCGATCGGTGCATCGACCGTCCAGTATTGATTTGCGTTTTCTGGGCCTGACGGTCGACCGTCGGATCAACCGTCGCATCGACCGTCAGGCGCTGTTTGGTTTTGGGCTTCCCAGGGTCGTTAAGTGGATCGACCGTCGCCCCTGTGGTTTTCCCCGTTTTGGCCTCACGGTCGACCGTGACATCGACCGTTGCCTCACGGTCGACCGTCGGATCGACCGTCACATCGACCGTGGGCCCTTGAACATGGTTTTCTGGCTTTTCTTGGATGACTTTCAATCGTGATTGATCTTTAAACATGTTGGGAAGTTTACAACTGAATTTCATAGAGTTTTCGAAGGATTTCTATCGAGTTTGAGGATCGATTCAAGTGTTTCCCTTTTTGGACGAATCTATGGTTTTGATCGCATTTAATACTTGTTGGTTAGTAGTTAAATGCTGTATTGGGTTGCTTAACAATTAGCTAGCTATGAGTGCTAGTTAGTGTGGAATTGTGGAACTTTAGCCTGTTGCTGGCAAGTGCCAAGGGCTATTGTATAAGTGTGGCCAGTTACCTGCGGGTAACTGTGGAGCCTTAGTCTGTCAGGTGCACGAGAGCACTGAAGACTATTGTATATCTGTATTCATAGCTTTGTTCTAATCTTTGTTTGGTTAACATAGATTATTCTGTATTTGAGGCCTTTCCTATGCTTACCCTTTGGCTAGCTGTAAGCTATGCCTAGCCCTGTATGATTAATGACATCTTGTTGCATGCTTATATCTTGTTATCTGTGCCTGAGCATTGCATGCATCTTGATTGCATTAGAGGCATCTGAGGTTAGGCGGGCGATGGGTTGATCGCCGATTCGAGGCTCTCGGGTAGCTCGGATCTAGCCTTAGGACCGCGGCTGGGTAGTCAGGAGTAGGGTGTGATTGTATGATCAAGTCTCATGTACTGAGGATTTACGATAGTTGACTGTGATCAGTGTTTGAGGTTTAGAGGTTGTGTTGGTCTCCCAAGGCCAAGTGCCAAGGATGCAATTGATGTGTTCCCGATGTGGTCCCCAGTCAGTGGTATCCCTGCTGGGTAAGGGTGATCCTGCATGGTACTGTTCCCCTGTTAGTGCTTAGGGTGATCTTGGTAACATGTTCAAGAGAGAGGTTCATGACAGGAGCCCTTGGGACATCGATGGGTTATGGGACCTGTGGCATCCGCTAGACTTGAGCGGGGAGACAACACTGTTGTTGTTTTCCTCCTTTCAGTGTGCCGTAGAGTAGAACCCTACTGAGCTTATCGCTCACTCCTACCCGGGTTGCGTTTGCAGGTGCAGGCGCCAGTTCTTCTTCAGTAGAGCCGGCGGATCAGCTTTGGTGGCGCGACTACATCCAGAGGTGCTTGAGGTTGCTCCAAGAAGACTGTTGTACTTTTGGCAGAGTTTGTAAATTATGTACATTTCGAGAGCTTTGAGATTATTTTATAATATTCTTTCATTGGAAGATCTTGTATCAGTACAACTTGATGTATATTTATGAATTGAATTGAATCTTTGTTTCACCTCTGGATTATAAACTGTTTATGTTTTTCTATATTTCCGCTTCGTATCGCGCCACTTGGAGATGAATAGTGTACGTTTCCCCTCACGGCTCGTTCTGGATGGGTTTTCTGGGTCGGGGTGTGACACCCATCCTCTTCCTCTCCCCCGTCCCGTCCCCGCCCCCTCTCCCTCTCTCCCTCTCTCCCCCGTCCCGTCCCCGTCCCCTCTCCCGCTCAGGACAGAGAGAGCGAATGGAGACAGGGAGCGGGTACCATAACCCATCCCTCCCATTCGTCTCCAATGTGCTCTCTCTTTGCCTCTCCCATCCCTCACTCATCCCTCCCCATCATCTCCAACCCGCCGACCTCGCCAAAGCCGCCATCGACGCCGAACTCGCCCAGCCCGCCGACCTCGACCAAGCCGCCATCGACCACGCCCCACGCCCCACACCGCCATCGACCTCACTCTACCCGCTGTCGAACACCGTCGACCTCTCCCAATCCGCCATCGACCACGCCCCGGCCACCGCCGACCTCGCCCAGCCCACCATCGAGTTTTGAAATTTTTTGAAGAGAGAGAGAGAGAGGAGACGGGATGTGACTGAAAACCAGCCATCCTATCCCCTCTACTCATCTCCCAGTTCACCTTACCTATCAAACCCTCTCTTCCCTTTCCTCTCACACCCTCTCTTCCCTCTCTTCCCGGCTCCTCGTGGATGGGTATGAGATCGACGCTCAAGCCTCCGCCGGCGGCTGCATAGAAGGGGACGTAGACGAAGTGCAAGAGGTGGGAGAGGAGAGCAAGGGAGGAGACAGCCACCACGTCACGCACACCAACCCCACCACTCCCATCTCTCTTCATCGGAGACCTCGCTCTCCCATCTCGATCATCACCACCCCGGAGAAGACCGGTGGTCGCAGAGAAGCTCGACGTCTGGACGAAGCTTGGTCTCGACACCCAAGCGAGCTCGACGCGTTCGACGCCCTCCACGCACTTGGCGATCTCGACGAAGCCCCACCTCAGAGAAGCACGACGTCCTTGGCGTGGCAACCTCGGAGGGAACGACCTCGACATTCGAGGTAAAGCCTGTGATCTGCCTCGACGCCCAGACGGAGTGACCTCGACCTTTGAAGCACGACCCCGGCGTCCTCACGTCCTGGACCTCGACGACCAGGGGGGAATCGACGACCTCAGAGGCCATTCCCTGGGAACCTCCTGAGCTTCACCTACCTCTACGAGGTTCTCCGGCATCTACGGGGAGGCGGCAACTTCGACGACGCGCTCCGGCATCCACGTTGTAAGCAATTTGAACTCTCTCTATCTTCACGCCCTTATCTAAAAAATTCAGTACGTCATCAGTGTTGTTGCACTCACCACCACCTGCTCTCTCAGTACTATTGAGGAAACCCACTTCATTGGAGTACTGGGAAAGGAGAGGAGAGGACTCTCTCAAGTAAGGTGGAATCCCAGCTGCTGGAACTTCTCCATTCTTCTCTGTCTCTCACTGCTTGCTGTTGTAGCCTCAGCCACCGACCAAGGTAGGTTGTCTGTTCTCTTGAAAAATGCTTCATGACTACTATTTGTTAGATTGTTGGCTTGACTGACTACAATGCCTTTTGATCTGTGATTATAGGCTGAGATATATGGGTTAATTACTAATTGGTGTTTTTTATTTCTTGGTTGTGTTCTTTAATGATCTCTTCAGAGCTGAGTTAAGGGGGTTGTTTGGTGGAAAAACTTGGTTTTTGCCAAGACAGCAAGCCAAAGATTTATCTTTGAGTCCACTTGGATTTGTTTTCACATTTGTTTTCTTTTTTTTTCCTTTGATTTCCTAATCATGGATTCTAAAAATGGGGTGAAGAAATTTATGAAATTAGGAACTCTACATGGTATATAGAATATGGGTGCTTGGATTACCGCCATCTTCCAATAGATTGAAGGATATAAGGTGTTCAAAAACTTCATCTAATCTTGAAGAGTCAATATCAGGCTTCAAGAGTTTAGCAAGCTTCTTAATTTATTTATAATTTGTTGTGACATTCAATGTTGAAGAACTAAAATTAGCAAAAATTTGCTGCCTCTTTGTAACAGCACCTCATGCATGTTATGATGTTACCAAGCAAAGATTTTTCTGAATGCATCATCAATTTCAAATTGATTTCTAGAGAAAAGGTGATACGTCGCATAGGTGTATGTTGCTGCATATGTAGATTTTTTTAAGAACAATTCTAAGCACATGAAAGTGCTAAAGATTCACATCACTAAGATGAGGACTGAATACAGAGTACATTGCTGAGATTTTAATACTTTCTGCAACATGGGAACTATTTCTTATTGATTTACAAAAAAATGAATCCTCATTCTTTTATCTCCTAATTGGAGTTCTCTTCGAGAAGCTGTTGAATCATACTGTGTTATGTTGTCTTTGTTTCAATCTCTCATTTTCTGGAAACGATTAACGAAGCTTTTCCACAAACAGTTTATAAATGTCGAAGGTTTTTTATCTGCTATGAACAGGGGCCGCAATATGTATGCACAACTTTTTGGATCTTCATCTGTACAAACTGTAGTGGTGTACAGTAAGTGTTGTTTTGCCACTGCTTTGTATATGATTCTTGCTGTATTTTATGTATTTCATATTTAATATGTGTTTGAGAGTGAATCTTTTCCTTGATTAGATGGAAAATGTTAATGTAGGGGTAGGAGTTCCTTATTAAATATTTTTGTTTAGTTGGCTCATTGTTTCTTTTATCAGTCCTGAATTTTCCATGCAAGAAGTTAATGCTCTTCATGAAGGGGGAAACGAGGTAAATTTAAATGTTCACGTTCTGTGCTAATCTGAAAGTATTTGGTTTGTGCTCTTTAGATGCATGTGTTTCCTTTTGTATGGTAATTGACTATTGATCCATGAAACATCGTGCTAAGGAGATTTATTTTAAGGTGTGGGATCCACAACGGCGTTTAGTTCATGATAGCAGGTTGTATTCATCTTAGAACACCTTTTATCAAAGAATGAACTCCTACTATGTTGAGTGGGATCTATAGCTAAGGGTGTTCAACTGTCCAGCAATTAAAGCAGGTGCATATATAGCTCTGAAGAGAGGTTTTGTGGATAAGGTCATGTGAGGGGGGAGGTTAATGGGATGTTTTGATGATGGGCTTTGATATGTAGAGATTTGATTAAACTATCTTGGAGTGTTTGAATTACTTTAATGCTATGTTTTTATGCAATGACAGGAAGATCGTAATAAAAATGCTTTATTAAAGTTAGGAAACCATTCATGACATGACTGAATAATTTAGATATTGGACGAGTTTGAATCACCATGACATAACTGAATCTATACTATGTGATTTAATTTGATGACAGGGTGATCTGTAGAGATTGTGGATCTGAAGCTATAGAGTGATTACGACCTTAGTCGCTATCTTACTCACTATCGTGTTATAGTCGAGGTACTATTTCATGCCTTCTACTAAGCTATTGACTTCTATGTTTGCAAAGTTATAGTTTTGTGAAGTAGTATAAAGTTCTAATCTTCTGTATTAGGACCTTATCTTTATGGAGTTCGAGTTCAAGGAGTTTGAGTTCCGCCCGAACAGGAAGTTACGGTATGCCAACAACTACAACTACATCAACGACGATATGATACGGAAGGAGATCTTCCTCGCCCCTGCCATCCTCCCCAAGGCCACAGGATCATCGCCGATTTCAATGCCGAGAATCAGGCCTTCGCGTCTGAGACGGAGGTCAAGATGGCGTTTAGGAAGCTAGCTTTGCAAGTGTGGCTTTGAGCAGCAAATGATTTTTCCCCCCAAATTTAGTTTAGTCTTTTTTTTGTTGGTATTAATTCTTATTTGTATTTTTATTTCTATTGGTTTTTGTAGAAAGGACTGAAAATTCTTATATACACCCCCCTATGTTTCTAGGCTAGGAACTATAAATGTACATTTGTTGGTGGAATTTGGATTTGATGATTTAATTAGTGGACCTGTGGTTTATATTCATTAATTTGTATTTCTTGTTTGGGAATTACATTTAATAGCGGTTCTTTGCCCATGAGTTTAAGGTACTCATGGTATTAATATTCAGGTGATAAAAAACTTGGTGAATGAAACTTTTTCTTTGTTGTTTTAGTAGCATCATGATGCATCTGAGGAGGAGTCATGATGGCTACGCAGATGAGGAGATGAGGGGGATGTGTGATCCAAGCTGGGACTTATGTGGTCATTGAAGTCTTTTGTTGAGATTACATGGTTGCCTAGTTGGACGTTCTAATTAGCCAAGTCTGAATCTTCTGACATGCACAAGATTTTCCATGGTGGCAGCCTCAAATGGAGAAGCATCGTGGAATTGTTAATGAAGTATACCTTGATTATAGCTCACTCCTCCTTTTCAATAGAACTCGGCTCCGGTTATAGTGCTTTTAAATGATGTCCAAATGAGCTTTGCTCTTTCTACGAAGTTGCTTTATAGAGTGTAACATTTAGAGTAAAAATTAAGATGATGATAGGAGCAACATAATTAATTTGGCTTCCATTAATTGTAACAAATTTATATCGTTTAGTCAGGAAATATTTGTGCTCGATATGATGCGATGAAGGTCTTTGAAATAAAAGTTAAACCAAATACTAGTGAGTTTCTTGCGGGAACCAAGTGCTCACTCTTAACCTGTGCAAATCCCATTTGTTTGGAGCTCTCGGTCTCTTCATTATTTTCAGATCTAGGTCGTCTGTTGTGATTTCAACTCACACATCGAAAGATTGTGATGTCGCTCAAATGTGTCACGCACAGTGGTCGCGGTGCAGTACAGCATAAGAGAGGTCGAATCCCACAGAGAGACAAGCAGGAAAGATTCAGAAACACAGATGACAATGTATCGAAAACAATCAAGAGCGTAAAAAGTTAAGAAAATAGATCAAAGATATAATGGTAAGATAAAGTTAACGAAAGAAATCAGGATTTGAATGAGGCTAGGCTTCAGGAATCACTTCACTCGGATTTAGGTTCTTCTCTTCTCAATGGTTCATATAATACTCAGTTAAGGGATTCACATTCCAATCGCCTTAACCGGAAGATATAGAATTATGAATCTGATAAAATACAAATGTCTCTTCCTATGATTGGTTCTTCCTTTTTATAGTTCTAACTTCATCCAACCAAACCTAAGAATACACGATACCGGCTGTCACTACAGGCAACGCGCAGCAAAAGTTCATCGGGACAAAACCCTAACTCTAACCGGATCTCTAAGAATACACAATACCAACTCTCACAATCGGCAATGCATAGCAAAGATCTCACGGGATAGAGCCCCAACCTTGTCTTACCAGATCCCTAAGAATACACAATACCAGTTGTCACTACAGGCAATGCATAGCAAAGGTCTCGCAAGACTCGGTGGGAGAATCAAAAGAGATAACTATGGGATCACAATATCATAATGGATTTATAATAATGTTTAACCACAAAGTAATCTGTGAAGATCCAATACATAAAAAGAGTTTAACAATAAAGATTAAAAACATGAACCATCGTTGGAGAAAAAACCCTAATCCTCGCTAGATCATCCGTCCGCCATGCCCGTGGATTACTCGGCCATGGATGGAGATTCCTTCATCTTCTTCCCTTGGAAAACACCCAGAAAAGAGCCTCCAAAAACGTCCAAGAAGTCCCCTTCAAACCCTAGAAAGAGTTCTATTTATAGCCCCAAAGTCTCTCCATCAACGGATTTGATCTAAACCGTTGATTTAATTCACTGGGAACGTCCGATCGATCCTTCTCGGGGTGCTGGATCGATCGGATGCGTTAAAATCTTCAACTTCTAACTTCGCCCGTGTCCGATCGATCGGACTAAGGGAGTCGGATCGATCGATTTCGTAAAAATCCTCCGTCTCTGGCTATTCCCGAGTCCGATCGATGGATGGATCGATCGAACTGTGTTCCTCTAAAAAGCATACGTTCTGTCACCCTTTAATTCCCAAGTCCGATCAATCGAATTATGAGTGTTGGATCGATCGGTTGAGTAAAAATTCGCTGTTTTTGGCTTTTTCCGAGTCCGATCGATCGGACCATTGGTGTCGGATCGATCGGACCCCATAGGAGGGATGGATGGATGGATCGGCCATGTTCAGCCCAAAAACACATAATCTATCACGTTTCTGCGTGGTCCGATCGATCGGCGGATCGCTCGGACTTCCAGCTTATTTTCCTTTCTGCCATTCAGACTGCGCCATCGGTACTAAAATTGCCGTAACTTCCTCTAGGAAACTCGGAATCACGAACCGTAAAATTCTCCAGAATCTAGACTTCAAGAGCTTTCCAACCACATATGGGACATCATCTGGTTCTTCATGAGCAGGTACAAATTAATTTTTGAAGTTGATCAATATACTCTTTTCAGCTTCTTTTAGCTCCAATTTCCTGCATTTTCCAAACATTCATGTGAAACAACATATAGATATAAAAATAGTAATAAAGATGCTGATTAAGGATAATAATCTAGCAATTGAGATGGTTATAAGGTTGTTCAGAGTGCACTTTCATGCACTCATCAGATTGATTGTAATATCCTCGCTTTCATCTCGATTCCTTTCTTTACTTTTTTTGCCCGATTTCATGGTAGAATCACCAACATACCTCTCTCTCTTAGAGATTAGAGATAAAGATTTTTATGTGATCCAAACAACACCAGCTACAGCAGCTCTGGTGCTGATGTCATTCTGTCTTCCAGCATTAATATGGGGAATAAATGGGCATCTCATGATATGCCAAATATCTTGGGTTTATTTTTCAACATTTATTAGAATACATGCATGCTTCATTAGTACCTTTGAGTTCATGAGCCAGCCTTCCTTGGTAGATTAAAAATACAGGTTTCAGAATTCAAATGAGAATGAAATGCTTAGTCCATGTCTTGCATTTTAATTTTTGTCAAATTATACCTGGCAAATTAAGAGTTCTAGGATCAAATCCAGAAATAAAAAGCAAATTACAACATTAGTGTTGCATGTCTCGAGGATCGCTTGAGCAATGCAGCATTAGTTTTTGTGCGGATGTAACATTTAGTTTTAGTCTGATGAAATCTCTTCGTATTTTGTTGCCATTTGGATTAACCTTAATTCTGAGCTTTCTTTGATGGAATTGGCTATGGCTTGGGCATAGTTGCCTATAGAGTATACAATTTAGTCAGCTTTGTTGCTAGAAATCAATTGTTTAAGTCTCGTTATTGGTGTATTGGAAATTAGTATCTCCTTGAATGAAAAATCTTATGCAGCTCCCCTTTGCCAAGTTGAAATAGTAGGATAACTAAAGGCTCTTGCACCTTAAATGGTTGAAGGTAGCTCATAAAAGTTTTTCAGTTAAACAATTCTAATGTTGAATGTGTGTTGTGTGACCTGTACCCCTGTCACGGTTTTAGCCCTGTATTTCTGGGGAGCTTCATTGATGGATGCCCGTGCCAGGTTACATACCTGAAAAACATGAACAAATTTAAATCGTGCCAGGGGCACGGGCATCCACTAGTATATATATATATATATATATATATATATATATATATATATATACTAGTAAATACCCGTGCCTACGGCACGGATATTATAATTTTTTTTGTGCTTTATAAGTCGGTTAGTGTCTGAGCAATTGTTCGAGAGTGAAGATTTACAATATCCATTTATCTAGAGGCGTAGATCTTTTTATTCAAAAATTACGAAACCCAATAGTGTCTTAACCTTGGACCTTTACTCGAATAATGCTAAAAAAAATAGCTCCAGGTTTTGTATTGGCTCATATCTGAGTCATTCAATCATAAAGATCAACGGCTCATGTAAGGGAAGGCTTAGGGTTACAAATCCAAGCCTTACCTCTTTCATCCCGCCTCCAACACACCCGCCCCTTGATGGTAGCGGCGACCTGCTTGGCGAGAGGATGACGGAGATCAGGGGCTGGGCCGCGATCGGCTAAGACGGTCAGGTTGAGGAGCTCGATGTCAAGGCGGAGGACCTCGATGTTGCTGATTGTTTCCAACAATGTCAACCTCGCCATCATTCCAAAGTTCGCCAGCTGAGAGAGCACCATATGGGCGGCCAGCTCTTCATGCTCCCCTGGATCGCGACTGTGCCTCCTTGTCCTTTCTCTCTCTTCTTCGATCTCTACATCTCTCCTGTGAGGACCCGTCCCTCCCCTCCTGTGGCTCGCTGTGGACCGCAAGGGCAATTTGGTAAATTGCACCTTGTCGGCTAGTTCCACACTCGCGCTTGTACACACACTGACCATGTTTGTGGTAATGTTTGCTTAGAATGGTTAGTGGAACCCGGGATCGAAAGATCCGGACTTAGGCTTGAATTCTCGCCTAAGTTTAGCTTTCAGCACAAAAAGGATCGATCCTCTCTAGCTAAGAGATCGATCCTCTTGTGCCAGAAAGTCAAGTGAGATCGTCATGAGGTGATCGATCCTTCCTTGGGTAAGGATCGATCCTTCATAGGTCGGTTCGTTTGCCTATAAAGCAGACGAACCTTCTTCCTTGAAATCCTTTTGAAAATCCGGCGATTTGAGCTCGGATCTTGGGATTTTCGAAGGCGTTGAGGACGATCCAAGGCCTAGCTGCTTGGATCTAAGCTGCGTTTGCTCCGGTAGGGATCCTACCGACATGTCTCTTCGGGGTTTTGAGTTTTCCGGTTTGATCTGTGGTTTATTGCTTAGATCTGCGTATATAGTTGTTGGTTTTCTGTGTTTTTGCCGGTTTTAGACTCGTGGGGTTCTGATCTATCAGATCCCAGAGTTTCATGAAGTTTGGATGAGTTTTCCGGCGGTATTCCTCGTCGGAAGTACGCCGGAGAACCCATCGGGATCGATCCTCTTTGAGGAAGGATCGATCCCCTTTCGTGAGTCATGCCCAGCCCGTGCGGGATCGATCCTCCTGGAGGGAGAGATTGATCCTTTGGTTGCTGGAGGACGACGGGTCTCTGGTTACAAGAGGATCGATCCTCTTGATGAGAAGGATCGATCTCTTTGGTTCACAGAGACGAGTTTTCCCTAAGTACTGAAGGGATCGATCCTCTTGATGAGAAGGATCGATCCTTTAGTGGCTGAAGGGTGTTTTAAATGGGTTTTGCCCGCGGGGCTTTGTATGACAGTTTTCCTTACTGTCTTGATATCTTGTACATATGATTAAGCATGTTAGCCCTATAATAGGGCAGTGGTGAACCGGGAGAGTGATGACTCCCGGGATGTTTAGAATAAACGGGCGGGTAGCCCTACAGCTTTCCATAGCCTTGCATGCCGGCGTGCGCCGAGGGCCTTATCTGCTATATCTGTAAGCTGTTGTTTGCAGGGCTGTTTCCCGGTGCAGGTGTTGTGGTGAACTGCTGGCAGCTGGTGGTGGTACCACTGCTGCAGTTCCCTAGACCTTACTTTAATCGCTCACCACCCCGGGCCGGCAGGGTGCCGTGCCCAGACCTTGTTTTTATATCATCACATCCTGCTGCATGCTTACATGTTTCTTTTCTGCGCATGTTCATAGCATGCATTGTGTTGTGCATTAGTTGCATCTGTTTAGGGTGTTGCCGATCCGGGGCTTTCGGGTAGCCCGGATCTATCTCTTAGGACCGTGCGGGTAGCTTGGTCCAGGACTCGATTTGTAGTATTCAGTCTTTTCGATGATAGGGTTAGTTGGACTTGAATACTGTTGTGCTTGATGTTTAGAGGTCGTGTCGGCCTCGAGCCAAGTCCAGTTGTAGCCGGTACCCAATCCTTCTAGAACTCTTGGGTGGCAGGTGTGACTGCCCAGCAGTGCTACCCGCCGACAGTGCCCAGGATCCTATCGTGAGTTGGCAGTGCCGTTTCCTGTCTGACTGAGTGTGACCCAGTGTGTGACTAGTTCGCTGGAAGACCACGACTGGGGCACTCAGGGGTATCCGGTGGGGTTATGGGACCCCTGTGATACACCTAGGCTTTGCTTGGGGACGACACTGTTGTGTTCCCTTCCTTTGTGAGTGTCGTAGTGTAGTGTCCCTCCTGAGCTTAGTGCTCACTCCTACCGGGCAGGTGTTCGGTGACGTGGCGGCGTCTAGCGGAGCTTGAGGAGCTGTGATCTGTCCGTGTACACCTTGGTTAGATAGTCTCCTACGGGAGCGATTTTTGTATAACATTCCCTGTTTGAGGATTTGTACTATATTCCAGCTTTGTGTGGTGAGCTTTATAACTGTTGTATAATACAGGATGATTATGCTTATTAGGGTAACCACTACGATTAGAGGGAAACCTCGCCAAATTTTCGTAGTAGGTTAAGTTCCGGTTCGCGTCGCCCGGCCCGGTTGGGCCTACGCGGGTCGGGGCGCGACATCTCCTCCTCCTCCTCGCCTCTCTCTCCCTTCCTTTCGATCTCCTTCTAGCTTCTATGGGAGGAGAAAGTGAGAGAGGGGGATGGGAGATGGGAGATAGCTGTGAGGACCCGTCCCTCTACTCCTGTGGCTCGTCGTGGACTGCAAGGGCAATTTGGTAAATTACACCTTGTCGGCTTGTTTCACACCCGCGTGTGCACACACTGACCGTGTTTGTGGTAATGTTTGGTTAGAATGGTTAGTGGGACCCGGGGTTGAAAGATCCGGACTTAGGCTTGAGTTCTTGCCTAAGTTTAGCTTTCAGCACAAAAAGGATCGATCCTCTCTAGCTAAGAGATCGATCCTCTTGTGCCAGAAAGTTAAGTGCGATCGTCATGAAGAATCGATCCTTCTTTAGGCAAGAATCGATCATTCATAAGTCGGTTCGTTTGCCTATAAAGCAGACGAGATCTTCTTCCTTGAATCCCTTTTGAAATCCGGCGATTTGAGCTCAGATTTCGCGATTTTTGAAGGCATATGAGGACGATCCAAGGCCTAGCTACTTGGATCTAAGCTGCTCTTGCTCCGGTAGAGATTCTTACCTACATTTATTCAGGTTTTTGGAGTTTCCGGTTTGATCATGTTCTTTTACTTAGATCTCTCTATACACTTGTTGGTTTGCTGAGTTTTCACCGGTTTTGGACTCGTGGGATCATGATATATCAGATCCCAGAGTCTCGTGATGTTTGGATGTCTCTTCCGGCAGTATTCCTCGCCCGAAGGATGCCGGAGAACCCATCGGGATCGATCCTTCTTGAGGAAGGATCGATCTCTCTGGGTTGGTCATGCTACGCCCGATGAAGGATTGATCTCATGCTTGGAGAAGATCGATCCCGGTTCTTGGGTAGCATGGTTACCCTTCGTCGCGAAGAGGATCGATCTTCCTGGGAGGAAGGATCGATCTTTCTTGGTGCGACGCGAAGGGTGCCCTCTGTCTCAAGAAAGATCGATCTTCCTGGAAGGAAGGATAGATCTTCTTTGTCTCGACAGTGAGGGAAGCTCACTGTTACTTAAAAGATTGATCCTTTTCTTTGGGAAGGATCGATCCTTCAGTAGCAGAGAGGGTTTTTCATGGCTTTTGCCCGCGGGGCTTGGTATGCCGGTTTTTCTTATCGCTTTTATACCTTGTATATATGATTAAGCATATTAGCCCTATACTAGGGGCAGTGCTGAACCGGGGGAGTGATGACTCCCGGGATGTTTAGAATAAACGGGTGGCTAGCCCTACAGCTTTCCTTAGCCTCTCATGCCGGCGTACGCCGAGGGCTTTATCTGTGATACATGTGAGCTGTTGTTTGCGGGGTTGTTTCCCGGTGCAGGTTTTGTGGTGGACTGCTGGCAGTTGGTGGTGGTACCACTGCAGTTGTCCCTAGACCTTATTTATCTGTTCACCACCCCGGGCCGGCAGAGTGCCGTGCCCAAGACCTTGCTATTGTATATCATCACATACTGTTGGATGTCTATCTTGTATTTATCTTGCGCATGTTCATACATGCATTGTGTTGTGCACTAGTTGCATCTGTGTAGGGCGTTGTCGATCCGGGGTTTTCGGGTAGCCCGGATCTAGCTTTAGGGCCGTTGCGGGTAGCTTGGCCCAGGATCTGATCTGTAGTATTCAGTCGTTTCGATGATAGGGTTAGTTTGACTTGAATACAAGATGTTTGATGTTTAGAGGTCGTGTCTGCCTCGAGCCAGATGTTGTCGGTGCAACCGGTGTCAGTTCTTATCCTTGGGGGCCTTCGGAGGGGTCCCGCCAAGGCAGTGTCTGTTCCTGCCCGCAGCGGCTACCAGTGTGGGCCCAGTTCGTTAGGGTGACCACAGCTGGAACCCTGCGACATTAGGTATACTCAGGATGGGCCTAGTTCTTGAGGGTGACCATGGTTGGGTATACCTAGGGACACCGGCAAAGGGTTATGGGACCCTTGCTGCACACCCAAGTCTTGCTCGAGGGCGACACTGCTGTGTTCCCTCCCTTGTGAGTGTCCTAGTGAAGTGTCCCTGCTGAGCTTAGTGCTCACTCCTACTCGAGCTGTGTTTTGCAGGTGCTGGCGCTAGCTCTTCTTCAGTCGCCCCTACCGGGCCAGTGTTTGGTGACGTGGCGGCGTCTGGCGGTGCTTGAGAGGTGGCGATCTTACCGTGTTATACCCTTTTTGTTATAGATAGTCTCCTACGGGAGTGATAAATGTATAATTTTCCCTGTTTTGAGGTTTGTAATATTATGTCAGTTTAGTCTCTTGGATTGTAATTTGTGTAAATACAGGTTGATTATGTTTTGTTAGGGTAACCACTACGATTAGAGGGAAACCTCGTCAAAATTTCCGCACTAGGATAGGATCCGCTTCGCGTCGCCCGGCCCGGTTGGGCCTACGCGGGTCGGGGCGCGACAATAGCCGACGGCGGGTTGGGCGTGGCCAACGGCGTGGGGCGAGGTCGACGGTGTGTGGAGCTCGTTTAAGGGAAGGGAGAGGGAGAGGGGGATGGGAGATGAGAGAGGGGGCCGGGGACCTTTTCCTAGTGACAGGGATGGGATGGCTGGTATTAGATAGTGAGATGAATGAGTGAGTGTTTTTTGGGCAGGAATTTTGGGGCGGGGAACAAAATTTGGGTGGGAATCTCGAGGTTTTAGATGGAATCAGAACTGTCGGATTTATTTGAAGATAAATCTTGACCTCCCCTCCCATATACTGTAGATATCAAATATAATTATGATTTGAACTCTCTTGTAATATCAATTTAAAACACCAATATGCAAAATAAATTAATGGGAAAAAAACTGTTAGGTTATTTATTATCCAAAAAATAAAATGTTAAATAAATTCTTTTAAAGAACACATACATTAAAAAATGCTAGATTCAATAGAAAATCAATAAATTAATGGGAAAACAACTGCTAGGTCGGCGTGGGGAGAGGCCGATGGCGGGC